>OU343223.1:236703008-236837513 GCA_910596185.1 Chrysanthemum makinoi | reverse complement strand
TCTTTAGATTCTAAGAAAAGCATTGATGTCCCAATAGCTCCATTATCTTACTCAAAGTAGCGTGGTACCACCTAGTTCATTTACTAAAGACTAAAAGCAAGACTAGTTGGAGATATAAGCGAGAAATGGTTTACATAATACACTAGGATTTAAATGGATACCAAAATCATTATTATGTGTGTTTCTACTATATGCGCTCCGAACCTCTAACTCTTAGGGTTCCGTCTACTTCTATTCCATCTGTATTGTCACGTGTGTAATCGGGTGATGAGATCTCATCCTTTGGATTGTTGATAGCGGATGTTCCCGCACATGTGGTGTCTGGTATTTATCATCAACATTATTGCAAAGGATCATTGCTTGTCGGTCGAGGGCCTGATCACTTAGCGACTATCATGAATCATGGAGATTACATCAATGGTAACATCAAAATTAGCGGGGTTTATTATGTGGAAGGTCTCGGTCACAATCTCTTCTCAAAGGAGTCGGCCTGATGGAGATTTGGAAGTTGCTTTTCGGGAGAAAACTTGTTTCATTAAATGATCTACAAGGAAACGATCTTATTTCCGGCACCGCAACTCAAGTTTATACATAATCTCAATGCAAGACATGATTGCTTCATCTCCCATCTGTCTCCTTTCAAAGGCAACATCTACAAAATCTTGGCTATGGCAGTCTCTCGCATTTAAACTTTCAAACCATAACCAACCTTGCTCGATACAAACTTGTTGAAGGTCTCCCCGAGATTCTCGGTATTCTAAAGATCACCTATGTTCAACTTGAATAAGGAAAAATCACTCGTGCTCATTTTCCTTCAAAGGTGGAACGACTCTCGAATGTGCTTCATCTTCTTCACAGGATTTGTGTGGCCCGATCTTGCGCTGTGAGCGATTAATGGCAAAGCGTACATCTTGGTAGTAGATGACTACTCGGATGGGTAGGGGTTTATTTTCTTCAGTAAAGATCAAGCTCCACGGATAATCATCACCTTTCTCACGAAAATTCAAGTTCACTCGAACAAGTCACGAATTCATTAGAATAGACAAAGGAACTGAATTTGTAAATAAAACTCTTCGTGAATATTATGAGAAAGTAGGAATTGAGCATCAAACATCAATTGCACACATTAGGGAACAAAATGGAGTTGTTGAAAGGCGAAACGTGCGTTAGTGAAGCGAGAACAATGTTAATCAATGCTAAACTTCGGATTACGTGGGTTGAAGCCGCCTCAACATTTACTCGAGAATCGCCAATGATCGCAAAATGCAACAAAACACCTTGAGCTTATCCACAACGAAAACCGAATCTCAAACACTTTCATGTATTTGATTCCCTTTGCTGCGAATAATGATCGTGATGACTTTGGAAAGCTCAAAGCCAAAGTGACATTGAGTCTTTATGGATATTGTGAGAATTCTAAAGGTTACCGGATCCGAATTAGTACAAAGCAAAGTTATGGAAGCGATTCATGCACATTCGATGAGCTTGAAATGGCTTACGAGCATAACGACTTTGGAACCGGTCATAACGTTTAAACTTCCTCAAACCCCTCATCAGTGAACAAGCCCCCACACTGTCAACAAATGGAAAACCTATTTGCTCCTCGTTTAGTGATGATATTGATGAGCGTGCTCGAGTGTATCAATGTTTCGTAACTGATCATATTCCAATACGATACACACACTACAACAACGCTGAAGAAGAAGCACCACTAGTTGACTTCTACAACAGTTGAACAAACTGCATCCAACGATTTGAACGGTGATGATTGTTCCGAACAATGAAGTACCCCCACTAGATTTTGATCCAAATGCGTTCTTTAACTGTTTGCTAATGAAGCTGCTATACCGGATGTTCTTGAATCATCTACAAGGCATTTGAATCCTCCCAATGCATAATATCAACATCAACCTTCCACACATCGTTGGACGAAATACCATCCTCTTGAGAATATTATTGGTAACTTGCGAATCAACCGGTAAAGTAGCGAATAGCGTCTTCACACTGAGGCGGTGAACATTGCATTTATGCACTCACCGTCAGTCTGAACCTAAAACATTAAAGATGCAATGACCAAAGACAACTGGATTGAATCCATGCAAGAAGAACTCAATCAGGTTTAAGCGTCTTGAAGTCAGAATTGGTTGAAAGACCAACAGGTCTTCGCTCATTGGTCTAAAATGGATTTGGAAAAACAAATTGATCTTTGAAGGAACCGTGTCGAAATAAGTCACGCCTCGGTGGCTAGGGTTATAGACGAAGAGGGGTATTGACTTTGAAGAATCATTCGCTCGGTCGCTCTTCTTGAGGTGTTCGGATATTTTGGCGTTGGCGGCTCATATGAACATCACGGTCTTTGAGATGGACGTCAACGCTTTTGAATGGTAAACGAAGAAAAGCTTGATCTATGTCACCAACCGAAGGATTCGTTGATCCGAGTTCGAACCACGCGTTTACAAAGCCAACAAGGCTCTCTACGGTCTCAAACAAGCTCCTCGGGCATGGTACGATAAGCTATCATCCTTTCTCCTTGCCAATAATTTCACTAAAGGTTTACGATTCTACACTTTTCATACTGTATCCGGGCACACATTTTAATTGTTCAAATTTATGTGGATGACATCATTTTGGGTCAACACATCTAAAGTACTCAAACGCTTTTTCAAAACTAATGAAAAACATTTTGAAATGTCCATGATGGGTGAACTTACATTCTTTCTTGGATTGCAAGTTCATCAATCACCCATTAGTATTTTCCTAAGTCACCCAAATATGCCCTTGATATTTTAAACAAACATGGAATGACAAGTTGTGATACCTATGCCACCCCAATGGCACACACCAAGAAACTAGATGCTGATTTGCATGGGAAATTGATTGACCCTACCAAATACCGAAGTATCATTGGGTCTCTCATGTATCTATCGACCAGCCGACGATATTGTCTTTCTTTGTATATCTTGCTCCGTTATCGGTCCGAGACCAATCTGAAACCCTTTCGAGGCTAAAGAATCCTCCGATACATAAAGGGAACCATTAACTTGGGGATCCGGTATCCAGAAGGATTCAGTTTTGAACTAATAGCTTTTTCGTGACGATCACAGCAGGATGCTAGATTCACGAAAAGTACTTCAGAGCACTACAATTTCTTGGTTATAAACGGGTGTCATGGCAATCAAGAAACAGGATTGTACATCGCATCAACGAAGGCTGAATATGTAGCCATGTCGTCGTGCTCAGTCATCACGGATGAGAACACAACTCAAAGACTATGGTTACATATTTGAAAAAATCCCAATGTAATTGACAATGGTGCTATTGTGATCTCGTAACTCGCTTCAACATTCAAAATCAAAGCACATCGATCTTGATATCATTTCATCAAAGCACGTCGAAAAAGGTACCGTTGAATTATACTTTGTGGGTCTTGAATACCAACTGCGAATCTTCTCACCAAAGCCTTAGCTCCCCTAGGTTTAATGAGTTGGTCCATGGATTGGTATCGGTGTTTGACTTGAAGAACTGGATGAACTTTTAAAACATTCTTAAAACCAATCAAACACCAAAACCTCTTTTGTAAATATTTTCAAAAACAGAATACAAAATTATAAAATCTGATAAAACAACAAAAATATTCTTCTTTCTATATTTCTTTTAACGTGGCATGTACAAATCTTCCATCAACACTTTCATCTTTCAAAATTCAGTATTTTCTCAGTCAAGTGTTGAGGGGGAGAAAGTAAATATTTTTCGGTTTCATAAATCCTTGTACATGCATGTTACCTCATCCCGGTTGTTTCTTTATTAATGGTGGTCACATTTCTGGTTTACTTACACTCCTCGGACTCAAACTTATAAAATTTCATTATTTCTTAAGTCGAGGGGGAGTGTCATCAAGTTTTTCATTCCAAATATCTTTCGTTTGGTAAGCAAAATGGAAGTTATAGGTGTTGGATGTAAATGGTTAAGGTGGAGGGACTGAAAGTGTCAAATGTTCAAAGTATCTTTTAATAAAACTTTTCAAAAACACATTAACTCCACCACATTTATTACACAACTACCCAAAATCTACGCATAATATTCAACCTGCAAATCAAGTGTTTTTGATCATCCATTTGTAAGTGATTTCATAATCTAAACATGTTTTCAAGCAATGGTTTTTGATTTCATAAACATCCAAGTTTAATCTTGTGCGAATGAGATTTGTGTTCTGGCGGCCATGAACAAATTCATTATTATTAATGTTTGTGCTAATATAAATGGTGATAAAATGCTTAAATGTTAATACCATAAATGTTTTCATCAAGCAAATCCACCCGAAAACACAAATTGAACGATTTTCAAATTAGGTTCTTATCTGAATTGGGGTTTTCGTGTGAGTGTTTACGGTTAATTAGATGGTTGAAAGATGTTGTTTACATGTTGAATTGATTATATCCATGCTTAAAACACTGAAATCAATTGTGTGAGAATCAAACTTTAGGGTCTAAGTTCATAAGATTTGGGTATTTTTTGAGCCATAGGGTTTTTAATGTTAAAACTTGTTTAGAACATCTCTATAGGCCTCAAAGATCACCCGGAAAAATTTTGGTGCATTTCCTATGGCTAAAACTCTTAGTCGTAATTCTTGAATGGTTAGGGTTTTGAGTTTTACACATAAGTCATTTTTTCATATGCGTAAATGAGTATTCATGTTTAGAACCAAAAGGAATGAATGTATGTGTTAATATTGGTGATATGATGAATTTATTTCGTGTTACTACGCGTGAAAAAAATCAGAATCAAGGTTACTTGAACATCTACGCATAAGGATCACCTTACGCGTAGAATGTTATGCGTAAGAGAAATCTTCGCTGCAACCTTTACGTAAGGCTACAATGGGGACTACGCAAGATCCCGTGAAGGATATGCGTGTGATAACCCTACAGCGATAAGGTTCACTCTTCACGGTAAGCCTTACGCTAAGGTTCCATATACGGCTCGCGTAGCTTTATGCCTAAGGCCCCTTTTCCTCGCAGCGTAACATTTCTTCGCAGCGTAGTCAAGAACCCACGAAAACTTATGCTTACACGTATAACCTTTCTGTTTACGCATAAACTTATAATTTTACGCCTAAGCCTAAGAACAACCAAAATTATGAATTGTTACGCGTGCAAACTTGTAAATAAATAAATCATAACCCCACGAAACCAAAATGTCACTAATAAGCTTAAAATGTTTAATAAGTTGTGAAAAATAAGTGAAAACTTGGACTTTAAAACTCAAAGTTAATCTACTCGAAACTTATCACGTCACGTTGGACTATTGGACTAACAAGTGACATTGGACTCAGCAATCATCGACATATCTCATTCAATAAATAGACAATAAAATCAACTGTTGACTAACGTAATGTCTTTCGATATATTGATTCTTTGGCTAAATATCTTCGAGATCGACATGGATATTTCCGAATGCAAAATGTGGATGCACCAAATGTTCTCACTATTGCGATATCTTCCCATGGTTACCCTATGAAGATCGGAAAAACAACTTCGAGTTGACTTTGATACCTTCTCTTGCTCGAGGTCTTCATGTCGATTGTCGTGGATATTCTCAAGACTCACCTATCGAGAACATGCTCACTAACTCTCTTGTACAGAGATCTACATTCACCAATTCGGCATACAATGCAAAGATGAAAGGTCAAAATTTTGTGACGATGGACGCTTAACAACAAACAAGTCACCATCACACCGTAGATTTGAGGGCCATTCTCCTTATTCGTCATCGAACCTACCACTCATACAATGCCACTTCCAACGAAGAGGTCGCACTCTCAGGTTCATGGTCGACATCGGCTATGATGAAGCTATCGGGGTAATCACAAAGCACTCATATGTGGACCTCAAGAACATTCCCCAGCCATGGAGAACCCTCTACATTATGATTGCAAAATCCGTTTCGGGCGTGATAGTGGTCATGAGCATCCCAAGCTCATTGAACTACAAATATTTTGGGCTTTGGTCAACAAGAAAGACATAGAAGTTGAAGCTTTGATATGGGACGACATGATGACTTACCTTAAAAAGCTTGGCACCAAGATCCCGTATATCGGATACACCAAACTGTTGATCCAAAGAGCTCTAGGGTATAATCCCGATATTCCCTTGAGACTTGATGACCCCAAACAACACTCCGTGTTGTATGAACCCACACTCATGCCGATTTAAGGACTCTACAACAAAGAAACAAGGTGCAAGTTTGCCAGATTATCTTATTATCGATGATATCAAACAACCGTACGATATATATTGTAGATTGAAAAGAAGGCAAAGTAGGTTTCTTGATGAAAAGTCCGCTGGTACACCTACTAGGAAAACCGGAGAGCTGACGAGGAAGCATTACAAGCACCGAGTACGAGGAAGTATCCCAAGAGGACTCATGTTCACAAAGGAAAATTCCCTCTAAAGCCATTCCTATTCCCAAACCCTGAACCAAGACAAAGCTTAGACGAGGACTCGAGGATACTGAAAGCAGACGAAAGGTCATCTACTCTGAAACTCCAACCGATGACACTTAAACAGTAGCAAAACCTCAGTATTCAAAAGGCGATAAAGGTAAAGGTAAAACTCAGTTCGAGCCGAAGAAGAGGAGCTCGGATGAAGAACAACCGATAAAGACTACAGAAAAAGTGAAGAATATCGGACTCCACACGCTGCCAAAGAGTTCGTGAAAAGAACAAACTCGTGGCCCCGAGGGTCAAGTGGTGGTGCACTATCTTCACCAGTTCTGATGTTAATCAACCCGATAAGGGAACCGGTACCACCACCCATGATCAACAACAACGGCGTGAATGGCTATCACACCTATGAATTTGAGGAACCGAAGAAGCATCGAGAGAAGATTTCGATAAAGATCCGAGGTTGCGCCTAAAGAAAAAGCGGATAAAGAAGCTCAAGCTCAAGCGGATGAAGAAGCCGGCTTAAGGTCAAGAAATGGCTAAGTCCGGAAAAGATGACGGTTGATTATGATGACTTTCTTCTGAAGCATTGCGTTCCAAGGAAAAAATTCTAAGCCACCAAAGACCCCGAGTCTCCTCATGTCTCATCATCATCGACTTCGTCTTCTCACTCTTCACCTCCACCATCCAAAGGTACAACCGATCCACATCCAAGTCGTTGAAGAAACCAACCGACTCTTGGATATCCCGCTAAGACAAAGATTGTCATGCTATCAAGCAAGTCGGGAAGAAAGACATGACCAACAAAAAGCTGAATCAACTCGGCCGCCGGAATCAACTTTCTTCAAAACGGGATAAACGAGTTGTTGAAAGAAAGGAGCATATCGAAGTTTATCAAGGAGATTTCCAAAAGGAAATGGAGAAGACGGCAAGAGAATATACTCACAAGTTTCTTCTACGACCGTCCCAGTGTGACAAGGGAGGTATTTTCTAGACAAATTACTCCAAATATCGTCGCATTGGTTAAACATACAATGGCCAAAGAACGATCTCTCCATTTGAGTTAATTGCAAAATTGATGATGCAAATAAAACGATTCTGCAACTTTACCGGATGAAGCTAAATTCTTTGAGGGTCTACTAGCTTATCAACTCGGTCTTCATGCAAAGAGTCACAGTCAACCTAAACGACCAAGAGATGACGATGACAAGGACAAGGATTCTGCACCAAAACGTCCAAAACAAACTGGAGAATCCTCCTCCATGCCACCACCACCCTAAAGGACTCCAAGCGAAAGAAGATCTACCAAGTTCTCGTTGATAAAACCTCGGGACTCACGAGCTACCACCATCCACAGAGAAAACCGGTGATCATTTTGAATACACTGGTGGTGACGATGAAGAGCTCCATGAGCCCCAACAACAACCCACCTCCCACAAAAAAACAAAGAAACCGTAATCCTCATCTAAGCCAAAGAAGAAGAAGAAGAAGAAGAAGACGAAGATAGATGTTCTCTCATGGCTAGATGACGATACAATCAAGAATATGATGGTTTTCTAGACTTTGTGATGCTACTCCCTCACTACCGTAAGGTCAAGAAATGGTAGAAGGACGCATTATAGACATGTGAAGTCGATTCAAGAACAATTGAAGTGAAGAAGATGACTAAGGCCGAGCTAAGGCGAATTAAGAATGATGCCTTCCAACTATTTAAAGACAACTCAAAAAGTGCAATCGAAGTTGAATACCATCTCAAAAACATTGCACGAGCCATGTCGAACAATATCGATTGGCTCAATACCGAAACTAACATCGACTTCACAAGGAAAAAGACAAAGCTACTACAAGGTGGACAAGACCCCTACCTACAATTGGCCAACAACCCAAGATTCCATTCCATTATTTCTTCAACAGCGACCTAGAATTTCTTCTACACGGTATCTCCAAGAAATACGCTACATCACTCATACTTCCTTTCCCGCAGCTATATACTCCAACAAAGATATCGGGAAAATGCTACTCACATGTTTGCCTGAGTGGAAAAGTATGACCTTGATGCAATGTATGGATTCACCATTGGCCCGAGCGGAAGAATCTTTTACAAAAGCGCCGGTTCAAACATCGAAAACAAGTGTTTAGTGACAACGGACTTGCTATTAAGCATGTTACTATCTCGTCAAAGTGGGATTACACTTTCCTCAAGAAAATAGTGGTCAAACGCCAAGACTAAGAGGACTATGAATTTTGTGAAGTGGATTTTCAAAGATTGTCTCTTAACGACATTGAAGATATGTATCTCGCCAAAGGTAGGGGCTAATGTGACATTTCTACGTAAATCCATGAGTTCATCAGTCGTTGTTAATCTTCAAGGCATAGTGATCCAGAACGTGGAGGACATTAAGCTTGCCGTGAATCGTATCGGGCAGTGTTAACCTCACTAAACCACAACTGACTTCAGACATTAACAAACTTCCTCGGTCACCTTCAAAGAAACCATTTGGAGTAGTCTACCGCAGTGAACTACGAAATTGCTTAATGGCGTGCGAGAGCTTCATAAGTTTGGGGATCATACACTAAAGAGTCGTGGATGGTTCAACTTATCGGATAAAGGAGATACATGAAGGCATAGGTCGAAGAAGAGATGGAATTGAAGGAAAAATGGATGTTAAGAGGATCATATGCTGATGAAAGGTTGTTCAAAAGGGACCAGCCTTTAACGCTGGAGAGTTTCCGTAGGTGGTCGCCCCAAAGATTTCTCTCACAGTTATCAACGCCCGTAACGCATTCCCCGAGTTATTGCTGGACTCACCGGATTCTCCCCGGCAACCCCTTGGATTTGTTTCATTATCATTACTTGGTTGTGTGATTTATATTAATTATGGCTGTACACACATACCGTTGTACAACCCATACTTGTAATTTAAAGGACCCTGGTACGCTTCCAAGGCCACAATCCTTATAAAAGGAGCAAAAGCTTCTTACTTTTGAGTAAAACTAATCAAAACTTACATTTTCAAAGTTTTGCTCAAAAGAACAAGTACTTCCCCTTATGTTTTTTTCAAAACCTCAAAAGTTTATATCACTTTTTGAGGGGGAGTATTTGTCAACCAAAATCTTTGTTCTACAACGTTCTTTATGGAAATCTTCCCACAAAACTCAAAATGGTCATATTCCATATCAAAATTTCATCAAAAAATAACATTTATATGCCATTTTGAGGGGAAAAATTATGTGATAAAGAAATATGTTGTAACTTGGTAAGAGAATCATTGTGTAATAGACTTCACCAACGAATTAGGGAACTCAAATCTTAGTAAATCAAAAGACTTGTCCCGATGGGTAATAACTGCTACATAGCTTATGTAAGCGTGTCGCCGAAAGGACTTGTCCGAGTAGAATGTACCATTCGAGAAACTCTTGGTAGACATGAACTTTGGCGGGTTTGACAACCTTTCGAGGTTGTCCACACCTTCAAGGTAGTTATTAGAGCTAGTTGTCACCTAAAAGCTGAAATAGTAACTCTTTAACTATGCAAACGTAGAACCAGAGTGTCTAGGGGATTGTCTATCATGAGTTGATCAATTCAAAAGTCGCGCTCTTCTCTCACGCGATTTCGGTCAAAACTCTTAAGCATGTGTGGAGGGGGAGTAATTATGCAAAATCTTAAAACTCTCAAACAATGGTATTAAATGCTTTTACTCATAACCACTGTGAGAGATTTTCAATGAAAATGGTTTTATGGCAACATAGGTTAGTCATGGAGTTATAAGGTGACTAAGGTTAGGAATAACCGTCCTATGATCCATAGTATTTGGCCGAGGGATCTACCCAAGGATACCACCAATAGTTAGTATTAGAAGTCCTTAGCTATGATTATAAAAAGGAGAAAATGAGAATCGGAGGAAGAAGGAGTTGAAGAATTAAAAAGAAAAGTAAAAAAAAGGGTGAAAATAAATAGCCCTCTAGATTATTCAACTTAGCGCAGACACCGGGTTCAATTCATATATTTGCTCTTGTTGTCACTTGATGACACCGGTATTGAAGATTAAAGTCATCATGGACCCGATGGCGATGCACTAAACCTTCTTAGCCACTCAAGTTTCTCTCAGCGAAGCTTGTTTCATTCTCACAGTGGAACCCTACATAAACTATCGGCTTTCTCTTAGAGATTACTGGTATTGAAGAAGGAGACCCTCTCCCTAGTCTCCGCTTAGGAAAACCAAAGCGCACTATTGAGTCTAGAGCCACGAGATTCATCAAAATATCTCTTAGGAACACTTGACGATTCATCGCTTGTCGTTCAAACAATAAGGACGCAAGTGATACATTATCGAGTCCTTCACAGATCCTAGCAATCTATCGAGAACATTTATGAGTGGTTCACACATGTGATCCTCAGTGATTGAATGGAAACTCCTGCCAGGTCAACATCAAACGTACCGACAAGTCACTTCGATAACTCCCCGGATTACGCAGTGTGTTTCAAACGGTCTACCGTGGGGTGATGCTTCGTTGTACCTCGCCAGCCTCATCCTAACCGTAGGTGTACTTGATTTCGGCACATCGCAAGTTATCCCACTTGTGGGACTCAGTTGAAGAATTGTGAGAATTAGAGTTGTGTTTTCACACTATGTCATAACACTCTCGGTTCAAACTTGCAAGCGGTGGATTATTTCTAACCCATGTTTTATGTTTTCTTCTTATGGATGCTTGCAGTGGAAAAGATCGCGCAGATTCTCCACATGCTCATATCAACAACAACACTAATTGAAGTTCTCTCAAAAGGCAACACAAAGTAAGAATGATTCTTCGTCAAGTCAAAGAATCTACAAAGTTTAAAGACTAAGAGAACTACATCAGTACTATAATCCAACATTAAAGAGCGTGTGAGCATGTTGGAGAAAGACGTGGAGACACCGAGCAACGGCTGACTCATGCACAACCACTACATACTATCACTTCCATCACAAAGAACAAAGAACAAAGATCAAAGAACAAAGATAATGATGACGTCAAAGCAGAATACTCTAAAGGAAATAATTTCTCTACACTAGGGAGATTGTTCGAATCAAGACACTTCTTCTCACAAGAAAGAAGAATGTCAGAAGACGTCAAAGCTATTATTACATCAGCACCTACAACATTTATATCATCAATCACTAACACTTAGGGGGAGATTGTTGGAATCACTCCTAAACTAGAATTCAAGTGTTAGTCATTAATATGTAATAGTTAGCTTAATTATGGCTTTTATGTTAGTAATCAAGGTTAGGCTCATGTAGAAAGCCCATGAGGCTATCCAAAGCCCAATAAGTAAAGGATGGGAACTTGGTGTGTTGCCCTAGTTCCCTCCTATAAATAATCTTGTAAACCTTCCTTAGAAGGTTGGTTGTTCAATTTACACATTTCACTTTACGCATAACTCTTCATATATTTCATACGTGTGTGTGTGTGTGTGTGTGTTTGTTCATCTGACCTCTTCTTTTCTGTTTCTTCTATTGATGCTTGTGTTATAAATATGGGAACCTAACAAACCGATTTGATGAATATGGACGAGGTGTTCAAAGACCAGGATCTAGCTTTGATCTTTGTTGGGATCGCTTCTAGAGGAGTACGAGTTGCTTGAAACAACTCTACTTAATGGAAAGGATGATGTGTCTCTTAGTGAAGTTTGTGCCGCCTTGTATAGTAAAGAACTGAGAAGGAAGGACAAGCAGATTAGTTCAAGTGGAGACGCATAGGTTTTGTTGGTCAGAGGTCGTTCACAGAAGAAGGGCACCGATAAGAGATGGAGATCCAAGTCGAGGCAGAGACTAAGCAAAGATGAATGTGCCTCTTGTCATGAAAAAGGTCATTGGAAGAGAGATTGTCCAAAATTAAAAACCAAGGACAATCATTACAAAGGGAAAGCGGTAGTTGGGGAGAATGTCACCAAGTGTGATGATGAAGAATCAGATCTCTCACTTGCAACATCGTCAACCAAGAATGCTTCTGATGTATGGCTATTAGATTCCGCATGTAGCCATCATATTACACCACATCGAGAGTGGTTTAGTAATTTTGAAGAACACGAGGAAGTTGTTTATCGCGTGATTGAAACTCCCCTCACTACTCATGGTATTGGTTCTGTTCGATTGCATAATGAAGATGGAACAATTGTGACCCTGAAAGGTGTTCGTTATTCTCCAAAGTTGAAGAAGAATCTCATTTCCGTTGGTACCTTAGAATCTAAAGGGTTCGAAGTAAGAGCAAAGGATGGGGTTATGAAGATCATCTCCGCGCATTTGTAGTAATGAAGGGTATTGTGAAAATAAAAACACACGTGATCACTACAAGGGTAGAACAGTTGTTGGAATCAGAGCGCTTGTTACCGATGGTGATAGAAATTTAAGTGAAGTGCGGAAGCTATGGCATATCGCGCTTAGGACATGCGTGAGAAAATCCTTGAATTTGCTCATAAAGCAAGGATTATTGAAAGGAGTGAGTTCTCGTAGTTAGATATCTAAGTTGGATCTCGTGAGCATTGCATCAACAGAAGACAACAAGGGTGAAATTTGGGACGGTATCCACAAGACACAAGGTTTCTTGGATTATGTCCACTCTGACGTATGGGGTCCCTCAAAGACAAGATCTTTAGGAGGGAGACACTACTATGTGACCTTTGTTGATGACATTTCTCGAAGAGTTTGGGTGTGCACGTTGAAGACAAAGGATGAAGTGCTAGGAATGTTCATCAAGTGGAAAAGATGATGGAAACTGGACGCGTAGACGAAGATCAAACATCTCCCAACGATAACGCGGAGAGTATAAAAATGATCAGTTCACACAATATTGTGAAGACGAAGGCATTGTCCTACACTTCACTGTCAGGCATACACCACAACAGAACGGGGTGGCAGAACGCATGAACCGAACTTTGCTAAAGAAAGTTCGGTGTATGTTATCCAATGTTGGGTTGGGTAAAGAATTTTGGGCTGAAGCTGTGACGTATGCGTGTCACCTCATTAATCATCTGCCATCTACTGCTATTGATGGGAAAACACCATTTGAGAAATGGTATGGAAAACCTGCTACAGATTATGATTCCTTGCATGTGTTTGGTTCCGCTGCATATTATCATGTGAAGGAATCTAAGTTGGATCCCAGAGCAAAGAAAGCATTATTCATGGGGATTTGTTGTTCCCTATTCACTATCATATAAAAAATAGTTAAGTATTTAAAAACAAACTAATAGTGAATCAATGACTGAAATGACATAAGTAAAAACACACTGATAAATTTTCAACATAATATTCTTTATTAGAAATGAATCAAATAGAATACATTACCCAAGTACTTGCGGAATAGTACTTGGGATTGAAATGACAAAGGGTTGGTACTCTTCACTAAGCTCAGGCTAAGTCTGAGCACAACTACTATGGAACCACGAGCTATCTTAGGACCTGAAGTTGTATTTGGAGGAGTGGAAAGATGGCTTGCGTGTGTGTGTTTTTACAATTCACAAGCTTAAATCTTTCACTCCATCTCTTATGTTATTTATACAAGTATGAGTATTAACTTTATCCTAAGTGACAACCGACATTTTCTGAAGACAAAATATCATGTATTTTGTCTCTTACAAAGACTATATTAAGTAAGAGACAAGGTTGCTTTCCATAAGTCGTGATGACAGGCCCGATAGTTTGCCATTCAGGGGAAAGTTGACTTTGGTTGATAAGGACTTCTATCTCGGTTCAAACTTGTCCCGCCTTATCCCGCTCATTCTTGGTCTTCATTGCCTTGGGTCTTCTACTTGGTATCTTCGGAAAGTAGTTGGTGAGGGAGTTTAGGGATTCAGTGAGTTATTGTCATCACTCACCAATCCACCATCTTCTTCTTGACTTCCAGCTCTTCACCCCTTAAGTTCCGCTCTTCTTTACCGAAAGTGGAGAGACTTCTTTGCCTCATACTTGAGTATCTCGAAGATGGCTCACCGAGACTATGCACTCACCGTGACTGTAGTGTTTAACGGACTAAACACTTGGGGTATTTTATATTCAAATCCTAGATTCAAGGGGTTGTATTACCTGAACCCAAATGATCTCCCCCTATTTGGATATACAAATAGCCTAAGTGTTTGATCAGTGTAAGTGAGCAATTGGATTCTTCTTACACTGAATGTACTAATGAACATAATAAGGAACACTGAATATTTTAACAAAACATACATCGTTTATTGATCACTTACATAGTTCCTATCACTAGTACAAAAGATAAATGATAATGATGTCAATCAAGATGGATCCCCAGTGCTTCAAGCTTGACTTTCTTTGTGATGAGTGTTTCTTTGTCGATGCTCTTTATCTTGGCGTTTAAGTCAGAAGACGACATTACTTGCGTGGAGTCAATTTGAGAGGCCACGGTATGTAACTCATCAAGATTGTAGCCACACATGCCTGATCAATGTCACTCCACCTTTGGAATGCTGGGTTTCCATAGACATCAATGAAGAACAGTCCTCTTTCAGGCTTTTCAATCACAAGACAATTTACAAACTTTATGTTGGAATCACTCCTAAACCTTATTCAAGTGTCAGTTACTCATATGTAATAGTTAGCTTATTATGGCCTTTATGTTTGTCATTAGCCTTAAGCTTATGTAGAAGGCCCATGAGCTTAGGCCCAAGCCCATAGGAGAAAGGAAGGGACTAGGAGTGTTGCCCTAGATTCCCTCCTATAAATACTATGTAATAACCCTCACTTGAGGGTTGGTTGTTCAATTTATTCCTTTCACTCATACTCTACGCATAACCGGTCTTAACCTTAACGTGTGTGTGTTTGGTTTATTGTTCAATCGCCTCTATCTTTCTTGTAAGCTTGTGTTGTAAATCTAGTGACCTAATAGTGGTATCAATCGCCAACTAGTTGGGTGAATCGTTATTGCTTTTGAAGTAAGGTTTTTGGTCTTACGCGTAAAGGTAACGAGCTTTGGCTCGCAAAAACTTGATTTTTTCACTTATTAATCCAAGATTCTTGTACTTTCAACGTTTTAAGGTGTTAAAATACTTGTTTTTGGCAAAAAGTTTCAATCTTTACGTGTGGATCTAAGTTTTAAGCGTGTTTTGTTCGTGGGTATCGTTCTAAGCATAACCTGCTTTAAGAGCTTTGGAACATCAAGTTTCACACTTTTGTGTCTTTTGGTGTTATTGAAGCTATTTCATCACACAAAAAGCTGGTTTAGAAACATATTTGGGCAAAATCATTTTTACAGTAAGTCTACGCCGAAGAAAACCCTAATCTTACGCGTAACTTTATCCTTGGTTTGATCTTCGATTTAGGTGGTTTACTCCGGTGTTTTCTTGCTTGGATAAGCCTGAAAATACGTCGACTTTGGATATCTTTTGCTTTGAAGTGTAAAAGATCACTTGGGATAAAACCCTAAAATTACGCATAAGCATAAAGCTTACGCCTAGAAATCCTACGCATAAGATTCATCTTACGCCTAAGCCTCGTCTTACGCATAAGATAATCCTACGCCTAACTTTGTGTCTCGCGATAACTTTAGCGCCTTTTCCCTACTTACGCGTAAGCTAAATCTACGCATAACTCTTGATTGTTACGCATAACTTTGGTGTTTTTACGCATAAGTGCCACTTGGCTATTGTGATTTCTACACCTAAGGATACTTCATCAACAAAGGTTCATTCGACTACAAAGATCCATTTTACCAACACAAGTTTATCAACATGTCACAACCACCATACTCTAACTATTTCCCTTACACTTATTCTCAACGTCAACAACAACTTACTCCACAACATCAACAATGGAATCAACAACAAGCAATTTATCAACAATAATTTAATCAACAACATACTCCACAACTTGCTGCAATTCCTCAACCTCAAATGGTTCAACCACCACCAAGTCTTCAAGTTCAACCCTACACAACAGAACTCAATCAACATCCATCAAGGAACACTATGAAGGAACCCACTTGGTTTGCAAAGATGTGTGAAGCTTTAAGCGGCCAACAATCAATTCATGAGGTCGATCACTTGATAGACCTCCAATGCTCACTTCCAGAAACTACGATCAATGGGTGATAAGGTTCTTTAGGTTTTGTGATCTCAAGAAGCCACATGGAAAGTTCTTAAAGAAGGTTATCTTGGAAGGTCCATTTGAGATGCCTCACTGTCATTGTACCGGAGATCCAAATGCTATTCCACCAAGAGATGAACAAACAAACATTGCTATCAAGTTTGCGGACTTGAATCCTCAAGAACTTCTACACTATGAAGCTGATGAACTTGCAATGCGATACATCCTCTTAGGATTACCTAACCTAATTCTTCGAAGTGTTGATGCTCAAAAGATTGCAAAGGAAATGTGGGATCATATTCATCTTCTTATGGAAGGATCAGACTCAATCGGGAGGATTTGGAATCCAAAATTTACTTGGCTTATGAACACTTCATGATTGAATCCGAGAGACACTAGAGTCCTATCATCATCGATTTTGAGACATCATCAATGATTTGGATAAACACAACATCATCATGCCAAGAATTGCAGTGAATACTAAGTTCCTGAGTAGTCTTGGTTCTAAATGGGAGAAGTATGTCATTTTCCTCCGTCAAGCGAAGAATTTGCATCATTCTACATATGGATTGTTGTACGATTACTTGAAGCCTCATGAAAAGGAAGTTGATAGGGAAAGGATTCTCCGTGCTCAAATTGCTCCACCGACACATCCGAAACTCAACAACTTGCCTTATATGCTCAAAACAGCTTATTCTCCTCAACCAAAGAACTCAACCAACTGCTACAATCACACCATATGATCCTTCACGGCCTCAATCTCAACAAACTCAATTGGTTCCATACAACAACAACAATGCTCAAGCCCTTGTCGTTGAAACTAATGAGGAATCGATCCGCTTTGAAGCATCGCAACAAGGATTTGCTATGATTGCTAATGCCTTTAGCCGTTATACCAACAAATCCAACAACCGTATTCGTTCCTCATCTAATACAAGGAATCAAGCTTTTGTGAACAATGGACGAGTTGAAGTTCAGAATCGTGGTTATGGTCGTCCGATGGGCGGTGGTCAAGGGTTTAATGCTGTGGGTAGGAATAACAATCGAGCTCCGGTGGAACAGGAAATGCTCGTAATGGGTTGAATGGTCTTCGATGCTACAACTGCAATGAGAAGGGACACTGGCTAATGCATGCCCAAAGCCAAGGACTAGGGGCAGTGCTTATTTCAAAGAGGCTCTTCTTTGGCTCTTAAGGATGAAGCTGGTGGAACTCTCACGCAGGACAAGAACAGAGCTTTATGGCAAATGCCGACTGTGATGATGATATGGAGGACTTGCGTGCCAATGCAAATTATGTTGATGGCTAATATGCATGAGTTACACATGAGTGACACAGCCCAGTATGACACGATGGCTTGTCTCAGATATCCGAACAAACCATATTTATCTCTGATCTCATATCTCCGCCAACATCCGAATCCGCAAGGCTCGGAATTTTCAACATGAGTCGCCGTCCACATCTCATTCCAACGATTTTCAACTAGACCCAGTAGTTATATTTGACGATCAAGATGACCAAACGGTTTCCCTTGATAATCAAATTGACTCGGTGGTTATACTTGAGGATCTCAGTAATAATCATGTTGAGACTCACGTTGAACACGCCGAACTTTTGCCTCATCCAGATTTTGCTCGTTTAATACAAGATCAACAGACCATAGTGGAAAATGTCATGCCATTAATCAGGACTTGAAAAGCAAAAATGTTAACCAAGGATTTTGAATGTTTACAAAAGCAACTCAACTTTTTCAAAACTCAAGAAAAACGTGAAAACGGTTTTGAAGCGACCTTTGCCAAATCTTATCAAAACGAAAAATATTTAGAAAGACAGATCGTGATCTAGCCGCTCAAGAATGCTTTGTTGTCCGAAATAGAACAATCAAACATGAACATAAAAAGCAAATTAACGCCTCTCACCTTGGAAAATCAAAAAGCTAAAGGTCGAAGTTGTTAACTTTTCAAAAACAGTTCTCTGCATACACAAAGCATTCAACGAAACGAATAGATGATCATCTTGAAGAAATCATCGGCTTGCAAAACAAACTTAAAGAGTTTAAAAGTGTTGTTTACAAACATGGCGAGTCGGTCACGGCCATTGAAAAGTTTACTTTAAAACCCAATCCAAATGGATATGGACCGAATCTTGCTGATTACAAACCTAAGCTTTCAACCAAAGCATTCAAACCAAATCCCGAAGTTTCCAAATAATAAAGTTGATAATTACATTTATGAGTGTTGTTGAATATCATCGTCAAGAGGAATTAGATGCGTAAGAGCGAGAGTCGATCAAATTTAAAAAAGTTGTTTACAACAAACCTTTTAACTATTCAAAAGCGGTCACTTTCGCCACACCAACGGATTCTTCTAACACACCAAGGGTAATCATAAAAACACCTAAGTCTTCTAATGTTAATCCCCAACCGTGATTATGCACAAATTTATGGTCCTTTACCTTCCATCGCTGAAGTAAACTCAAAACCGAAAATCGCAAAAATTTTCGATATTTTGACCTTTTCATGGCTGACCTCAAAACTTTACAACATGAGATAGAATATCATTCTCAAATCAAATTTCAACACTTTCAATGCCTCTAGCGCAAGAACAAAGAGACATTTTTCGAAAAATCTTTACCAAATGTTAAAAATTTGAAAAGTTGTGCATTGTCTTGGGAAAGGGACTTTCATAAGGAACTTGGATTAATGAAGGTCGTTTTGAGAAAATAGAA
Organism: Chrysanthemum makinoi; assembly: GCA_910596185.1. Classification (NCBI taxonomy): domain Eukaryota; kingdom Viridiplantae; phylum Streptophyta; class Magnoliopsida; order Asterales; family Asteraceae; genus Chrysanthemum; species Chrysanthemum makinoi. Next base: position 236,818,267 of record OU343223.1, on the reverse strand, counting down.
ACATCTATTTCTAACACTAAACGTAAAAAGAAATTGTTGAGAAAAGATGTTGATCGACTCTTGGAAGATGTCATCCGTGTCCGATGTCCATAATGTTGTTATTGAATTCTTTGTCATATGCATTTGATTATATCTCTCTGTCTTTGTTGATTATGTGGTAAATGTTGAGAACACTGATAATGTGCTTCGGATCGAGTCCTTAAAAGTTGAAAACAAACGATTGTCAAACGAACTTTCAAATGCAATACGTCGTCTTAATTGGTGTCAAAAGATATTCACGATCAACAACTTGCTTTTCAACACAAAATCGCCAGATGCTATGCAAAATCTTCTCGATCCTAAAATTGAGCGACTGGATGATCAAAACGTGTCTTTTAAGTGTCAAATCTCAAAATATGAACAAGAACTTGTAAAAGTTAAAAGGAATATGGTGTCATATTTGATTTACTCAAAAAGACTTGTAATGAAGCATCTAATGAACTTGATCATTATCTTGCACACACTAAAGAAGTTATGCATTTTGATGGAAATGTTCTGGTCGAAAATCAAGATCCGATTCACACTATCTTCAAGTTAAGAGAAATGTTAGGAAAGTATGAACAAATTCCGTCTACCGTGATTAAGAGAATAGCACCAATAACACTTAGTAATCATGAACCTAGAATCCCTACTGCCAAATCACAAGTTGCTAACGTGCCTCCTTCTAAAACAGAATAGTTGCGTCTTTTCCAAACGTCCGCACTTCACGTACCTAGGAGCACTACATCGATGAATAGGAAGTTGCGACCTAAGAAAAGATCAATAAGGAATGCTAAAGTAGAAGAACACCCTAGGACTATGAATAAGACTCACGTTGCCTCCACTATAGATATTTCGCGGCACATGTAATAGAAATAGTGATGTAACGCATGCTAAACCGTTAAGTACTTTTGATATTGATCGATGCACCTTGTGTGATTTGTCGTAAAAGTATGAATTCTGATTGTCATGATAAATGTGTTGCTAAAGCTATCATCTCTCGCTTAAAGAATCCTAAGAACCGAATACCTCTAGGCCCACTAATCTTTCTAAGTCCATTGCTTGGTAGACCGCCATCTTTAGATTCTAAGAAACGCATTGCTGTCCCTGTAGCTCCGGTTTCACCTCCTAGGAATGTAGTACCACCTAGTGCATTCACTAAGACTAAAGCAAATACTAGTTGGAGATGGCGGAAATGGATATATAACACACTAGGATTTAAGTGGATACCTAAAGCTATTGATGTGTCTATATCTACTATAACTGCTACGGAACCCTCTAACATTTCGGGTTCCACATCTACTTCTATTCCATCCTATGTCGCAGTGGTGTAATGCGGTGATACGATCATTCTCTGGATTGTTGATAGCGGATGTTCCCGACACATGACAGCAACCTTAAACTGTTATCAAACTTTATGCAAAGTTCATTGGCACTGCCAGGGTTCGGGAATGATCACTTCGCGAACTATCATGGGCTAGAGACTATATCAATGGGAACATCGAAATTAGGTGGTTTATTATGTGGAAGGCCTCGGTCACAACTGCTTTCGATGAGAGGTCAGCCTTTGTGATGGAGATTTGGAAGTTGCTTTAAGGGAGAAAACTTGTTTCATTCGTGATCTACAAGGAAACGACCTTATGTCCGGCTCGCGTAATTCAAGTCTTTACACTATCTCTATGCAAGACATGGTTGCTTCTTCTCCCATCTGCTTACTTTCAAAGGCAACATCAACAAAATCCCGCTATGGCACCGTTCTCTCACATCTAAACTTTTGAAACCATCACCAACCTTGCTCGACACAAACTAGTTGAAGGACTCCCACGATTTCGTTATTCTAAAGATCACCTTTGCTCAGCTTGTGAACAAGGCAAAAGCACTCGTGCTCATTTTCCTTCAAAGGTGGAACACGACTCGATGTGCTTCATCTTCTTCACATGGATTTGTGTGGCCCGATACGTGTGCAAACGATCAATGGCAAACGCTACATCTTAGTAATTGTTGATGACTATTCACGCTGGACTTGGGTCTACTTTCTTGTAAGCAAAGATCAAGCTCCACAGATGATCATCACCTTTCTCACGAAAATACAAGTTCAGCTCTGAAACACCGTTCGACTAATCGAATGATAGAGGCAATCTTTGAATTTGTTAATCAAACTCTTCGTGAATTTTATGAGAAAGTGGGAATTCAGATCGGACATCTATTGCACGACAACAAAACGGAGTTGTTGAAAGATCAAACCGAACGTTAGTGGAAGCTGTAAGAATAATGTTAATCAATGCTAAACTTCCAGATTACTTATGGGCGTAAGGCTGTATCTCTGCATGCTATACTCAAAACCGTTCTATGATTACAAAACGCCACAACAAAACACCTTTTGAGCTTGTCCACAATAGAAAACCGAATCTCAAACACTTTCATGTATTTGGATCTCTTTGCTATCCGAATAATGATCGTGATGACTTTGGAAAGCTCAAAGCAAAAGTTGACATTGGAGTCTTTATCGGATCTTGTGATAATTCAAAAGGTTTCCGAACTCGAATCGTCCGTGATTAAAAACGTGATGGAAACGATTCATGCTCATTTTGATGAACTTACGGAAATGGCTTCGAGTATAACGGCTTAGAACTCGGACACAACCGCTTAAACTTTCCCCAAACCACCATCATCATTGAACAAAGCCCCCACTTACTCGCCAACAAATGGAAAGGTTATTTGCTCCGCTGTTCATGAAGATATTGATGAACGTGCTCCGGTGTATCCGCTTCGCTCAACCCGATAATACTCTTATACGATACACCGCTACAACAACTATTGTTGAAGAAGCACCACTAGTTGACTCCAACACAACAGTTGAACAAACCGCTTCCAACAATGATGAACCGGTGATGATGTTCTCAATGAAGTACCCCCACCTGCAGATTTTGATCCAAATGCGTTCTTTAACCCGCTTTGCTAAATGAGACTGCGCACGGATGTCGCGAATCATCAACAAACCATTTGAATCCTCTGAATCTGCACAATGTATACCAACATCAACCCTCCACACATAGATGGACAAAAGACCATCCTCCTGGAAATATTATTGGCAAACCCAAATCAACCAGTCATTACAAGACAACGTCTTCACTCAGATGGTGAACATTGCATTTATGCACTTATTGTCTACCAATCTGAACCTAAAAACATCAAAGACGCAATGACAAAAGACAACCGGATTGAATCCATGCAAGAAGAACTCAACCAATTCAAACGTCTTGAAGTATGGGAACTGGTTGAAAGACCAACAGGGGTCTACGCCATTGGTCTCAAATGGATTTGGAAAAACAAATTGGATGCCGAGGAAATGTTATCGAAATAAGTCACGCCTAGTGGCTAAGGGTTATCGTCAGGAAGAGGGTATTGACTTTGAAGAATCTTTTGCTCGGTTGCTCGTCTTGAGGCTGTTCGGATATTTCTAGCGTCGCGGGCTCATATGAATATATCGGTCTATCAGATGGATGTCAAAACTGCGTTTCTCAATGGACAACTTAAAGAAACGGTTTATGTCACCAACCGGATGGATTCGTTGATCCCGAGTTTCGAATCACGTCTACAAACCGAACAAAGCTCAGATGGTCTCAAACAAGCCCTCGGGCATGGTACGATAAGCTATCATCTTTCCTCATTGCTAATAATTTCACCAAAGGTTCGGTTGACCCAACTCTTTTTATACAATATCACGGGGCACATATCTTAATTGTTCAAATTTACGTGGATGACATCATTTTTGGGTCTACACATAAAAAGTTTTCAATCGCTTTTGCAAAACTAATGAAGAAAAATTTTGAAATGTCCATGATGGGTGAACTCACGTTCTTTCTCGGACTGCAAGTTCATCAATCACCCCGTGGTATTTTCTTGAGTCACTCCAAATATGCCCTTGAATTGTTAAACAAATTTGGAATGAAAACCTGTGACACTTATGCCACACCATTGGCTCATACCAAGAAGCTAGACTGATTTACATGGGAAATTGGTGGACCCTACAAAATACCGTAGTATTATTGGGTCTCTCATGTATCTAACAGCTAGCGGACCTGATATTGTCTTTGCCGTATATCTTTGCTCGTTATCGATCGCGACCAACTCAAACTCACCTCTCTGAGGCTAAAAGAATCCTCCGATACATAAAGGGAACCATTAACTTGGGGATCGGGTATCCGAAGGATTCTGGTTTTGAACTAATCGCTTTTTCAGACGCCGACCACGCAGGATGCTTAGACTCACGGAAAAGTACTTCAGGAGCTTTACAATTTCTTGGTGATAAACCGGTGTCATGGCAATCGAAGAAGCGGATTGTTCATCATGTCCTCAACCGAAGCAGAATATGTAGCCATGTCGGCGTGTTGTGCTCAAGTCATTTGGATGAGAACACAACTCAAAGACTATGGTTACGTATTTGACGAATCCCGATGTCTGCGACAATCGAAGTGCCATTGCGATCTCGTGCAACACTCGAAATCAAAGCACATCGATCTTCGATATCATTTCATCAAGGATCACGTGGAACAGTAATCGTTGAATTATATTTTGTGGGTACAGAATACCAATTGGCATATCTTCTCACCAAATCCTTGCCTCCCGCTAGGTTTAATGAGTTGGTCCACCGGATTGGTATGAGGTGTTTGACTCAAGAGGAATTGGATGACCTCCTAAAACAAAGATTAAAAACCTGTCAAAACACCAAAATCTCTTTTGTAAATAATTTTTCAAAAACAAAATACAAAAGTATAAAATCTGATAAAACAACAAAAATATTCTTCTATCTATTTTCTTTCAACATTGCAAGTACAGTTCTTCCATCAACACTATAATCTTTCAAAATTCAGTATTTGTTTTCGATCTAGTGTTGAGGGGGAGAAAATTAATTCTTAACTATTTCAAAAACATCCTTGTACTTGCATGTTACTCTACTCTGGTTGTTTCTTGTATCAATGGTGGTAAACTTTTCTGGTTAAACCGACACTCCTCGACTAAAATTTATAATCTTTCATTATTTTCTTAAGTCGATGGGGAGTGTCGTCAAAGTTTCTTTCTTAAAATCTTTGTTTGGTAACCAAAATGGAAGTTAAATGGCTTTGTATGAAAAAGGAAAAGGTGGAGGGACCAAAACTGTCAAAGATTTAAAGTTATTTTAAATAAAACACCCCACCTAATTCCTTCACTTCACATTTATTACTCTCATCTAACTAATCCCACGCATAAAAATCGCCTTCAAATCCGTTACTTGATCATCAATTGTAAGTTATTTCAGTGTTTATAACAAGTTTTTTAAACAATGGTTTTGAATTTTTCATAAATCCAACGGTTAAAACTTGAAATATATTGATTTTTGTGTTCTACGCATAAGCGTATGAACACACAATCAAGTTTGTGTGTTTGTGGTTGAAATGACTGTGTCAAAATGTTTTCTCAACATCAATGATTACATTTTCATCACTTAATCACATCCAGATACATGATTTGATTGATTTTGGAAATTAGGGTTTATGCGTGAAGTTTGGGTATTTTCAAATGAGAACGTTTTTGGTGATAAAGATTGTTGTATAAGGTTGTTATCAAGTTAAATTGATCATATCTAGGCCCAGATATCACCCAGAAATACTAATGATTCATAAATTGGAAACTAGGGTTTATGTTCATACGGTTTGGGTATTTTTGATTCACTTAGATTTTGATGTTAAAACTTGGATAAATCAACTCTATATGCTTCCTAGACTACCCAGAAACACTTTGATGCAATTCCTATGGCTAGATATCTTACGCGTAAACCTTAACTTTAGGGTTTAGGCCTACGCATAAGTATGTTTACGCGTAAACTATTTGATAAGTATTCATGCCATGATCTGTTATAGAATGAATGTATGTGTTAATATTGATGTTATGATGATTTTATTTCAGGCTTGCTACGCATAAAACTTAGAATCAAGGTGTTTGTTACTCTACGCATAAGGATCACCTTACGCCTAGAAAGTTATGCGTAAGAGAAATCCTACGCGTAACTATTACGCGTAAGGTTCTACAATGGGACTACGCATCCCGTGAAGGATATGCGAACATGTGACCTTTACGCATAAGGTCTACTCTACGAGTAAGCCTTACGCGTAAGGTTTATATATACCCACGCGTAAGCTCTACGCTTAAGGTCCCTTTTCCTATGCGTAACATTTCTTACGCGTAAGTTAGATCCTACGCATAAGCTTTAGCTACGCATATATCACTCCTGTTTACACGTAACTTTGCCAAAGTCTACGCCTAAACCTTGATTGACCTTCATAATCAGTTGTTACGTGTACAAACTTGTTAATAAATAATCATAACGTCACGAATCCAATAATGTCACTAATAAACTTTATCGTTTGATATGTTGTGAACAATAAGTGATAACATAAACTTTAAAACTTAAAGTTAACTAACTCACGAAACATTTCACGACGTCATTGGACTATTGGACAAACAAGTGACTTAGGACTCGTAACAATCATTGTCACTTTACATTCAATAACTAGACAATAAGACCTTCGGTTGACTAACATTATGTCTTTCAATATGTTGGTTCTTTTGGCTAATGTTATTTCGATCACGACATGGTCGCCAAATGAATGTGGATGCACCTGAGGTTCTCACTATTGCTGATATCTTTCCAAATGGCTATCCGAGAAAGATTGGAAAGAACAACCTTAGGGTTGACTTTGACACCCTCACATGCTCGGAATCTTCTTGTCTCATTGCTGTGGATATTCTAAGGAATCATCCCTACCGGAACATGCTCTCACACTCGCTACAGATCGGAAATCTACATTCAACAATTATGGGACTCTATGCAGAGGATCATGGTCAAAGTGCAAAGGATGTGACACTTAATCACAAACAAGTCACTATCACTCCTTCAGACTTACGGGTTGTACTCATCATTCCAGACATCGAGCCCACGACTTTTGCCACACCTAACAAGAGACAGCTCGCAATTTCTACTTGACATTGGCTATGATGAAGCGTCAGGAATTATTAACAAGCACTCTCACGTGGATCTTAAGAACATTCCTCAACCGTGGAGAACACTCTACATCATCATCACTAAGTCTGTCTCGTCGTGACGTGGCTATGAGCATCACAAGCTCATGGAACTGCAAGTCTTCTGGTCATTGATCAATAAGAAGGACATTGAAATCGAAGCACCGATATGGGATGACATGATGAAATTTCACAAGAAACTTGGCTCAAAGATTCCCTATGTCAGATACACAAAATTGTTGATCCAGAGAGCACTTGGTCTTCATCCCGACATTCCACAGAGGCTCAATGACCCCGAAAATCACGACGTGTTGTCCGAACCTATCCTTTCTATCAGAATCAAGGAATCGACAACAAAGAAACAAGGTGTCGTGCTGCCGATCACCTTCTCAAATGAAATCAAAAAGCTTGAAACATACAAAAGGTATCAAGTAGCAGACGAGAAGGCAAAGTTGGTCATCTCGATGAAAAGCCTTCTCGGAACTCCTACTGGAGAACCGAAGAGGAAGTGCCGGAAGTGCAATAAGCACTGAGAGTCAAAGGAAGGACCCAAAGAAGAAACCTACTCCAAGGAAGAAAGTTCCCTCCAAGGAAGCTGCTCCTATTCCTACACTTGAACCACAAAGAAAGCTATGGACGAAAGCTCAAGATACACAATCGACGAGGAGGTACACTACTCTGAAACTACAAAGGATGACTCTCCATCAGTACCAAAACCTCCTAGTCCAATAGTTGAACATGGCAAAGGAAAGACTCTGTACTTGTGACATATGATGAAAGCTCGAGAAAGTGATGAAGAGCAACTGGATAAATCAACCTGGAGGGTCAGTGGTGCGCTCAACCTTCACTAGATCCCGATGCGGTTAATCAACCCGATAAGGGATCCGTGCCACCACTTTGGTACATCAACAAACACGTGTCGAAGATACTCTTGAGTTTGATTTTGAAGAACCAGAATCTGAGAAGGTTAAAGCTGATGAAGAAGCTGCGTCAAAGCCAAAGTGATGAACAAGCTAAGTATGGCAATGAAGAAGATGTTGAGTATGATACGTTTCTTCTAGATAGTCCTGCACGATCAAAGGAAGAAACTTCGGAACCACCAAAGGACCCGGAGTCTCCTCACATCTCATCATCATCAGATTCTTCTTCTCACTCTTCACCACCACCATCAAAAAGATCAACCAAATCATCATCCGATTGAAGAAGCCACCTCGATCTTGGATTTCTTATACTCATAAAAGAATTGTAAAAGCTGTCCAACAAGTCGAAAAGAAGGACATGCTCTACGAAAATGAATTGGTTTGTTGACCAAATGCGATCTACATGATGAGAATGACAAGATGCGAATGAAAGGGAATACATACGAAGCTCATGCGGATGATCTACAAGGAAAATGGACAGAATGATCGAAGGCTACACTCACAAGTACCTTCTGGATATCGCTCCTAAAGTCACAAAGGAGATGTTTACCAGACAACTATATCCGAATCTTATGCGGATAGCCAAGCAAACTATAAGATCAACACCCTTAACCGTCACAATCAATCCATCCGATCCTGTAGTTTTCTCGGATAATGAATTGGTGGCCAAGCTTGTCACACAAATGTCTACATGATCGGGACATTTACTGATGAAGGAAAGTTGTTTCAAGCATTGTTGACTACCAACTCCAAGAAGCATGCATTCGAAAAGTCCAAACGCCCTAGAGACGATGAAGATAAGGATCGGGATAAGAATGATGAAGCTAAAAGACAAAGAAGTCCGTGAATCATCTTCCATGCCACCACCTCCCCAACGCCTCCGCTCAACAAAGGTCTCCTCCTCGTTCTTCTACCGATAAACCTCATGATTCGAGACACCACCCCGGACTCAAAAAACCGGTGATTACTTTGAGTATACGGGTGGTGACGATGAAAAACACCATGAGCCCCTACAACAACCCACCTCTCCCAAACAAGTACGAAACCGAATCCTCATCTAGGCCTAAGAAACGAAGAAAAGGCGCCAAGGCGACGTCCTATCATGGCTAGATGAAGACACCCCAGAGGAATTTGAATGGTTTTCTACACTTGTCAATTCCACTCCCTACCCCGAAGAAGGTCAAGATCTGGTAGACGGTAATACATTGGAGCATGCTAAGATTATGCAAGAAAAGTTCCATGTGAAGAAGATGACGAAATCCGAGTTGAGGCGAATCAAGAATGAAGCTTTTCAACTGTGGAAAGACAGAAAGTGCCATCGAGGTCGAATATAACCTTGAAAACATTGCTCGAGCTATGTCTAACAACATGGATTGGCTCAACCCGAAGCAAACATCGACTTCACCAAACGGGACAACCCTCCATACTACAATCGACCGTCAAAACCTCTACCAACAATTGGCCAATCAGATAAACCAAGGATTCCATTCCGATATTTCTTCAACAGAGACTTGGATTTTCTTCTACATGGTGGCGATGGTTCAAGGAAATACGCTACATCGTTGACACTTCCATTCCCTGCAGCTATATACTCAAACTGCATAGCCATCGAGGAACGTGCCAATCACTTGTTCTCCAACAAAGTGGAAGCCTACGACCGAGATGCATCAGACGGATTCATCATTGGCCGGAACGCCGAAGAATCTACTACTGTAAGCCGCCAGTTCGAAGTCTCAACATGCAAGATTCAGTTCTAAAGTATCGTTGCCATCAAACACGTCGATCTTTCATCTAAGTGGGACTACACCTTCCTAAAGAATATCGTGGTCAAACGACAAGATGAAAGGGATTATGCATTCTCAGAAGCTGACTTTGAGAATTTGTCTATCAACGACATCAAAGACATGTACCTTGCCAAAGTACAGGGTCGTATGAGACAATTCTCCACTGCAGTACAACGTGAATTCATCAAGTCGATGCTCATCTTCATCGACGCATAGTTATCCAAGAACGTGTAGAAGATCTCCAGGTGGCGGTTGAATCTTATCGGACCCATGCCAACTTCACTCCACCGCAGCTTGATCTACCCGATATCAACCAGCTTCCACAATATACGCTCATCAAAGAAACCTTTCGGCGTCGTTAAGTGAACTTCAAAGAAATAGCTTGATGGCGTGCAGAGATCTTCATAAGTTTGGAGATCACACTTTGAAGATGGTTAGGGACGGATTAGCTTATCGGTTGAAGGATATACATCAGAAGATTGGGTCTCCTAAGCGATGGAATTCTCGGGATCGAAGGGACGTGAAGAGGATCATCACCATGATTGATGAACGGTTGTATATAAGGGATCGATTCGTAAGACTGGAAAGCTATGTTGGTGGTCGACCCTAGAGAAACATCATCGGCTTTCAACGCCCGACTCACACTCCTCGGCGACATCTCGGACTACCGGTACCCCTTGAACTGCTTCTTTCATTATCAATTTGGATGTATGATTTATTATGTCGATGGCTTGTGCACACATTACAGTGTACAACCCGTACTTGTAAATAAAGGACCCTGTGGTACGCTTCTGTGCCACAATCCTTATAAAAGGAGCGAAAGCTTCTTACTTTTGAGTAAAACCTATCAAACCTTTCATTTTCAAGGTTTTGCTCAAAAGAACAAGTACTTTCCCTTATGATTTTCAAAACCTCAACCGTTATATCACTTATTGATGGGGAGTACTTGAATTAAAACTTTGTTCAAAAATTGTTCACAGTGGTCATTCTTCCCGCAACACTCGAAATGGTCATATTTATTCTCAACTTTTCAAAAATAACATCACATATGCCATTTTTGAGGGGGAGAAAATACGTGATAAGAAATATGTTGTGTCAATGCAAATGAATCATTGTGCTATAGACTTAACCCATGAATTGATGAGATCTTAACTGTTAGTAACTCGAAAAGACTTGTCCGGGACGGGTAATAATTTCAAGCTAGTTCGCTAGTGATGTAAACGTGTCTCGCAAAGGACTTGTCCGAGTAGAATGTACCATTGGAGAAACTCTTGGTAGACATGAACTCTGACGGGTTTGACAACCTTTCGAGGATTGTCTACACCTTCAAGGTAGTTATTAGAGCTAGTTGTCACCTAAAAGTTGACAATGCAACTCTTTAACTATGCCACGTAACCGTGTCTCGCGGGGGAATGTCTATCTTGAGTTGATCAATTCAAAATGTGCGCTCTTTCCTCACTGTGCATTTTAACCGTTAAAACTCTTAAGCACATGTGGAGGGGAGTATTTATGCAAAATCTTATCTCAACAATGGTACTAAAATGTTTTTCATTCACAAACACTTTGAGAGATTTTTCACAACAATGGTTTTATGGCAACATAGGTTAGTCATGGAGTTATAAGGTGACTAAGGTTAGGAATAACCGTCCTATGATCCGCCAGAGCCGGATGGATCTACCCCAGGACACCACAAATAGTTAGTATTTAGAAGTCCTTAGGTATGATTGTAAAAAGGAGAAAATGAGAATCGGAGAAAGAAGGAGTTGAAGAATTAAAAAGAAATGCAAAGAAAAGGGTGAAAAGAAATAGCCCTCCGATTATTCAACTTAGCGCATAACGGGTTCAATTCATATGCTACTGGGTTGTCACTTGATGACACCAGTATTGAAGATTAAAAGTCGTCATGGACCCAGTGACGTATGCACTAAACCTTCTTAACCACTCAAGTTTCTCTCAACAGAAGCTTGTTTCATTCTCAAAGGGAACCCTACGTAAACTATCGGCTTTCTCTTAGAGATTGCTGGTATTGAAGAAGGAGACCCTCTCCCTAGTCTCCGCTCAGGAAAACCAAAACGCACTGTTGAGTCTAGAGCCACGAGATTCATCAAAATATCTCTTATGTACACTTGACATTTCATCACTTGATATTCAACAATAAGAATTTCAGTGGTACATTATCGAGTCCTTCACAGATCTTAGCAATCTATCGAGAACATTTATGAGAGGTTCACATTTATGATCCTCAGTGATTGAATGGAAACTCTGCCGTGGTCAACATCAAAGCGACCTGACAAGAGTCGCTTCGGCAACTCCCCGTGGATTGCGCTTAGTGGTCTCAAACGGTCTACGTCGGAGGTGATGCTTCGGTGTACCTCAGCGACTCATCTGAATCGTAGGTGTACTTCTATACATCGTGTTATCTCACTTGTGGGACTCCGATTCCAGAACGGCCTTTGTAAGAATTAGAGTTGTGTTTTCACACTATGCTGTTAACACTCTCGGAGTTCAAACTTGTAAGTGCCGAAATCTGCTTATTACTAACCGTTTTAATGTTTTCTTCTTATGGAAGCTCTAGAGCGGAATGATCGTGCAGATTCTTCTCATGCTCACGCCAACATCATCACTAATGGAAGTTCTATCCAAAAGCAACACAACAAATGAATGATTCTTCGTCAAATCAAAGAATCTACAAAGTTAAAGACTTAAAGAACTTCATCAAGATCTGAATTCAAACGTCAAAAGAGCGTGTGAGCATGTTGAAGAATGACGTGGAGACACCGTAGCAGTGAGGCTGCACTCGATGCACAACAACATACTATCACTTTCATCACAAAAGAACAATGATCAAAGAACAAAGTTAAAGATGACGTCAAAGCATAACTGCTCAAAGAAAACTATCTCGCTACACTGGGAGATGGTTCAAATCAAGGCAATTCTTCTCACAAGAAAGAAGAATGTCGAAACGCCAAAGCTACTATTACGTCAACGCCTTCACCGTTTTTTCATCACCAACACTTGAGTGTTTGTTACTCATATGTAATAACACTTGAGGGGAGATTGTTGGAATCACTCCTAAACCTTATTCAAGTGTCAGTTACTCATATGTAATAGTTAGCTTATTATGGCCTTTATGTTTGTCATTAGCCTTAAGCTTATGTAGAAGGCCCATGAGCTTAGGCCCAAGCCCATAGGGGAAAGGAAGGGACTAGGAGTGTTGCCCTAGCTTCCCTCCTATAAATACTATGTAATAACCCTCACTTGAGGGTTGGTTGTTCAATTTATTCCTTTCACTCATACTCTACGCATAACCGGTCTTAACTTTAACGTGTGTGTGTGTTTGGTTTATTGTTCAATCGCCTCTCTATCTTTCTTGTAAGCTTGTGTTGTAAATCTAGTGACCTAACACTTCACCCCTTCAGGTAGCTCCCTATTGCATTCCAGTCCAGGCACTTTGATCTCAGGATCGAACTCAACCCTCTTTCGTTTACCATGTAATGATTGAGGTAGAGATCCTTGAGGTGTAGTTAAGGCAGGCTGAATCCCCAGTATTCCTGGTGCTTCCCTCAGTCTTTCATACCTTTTGATAAGCATTTTCACCAGCTCCTTAACCACCGCATTCTGCTTCTTTTCAATGATAGGACCAATCTCATCGAGTTCAGTGATCCTAAAGTCAGTGAATTTCAGGGGATCATGAACCTCGAAGTGTCTTTTATCATCCCCCTTGTAGACATTCATTGCCAGTGGTTTGGACTTGGGGATGATTCTGACATCAGTGATTTTCTCAGGCAGCCTTCTACTTGTCATTGACCAGTTATAGTGGTCAATTCTTTCTTGCCTGATGGCTGCAGCTCTTTTGTTCTTTTCATCGAACTTCTTTCTCATTTCAGCCATTTTAGCTGCCTGAGCATCCTTGTACTTCTGTCCTACCTGACCCTTTTCAAGCTTCTTAGGATCTATTCCAATGTTCTCAGCTTCCTCAGCAACAACTTGTACCAATGCTTCTTTGCTCTTCTTTTCTTCCTCAGCTAGTTTCCTCCTCCTTTCTTCCTTAGCAAGATAGGCACTTAGCTGTTATGGAGTGAGCAGGTACTGTGTTCCGATCATATAGGGGATCTTTTCGGCTCGGTGTTTGCATTATTGCCTTTCCTTTGTCCTGGCCTGAGGAAGATGTTTCTACCAATGGTGGTGTTGTCGTCCATGATTGTTGTTGGGTGGGACTGATAATAAGGGTGTAGCGAAACCGGTGGGAGTGATGAAATAGGTGTTGCATAGACTGGTTGAGTTGGCTCCCTCGGTGAGAGGAAATCTCTTCAGTGGTCTTCTCCCCCTCAATTGTTGTTGCAACATTAGTAAGAGCAAGAGTTGCCTCGGACACTGGGGAGTTGGTGTTGCTTGACCTTTGAAGGCTTGGTAGATCTCCGTGACCATAGCCTTAATGTCGGGCTTGTATCCTTCTCAAGATCGGTGACTTTGTCTCGCTAGATTAGCCTGAGAGAGTTCTAAAGCAGTCATTCTAGGCCCAAGATTCCAAGCCATTGAAGATGATGCCTTAGCCAAAGTAGTCACCTGAGCATCCAAAGAACCCAGTGTAGCCTGAAGAGACTGAATCAAGATTGAAGACCCGAACATTGGTAGTTTTGAGCATGGTGATAAGTTCGGTGAGGCCCGAGGAATTTTTCAGGTAAGCCTCAAGTAGCCTCCAAAGACTTTGGAGTTGAGTGTTGGGTCTTCTTTGACCGAAGTCCCCGATTTCATCAATATTTGTTCCACAACCCTGAAGGTGCTTTAGAAATTTAACCATATTTTCATCCAGCCTGTGAAGATGTTGGTACATGATATCCCTGTGTTCATCAGTGTTTGCATCAAAAGCATGTACCTCAGCCTTCAGATCTGCATAGCGGCAAAAGATCTTCAGTGTTGATCCCATAATGTTTCAGAACCCTGAGTATAGCTTCCTTGAAGCTTTAGTGATCCACATAACTAGTTGCCTCTTTGTTAGTGGAAGAGTGTTATCAAACTTTCTGAATTCTTCGGACAGGAAGATGCGAAGATCGAGTCATTATCTTCAGCCGGAAAGGTGACTCTTTAGGCTCTTGTGGATTAGGTTGATGCTCTTGTTTAGTTTGAACATCGCGTCCACTTTTCTCCTCGCGATAGAATATCATCTTCACTTTCAAATTGTTCTTCATCGAGAAAAGTATTTCATTAACCTCAAGAATCACAGAAACCGATGGGGTGATGGGTTCCATATCAGCGGGTGGTTTTAATCCCTCTGAGTCTTTGTCCCCCGTTGCTCCTTCAAGCACTGATGGGTTTTTCCCAGTGCTATCTCTAAAGGCAGTGGTAGTGAGATCCCTATCAGCGGGTTGTTCAGTTCCCTCTGAGTCTTTGGGATCATTAAGTTGGCCCTCAGACAAAAGCTGTGATTTGCGAATGTCATCCTTGGGCAGTGTGGAAGATGCTCCCCTACCAGCGGGTTGTATGTTTCCCTCTAAATCTTAGGGAGTAGTAGTTGGGACCAAGGGCACCGACCGTGATGTATCGTGTCCTTCGTTGTCACCGGGTGGATGTTGTTTGGTCACCGTGGGTGGCCGATCGTCTGGGGCTTTCTTTGCCTTTTAGGTTGTGCTCCGAAGCCTCAGGGGCCCGAGACTTGGGTTTGGTCTTAGTCCCGCCTGAGACTTCCCTTTCTCTTTTAAGAGCAGGGTTTGGAGACACGAGTCCCTCTGGTTGTTTACACAACCATATGGGCCGTCAATTCGGGCCTTTGACTTGGGATGGGTCTTTTGAAAATTTGATTGACTCAGGATACCAAAAGCGTGTATTTGAATTCCTGAGGGTAATTGCAACCCAGTAACACTTGTAAAGCACATGAGACAAACCTAGGATACGAAACGTATTTCGTCCTAGTTTTGCTCAGTAGCTTGGTTTTGAGATCACTGTAAATGATCTCCCCAATGTTGACAGTGACCCCGTTCATCAAGCAATAAGCCATCATCAACTGAATAGAGTTAACTTGTTTAGTGGATGAGTGGTTCCCGCCGAGAACCTGAATCACAAATGTGAATAGGATTCTCCAAGCCACGGGAAATGAGTTCTTTGTGACAGGGGTCCTATCCAAAAATTTTGGATCAAAAACAATTTGTTTTAACCCATCCTTAACTGTGGAGGGTTCAGGATGGGCAACATAGTTCCCAGAATTATAGTCTAACCCTGTTGAAGTACAAAATGTTTTGTAGTCCAGGATGACTGACTTTTCCCCGTTAAAAAGACTGAATTTGATAAGATACTCCCTGAGGGGTCTGAGGTCAGTCTCATCAGTTGAGGGTGACGGGTCATAGGCCACTGCTGTAGCCCAAAACTCCCTGAGGAGGTTTTGGTACAGAATTGATGGGGACTGAGTAAAGGCCTTTTTCAATGGGCAGTTGAATAAAAAATTCATTATGTCCTTATAGGCTGGGACATTTGGGGGGTATTCAAAATTTCCTATAACGTTGTTTGTTTTAAATTCAACATTACTGAGATCCCCTACCCACTGTGGTGCAAACTAAAGAGATTGTGTTCTTGCCATTTCCATTAAAAAAATTTTAGGGTCTTGAAAAAGATATCAAGACAAGAACAATCAAAGAGTTTGAATCTCTTAAGTTTGTAGTGAAAAACCTTTTGTAAATGTTTACAGAGAAGATTTTAGTGAAAAACTTGTTTTGAGGATTGAAGAACACAAAGATTTCTTGTTTTGAGAAGAGATTTTGACAGAGTTTGGTTGCAGAAATTCTTTGTGTATGTTTTTAATGTTTTGAGAGGGGTATTTATAGAGTGGCAAGAGGGGTAATTCTTGTATAAATAAGGATTTGTAAAGTCATTTTTTGAAAACGTTTTGTATCTCCTCATTTAATGCCACCACTCCACTACCCGCAGTGAAATCCCGGTTTTCAAAGGAATAGCAGTGCACAGTAAAAGTGCATTCTGCAGTAAGAAAATATCATTAGGATATTTCATGTGAGAGGAGGCATTTAATGCCAAGTGGGATAAGGTAAGGTGTTGAGAGACCCTTGACTTGGATGACAATAAGACAAAGAGACATATATTCCTATATTAAATTGGCACGGTTACCAACCTAGGACATTTAAGTAACTGATACTTGGTGCATTTAGTTACTCATTCAATGCTCAATGTCTAAAGTCAGGGTCCCTGAATGAGTTTTACTCATTCAGTGAGGGGATTGTTTTGGGGTTTTGTTCAGGGAGGATGAACCATTTCAGAGAAAACTTACTGAGATTGGGATTGGTTTTCAGGTTGCTGACTTTCAATGTCTAGCATTCCCAATTCAGCTTTTAGTCTCCTGAAGGTAGGTTCATCTAAGGGTTTGGTGAAGATATCAGCAAGTTGATATTCAGTAGGGATGAAATGAAGCTCTATGTCTCCTTTCATTATGTGGTCCCTAATGAAATGATATCTGATATCATTGTGTTTGGTTCTTTGGTGAAGGACAGGGTTGTTGGAGCTTGCAATAGCACTGGTGTTATCACAGAAGATGGGTACCATTTTGTAATGGATGTCATAGTCATTGAGTTGACTTTTCATCCATAAGACATTGGAACAGCACCCTGTAGCAGCCACATACTCAGCTTCAGCTGAAGACATAGCCATTGATTGTTGCTTTTTAGAACTCCAACAAACCAGTTTTCCTCCAAGAAATTGACATGACCTTGAGGTACTTTTTCTCCATGTTGCGCCAGATAATCATGAATATCCTTTGATCAAACCCTGAGCACATTGGATAGTAGAGTCCAGGGCTAGGAGTTCCCTTCAGGTATCTTAGTATTCTTTTGGCTGTAGTGAGATGGGGTTCTTTGGGATTGGATTGATATCTTGCTATTAGACAGACTGAGAATTGTATATCTGGTCTTGAAGCAGTAAGATACATCAGTGAGCCAACAATCCCTCTGAAATGGGTTTGATTGACTGATTTGCCAGTGAGATCAGGTCCAAGGTTGTTAGGAGAGACCATTGGTGTCTTCATCGAGGCACATCGATATCTCATATTTCTTCACGAGATTTCTGGTGTATTTCTCTTGACTGATGGAGATTCCTTTATCAGTTTGCCTTATTTGTAGTCCAAGGAAGTATGTGATTCACCCATCATGCTCATTTCAAACTTCTTTGTCATCAGTTTTTCAAACTGTTTGCAAAGAGTGTAGTTTGTTGAGCCAAAGATGATGTCATCAACATATACTTGACAAGTATCACATCTTGTTTTGTCCTGTAGATAAACAATGTGTTGTCTATCTTTCCTCTGACAAACTTGTTTTGAATCAGGAAGGCTAAGAGAGTTTCATACCATGCCCTGGGGGCTTGTTTTAGTCCATAAAGGGCTTTGTAAAGCTTGCAGACATAGTCAGGGAATTCACTACTCTCAAAGCCAGGAGGTTGCTGAACATACACATCTTCCTTGAGTTCACCATTCAGGAATGCACTTTTTACATCCATTTGGTAAACTTTGAAGTTCATGTAGGTAGCATATTCAAGGAAGATCCTGATGGCTTCCATTCTTGCAACAGGAGCAAATGCCTCATCATAGTCAATGCTTTCTTGTTGACAATAACCTTTGGCTACAAGTCTGGCTTTGTTTTTAATGACAGTGCCGTTTTTATCAGTCTTGTTTCTGAAAACCCACTTCATTCCTATGACAATGACATCGTGAGGACATTTGATCAAGGTCATGACCTTGTTTTTATCAAACTGTTGAAGTTCTTCTTGCATGGCCTGAACCCAGGATGGATGTTTTAGGGCTTCAGTGACACTTTTGGGTTCTATTTCTGATAGGTAATCAGCATATAGACATTCATTTGCTGAAGCTGCAGTTAGTTTAGCAGCCATGCTTCTTGTAAGCATGCCCTCGGTGGGTTCACCAATGATGTTTACAAGCTCAATGTCCCGAGATTTTGTCCACTTACTTTGTGGTCTAGGATCTGAGCTTGAAGAGGTCACGGAGACTCGTGAGTGGGTTCAGTGCAGGAGCCACATAATCAATAAGATCATCTGTTGAGATGTCTTGTTCAGGCTGAGGTTCTTGAATCACAGGTTCCTGAATATTTGGTTCAGTATTACCTATCCCAGCAGGGACTGATTGATTATCAATGAATTCACTGATAGTTGGTTGGAGAAGGTTGTGAGGTAAGACATAATATGAGATGTCGATCGGCTTGGTATGAGGAATTGATTTCAGTGTTATACTCATCGGGAGGATATCTTGATGAGTTATCAATTCCTATTTCCTCCACTGAGGTGTTGGTGAACTTGATGCTCTCTGAACTCTCATCAAAGGTGACATGAAAGGTTTCCTCAACTTGTTGTCTCCTTGTGTTAAATACCTTGAAGGCTTTGGAGATCAGTGAGTAACCTAGAAAGTATCCATCATCAGCTTTAGCATCAAACTTGCCTATATGATCCTTGTGGTTATGAATAAACACAGGACATCCAAACACATGAAAGTAGCTGAAATCAGGAAGTCTACCTTTGAATATCTCATATGGGGTTTTGTTATGTCTTTTGACAATGATTGACCTGTTTTGAGTGTAACAGGCTGTTTTGACTGCTTCAGTCCAGAAATGTTTTGATAATGCTGAGCCATTTAACATGGTTCTAGCAGCCTCAATGAGAGTTCTGTTTTTCCTTTCAGCTACCCCATTTTGTTCAGGGGTGTAAAGAGATGAAAAGTTTTGGGAGATTCCCTTTTCATCACAAAAATTCTCAAGCTCTTCATTTCTGAACTCAGTACCATTATCAGTTCTGATTTGTTTAACAGTAATGTCATTCTGGTTTTCAATGTTCCTGATGAATGACATTATTATATCAGCTGCCTGACTCTTTTTGGAGAGAAAGTATACCCAAGTGTATCTTGAAAACTCATCAACAATGACAAGTGTATAGTTCTCATGCTGGATTGATCTTGGACTGACAGGTCCAAAGAGATCCATATGCAGGAGGTGAAGGCAGCTTTGATGGAGAAATTTTGTTTTGTTTTGAAAGATGCTCTTTGGTGTTTGCTTTTTTCATAGGCTGAGTATGGTTTATCTTTTGCAAAAACCAGTGATGGTAAGCCAAGGACCTTGTTTTGTTTAGCCAAGTTGTTGATGTTTTTTAAATTTAAGTGAGAGAGTCTCTTGTGCCACAACCAGTTGACAGTTTCAGTGGCTTTGGCAAAGAGACAAGTTCCATCTTGAGAGAGTGTTGACATGTCTAAGACATAAACATCATCTCTTCGAGGAGCTATCAAAACAACTTCTTTGTTAGCATTGAAAATGGTGCCTTGTTTGTCATTGAATTGCACAATGTACTTAGCATCACAGAGTTGACTGACACTGATGAGATTGTATTTGAGACCATTGACATAAGCTATTCTAGAGAAAACTATTCCATTGCAGTATACTGAACCATAACCTTCAGTGGGACATGATGAATTATCACCAAATACTACCTTGGGTCCTGGTTCCTTTACATACTTGTGCATATACTCCTTAACGCCAGTCATGCTTCTTGAGCATCCATTATCTAGATGCCAAATGGGCTCCCTGGCATGTCTCTACACAAATAGTAAACTGGATTAGTTTCTCTTGCTGACCCACATACTAGTGGGTTTGGGTCTGAAGGTCTGTTTGAATTTGGCAATTAACTCGTGGTCAGTGGTTGAGTGCATTGTGCTACCACAGGTTTTGCATTTGGTGGCTGAGGATGTCTTAGTGATTCAGGGTTGTTTGGAACTTCTCCTTGCTTGGATGACACTGTCATGCTGAGATGTCTCATGAGCTGGATTTCCGCATATATCACAGAATGTGTTCATGAGACAATCATCCTGATGATGATCATTAAAGCCACAGTGTGGACAAGGAGGAAAGGGTTTTGCCCTATACTTTTGAGCAGATTTGGAGTTTGAAGCATACTGATGACCAACTTTGGTATAGTTTGCTTTACTGAGTGAACTTACATATTGTAAGTGATCAGAAGTTCTGTAATCATCCTTTTTGCAGATCATACAAAAAAGGATTCTATAGCAGTTATCAGTGGTATGACTGGTATAGTGGCATAGATCACACTTCTGCTTGGGTTTGGTGTTAGACTTTGACTTTGAGGAACTAGAGGAGGCTGACTTTGTTTCCTTGATTGATGAATCAGGAGATTTTTCGATGGATTCCATCTTATCAGTCAGCTTCCTCACAAGTTCAGTCAGTTGCTGAATTTGGTCTGCTTCAGTAGGAACTGAAGATGTGGAAGTCTCAGTGGGAGTAGACTCTTGTTGGATTGGTTTTGTTGGTCTTTTCAGGATGGTTCTACCAAGTCCAGATCTTTCTTTTGGTGAGTGAGGATTGAATTGTAGTGGAGTAAGCTCAGAGCTTGGTGCAGCACCCTGAAGAGGTTTCAGGGGTGGAAGCATTGCATTAGATTCTGCTTCAGACTCAGAGATGTGTTCAGTACTACTGGGCACATCAGGGAGTCCAAGAATGCTCTTTAGAGCTTGGCTTTCAGGCTCTAGTATTCTTCCAGAATCAAAATTTGGAAGCTTACTCTCAGGGTTAACCCGTTCAATCCAATCACTGGGCTTGGGAATTTTCAACATATTGGTAATCATGCCACCAGACATAAATGGCATTGGACTCTGGTCTTTGTTGTGAGAGTCAGGAAGATGGACTTCACCTAAGACTCTCTTTTTGCTACTGAGGGCACCCACAGCATCAAAGACCCTTGGATTCTTAGCAGTCCAAATTTCAATGATATCTTTTTCCTTTTTAAGTTCATCTTGAAGAGCCTGATTTCTTTTAACTAGTTTAGTGTTTTAAATTTGCAAAGTGATAGCCTCAAGCTTATTTTGTTTTAAAAGAAGCAGTTCATCCCTACACTTGTTCAGTTCAAAACTTAGCTTGTTATATTTTGAAAAAAGAATTAATCGTTGCTCTTCTACAAACTTAAGGTCAACATTGATATTGTTCATATAAGACTGCTAATCAGAGTCATCATCCATAGGAAGCAAAATATTTACCTGCTTCATTGTGATGTTGACCCATTCTTCATTCCTGGCATGATTTTTTCCAACAGCTAGCTTGTCCTCTTCTAAGAGAGCCATCAGTGCACTGACTTGCACCATTTCATCGTCTGAGGATACTGGCTCTTCATCCCAGTCAAAGACTTCAGCAACTAGGCCCTTGTTTTTACCCTGCACAGATTTAACAGTGTTTGCTGTTTCTGAGGGAGTGGCCTCAAGCAATGCTAGCTTGGCTTTGACTTTCCTGTACTTAGCTTCAAAATCAACAGTTTTACTTTGGTCAGACTTGTTTTGAAAATTTTGATGAGACTGATAGATTTTTGGTTGAAATTTGCTAAAGCCTGAGGACTGATTTGACCCTGATGGTTTATAAGAGGGTTCAAAAATTGTTTTTGAAAAACAGTCTTTGGCAAAATGGCCTCTCTTATGACACTTAAAGCATTCAGTGTCCTCGTTTGCTTTAGCATTTGAAAAACTTTTGTTTCTTTTTATAAACCTCCGAGAGTTAGCAAAGAGTGCCCTTTCCTGAAATTCAATGTTCAGGTCATTTAGGTACTCCTCACTTGATCTCTCATCAGGCTCATCATCTGAATTTTCCTGAAAATCTTGAACCACACTGTTAGAATAAAAAGCAGTAGAAATTGGTGTTGAAGTGGTGGTCAGGCACTTCTTGACTTCCTGAGACTTCTTTAAGTCAGGGTATCGTATGTTGATGAGGTTTTCCTCAAAGACAAATTTCCCATATATTTCAGGAAGTTCAAGCTTCTGGATATGATTAGCATTCCTAAGTCCCTGAGAGAAATTCAGCCACTTCTCAGGGAGACTATTGACAAAACCAATATTGATTTCATGTTTGGACAACTTCACACCATCATTAGACAGTTCATTTAAAAGAGTTTTGTACTGGGTGTAAGTTTGAGACAGAGTTTCTGAGTCCTTAGCCCTGAAGGTGTTATACTCAAGTTTCAGGTCCATTATCCTGTTTTCCTTGGTATCAGATGGGCCTTCATGACTATGGACCAGGTCATCCCAGGTTTTTTTAGCCGTACTACAGCTTATAATTGACTCCATAATATCATCAGGAAGACATGATATGATGATACTTTTGAGTCTTTGGTCCTGGTTGACCACTCTTCTCTCATCCTGAGTCCACTGAGCTTCAGGTTTAGATAATCCTTCAGCAGTCTTTGAGATAAATGGACCTTCATTAATACACTTGATGTAATAAGGTTCCATCCCAATCAAATAGCAAAGCATACGCTTTTTCCATTTGTTAAATTTACCAACTTCAAGTCTAGGGTCAACAGCTGAATAAGCTCCACCCTTTTTGTCGACTAGTTGGGGTACATCAATTTCAGCCATTTGGATCCTGATTTAAAAACATTTTAGAGTGGCTTTAAAAGGTTTTATAATCAGCCTAGCTCTTATACCACTTGTTGTTCCCTATTCACTATCGTATAAAAAACAGTTAAGTATTTAAAAACAAACTAATAGTGAATCAATGACTGAAATGACATAAGTAAAAACACACTGATAAATTTTCAACATAATATTCTTTATTAGAAATGAATCAAAAAGAATACATTACCCAAGTACTTGCGGAATAGTACTTGGGATTGAAATGACAAAGGGTTGGTACTCCTCACTAAGCTCAGGCTAAGTCTGAGCACAACTACTATGGAACCACTGAGCTATCTCAGGGACTGAGTTGTATTAAGAGAAGTGAAAGATGGCTTGTGTGTGTGTGTTTTACAATTCACAAGCTTAAATCTTTCACTCCATCTCTTATGCTATTTATACAAGTATGAGTATTAACTTTATCCTAAGTGACAAACTGACAATTTTACAGAAGACAAAATACTGATGTATTTTGTCTCTGTTTACAAAGACTATATTAAGTAAGAGACAAGGCTGCTTTCCATAAGTCAGTGATGACACTGAGCCTGATAGTTTGTCATTCAGGGAAAGTTGACTTTGGTTGATAAGGACTTCGTCTTATCTTATTCAAACTTGTCCCGCCTTATCCCGCTCATTCTTCAGTCTTCATTGCCTTCAGTCTTCTACTTCAGTTTGTCTTCAGTGAAGGTAGTTGGTGAAGAGTTTAGGGATTCAGTGAGTTATTGTCATCACTCACTAAATCCACCATCTTCTTCTTGACTCAGCCTTCACCCCTTAAGTTCCGCCTTACTGAGTGGAGAGACTTCTTCTTTTCCTCGTACTGAGTATCCTGAAGATGGCTCACTGAGAGACTATGCACTCAGTGACCTGTTAGTGTTTAACGGACTAAACACTTGGGGTATTTTATATTCAAATCCTAGATTCAAGGGTTTTGGGTATTCACTGAACCCAACAGGATTACCTCTGGAATCAAAGGCTATCGTCTATGGTGTCCAGAGACGAAGAAGACGATCTTTAGCAGGGATGTCACCTTTAATGAATCTACCATGTTGAAGAAGGTGGATGCTAGTTAGATGGAACTCCCAAAAAGGTGGAGTTTGAAAGAATAATTGTACCAGATGATAGAGAAACACTTGATGATTCTCCTGTGGTAGAAGGAGATTATGAATAAGAGGAGGTTCAAACCGAAGAACCTCCACAACAACATTATGAATCAATTGCTACCAGCAAGCCCAAAAGAAACACTAAAAGGCCTGCTCGCCTTAATGATACGGTGGCTTGTGCATCTTCAATTGCAGCTGACGATGTTCCTACTACTTACTCTAAAGCGGTTCGAGACTCAAAAAGCGAGAAGTGGAGGATTGCCATGAGCGAGGAAATGCAGTCTCTTGAGAAGAATCAGACATGGGAGTTAACCAACCTCCTAAAAGGGAAGAAGGCAATTGGATGAAAATGGTTGTATGCAAAGAAAGAAGGATTTCCTAGCCAAGATAATGTTCGCTACAAAGCAAGATTGGTAGCTAAAGGCTATGTCCAGAAAGAGGGAATTGATTATAATGAAGTTTTTTCTCCAGTGGTAAAGCATTCCTCTATTAGAATTTTGTTGGCTTTGGTAGCACAGTTGGATTTGGAACTAGTTCAGATGGATGTGAAGACTGCATTTCTACATGGAGACTTGGAAGAGGAAATCTATATGGTTTCAGCCAGAAGGATTCAAAGTTGCTGGAAAAGAGCATGAAGTATGTAAGCTTCATAAATCGGTGTACGGATTGAAGCAATCCCCAAGACAGTGGTACAAGCGATTTGATAAGTTTATGATGGAGCCGAAGTACACAAGAAGAAAATATGACCATTGTGTCTATTTGAAAAAGCTACAAGATGGGTCCTTCGTATATCTTCTTCTATATGTAGATGATATGTTGATAGCTTCTCAAAGTCTAAACGAGATTGAAAAGTTAAAGACTCGGTTGAGAAGCGAATTTGAGATGAAGGATCTCGGTGAAGCAAAGATGATTCTCGGCATGGAGATAGTCAGAGACAGAAAATTGAGGAAGCTCTGTTTGACTCAGAAACAATATCTAAGAAGGATTCTAAAGCGTTTTAGGTTTGAAAAGCAAACAAAACGAGTTAGTACTCCACTCGCTTCTCAATTTAATATTAGTGTTGCTATGTCACTGAAAAATGATGCAGAGAGGGCGTACATGGAGAAAGTGCCTTATGCAAATGCTGTCGGTAGCTTAATGTATGCTATGATATGTACTCGACCAGATATTAGTCATGCTGTTGGGATGGTGAGCAGGTATATGCATAACCCTGGAAAAGGACATTAGCAAGCTGTGAAATGGATATTACGGTACATCCATAACACGGTCGATGTAGGGTTAGTATTTGAGCATGGAAGTAGTCAGTGGGTAGCGGGATATTGCGATTCCGACTATGCTTGAGATTTAGACAAGCGAAGATCTACTACAGGCTATGTTTTTACTCTGGCAAAAGCTTCAATTAGTTGGAAGTCAACCTTACAGTCAACTACTGCTTTGTCAACTACGGAAGCAGAGTATATGGCGATTACAGAGGCTATAAAGGAGGCAATTTGCCTTCAAGGGTTGCTCGGTGAACTTGGAATCAATCAGAAATTTGTCACGATGCATTTAGACAGTCATAGTGCAATTCACTTAGCGAAGAATCAAGTTTATCACGCAACGACGAAGCACATTGATGTTCGGTATCATTTCATTCGAGAGATACTGGAAGAAGGTGGAGTCAGAATCCAGAAGATCCATACTTCTAAGAATCCCGCAGATATGCTGACTAAAGTATTAGTTGGGATCAAGTTCAATTATTGTTTGGACTTGATCAATGTTGTGAAAAGTTGAACATCGGTTTGGAACTCCACCAACGATGGTTGACGACAAGATTAAAGAATTGATATTCGCCAAGGTGTAGATTTGTTGTATATGGCTCATTTGTTGGATTCAATGAATGCAAGCAAGTGGGCAAATTGAAGGCATAAATAATTGGCAAGTTGAGTTCTACAAGTTGTGCAACTTGCTTATCCTTTCTACATGCATGAACTAGCATGGATATGGAGCTTATAAATAGCTCATTAGTCTTTTGTTTTCAAGCACACCAAAACACACACACAAGTAGTTCTTGTAGTGTTTGCTATCTTCCTTTCTTTTGTAGTAGTATGTTTCTAGTTTGAGAAATATATAAAGTTTGTTGGTGTTTCATTCTTGGTTCCTTTCATAGTGTTTAATTTTCAATAAGCTATTTTGGGGTATAGTTGTGGTGTTGAAACATTCACACTCTTTACCTAGTCGGTGGGATATTATCGCGGTTATTCCACAATAAAAGTTACCCATGTCGCCTCCTTCGTACAGTGGGCCCGAGATTGATGATATGATTGCTGATAAAGACAAGAAGATCGACGAGGCTTGAAAAGAGACGAAAGTCGTTCAGTGCCAACTCACACAGATGATGTCACTGTTACAGAGTAACCCTGATCAGTGGGCCCAGTTATTGAGTCAAATGTCTTCCCAATCCAAGACAGGCTCGGGTAGTGGCGCTGGCAGGAGTGGCAGAGGCGGGAGTGGTGATCTCGAGGGTGGTAACTCGGATGATGATGATGATGATGATGATGACGAGGAGTAGATCAATGTATATATGGGTTATTTTGTGTCAATTTTCTTAGACTATGCTATTGACTCATCCGTATGTTACTACAGTACACTTTAACATTTTGGCGACTTGAACATTGCGGATATCGCAACTTTTGTGTTTATGGCAGCTAGATCCACATATTATAACACCCGTTTTGTAGAATTTGTAACATTTTAATGTATTTGTGGATGTTTAACGATTATATACAAGTGTTTTAGCCGTTATAACTTGTTTTGGGATATTGGTACAGGTTGTGTAGATTTTTTCTGGGAAAAATAAAAAATCTGAAAAACTGTTGTTGTGCAGGAACAGCAGCTTAAGTTGCCGACGACATGTCGTCGGCATTGTGATAATATAATTCATTTGGTTTTCTTTATTACCGACGGTATTTTATAAAAAAATAAACCTTATTTTCTTTCGTACCGATGACATGTCGTCGGCATATTCGCTAATTAAGCTTAACTTTCATTAACTATGTGCTAATTAAGTTGTTAATTAACACGATGGTACCGACGACGTGTCATCGGCAAAAAACTGGTCCAACCAACAAAATGTTGGACTGAAAACTTTTGTGAGACTCACTTTATCGTCGTCAAAGTTAAAAAAATGTCATCGGGACAATAGGTCTCGTCGAAGCATTCACGACTAAGTTGAGCCTTTGTCTTGTCATCGGCATAATAATATGCCGGCGTAATGTCGTTGGCATGGTTGAAAAAATATCGTCGAAGAATGTGGTGATTGTACAATTAGTAACTCTTATACCATTAGTAACTCTTAACGCAAACCACAAAAACGGCGCATAGAGTAAATTGCACTGTCCGTTCTTGTGGTTTGCGTTAACCACAGCCGTTAGTCTTTTGATCAAAAAAATTGCACCATTCGACCTTAAGTGGCAAACGTTATGCGCCGTTTTTCCCTCCCTCTAACGGAGACCACTAACGCTCGTTAATTTGTTTTCCTATGAGGGTATACTCGTCATTTCGCAACCATAAGGACGAACGGTGTAATTTACTCTTTTGGTCAAAAATATTTATATGTTTTCATCCATTTTTTACGCTTTCATCCGTTTTCTTACGTTTCCATACATTTTCATTCCTTTTTGTACGCTTTCGTCCGTTTTTATACGTTTTCATCCGTTTTTATACGTTTTCTTTGTGTTTTTATCTGTTTTCATACGTTTTTTACGTTTTCGTCCGTTACTTTACGGTGTGCCTCGTATTTTTATATTTTCGTCTGTTTTTTTACGTCTATTTTTTACGCTTTTATTTGTTATTTTACGTTTTAGTCTGGTTTCTTACGTTTTCGTCCGGTTTTTTACGTTTTCATCCATTTTTTTAAAGTTTTTGACCTATTTTACGTTTTCAAAAGCTTTTTTACGTTTTCGTCTGTTTTTTCACGTTTTCATCGGTTTTTTCACGTTTCGTCGGGTTTTTTACTTTTCGTATGTTTTTTTACGTTTTGGTATGTTTTCTTACCTTTTTTATGTTTTTCGTTTTCATATATTTTTTAGGTTTTCATCTGTTTTTTACGTTTTCGTCCTTTTTTACGTTTTGACCTTTTTTTTACGTTTTCAACCGTTTTTTACGTTTTCGTCCGTTTTTTCCTGTTTTCATCTGTTTTTTCACGTTTCGTAGGTTTTTTTTTACGTTTTCGTATGTTTTTTTACATTTCTTTACGTTTTTTGTCTGTTTTCGTTTTCGTCTGTTTCTTAAGTTTTCATCTACTTTTTTACGTTTTCGTCATTTTTTTTACGTTTGAGTGTGTTTTCTTATGTTTTTTTATGTTTTCATCCGTTTTTTACGTTTTCTTACATATTCGTCCATTTTCTTACGTTTTCCTAACATAAGAAAACAGATGAAAACGTAAAAAAAATGAACGAAAACTGACTCAAACTTACAAAAAGGGCGAAAACCTAAGAAAACATACTAAAACGTAAAAAAAAAGACAAAAACGTTAAAAAAAATTGACGAAAACGTAAAAAACGGATTAAAACGTAAAAAAATGAACGAAAACGTAAAAATACGGACGAAAACATAAAATTACGGACGAAAACGTAAGAAAAATGACTAAAACGTAAGAAAACAGACGAGAATGCAAAAAAAACAAAAAAGTAAAAAAAAAAAAAAAAAAAAAACGGACGAAAACTTAAAACGAAACAGAAACGTAAAAAATGGACGAAAACGTAAAAAAAACAGACGAAAACGTTAAAAAGCGAACTAAAACGTAAACAAACGGGCGAAAATGTAAAAAAACAGACGAAAATGTAAAAAAATAGATGAAAACGTAAAAAAACAGAGTAAAACCTGAAAAACGAACGAAAACATTAAAAAAAGAAAAAAATAATAAAAAAAAACGTAATAAACGGACGAAAACGTAAAAAAATGGAATTAAAACGTAAAAAACGGACGAAAAAGTAAAAAAAAAAACGGATGAAAACGTAAAAAATGGACGAAATAGTAAAAAAACGGAGTAAAACGTAAAAAACGGATGAAAGCGTAAAATACGGAAGAAAACGTATTAGAACAGATGAAAAAGTAAGGAAAACATATAAAAACGGACGAAGACGTATAAAAACGTATAAAAACGGACGAAAGCGTAAAAAATTGATGAAAACGTATAAAAATTGACAAAAAGTGTAAATTACACCGTTCGTCCTTATGGTTGCCAAATGATGAGTATATCCTCATAGGAAAACAAGTTAACGAGCGTTAGTGAGCTCCGTTAAAGAGAGGGACAAATGGCGCTTAACGTTTGCCACTTAAAATCGAACGGTGCAATTTTTTTAGTCAAAAGACTAACGGTTGCGGTAAACGCAAACCACAAGTACGAACACTATAATTTACTCCTAAATTTATAACAATATTCAATTACAAGGTGTTGTTTTATGTTGATCTCAATGGCAAAAGCAGATCAACCACTAAAAAGCCACAAATGATATGAGCGTAGTTAAACATGCATATATGCTGCTTTACCCCCAAGAGAATAAACCTTTTGTTCTAGTTGTTCTTATTTGTTCTTATTGTTCACACATGCTGCACGTTTGTACATATGAATATTTATACATAAAAGTAAAGTGAAGTGCTTGCTACACACACAAAGAAACTTTCTTCTGGAACTATGACACATACTGACGAGTTGTGAATGCCCTAGATTGCAAAAAGATAGTGTCGACGAAATAACAAATTATGTATAATAAAGAATTATGATTAAAGATCCAATAATAAGTATAACTCATTCATTTCTTAATGAATATCATAAATTTTATTTTTTGTTATCATTTTCACCAATCAATCTACTCAAAACCTTCTTGAGGTCTAGGGACGCCTCTCTAGACTTTTTGTCCTTGGTGTATTTTGTTTAATAGATTAGTGCTAAGATTTTGTTTTAGTGGTTTGGCCCTCTTAAAAATTAATCATTAACGTTTGAGCCTCCTTAACAGTATGGTTCAAGTTCCGTCAATGGATCTACTACATGTTTTGACTACACTATTAAGCCAACTTTAAAACTACGAGTTAGCCTACAAATCATTGTTTCAGTTTGTTGAATACTTACATTTACTTTTTCTATTTTAGACTTCATCAAATTTTTTATAATTTTTAATCAATTGCATTCTTATGCATTTGGGGGTGGTAAGGTAAAGAAATTTTTTGGTTCAAACCTCGTTAAATGTGTACATTTGGAGGTGATCAGGAAATGGTCGGAAATGGTCCCGAAATTAACCCGGTGAGGCTAGGTACATCACTCAGAAATATTCGTTTTCCGAAGTACCTTGAATAAGGGAAACCTCATCCGTTTATTCTTATATATGCATGTAAGATCAACATTGGCGTTCCAATAACTAAAATTTGTATTAATGGTAATTATCTTGCTTAATGTTATGTTGGGATTTTATACTCATAACAATTATACATAAAACAATTAACATCATCAAAGCAAGCAGCGGAAGACAATAGGAATAATATATGTAATTAATTAACCAAACAAGAAAATGCGTACCTTTTAGCAATTCAAGTAATCAAACGATGATGTGATCAAGTAACAAAACCCAAAACCCTAAACTAGGGTTTCACAAAATCGTCCCACCCAAAAAATCGACCACCAAGGAATACAAGCTCAAGTGTGCTTGCTCTTCGTTCTTGTACACACGTACTATTAGCGATTTGATGTGAAAAGCTAGTTTCTTGAATCACAAATAAAACCAAACACTTATTCTTAAGTTAAACAAATCGAAAACCCTTGGGGAAGAGTGTTTCGACCGGCCACACAAAGAGGAGAGGAGAAAGAGAGAAATTTAGGTTATTAGTGATCCAAGATTAGTTTAAGAATGAATACAAGGGTTTGTATATATACATTCTCAAAACTTGGTGACCAAGAAAAGCCTCCCTTGGGCTTTTGAGAAGCCACGACCGGCCAAGCCAACCCAAGAGGGGTTCTAGACTTTTCTTGTCATCTAATTTCATCTCTAGTCCTCGTAGTTAATATTTAACGACCGTTAACCAAACCTCGTTAATTATTTAACTATCGTTATGTTTTATTTCGTGACTAATAATTAATAATAATAACGTTTTATTTATATTAATTATTTACATCAATTCTCATACGTAATGTGTGCAATCCCGAAGTCTCGAGTTCGAATCCGGTCATACTAATATTAATAATTATCCATAAACCTTTCAGCTCCCACTTGGATATTACTTAATATAGTAATGACATTGGTTAGTCTAGCTTTCACACGCCAATGCCCCCAGATCAAATCGAGTATGGTCTCCTGGAAAAAACCATTTAATGATTCATCATTTTTACTTATCCTTTTGTTACTAATACTACATTAACTATGAATATGGATCAAGTCATTTCATAAGTTAACATTCTGTTTCTCGTTGTATTCGATTGAACAAGATTACCAAATCATCTGAACGTATTCCAGATAGATCTTGGGTATGGCCATACAAACATCTTGTCAACCCTACGAGGGGCCCAAATATAGTATTATGCTTTGAAACAAATTCAAAGGAACAAATTCTCTTGACTACAAACATAACTCATGAACTTTGCAACACTTCCGAAAATAGCCCTTATAACTACCAGTTACGGATAGCGTTAGACTATCTTACACAAATGCACTACATTCATATCAGTTATCTGGTATCTCAAGTCTGAGGATAAACACTTCATGATATACTTAATGACAGAGATCCATAAAGTATCATCATGTAAAGTTGGGATAAGTCCTATATTCAATTCATTGAATATCATGTGAATCTGGTATGTCCCACGCATCAATATACTTTAAAAGTATATTCTACCAAAACTCAGATTTGTCTTAATTCAATGACATTCCCACATCATTGATCGACAACGGACTATTTAGAATAACATAAGTTATTCACGGATTAAACATGCAAATATAGGATATAATATTAAGAAAATGAAAATAAACATAACCAATATTTTATTTCATTTAAATAATATTTGTTCAAAACATCCCTTATCCAAATACTAAATAGATCAATGCATGATAATACTTGTTAATGAATTATGCCTCAAGTAATGACACTCATACTTGTTGACAAGGCATAATTTCAACTAACTTTGATCTATTGGAATTTTGAGAATACTTATTTCAAGAATTCAACTAGTGAAGTTCTTGTATGTGTGCATTCAAAATATTTTGATATTGCCACATAATATTTCATAAAGTGTGTGACATCCTCAAACATCAATTTATGACAATCAAACTTTCAAACATTTTTAAAGTTTAAAGTATTCTTATTCTTTATTGTATAATGCAACTATGCTCTTAGTTGAGCACAACTAGTTCACATGGCCATTTACAATGATGAAATCCTCCCATGACTAGTATTGAGTGTCATCTCAATTATACCAGCATCATTGTATACAAACAACAATATGCTCTTTAAAATATCCGTAAACTTCAATATCTATAGTGTAATGTTTGATGCCTTCCAAACTTTCAAGTTTGTTGGCTATGACAATTACGCAACAATTGCTGTATTGCTCATCCATAGAATTTTGAGAGCAAATCCAGGCTGAGGAATGTAATTCTAAATTCAAACATATTCTATTTGAATATTCATTACACTAGTTATCTAATAACTTCATTAGATATCAATGTTGTCAAATCATCTTGCATTCAAGCATGATACAACAATAACATGATGTACATGAAAAATCCTTGTGTCAAACTAAGATTTCATTCATGTTCTACATATCTATTTTCCAAATGATATATCATGTTCTATTAGACTCATTTATTTAATACCACATATGTTTATTAATAACAAACATATATTCCAAGGTTGTATGTCTTATTTTCTAAATCTTTCATGTGAAGTTCCATTCCAAACTAAAACTTAACATTTAGCTTAGATGGAATGTTACTACCCACAACATATAAGATTTAAAGAAAATGAACACAATACTCCCACTAGCTTTCAGGAATACTTAGAAATTATCTTATTTTAATTTTTAAACCAAAACTTGGATTTAATAGTTAAACATAAGAATCCTCTCCTAGATGCATGCATATATCCATTAATGGATTCTTGCCTTTTGTACATTTCCAAAGATTATGTGAATTCATAAAACTCATTTGTATTACTTATCGTCCTCGCAAAAGCAATCACACAAGAAAGAGTTTTAATATCCAATTGTCATTTTCCATATCAATGAAAATAAGTATGACAATTATAATCATTATATGTTTAATGTGCCAAGGAAAGAATATTCAATCACAGTTAATTGCTTAAGTGTGATTAATAATCTTGTCACAAGTCATGCATTAAACACATGTACAATTTTGTCCATATGATTTCTACACAAAGAATTTAAACCATTAGGGTTTTCCTTCCTTTGAAGAAACTGATCTTTATTAAGATAAACCAAGTTTACAAAGTTGATTATCTCTTTGGACATCATCTTAACATTCATAGTATGAATAATTTACCACAATTCAATATTAGGTAATGTATTATTATGATTAACAGGTTTACAATGATCCTGTAATTCATATTTCTCGTCATATCAAATATCTGAGATATCCTTGCGGATCTATGAATGAGAATTCCATCATTTTGAGGTATATCATATTTGACCTCATCATGATATTCACTAGTGTATTTTAGAAGATTATGTGTTTTGTAATTGTAATTTAATCTCATCAAGATCTAAACAAAACTCCCACTTGCTTTTGTAATTTAAAGACTATCTACAATACATCAGCAAGTAGAACAACACCAAATTGTTTTCTTTTGGGATATTACAAAACACATTGACAGTTCGTAAATCTTGTTCGTTAATAACATACTCCATAAGTAGTTTTAACAATTCAAAACTTCAATATAAGACTCAATGTGATTCATCACATTCCCTACTAAAATGGTGTCTTATTAATCTTCTAGGTTTGAGTTTATTAAGTATATCCAATCAATACTCAATTTTCTAACCTTGATAAATTTTGGAAGAAAAGAAGATATAGTTATCTTGAATCAAACAATGTAACAAATGTTTGATTCTTCTAACTGAACATTCCATATACATACAGTATTTCATTAGAATTAATATTGTAAGACAATCTAACAATATGTAAGATAAACATATTCCTTTTGGCTTACCTATTTACCAATTAAATCATCTTAATGGTAAAATAAAATTCCAAACCAATTGCATGCTTTATAACTCAAGTACTTTTGATCAAGTCACTTCATGTCCATGTCTCAACTAGAAAACATAAACAGTTATAATCTCATTATACGTTATAAGTCATTTACCAATGACTTTATGTCTTAATAAGAAGACATAACAAGTTAACGTATTACTTTATATTATATGTCTTGTAATAATGAAAAGACTTCATGTTTGTGACTTTACAAAGAAACACATAAACATTTATAATTTAAAGTAATTATGAACACCACATCATGGTTTCAATTAATTTATTTTCAAGTTAATATACTACTCTATCTATTTATGTCATTCTTAAAATACATAAATATTTAAGATAGTATTACTTTATTTAATTATGTCATTCCATGAAGTGTCCAACTTAAGAAACTTGTAAAAGCATCCACGCCCGATCCCACGATAAGTGGAGATTTACCTTGAGATTACAATCTAGCCAAGATCTCACTTAAACTAAAATGTAACTTCAAGTGTTTCTATGATTTGAATGACATAAGACATAAAAGTAGTCTATGTTATAATCTTGACACATGTTCTTTAAGCAAGACAATCTTATTAGAACGTTAATCTCTTTACCTTACGATCAAGAGAATCCATTAATCATATTGGTATGTGTTGTTCCTATGCACACAATAAATACTTCTCCCACTTGTGCATAGAACAACATCATATAATAGATAAACACCATGACAGTCATTTGTTTATGTGAACTATTAGTGTCGTAGAGATATAAGCATTACAAGTAGATGTAGGAGCACTTAATTTATCAAGGAAACGTTCATGACTATCCTTGAGAATATGAATGTCTACATTTTTGAACGTAATGTATTATTTCAAGAAAATCTAGAAATAATCTGAGTTATTACCAAGATAATAACTTGTAACTCCC
The DNA here is from genome assembly GCA_910596185.1 of Chrysanthemum makinoi. Lineage (NCBI taxonomy): Eukaryota > Viridiplantae > Streptophyta > Magnoliopsida > Asterales > Asteraceae > Chrysanthemum > Chrysanthemum makinoi. The sequence goes on along the minus strand of OU343223.1, from coordinate 236,782,795 downwards.
ACTGAATTAGACAACGTTACAATAATGTCTTATTCAGTAATACACCATACTCCCACTGGATTTGACAACATCGTAAGTGTTTCATTAACCAGTGAAAATAGCGTGCTATTACGTTGCTACCCCTTTGTAAGACCATTCGTAACAATTACTTAGGTACTAAAAGAGTGTATTCTACTCAGTAGATGATGGATTATCCATCAATGCTATTAACTTGAAAAATTGAGCATGCAATTTCTTCCATAATAGGTCTACTATCCCCACAATGATGTGTAGCACCTTTAATTGGTCAAATCAAAACAACTAGATAAAATATACTAGTTTGTCTTTTACCAATTTTGCGATAATTAGTCTAGATTCTAATGTAATAACTCATATAATTTCAAACATGTTTTCTAGTTGACCAAAATGTCATATAAGAATTCAATCACCAACAGAGGGTAATGAAATATCTTAAGGAAAACATGGTGTGCAATTTTCTTAACTATTAAAGTTGCTATGAGTTATATTAGAATTTAGACAATTCTAATGTTCCTAACATACCTTTCTCAATCATGAAAAGGAATAGGATTGAGTCTCACTCTTCTTCCATGGAAAAGAGTTCATTTTTGTCTTTTAGTGAATTGTTCTTGATCAACCATTTGTTTGAAAACAGAACTAAATCAATTTACCAAAGCACAAACCACGTTTACGGTTTAATGTTGCATTAATACAATCAAAAGAATTAACAAAATTCAATTTTTAGTATTTTCGATAATTAAATCTTTCAAGAAAATAAAATACCCTTGGTCAATATTCATATTAACCATAGAATTTTCCTTGAATTTTGGATCCTCATTATCATAGTTTCACCACATCAGTTGATCTGCTAGTGGTGAAAGTATAGAATAGGTAATCGTTGAAAAACGATAATTGACAAACAAGTTTTCAATTCCAAAAGTTATGGGATTTACAATTTTGCCAAAACAATTAATGCAAAACGTAAGCATGTTTCATCCCATCTTATGCCTTAAGTCTTAGGTCTCACTAACAACTTAATTAAGTTGTCTAATTTAGAAACTGCAAATCATAAAGCTGAGGTCTCACACAACTAAATAATTCACCTCGTTATTGTAATCTAGATCAAGGTCTCACATAACTAAATTACAACTTCAAGTGTTTCATATCATTAGATGGCATAAACTTAAATTTTAAAGGGTACAATTTTTGACGTGTAATCAAAACTTATGTATAAAGAAGCATGCATACAACTTTATAGCACAAAATTTTCGAAAGAAACTTACTTGTATTTTAATTGCTAAGATTAAATTCTACAAAGTTTTAATCGATGCGTTGAGAAACTTACAACTTTGCACTAAGATGCTTCGTACATATAATGGTTATACTAGGTAGCTCCAATCGAACTCACAGGGGGCAGAGGACCAGGTAAGCGCAAAGCATAACCTTAGACATCCATTCAGTTCGACTGTGCACACTTCTCAATTAACCCCTTTATAGTTTGTTCTAGTGGGTGAGCCGTTCTAACCATTTAGTACAGTCGCATCAATCGATTAAAAGTTCAAGAATAATTCTTAGATAACAAATCAGTTTCACAATTATTTAGTCCATTTAATTTTCTATTCATAAAAGCCCTTTTTGCTTACTAACATGTCAAAACAATATATAAACAAAAAGGCATTTTAATAAAAATTAAACACACTCAAATAATATAAACATATAACTAAACAATTTAACATATGTAAAACAATTAGCCACATGCATAATTATTTCGATAAACTCTAATAAACAATTCTAGGCGTAAATAAATGCATACATTAACTAGGGCTTTCAACTACAAGGTAGATGAGCCACATACATCGACAAGTCGATTGCGTAAGTCAAAGTTAATAATATACCAATTAGCACGTAACGAATTTTTATTAGTTATAATTGAGGTCTTCCCCAATTCAATAATTATCAAATAAATAAAAACATGTGTGTATCAACTAAACAATTTATAGCATAACAATACTCCATGGCAAAACATGCATGTTCCACCATGGATTCCGCATAACAATTATCACCCAAGATACGCATATTACATGACACATAACAATTATTCATTAATTAACCACATAAAATTAGCATGCAATCCTATGGTTTCTACAAGTTTTACAAAATTAAAACCTAATTAAATAAAATAAGGGTAATCGACCCATAATAAATAAAATTAGGGTTTCGAATTCAAAACCCTAGAAACCATAAAAAACATGCATATAATCATAAAGATTCAATTTTTATGTGTTTCGGTAATTAATTACATCATATTAACCTGGCTCTGATACCACTGTTGGGATTTTATACTCATAACAATTATACATAAAACAATTAACATCATCAAAGCAAGCAGCGGAAGACAATAGGAATAATATATGTAATTAATTAACCAAACAAGAAAATGCGTACCTTTTAGCAATTCAAGTAATCAAACGATGATGTGATCAAGTAACAAAACCCAAAACCCTAAACTAGGGTTTCACAAAATCGTCCCACCCAAAAAATCGACCACCAAGGAATACAAGCTCAAGTGTGCTTGCTCTTCGTTCTTGTACACACGTACTATTAGCGATTTGATGTGAAAAGCTAGTTTCTTGAATCACAAATAAAACCAAACACTTATTCTTAAGTTAAACAAATCGAAAACCCTTGGGGAAGAGTGTTTCGACCGGCCACACAAAGAGGAGAGGAGAAAGAGAGAAATTTAGGTTATTAGTGATCCAAGATTAGTTTAAGAATGAATACAAGGGTTTGTATATATACATTCTCAAAACTTGGTGACCAAGAAAAGCCTCCCTTGGGCTTTTGAGAAGCCACGACCGGCCAAGCCAACCCAAGAGGGGTTCTAGACTTTTCTTGTCATCTAATTTCATCTCTAGTCCTCGTAGTTAATATTTAACGACCGTTAACCAAACCTCGTTAATTATTTAACTATCGTTATGTTTTATTTCGTGACTAATAATTAATAATAATAACGTTTTATTTATATTAATTATTTACATCAATTCTCATACGTAATGTGTGCAATCCCGAAGTCTCGAGTTCGAATCCGGTCATACTAATATTAATAATTATCCATAAACCTTTCATGTTAAGATGTGGTAACTTTGATTGGTTGTATGCACCATTTCAAAGATAACATATGAAAAATAATGTTAAAACTTGATCAGTAGCTCGTTTGAGAAACGTGATAATTTCTTTGCAAAGTTGTCTCTTTCGTAACAGACAAACTATACCCGTGTCTAGATGCAGCCTCAAAAGTCGTTGTTTATAAAGGTTTAGGTTATAGATAGAGTTTTAACTTGAAAATTACATTAGTAATACACAGGTAAAAAACCACGTATAAATATTTGTGGTGTGCATGTGACCGAAAAATTAAATGATCATAATAGGAAAAAGTTTAAAATGACATAGAATAAAATAGGTCATTATCTTATCAACTTTTTTATTGCAATCAAGTACATTTAAGTATTTAACTCATTAGATACATCTTTTATACATAAAGCTTTAAATAAGCATAGCTAGTGACACTGACAGTAGCTTTTAAAAATGTAAAATTTATAAATTAATATTTCAAAATCACATGGAAATTGTAAGAGCAAGGGGTGTGGGTTCCGTTGATTCTCGCCGAATCAAACATGGCAACTCGCCACTTTTTTTCCTTCCTCGCCGTGACACCATTGTGGTTCGCCACTTTGGTTTTCGCCATTCCAACGACGAAGAAAAAGACAATATGCAAATACTTACCGTTTGATTACAACGGTTACTTTTCTTTTCAAAAACATTTACTTTTCAAATTCAAAAACATTTAAACAACTCTATAAATATAAACTACTATCTACACAAAAAAATTCACATTTCTCAAACACAATTCAACTTCAAAATTCACATTCTCTTTACGCAACATATGGCTTGTCGTCTCCCGCATTCCGCTACTGATATGCGAACGTACGTTCAAAATCAATGCAATAACGATGATGAGGCTAGAAAAGACGCTTTTATACGCGTCATCCAATTCTTTGAGGAGGGGAGGAATGAGAAGCTGCAGATGAGAGACAGCTACAAGACTTGCAACGACATCAGCACTGAACGAAAAGGTGTTATCGAGAAATTTCTGAAGGAGGAAGCCCGGAGAGATGACGAACTTATTGACAAGTTGTGGAAGTGTGTTCAACGGATAACGAACAACATCAACACCAAAGTCAATTGGAGCTATCGGGTGAACAAAGATGATGATCCAGGAGTCTCCGGTGAGGAATCTCCGGTAGACGAGGAAGCTTTGTCTCGCCTCGAGGATTATATACCTCCCGTGTATGATCCTGCGGACGAGGAGTTTTCAGATTAGGATTTATGATTTATGTATTTTTCGTATGGTTTATTTTATTACCGTAAGTTTTTTTTTTTTTCGTATGTTTTTTTTTTAATTTTGCGTATTGTAGTTTTATTTTTATTTAAGAGAATGAAATGAATTTAATTGTGTTTGGAAAATATGGAAAAGAAATAAAATGAGGGTGGGTGGGGCTCAAATGAAGAGAAGTGAGTAAGTTGTGATTGGATGGTATTTTTTAGTTAGTGTGTTGGAGTGATGTGGAGGTGAGGTGGCACACGTGGGGCCCAAATGAAGAGTTTTGGGCAAGTCATGACACCCCTTTGCTCTAATATTTTTTTGAAGTTTGACACTGAAGATGCTTTTAGTTTAGTTTTTTTTTTTTTTTTTTTTGATAATGTGTTTTTGGTCAATAATTCAGACCTGCTTTTTTGCGATTCACGTCGAATATTTTGCTTCCCACAACACCATGAAGGCATGAAGGAACCTTCACAGGATTTAAAGTTGAGCCTTGCACTTTAATCACCTCTATATAAAGAAATGAGACTTGTTAGTCAAGAACATAGCAAATTAACTTTGCACAAACCATCCATTCTAATAAGATTTAGTTTTAATATAGTGATATACTGATATTGAAGGAGATGATGATGGCGGGTACTAGCAATATTCCAACAATGGCTTTCTGCAGAGCTTGGTCATCATATCGAAAGATACTTTCAAAGACTTGCAAGTTATGTGTACCCTTATATCACCATCATATTTAATGAATATCAAGTGGATGACTTTGAACGAAGCGTTGCCTATATGGCCATTGAACGATACCTCAGCACCCACTCCTCTGGTGGAGCTAAAAGACTCAAAGCAAATGTGTTACGGGATGGAAAAACTGTTTTCCTGAGCATGGATGACTATGAAGAGGTCACAGACGAGTTCAAAGGTATTAAGATATGGTGGAGTTCGAGCAAAACCGTCCCCAAACAAAATATTCTTATCGCCTCGCATGAAGATGATCCCGAGAAGAGATACTTCAAGCTCACTTGCCACCGTAAAGACCGTGATGTTATCACCAAACTTTACGTGCACCATGTGATTGATGAAGGCAAGGCCATCGCTGCCAAAACCAGGCAGCGCTGGCTTTTTACCAATAACAAGAGAAACTCGTGGAGCGGTATTATATTTGAGCACCCTTCTACCTTTGATACTCTTGCAATGGACCCGCAGAAGAAGAAGGATATTTTGGAGGATATTATGACATTTAGAAACTCAAAAGACTACTACAAGAAGGTGGGTAAGTCGTGGAAGAGAGGATATCTTCTTTATGGCCCTCCAGGAACTGGAAAGTCTAGTATGATTGCTGCCATGGCTAATCTCCTTGAGTACGATATCTATGATCTTGAATTAACATCCGTGCAAGATAACACAGATTTGAGGAAGCTACTTATTCGCACATCAAGTAAGTCGATCATTGTGATTGAGGATATTGATTGTTCACTTGATTTGACCGGCCGACGAAAGGAGAAGAAGGAAGATAATAAAAAACAGAATTTGGTTCTGGAAAAGGAAAAGGATAACAAGAAAAAAGGAAGTGAAGTAACATTATCTGGGCTGTTGAACTTCATAGATGGACTATGGTCGGCTTGTGGTAGTGAAAGGCTAATTGTGTTCACAACGAATCACATTGAAAAGCTTGACCCTGCTCTTATTAGAAGAGGAAGAATGGATATGCATATTGAGCTATCCTATTGCTGTTTTGAAACGTTTAAGGTACTTGCCAAAAACTATTTGGATCTTGAATCACACGAGCTGTTTGCAACCATAGGTCGTCTACTGGAAGAGACTAGTATGTCTCCAGCCGATGTTGCTGAAAATTTGATGTCAAAGTCGGCTACTAGAAATGTTGAGAGTCGCTTGAACAACCTTGTCAAAGCTCTGGAAAATAGGAAAAAAGAAGTGAGACTTAAAGTTGAGGAGGAAACGCGCAATATTAGCCAACAAGATGGTGAATCAGTACAAGAAAGTGACAATGATACAAGCGATGCTGAATCAAGTGATGCAGGAACAAGCGATGCAGAATCAAACCATGCAGAATCAAGCGACTCAGACGGTTAACTCTGAACATAGGAGTTGGTTTTATATTAATTAATGACTTTTTTTTTTTTTTTGGTTTAAGCTATTAAATAGCCACGTACTTTCTCCAATGTTCCGACATGTACTTTTTTTTCAACCTCGTTAGGTAGTGTACTTTTTTTTCTGTGTCGATATGGTCACAAACGTCATACGTGGCAAGCCAAGTAAATAGGTCGAAACTTACGTGGAATTTTTGTTGTTTTTCTTTTTTTTAACCCTTTACACATGGTTGCCAAGTCACTTGGGTTTGTGTGACGTGGCTTGCCAAGTCAATTGACTTGCCTACGTGGAAAAAAAAATTAAAATTTTAATTTGGAAAAAAAAAATTAATTTTTTTTTTTAAAATTTACGTTTTTAAAAAAAAAACCTTTACGTTTTTTCAAATAATAGTTTCGCCAATTAATCCCTCCGTTAATAATAGTTTTCACCCGTTTTTGTCCGTTTTTATCCGTTTTTGTTCGTTTTTTATCCGTTTCCCCCCGTTTTTTTTACGTTTTTCGTCCGTTTTCATTCGTTTTTTATAGTTTTTGTCCATTTTTCTTACGTTTTATCCGTTTTTCTTATGTTTTGTCCGTTTTTCTTACGTTTTTATCTGTTTTCATTCATTTTTGTCCGTTTTTCTTACATTTTTCTTAGATTTTTGTCCGTTATTCTTACGTTTTATCCGTTTTTCGTACGTTTTTATCGGTTTGCATCTGTTTTTTTCTTTTTTTTAGATTTTCTTACATTTTGTCCGTTTTTCTTTCGTTTTTTGTACTATTTCAACATATTGAAAATTTTTTCCAAAAAGAAAAAAAAAAATAGGAAAAAAAATTTTTCATTTTCAAAAATAATGTTTCCAAACGTGTAATTTTTTTCATTTTTTTATAAAAAAAAACGTAAATTTTTTTTAAAAAATTTTAAATTTTTTTTTCTGATTTAAAAAAAAAACGTAAAGGTTTTTTTTTTTTAAAACGTAAATTTTTTTTAAAAATTTAAATTTTTTCGATTTAAAAACGAAAATGTTTTTTTTTAAAACGTAAATTTTTTTTTAAAAAAATTAATTTTTTTTTTCCATATTAAAATTTTTATTATTTTTTATTTTTTTTCACGTAGACACATTAATTGACTTGGCAAGTCACGTCACACAAACCCGAGTGACTGGGCAAGCCATGTAGATTGGAGAAGTACAGGTACCATATCGTAAAAAAAAGTTACCTAATGTTGAAAAAGTACATTCATATCGAACATTGAAGAAAGTACGTGGCTATTTAATAGCTTAAACCCTTTTTTTTTTCTATTTACAACTTGTGAAATAACTAAGGGGATGTTTGGTAAGATGGAATGGAAAACAAAGAAAAGGAATGGGAGCGTTTCCAATTGTTTGGTAAGTACCGGCAATGGAATCAGAGAATTAAAATGGCATTCCCTTACCACTTATTTGATTCTATAAATAAAACGAAGAATGCTGAGAATAGACAAAATAGGCACAACTCATTCATGGCTTCCATTCTTGTGAGAATCAGAGAACCTATTAAAAAAGTGGACCTACAAAATAAAAACACATGTGCATTGCACATGTTTTCTGAATTGGGGAAAAATATAAAAACCCTAGCAATTTTTTCTCACTCATTATTGAATTTTCTTTAGGTATCTTCTTCTCCAATTAGCTTTCACCAACAGTTACGATGGTCTGACATCATCGTCATTTATAGGTAATTTTCTCCGTTTTAGTTGGGTGCGATTTTCGTAAATCATTGTAATTTTAAGCTACAAAATGTTACTAGATTGTAATGTTTGTAACGAGGCTGGTCAATTGATTTAATTGTTTTAGATTGTGATGTTCATAACTCATAAGTGTGGTCATCCTGAATTGAGTTTGAAAAATGAAGAACTTTGATTGCACTATGAACATGGCTTAAAATAAATTTATTAGCTGTAAAACTCGATGACTTCTGTTGTTTACTTTTTAGATGAGGCATGACATTTTTTAATTATCTTGAAGATTCATGACTTTTTTTTCAAAGAAAACTAACTATTAATGATCTTGGTATTGTTTTATATTGATTGTTTAATGACTTGGTGTCTGCACTTTTTGGACTTTCTTGTATTGCAGATTTGCAGGTATAGGCTATATAAAAAATTAGCAGATTCACGTGGTCATGGACATATGAAGATGAAACACTTTTGATTTGGAATTATTATATTATTGTGGGTATTGTAGTTTTAGTGACCACGTTAAAATGTGGTTTCACAACTTTGTAAAATGAAAGATTAAAAAAAATGTTGTCGGAGTTGAATGCTAATAAAATTATTGGTTACGTGTGATCATCCGAATAGCTATTTGTTTTACTTTAGTTGCATTGTATATTTCATTCTTTAGTCGTGCCAAACGAGGTAATCAATCTTTTAACATATTCCGTTGCTTTATTCTTTGGTTTCATCAAACAATGGAATCCTTTCTCTTTATACAAGGCTATTCTTTTTCTTAACAATTCCATTCTTAACTACAATTCCATTCTGTGTCATTCACTCGTACCAAACACCCCCTAAGGGTGTGTGTATGTTAGAAACCAATTTATCGAAGGGCCTCTTATCAGCAATTTTCCATGTTGATGGCTCTTTGTGCATGTATATTCGCAATGAATGTTATCTATTGCAAGTGTTTGTACTCTGCCATGTAATGATGTATTATGTATTGCTTTGTTATGTACCCGTGGGTTGTATTTAAAGCACAAAGTTTTGCTTTCTTTTAGCATGAACCCTTAAACAAAGATCCGCATTGAGAGAACTACTTGCAAAGATACGCGTCACAGTTGATCACACAGAAAAAATAAACACCGAAAAAATTATCTAAACTCCAATTGTGAAGTGTTGACAAAAGTCCTCAAAACAGGAGTTTAAGAAAGAATGAAATCGGTGTCGATGAACAAACATCTCGGTTGTGGGTAAACAATCGAGAAGAGGTGACATGCTGTTGGTTTTCCGGTGGCTCGATATCAAGGTTAGTCGAGCACAATTCTTGACATGAGATTTTGTATTCAAAATTAGAGATGTGTACCAGACTACCAGCTTGTTCCAAAGTACATCAAAACTAGATAGAGAAATTTTATCAAACTGGTTTAATTAAAATACTCCATAAGCCTGGAGTGATGAAATTCGGTTAGAAAATATAGGGTGTTGTTAGAAAAGAAAAAAAGCACTGTAACAAAACTGGCCTAATGCAACCATCTAAATACGATGCAAATTCGTTGCAAAAGACTGTTTGCAACGGAAATGCAACGTTTTTCGACTATTACAAAAAGGCTCCATGCAAATTTAATTTGCAACCGAATTGCAACCGGTAGAAAACTTTTTGCAACCGTTTTGCAATGAAAGATAATTCGTTGGAACTACATACTCTTTTTGCAACGAAGATATTTTCCCACATTTTTGCAACGAATATTTTTTTGCATTCACATAAAATGCAACGGTTATAATTTGCTACGGGTTTTGCAATGGTAACTTTTTGCAACAACCAAAATTTGCAGCTGCGTTTGCATCTGTAAGCTTTTGCAACAAAAATTGCATAATTCAAAATCGCTATTTAAACTTCATCAATGCAGTGGCAAATCCGTTGCAAAATCATACACGAATTATTCTTTAAAATAGCATTATCCAGCCCCTCGGCCTTCCAGATTTAAAACCAACTATCTCTATATATGCAAATCAAACCAAAAATAGTACTCCGTAATAATCATCCAAATACCCAAAATATCATAAATGTTATAAGTATTTTATCCAACTCACTGTTACAAGTTATATAGTTAGAGTGTATCAAAAGCTTTAACAAACGCAACATACTGTTTACAAGGGAGGGGGAGCGGAGGCTGTTGTGTATATTGTGCAAACATCTCAGCAATCTTTGCATTTGCTTCTTTGACCATTTCTTCCTTCATTGTCAACGCATGAGACTTAAGTTTTTTCTTTATATTGCTTTTTGTTCTCTTCTTTAGCTTCCTCAAAAAGCTCTTTATCTTGTGTTCTCGCTTGCTTCAGCTCTTCGAAAGACTTTTGTAATACTTCAACCTACAAATTACCATATTTAAACCCATTTTAACGCATAAATACCCTACTCAACGTATTAAAAATAATAGTAGTCTCATTGTAACAATGAACTACAACAATCTGGTTCAATCCATTTCAGCAGATAATAGAAGTGATAAACTAACCGCATCAGGTGGATACGACGTAATGGTGCTGGGAGTGGAAGGTATTCCTGTCAACACAAATGCGGGATCAGATGATTTTCCTATCCCATGTGTATTGCCTCTGTTTAATGGAGAGACTTTATTGCATGTTTCTTGGTTATGCGGGTGTAACTCAATATCAACATCCTCCGCGTGACTCTTAGTCATACATGCTTGATATTTCTCCTATAATAGAAACCATTGTTAATAACTAAGATATCTATCATTTGATAATAAAATCAAATAAGGTTATCTAATTATTAAAAGGGGTTAAAGTCGGGTAATGGGTTTGGGTCATAGCAGACTTGATAAAACACTAAAAAAACAGAGCACATATAATTTCAAAGTCTAGTGTATCGTACATACAATTAATCAAACAAATACATTTCCGCACATAATACAACCTACGTGTAGCCTAATTCATCCTTTTATGTGACAACTGAGCCACTACTGCATCACCGTTCATATTCATGTGCATCGTTCATACAAAAAAGCAAACAAACACATTTATGCGCAACTACAACCTATGCTTAACATAATTTAGCCTTGTACACCACAACTTAATACCTACTGCATCAAAATTTAAAACCAGGTGCATCAAAATTAACATACACATACAAACACTCTTTAACAGATTTGATAACAAACTGCATCAGAAATGAAAACAACGAACTTATTTGACGATACGGTTATAGATTTTTTCGGTAATGTCGTTTGTAAAGGTTTTTTACTTTGATTGGCGGGAACATTGAGTCTTCTACTCTTTCTAATTGCTAAATTAATCAACGAAACACGATTTTAGTAAACAAAGTTAACAAAATAATGCAACTAAACTAGAGTTCATAAATCAACTTACAAGGCCGTTTAAGATGTGGTAAATTCGTCTTCATCATCCTTCACGATTTACGGTTGGTGATGCATTAACATTTTCGATTCTAGTTTTTGATAACGATTTGAATGGTAACGTTTACAATTTGTGATAACAGTTTAGTGCACTTAATGATAACATCGTTAACGATTTGATGCAATTAATGTGAGAGAAAGTGTCTCATAATGAAATGTGAGTAAGTGAGAGACAAATGATGGGTTGTATTGTGGAATGAATTGGTTGGTTGTGTAAAACGACTGCATTTTGTAAGTTGAGGGTGTGGGTATGCAAAATACACTATTGTTATAGAATTGCCTCTAAAGTTTGCAATATTTATGATAGTATCACTGCGCTTTTTATTAAGATGTATCCCTACCCTTTTTATTATAACTCTTTTTTTTATATTAATCTTACCCATATATTAATAATGATAATTATAATAATAATAATCTCAAAAAACCTTAATTAAGATGTAATTTAAAACTTTCCATCCTATTTGTTATTTGATATGTATTCCCTCATTTGATGTAACCAAAGTAAATTCGTTCAAAATTTTAGTGCGAGTTTATGTAATCTATGGATGAGAACGGTACCGGTCCTCTACCGATCCCGTACCAAATTAGTGGTACCGGTACCGTACCGAACGGGATTCGGATACCGGTACCGGGAAATCGGGTTTTCCTCGCTTTTTTCGGGAATTTCCCGATTTGGAACCGGTCCCGTACCAATTAGTGGTCCCGATTTTTTTTCACCTTATTTCGTAGTCCCGATACCATACCGTATTTCAAGTATCGGTACCGTTTCGGTACGGTACCGGTCCAGTTCCGGGATTCGGTTCGAAATACTCATCCCTAATGTAATCTAATCGGAATTACAAATTTACAATCCTCTCCTTTCTGTCAACTGAATAGAATTGTAACGTAGTTCAGATTACAATTATAACATATTACGTGACATTCCGTTCAACCAAACATATTGGGTTAGTACCATGTTGCAGAATGATATCGTGGTCTAATTTTGGGTGGTAATTAATTTGACTCATAGGTCACATCTTTGAAAGTTGTATGTTGGAGCTCTTAAGCCATTAAGGGTGAGATATCAGTAGTAAGCTTGGGTTATAGTTTGATATGATAACATCTTCGGTACATATGATATGGTTTCTTTAAAAGGTCTCACAATCTAATCGTGTAGCTATTTAGTATGCAATCCTGTATTTGTTTTACTGAAAAATGAAAATGCTTTTGATGGCTCAGTGAAATTAATTCAACACCTATTTTATATACCATCACCTCGTAAATGAAAGGTTAATCGAATGACTATAGCTTTTTTTTAGTAGTTTACCCTACAATTATCCAGAAATTTATTAGACTCCAAACTTTTATACACAAGTAAAGACCTAACCAAACAAATTAAGCAACAATCTAGAATTTGGTGTCATTGTAACAAAAAGTAGTTATATAGACAGTATGTGAGAACATAAACATATAGACCGCATAGCGCAGTGGATTAGCGCGTCTGACTTCGGATCAGAAGGTCGTGGGTTCGACTCCCACTGTGGTCGACTTTTTAAAAAATGTATTTTTTTTTTTTTTTGCTTTTTGTTTTCTTTTTAAACTTTTCTAAATGGTACCATTTTTTACTTTTAGTATTCTTCTTTTATGCAAAGAAGTAAATAACTATGTTCTTTTCAGATTACATCTAAATCATTTACAGTAACTTGTTTAGTTTTAAATATATTTTCTAGTCAATGTTGCATTATTTTTACCTAGACTTATATTGTTCGACGATACATAACATCAAAAAAAACACATGTAAACAAAACAAAGAAATAAATAAGTTCTGCAGACCCCTGTGCTTCAAATTAATAATGTATACATGGTATTTTAGCTTTTAGATCATTGTTGTTAGTTATTGATAACCTTAATGTAGTTCTATCATATTTCAGATTAAATAAACGATTTTTTTTTAGATGAAACATAGGTTATGTGTTCTTTTTATAGATTTGTATCCAGGGGCTTCCAAATATGTCATGTTGATGATTTTGTGGAGAAGGGTTCAGGTCTTCGATCAAAGGACTAAAATCAATTTACCTTCTGTGTAAACAAAACGGATTTTGAAACATAGCTCCTCAAAGTGAAAATTCTAAGATGAATAGTAATGAATAGTAGTCTGTAAATTGATATTAAGGAAAGATCATTCAAATATTGAAATTCTCAAAAGCTGATATTGAAATCCTCAAAAGCTCCATACAGAGAAGAAAAAACCATACAAGATTCATACAACTCAAATGCACAAGTACATAGTTTCGAGTTTTAACACCTAGAAACAGCTATGGAACCTGCACAGTAAAATCTAGACATCACGATTCCTTGAACAACAACAGACTATCATCTAAGATCCAGTACCAGATACAGGAATCGGCTTCACTGCAGTTTGGATTCTTTTAAACGCCAGCTTAACCCTTTCCTTCAAAGCCTCGTTTTCGCTCTCGACTTCCCCTTTCTGTTTATCAAGATACGCCACATTATCATCCACACTTATCACTAACCTTCCATCTTCCCCATACTTCACGTTCCCAAAAAGATTTAAAAGCAAAGCGTGCACTATCTTCTCGGTTTTCTTCTGCTCTTCTGCTTCATCTTTCACTGTCTCAGTTTCCACAACCACCTTAGGCATTTCCCGACTGGCATTCAACACCAAAGCCACGATAGAGTCTGACACCATGTCACCGATCGGGTCAGCCGTCCATTGCAACGAGAGATGATTCTCTGAATCCTGCCTCACTGTAACCTGTTCATGAACCCTCAAAGTTGGTGCACCGGATTCTTCATCTGTAGAAGACTCGACACTTTCATAGATTTGTTTCAGCCTGTGTTTTATAACACCAAAAGCACCTGAATAAGGGATGGTTATCCTTTGTGTGACATTAGCAGTTGAAAGTTGAGAAAAGACATGAAGATCATCGGGTGCAATTATTTGATACGAAAACCCTTTTCTAACCAATAACCCGCTCACATTTTCACCATTTTCTGGGGTTCGCTCAGCTAGCTTCCCGATGGTTTTCGCCATTTTCACTGAATTAAATTTCATTTCAACTGATTGGCAGTTCTTGGGAGTTGAGATTTTGGGATTCCGTTCTGCAAAACAGGTTACAAGCTTTTGTTTAAGCCGTCCCATTTCGTTTGCTTCACCGTGAACTAGAATTATGTTTGGGGGCATAAGTTCTTCAAGAAAATTAGTTGTTTGAGCACAATCAGCGTGAGCCGAGAACGAGATGTAGTGAACCGACATGTTGAGTGGTGCACTCAAACCATTCATGAGCGTCACTTCTTTTGGCTCGTTGATTATCATTTTTGCTAATGTACCTTCAATGACATAACCAGGTATCACACAAGCGTTTTTCTTCTCAGCACACCACTTGTCAAACAACTGTCTAGACAGCCCACTTTGGAGACTACCCGGGCTAGCCATCACCACAGAGGGACCCACATCGTTGAATTCGTCAATACTCTTGAGAGGTGATATATGTTTGAAGTCAAATGGGTTTGAATTCGCGAACTGGGTTCGGATTCTTTCGTTCATTGAATTTATGTAAGTTTGATAGACAGCCATGCAACGTTTAGCAAGTGGAGAAGCATAATATATCGGGACATTGTGTAGCTCAGGGTGGTTTGACCAGTATTCGTCAAGGATTAGTAGTAATTCTTGGGCACGACCAAGGGCAAAAGCGGGAATTAGGACACGGCCTCCTTGGGACACTGTTGAATGGATGACATCCGTGAACCGTTTCTCACGGATGTGTCTCGGTTGGTGGAGTTGCACACCATAGGTTGACTCAATGATGCATACTTCAGGAGAAAACTGAGGCAGCTCAGCGGCTCGAAGATGTCGGTCCTCCTCACGTGAGTAATCACCAGTGTAGAGTACACGAACACCAGCAATATCGACCATGAACATAGCTGCGCCAAGGACATGACCAGCTGTGTAACACCAAAAACGGATGCCATTCACTTCTAGGGTTTGATGGAAGTCGATAACCTGCAGAAAGTGAACATCAAATTATCAATCTTATAATTCATAAATCAGGGCAGCAATTTGTCAAAACGACATAATCTACGAAAACCAAACACAAAAATAAACAAGAATTGACTTGGATAGCCTGTGAATATACAAAAACCCAACAAGACTTGCATAATCAAATGTAAGTCATCATATGTGAATCGTGCATTGGCCTAGATGCAATGCAGAACCGACAAACAATATCAAGATTTCTCTAATATATGTAGGGGCATATACTTGTTAATCATGTTCAAATAACATTACCCTACTAAGCAGCCTTCTGTATCTTATCTATTTGTAGCCTTAAGAGTCATTTGTATTGAAGCTTATATCCAGCAGACCAGCACATTACCAATAATCCTGATGAATCTTCTCCTAGAACGATATATTTGTTTCTAGACAATCCATGTATATAGATACAAAATCTATGATGTGGTTTGCTCTTTTTATATAGCATTCACTCTTAAACTCATGTGCTAAAGCTCAATTACATAGACCACACTAGACAATCGAATTTGTTACGCCGGCTACGGAGGGTGAAGTGACGAACATATCGGGATAGGGTGCAATTGTTTTTAGTTATATAAAGCGTATTTGTAGGAAAATGAAGCTATATGGGTAGGACTACCTATATCGAGATAAGCCAATAATCTATCTAGACAGCACCTAAATCCATATACATTAAGAAATTTAAAACACGCTATTTGCTTCATAAAACACCATAGTATTTTAACGAAAATATGAAATATGAAACACACTGACATTTCAAAATACTGAATCTCCTTATCAGAAAAAAGCACAAATAAGCTCATGAAATGAAAGATCTTAAACCTTATTCAACTAGAAGTTAATAGCTCTAGTCATTTTTGAGTAATAGTACAAACAGAACAAGGAATGTAGCCATTCAAAAAACATGAACGTATTAAAACTTTTGATTTTCATGTGTAAACATAACTTAGAACAAATACATATATGTTCTTGTAGGAGTAATCATGTGTGTGCCTAAGTGATTAAAACCCTGGAAGATCACTTGGCCATCAAGAGCCACTTAACACTTTTCAGAAAGCCAGTGCTTATTAGCTATCTGGAGGTAGATAGTCACAAAGGTCATTTTTTGCAACGCCTCATGCTATGGAAAAAGGCGCTGTTAGTTTTAATAAAGCTGGGGATTAATAGCTATCTAGAAGAAATTGGTGAAATAGGTTACTTTGGAAAAGGCTCATGCTGCAAAAAAGGTTATCTTGGTAAAACCTATCATGTCAAAGTTAAAGTAAAAAAGGCATCATGGTGTGGGAAAGATTCTGTTAGCCAGAGATAGTTGGTGGAGGGCAGTTTTGTAGTAACTTAATAAGTTAACGCCAGTATTGGTACTAGAAACTCTTAGTTCTTTGAATTGAGTGGTACAGTATTCGATCATCATGGTTATTATCATAATCAAACAGAATCAAGTTAGTGAGCACTTCCGAGCAGTTAATCTACGTCTCAAAAGTAAACTGATGTGACTATGAGTGGGACTATCGTTCTCTTTCAAAAACTTATTGTTCATCAGTTCATTTAACTTTCTTTATAATTAGTTTCTTCTTTGTCTACATAATTATGTCTGGTACCTATCAGGTTCCTGATCCGGTATCAAACAAGTACACAGAAGTTCTAGTTATCTTAAACAGTCCCATGTTTCTTTAAAAATCCAGCCTTAATCCGAATAGGTTGAAGGTATGCATAGTAACTGTAATTAAAACATACCTCAATTTTATCCATGGAACGTAGAATGTCTTGTTCATCAAACAACATGTCCTCCACGCTAACCTTACTCACTTTCACGTAATCTGATAAAAGCAACTTGTAGATCGCCTTTGTTGCATGAGTCATGAAGACCCTTCCCTTGAAGGTGGTCTGAAAAGCAACCAATTATATTGGGTTAGTATCAAAACAATCTATCAAAAGAAGTGAGAAAACAAAAAATAATTGAAGCTAGCAAAACCTTTTCCAAAAAATATGGAAGGGATGCAGCATGATCCAAGTGAAAACTGCACAAAGTTGCAATATTAAGTTATTAAATTCAGAAAAATGAAGTTCTAAGGGATGCAGAAACTGGAACAAGCAATGTTTCCTACACCACAATACAAAAATCTATTAGACCTTCCTTAGAAAATAATTATATTTTTTCATATACTGCTATATATGTGTGTAATGATATATACCCAATCACTGTTAACTCATGCAAGCTAATATAGTATCAGCATGTTAATTCCCCCGACAGAGGATGAGAACCAGAACCTTGATGTGTAAAAACTGGAAAAGTGTACGCATATCCTTATATTTACAGATAAGGAAAGATTTATAGCACAAGGGTGTGACTATCATAAACTAGTTACGATGCAGGTAGAACTTTCAGAGCTCATGCACTGTGCGAGTGTGATAAACAAATTTCATACACACACTCAGTTCTAATACAATGTCAATGGTTAATTTGTGTTTCTGGAAAGAAGTGAAAGGCTGTTTCAATTTCTAAGCCACTATCCTTTATTTCAAAAGTAAGATATTGCAGGCTGCTGCATGCTCGTTTCATTCCTCATACAACAACTCTTATTAGCCTTTTCCAAAGTGTTGACATTCACATATCGCTATATCGTGTAGAGAACTTCTGGTTTGTGTGTAAACTTGTCAATTTTAATTTTCTTACATAAACTAACCACATAACTGGGCGATGTAACATTAATACGGACTTGCAGAAAAAATCAAGAGGGGAATCGGACTATTGGCTTGTGTGATTCATTACAGAGTTCGACAAAATCAACCTTAAAATTGGATTAAAACAGCCATCAATGCCCTTGGTAAATCCTTACTGTTAGACTTGTATGATAATTGATTAATATTTTATTAGTTAGAAAGGCAAAACGAAACACATCCTAACACTGTTTCTTTGCCAGTATCTAATCTTCAAATCAAACTTCTTTGTTGATTGGCATAGTTCTAGAACTTCACAACATCGCAATCACAATCAAATTGACATGTATCTCTTACAAGTAACTGACACTGTAAATAAATCGTACTTCTCCCCTTCCAAAAAATATAATCAAAATACGAGCTCTCTACTTCTAATTGTCTATGTCATATTAACTAGAAAACAGAATACAGTACTTGCGACTGTTTTAAACCATATAACAGCTACTAAATGAACTTTGTGTCAAACTTGTATCGTAAATCATATGAATGTCACTTTCCGAGAATGAGAAACATAAAATTATTAGCAGTAAGAGTGTAAGAGTAACACTAGTTACACTTGTTGAAGTGAAAGTGTGAAACACTTCAGCAAAATCAAGACAGCAATAGCTAATAACATAATCCAAATAAAAAAACGAGACAGACTTATTAAGGTCAGACACCTCAACACAATCACATACAACAAAAACATAAACATAATATACCCTCCGTCCCAAAATAAGTGTCCACTAAAAAATGATACACGGTTTTAGGAATGTACAACTACTCCGTCCGTCCTAATACCATTTTCCACCATTTCATCCTGGTATGTCCCAAAATAATCGTACATTTCACATTTCAACCAATCAAAAAGCTTTAAAACGAAGTGATAAAATTTGATTGGTGGCACGAACGCACACTGTAATGATTGTACTTTCTTAAATGGTATTTTGGGACAAAGTTTGGATACAAAATAAGTACATTTCTGATATCAATGAAGACCAAACAAGCCAAAACAGTACTAAAATACTCGACATGGAAAACTTACTGAGTAACGAGAAGCACATCAATAGTAGAAGGATCAATCTCATCAAAATACGGCAACGCGGCCATACCCGAAAACGCAGGATGTATTCCACAATCAAACTATCAAAAAAAAAACAGCCAAATATCACAACCCCTAAAAAACATAAACATTAAAAAAAAAAAAAGTAAAAAATGGTACCATAATAGTTTTGCCTTTAAAGGTCATGAAAACACATGAGCGACCAACTTCACTACCAGCACCTAATGGAGTTATAGTCATTACATCTGATTCTCTACTTAAAGTTGAATCACGTCTTTTTAAGGACGATGATGTTTCTTGCTGCACTGATGATGCCATTCTTTTCTTTTTCAGAATGAAACCCTAATTTGAAGATGATATGTTGCGCGCGCTATAGGTTTTATTTGGGAACTGGGGTTTGTTTATGTTAGAGAGTGTTTGTTTAAGCCTGAGCTCATTTGTTTTTCTAAGCCTTATTTTTCTTCACTTTTTTTTAATTTTGAGACTTATAAAGTGTTATGATATGATAAACTCATACAAATTCACAGGTTTAAAATAAGCTAGAAACTTAAGTTTTATTTAATATAAGCTGAAATTAAATAAGCTCACATATAAGCTTAAACAAACATTTTTTTAAAGTGTTTGTTTCAATTGTTTCTGGTGGTGTTTGTGAAGCTTATTTAAATTTCACTGTATGCGCGTTACGATAGTGGGTAATTGCAATTTAATTTATTTTCGATCAAATTTTCATAGTTGTCAGGATCGGGATCCTGATCTTAGGATCTTACGATTTTACGATACTGCAAAGCAAAAATATCCGGATCCTAAATAGGATCTTTGCAAGCTTAAGATCTTATAGGATCCCGATCTTTACCATACGATCTTACGATCTAATCCGATCCGATCTTACTTTTCTCGGATTACAAACTAAAAAACTACAAATTTATGTGTTGTTTGTTTGTAGAATTCAAAAAACAACATGTTAATCTTTTTAAACATTTTATAATCATAATTTAGGACAACATTTATATGAAACATTCATAGTATTTTGTGGTTATAATGTATTAGAATTTGTAGATTTGTATAAAATTACATAAACTATTAAGAAATAACATTAGAGTAGGATCTTAAGATCCCGATCCGATCTTACGATCACGATCTTGCAAAGACGAAAACGATCCTGGGTAGGATCCCGATCTTGACAACCTTACAAATTTTATGCGAAAAATTAGTTTAGCATCATCATAAAAGCACTAGGTATCCTCGTGTTGTTCCGCTGGTGTCGTGGGAAAAAGTGTTGTTATGTCAGCACTTTTTCTTAGAACACCATAATTCATCATAACACCAAAAAACCCCTCCCTCCTATAACACTATAATCTAGTATCGTCGTGCACCCTTGAACCCCACAATTTTTTTCCCTTTTTTCCATTTACCTAAATAAACCAACACATTTAACTAAAATTAAAATTTTATAAATAAAAAAAGTACAAAAATAAAAAGAAATGATACATTATATCCAACTAAAACTCTTATACAAAGCAATTAGCTCACAAATATCCTAGACTAAAACTCGTCAGAATCATCTTTATTGATTCGTGAAGAACTAAGGATCGAGTCATCATCTAAATACGAGAAAACGAGACTAAAATACGAGAAAACGCGAGGGACGGTACCCTTCTGGTGTCGTCGGGTGGCGTTTTCCGAGACCATCTCGGCTGGTCACGACGACTCAACACTTGAAAACGTGAGGCCTAGTGTGGTTGTGGCGTGCACAGGTGGCGTTTTGGGGGGAAACGCAAAGCTCGGTGCAGGGTACCCGACCCTCTAAGTATCATCTTACAAACATATATATTAAAATATAAAAGTCATTGCAGTATAAGATATAGTATAGCATATACAAATTTACACCAAGTATGCATAATTGATTTAATGAGTAAAATATGGTTTCAATTGTTCCATTCATTTAACATTGTCTTTTATATTCTTTAGAATCCATTTAACATTTTCTTTCATATTCTTTAGAACAAAATTTAGTTTGTTGTATGTGTCTAATGTGTTTGTATAATTATAATGTAATTTTTAGTTTGTAATTTTCATTTCCCAAAAAAAATTGCAAATTTGTAATTTTGTATGCCATTGTGTATGTATGTAGTAGCTATAAAAGCTGTAATTGAGAAATTATTCAATAAATTGGTTTTCGGCACATGTTAAATTAGAAAACCATCCAAAATAATATTCTTATCCAAATAATATTCTTATGTTTAATTTCAACATAAGGTTTAGTTATTTGGTTTAGTTATTTAAGTGCGCTGAATTTTTAACAATTCAACATATGGTTCATGCTTCATATGTTAAATATCAATTTTTTCGCTTATTTTTAGATTTATGTGCTTATGTAAATTTAGTCTCAAAATAAGCCATAAAATAAAAGCTTGACAAATATAATTCGAAATTAAATAAGCTCAAACACCCCCTTCCTAACTAAGATTCGTTTCATCTTTCCCTCACGGCACTTGTACTATGCTATCGATTATCGGGTGTGCTTCGACTAAAAATTGAAACACTTGTTAAGCGCACGTTCGTTAGTGAATTTTAGAACACGTATGATGGAATGAAGAGAGACTAAAATCTTTGACAGTCGCTAAAGATTGGTGAAACATGTCAAGGATGGGATTCAAGTACAAAGAATATGATTGGTCAAGTGCGTGGTGAGAAAGGAAATTACGATAAGATAATAATAATTTTATTAATTAAAACACTATATCATATTCTTATTATAATCATTATGAGATCTAGTGGGTCACTATCAAATTATGCACGAGGAATTACAAGATGCGTGAGATCAAATTTATGAGGATGATGTTGCTAGTAGTAAAAATTATGTAGCCCTCAATGGATCCAGAAACTTTCAGTGAGGTACGTTATAAGAATATTGAGGCTGAAGACGTTGAGAATGGTGATGGTCAAGATGGGAATCAAGTGCACAATAAGATTTCTTCTTGAATAAAAGAGGTATAAAATGAAGAGACTGATTTATTTGAAAATTTCATAAATAAAGTCAATAAAGTTGACACAACAACACCAAACCAAATTAGTGTTTGTAAATAAATTCATAAGCCTCCCAAATCAAATACGAGACCTAAAACTATTAATCTAAAGCATAGAGGTATGAAATGCTTAAAAATCACGTAGCTCAAAGTAAGGCTACTTAAGAATGTGTCATTAAATATTTGAAGTCAGAAACATCTGACAGTAATCAAAGGTATCGATGCGGTTGCGAGTGTGATTAATCACTTGATAGAATCAGAACTAATGGTAAAAAGGTAGTGAGATATGCTTATTTGCAATGGACTTGTTTGAAGACCCCGTTAAGAAAGAAACGTTCACGAATATGCCAGATGATGAATACATGATGGCAAGTTGCAACATAAGCTAAAAACGATCACCTAGAGTATAATTTTGTATGTGATTGTCAAATCATCATTAGAACATTTTTGTTTCTTTATTTGATTATGTCGTTTTTGTTTGGATAATTATCGAGTTTTTGCTTTTAAATTTGATGTATGCTTACTACAAGTATTTTACGGATCTTATTTATTGCCATTTAATAGTAACATATTTAGAAGTTGATTTGATATGTTATTATATAGCTTTTATAGATTTGTTATTTTGATATGTTATTATATAGTTTCTATAGAATTGTTATTGGATTGGACAAACGACAATGATATAGTTGTTGAGTACTACTATAAGCATGTGTATGAGGAACCATGCATGGTATCACAAAAAAAGAGAGGATAATTGAATAAATAATGTTTTGAATGGTAATTTTATTCATTGATGCATCTAGAATGCATGAACACGTGTGCAAGAAATCATGTAGAGAACTAAAATCAAATGATAGATTAAAGATGAGTGATAAAATGCATGCTCCTTAAAAGTTAGGGGAAATGTGTATACTCACTTGTGTTAGGTGTATCTAATAGGGATGTTGGAGAGCGTTTACAACGTTCTGGATAGAATACTAGTAAAGCATTTCATGACGTTTTAGAGGTGATAAATGCTAAAGGTAACGGTTTTCATGGTCTAATAAGTGATATTATTAAAGCAAAAGATCCAAGTTTTCCTATACCCCCTCAAATAATGAATATACAATCCGTATTTAAAGGTGTAACACCCCAAAATCTCGGTACAACGGAAGACTTAAACAAGCTTTCGGGGCGTTACTGGATTGGTACACAACACAAGTATAGGAAAACAAGATAATCATAAATAGTTCAAAACCAATCCCATAGTTAATTTTCTGATTACATTTATTCCAAAATATTCAAGTAAGGCCTAAAAGAGATTATAAAGTAGGTCCACATAATATTATCATAGTTTAATATGATCCTTCAACCATGCCTCTCTACAAAGCCTCATAGAATAAGCAATCCAAACATCAGCTTAATTACCTGAGAAAACATGCTAAAAGGTCCGCTAACGCTGATGAGTTCATAGGTTTAAATACAAATTCAATATTGGACCTGTGATAACATCAAATTATCCTGATCTTTTATCTATACTACTTAAAGCTTATCCCCCTTAATTTAATGTGCAAGGGGGGTTGTGCACAACCAAAAGTACCGTACATACATCTTTATGCATACCAAAATAACTACAAATGATTTCGGTTTAGTATGCCCTCATATTCAATGCAAATTCAGTTTGGTTTATGAAGAGGCTCGAGTTGAAAGAAATTTCCAGTTTGGTTTATGAAGAGCCTCGACTTGAATGAAATATAACCCTGGATTGAATGCTCGGACGTTCACACTAAACACGTATTCAATGTTGGAAGCACAAAAGGGCTGCCAATTTGCAACCTCAAAGAATATGGATCAATCTACAATTAAAACATTACTAAATGGAACTTGCATAAATAAGCCTTACAACCCATTATCTGCACACTCATTGTGGGTAGGCATACAAGTAAAAAAGGACCGTTATCTCTATAATTATGGCCGTAGAAAACGGAGGACCAAATGCACTTGTTATTCTTGGACGAATTGAAATTGGATGAGACCGGCACGATCGTAGTGATGCTTTGTAGGATGTGGGATATAAATGCTCCTTCAGGCCGATACTTGAGCACTGATTTCTTGGTGTCCGATGCTAAAGTATGTTGACATCCATCACCATGTGTGAAAAACCTGAATAATGCCAACATGTAATACAAAAGTTATCAAATGTCTGTTGTTTGTCAATTTTTTCTTACATACTTTTTATGCAGGGAAATGTTATCCACTTATGCGCCAAGGCAACAAGTAGCTCACAATTTCTTGAAGTTAAAAGAGGGTGCTATATATTCGGTCAAAAATTTTGTAGTCATGCAAAACAAAGAAGATTTTCGTATCAGGAAGGACGATACGTTCATGCTTGAGTTTAATGGATCAACAAGCATAAGGAAATCTTTGGTTATATCTAAGGGATTTGTTAGGTATCCGTTACAATTGGTTGATTTTGATCATATAAAGCCCACGGAAAACAAATATCTCATTGGTAATGTGCTGTTTGTTTAGGTATCTTAAAATTAATTGTTTTAAATATTGTTGCTATAAAAGCTTTTACCTTTCAGATGTTGTAGGTTATGTGACAAATGTGGGTAGGATGAACTACACCAAAACAGGAGCCAAAAACCTTGATTTCTACTTGGCGAATCATAGGTTGAAATTTATATTTGTTGCAAAGGATGTTGTGAAAATGAAAATTTTTTTGCCAATATGTATTAGGAAACTTATTGTTCTTTTGTTTCGATTCCCTTTGTAATCGGGGGCGATCCCATACGGGTGACCACGTGGGGAGGGCTTGCTGATGTGTTGATTGAGAAGAAGGCAACGCGACGTTGGCATGTGTCCCGTTGTGGTGACTTCAACCTCTGCAAAGCAATATAACAGTAAGTGGCTTATGGACTATTTACCTTTTGCATGTTCAACACTTTTCATTTACACATTTAACCTTTGATATTACCTTCTAGATAAGCTCTATCTATCCAGCAGTTCATCCACCCAACTCCTAGATTCCGTCGACATTCCTGCGATTAAAGAATTGAATACAGAGATTTGGTGAGAAGCTAATTCTTATTATTGAATATATCCTAAAACCAGCAAAATTTAACAAATCATACAATTGTTTGTTAGCATCACAGATGGTTCAAAAGGATCTTTGCGGGTAGACAACTCTGAACCAAGAGAAGGATCTATCGAGAATCTTCTTATGTGGGCCCGAAATAAAAGGAATGATGTATGTATTATTATGCATTCGCCATCTCTATATTATCTTTATAGTTCACAACATTTACGAATCTAATTTATACACAGTCTGCCGCTTTCATAATTAAGGCCAAGATTGATAATGTGCGTACTAGAAAGGGATGGAATTTCCCATCGTGTGGGGGAGACAACTGCAGGAAAGGGGCTACTAGAAAGAATGGGAGATTTTGGTGCGAGTCATGCAGCAGACCAGTTGAATACCCGGTAATAAGGTAATGCCATATTTGCATTTTATATTTTGATTGTTTGAATGTATTATATAAAATTGCTCACCTTGACATTTACCATGCGCTGAACGTTTCCTTCAGGTATCGTCTTGAACTTGGTATCTCTGATGCTACCGAAGCGGACTGTGGTGGTCCTTTTTGATGATCGTCCGTTGGATTGATCGGGTTCCCAGCCGGCGTTAGTGTCCGATGAGGATGAGGTACGATTATAAATCCCGCTTAATTACACACTATTACATCGTTCCCATTACTCACGGCTTGCTCTACGGTTGACGATCATGCAAACTTTCCATCACCTATATCTGACCTCATTGGGACAACACACATGTTTGAAATCAAATCTCACACGTATTATGAATATGGAACATTCGAGAGTTTTACGTGTTGGGAAGTTGACCCACATAATACATCAGCTGAACCCACAAGCGCAATCACCGTTGATAATGAAACCGCTGTTACATGCTCATCATCCAAGTCACCCGTTCGATCGCCAACCCTCACTACACCGTCCAAGCCTGTAGAGGATAGGAAACGGAAAAGGTAGTTGAAACCCAAAAAAAAAAACAATACAACATGTATTTGTATAAAGTCACTTACTGATAGAATTCCATTGTTTGCAGGGTGGTTGTTGATGATTCAACTACAAAACATGAACTGCTGCCGGTTAATGATGTACAAGGTGATGCGTCTGATATTGCAAGTAATAATACATCTTCAACATCCAGCCCACCGTTCAAACGGCTGATAAAGACCAACCATGCAAATGATAATAAAGATGATAGGTCAGCGATCTTAAGACATTTGGGTGACAACAAAATATCTTTACCCTATCTATCTTGCTACTACAGTACATCTAACATAATAATCATGTTCCGTTGTATGCAGTGTTGATATTGATAATTTGGACGCGGTTGTTGAACTGATAACTGTCGACATTGAGCAGGATGGTGATAACAACACCATGCCCGTCAAGAAGAAACAGAGACGGTTAGCACATATTGACTTACACTTTTTTCCGCTAACCCTTTTACGTTTGCCTGCATAATAACACGTTTCTCCCTATATATTTTGTAAACAGGTTTGTGGTTGAAGAATCGAATGACCGCATCCAATGAGCTCCCCATCAAGCCTTTATAAAACGAATGCTTTTGACAATAATAATACATTTGATAAAAACTACTCTTGGGATTTTGTTTTACTTTTGTTTTAATTGTTGTTTGGAAGACACAATAATTAGCCGTTCCATTACATTTGGTTTGTTTTTTCTGACAACATGTTTTGGTTTGCCATCAAACAAAATATTGTTTGTTTTTATGCTAAACTCCATTTCGTGTACCTCCAAGATGAACATAATGTGGCTTTGGACAATTTCTACATGAGATCAAATAGCTATGTGTGTTAGTAATGCCAGATGACCATGAAAGCAATTGTGGTTCTTTTGATTTTTCCATCAGACATTGTTACCAAGTGTAATGTTTAATGTACAAGATATTTGTTTAGGTATCTTAAAATTATTAATCCTTTTTTAGTTTCTCCATCAGACATGGTTACCAGGTGTAATGTTTCATGAACAAAATAAATATGTGAATGAACCATATATTTATATTAATGAAAATAATATCTATGTCGTTTACTACTTTTCCTGTTGTATCCCCTTTTTAATCACTCCTATAACCCTTTCATGTGATGAACATGTAACCAAACATCCAATTAATGAATCCTATTTCTGTATAATTCTCTAACTCTCCTATAGTATCCCTATTTTCATTCACTCATATAACCCTTTAAATAATTGATCAACTTAAAGTACACAACGGGTCATCTAAATTCATGAATACATGTGATTGATTCATTGTGAATACTTAATAAAAAATTTTTCAAAACCTTCGGAAATTACCCAAATGTTAGGACGATGTTGTTTTAAATCTCAAATGATACAGATATTGAAGATGGTTATGCTGCTTAATGCAATCACCAAGATTGCCTAAAATCGACTTTATTATATACCTAATGAATTAAATAATGACTGTAACATTATGTTTGGTATGAATTATATGAGTTTGAAACCCTCCTATTTATATGTATTTATACCATCCACTACATATGTTTACTTTACACATACATTATTATTTTATACATGACAAGTGTGATATAAACTTATCTTATAAGGCAATTTTTTAAACATGTTTATTCCTGCATTATTTTATAACAATTAAGAGTTTCTTACTTTCTACATATGTTATATAGATGAACCATCCTGAATTTGTGTGTTATACATAACAAGTTATTATTTTATATTGGAAAAAATCAGTCTCATTATTAAAGCAATAATAAGAATCATAAAAACACTAGATACTTACCATAGAAGTCTGTTCATTGTTCATTACACTTATTGCATCAGTTCACCACTAGAATCCCAAGAGATGCTTTAATATACATCTTGCTTCTATATCTTTCCAAACCTGCAAGGTTATGTGTTGCATAATTGATACATATCATCCAAATACTAAATGAATACAGGTACATTTCAATTTAACAAAATACTATACCTCCCAATTATGTATATGATTAAATCCATATTTGTTTTTCCGTTACAGGTCGAAAATGATCATGCTCATGTTCCATCCCTGTCAGACATGTTGCAGAAATCTTTCGTTATTGATTCGAAAACAATTGTCAGTGAAAGTGGAATAACACAAAGCTATTGTGGTTTGCGGCTAAATGAAACTGTCAAATCATTTACAGGTATACACCAGCGCCAAACATTCACTTGCATTATTATAGTGCAACATTGTTGCAACAATTGATACCTGATTCGCGTGTTCACCGTAATTTGTTAGGACAAACATCACGCTCAGGGGGGTGATTTACCAAATATGACAGCGAATCAAATGCCTTATGCTTCAAATCAACCCTTTATGTATAAAAACGAAGATCAACAGGTGTTTAACTAACCAAATTACATTTGGCACACAATTGTTTCCGTAATAATGAATAATACCTTAATATTATTCATACAGGGACGCCTCTCACAGTCGCTAAAAAAGCACACGGAGCCGCACATGCATCTGCAGGTAATTTCATATTTAATAATTCATGCCTTATGTTATTTGATGGATAAAAATGTTGTTATTCCCAATAAAATTTACCTTTTTGGCAAGGTGTTTCCGTTGTTTACCATGATATTGGGCATCCATCATTTGAGTGTCAAAATTGCAAAGCGATTATGTGGTATCAGGAGAGAAGCGATAAATCAAAGAGCGCCTCCAACCCAACTTTTTCCATTTGCTGTCAAGAGGGAAAACTTCTTTTTCCAAGATTTAATGAAACGCCTTCACCTCTTAAAGAGTTTATGGACTATAATAATCCTGCAAGTTTAAGATTCAAAGACCGATCGGGTATATAATGGCATGTTTTGTTACACATCTTTTGGAACAAGAATAGACCATTCAATTAACACGGGCAGGGGTCCATATACCTTTAGAGTAAATGGCCAGAGCTATCATCGAATAGGTTCTCTTCTTCCAACACAGGGAATTCAACCTAAATATGCACGGCTATACTTTTTGACACTGGAAATGAAGTGAATAACCGAATGAGAGCTTTTATAGACAAAGATGGGGGATATGTGTTAGATCCAAGTATAGTAGCCAGCTTAATTAAAATGTTTGATCAATCAAATTCAATTGCTAAGGCATTTCGAATGGCTCGGGATTGGTGCGAGAACCACAATGCAACCACCTTTCAACTACGGCTGATAAGTGGACATACTACATCTCGGCAATACAACGCACCAACCGTGGCTGAAATAGCAGCTCTAATTACTAATGACTTTGGTGATGGTATTCCTACAAGAGATATTATTGTAACTAACAGGGATGAAGGTTTGAAACGTATTTCGAGTTGCATTCGAGAATACATGTCACTTCAATATCCATTGTTATTCCCATATGGGGAAGAAGGATTTCATGAAAAGATACCATATTACAACAACATGTCTGCATGCGCAAGACCAAAAGGGCTTTTGTCACAATGAAAGAATACTATTCATATATCATACAACAACGAAATAACCAAGGTACTACACTGCTTAGAGGTGGGCGATTATTCCAACAATACTTGGTGGATTCATATGCGGTTGTTGAAGAACAGAGGCTAAAATGGACCAGGAAAAATCAAGATACGTTACGCGTTGATCTATATCATAATGTTTGTGACGCTGTAACAAGGGGATACAAGTGCAGCAGGACTGGGAAAACGAATCGTTCGCCAAAAGTTTTATAGGCGGTCTAAGGTATATGATGCAAAACTACCAGGATGCAATGGCTATATGCCGGACGTATGGGAATCCGACACTGTTCATCACGTTCATCGCTAATCCAAAATGGCCCGAGATTGCAGAAATGCTAAAGCACGTCCCGGGCCAAAAAGTACATGACCGTCCAGAAGTGGCAACACGTGTGTTCAAGATTAAAATTACTGAACTGTTAAACGACCTTACAAAAATTCATATTTTTGGCAAGTCACGAGGAGGTAAACAAAAATTAACCCATACTTTTAATCTGTTTACTCTTTTATATATACATTGTGTATTATCTTATGTTTGTTTACGATTATATTTCAGTTGTGTATGTCATAGAATTTCAAAAACGTGGGCTGCCACATGCTCATATCCTACTGTGGCTAGAAGAAGAATTGAAATGCAAAACCCCATCCCAGATAAATGATATAATTACAACTGAGATACCATGTCGAATCAATGATCCGGATGGGTATAAAGTAGTGACTGAGTTTATGTTACATGGACCTTGCGGTAAAGATGAAAAAAAAGCCCCATGTACAACGGAGGGTAAGTGCTCAAAACATTTTCCTAAACCTTTTGTGGTTGAAACAATTGTTGATAATGATGGTTATGCTATTTATCGCCGGAGGAATAATAACGCTCACCATATAAAAGGGAAATTCAAATACGATAACAGATATGTGGTGCCTCACAACCGTTATCTCCTCATGAAATACCAGGCCCACATTAACGTGGAATGGTGCAACAGATCAAAAGCAATTAAGTACTTATTCAAGTACTTAAATAAAGGTCCCGATAGAGTCACAATTGTTATACAAGAGAATGTAAAAAATGATGGTGATACAGCAAATGTACAAGTTTTGGAGGTTGACGAAATAAAGAACTATTTGAATTGTCGTTTTTAGCTCCATGTGAGGCGGTGTGGCGTTTGTTTTCATACGACATACATTTCTCATATCCGTCTGTTATGAAGTTGAATTACCACTTGCCGAATCAGCACGCAATCACACTACGTGACTCGGAAAGCTTGCCCGCCCTAATTCAAAGAAAAGGTATCGACATGACCATGTTCACTGATTGGTTTGAATTAAACAAGAGTGATACAAATGCGAATCAGTATACGTATGCTGAGATACCTACACATTACGTGTGGCATGAGAAAGACAAACTGTGGAAAAACGCAAATTGCAAAATGCATCGGGCGGATTGTTTACTCGCACCCGGCGTCACGGAGACCGATATTATCTTAGAATGTTGTTGAACATTGCAAGAGGTCCTGATTCTTGGGAAAAACTCATGACTGTTCACGACAAACTATGTTCGACTTTCAAGGAGGCATGTTTTGTGTATGGCCTCTTAAATGATGACACGGAATGGACATATGCTATATCAGAAGCAAGTGTATTGATGTTTGGACCACAGTTACGTGACATATTTGTAACAATTTTAATATTTTGCGATGTTAGCAGACCTTTAAAATTTTGGGAAGAAAATTGGAAGTTTCTATCAGAAGATCTTCTACACAAGAAAAGGAAAATGTTCAATTATCCTGACTTGGAGTTGACGGACGAGCAACTAAAGAACTATTGTTTGATAGAGATCCAAGAGTTATTAAATAGAAATGGTAGATCTTTATCTGAATTCCAAGACCTACCGTGCCGACCCAAGGTTACTAACCAATATGGACAATCGTCTCATACGTGAGGTGTTGAATTATGACATGAAACAGAGTAAGATTGAACATCAACAACTTCATTCATTGTTAAATCCCGAACAATGTTTAATCTATGAAGAGGTGATTGAATCGTCCATGGTAAAAAGGGAATTTTACTTAGTATACGGTCCAGGAACTGGAAAGACGTTTTTATATAAGAGTATCATCTCAAGATTAAGATCGGAACGCATGATAGTGCTCATTGTTGCATCTTCAGGTATAAATTTATACTATGTTTTAAACAGTCAACTATTTTAAAATGGATAAAAATTTGTTACTGATTAACACTTTCAATTTGGGTAGGAATAGCTTCATTGTTACTACCAGGTGGGAGAACCGCGCATAGCCGTTTTGTTATACCGCTTGAATTATTAGAGAACAATACATGCGGCATAAAAGAAAATACACATATGGCTGAACTCATACAGGAAGTTAAACTTATTATATGGGATGAAGCTCCGATGACTCAAAAATATGCTTTTGAAGCATTGGATAAGACGCTCAAGGATATTTTAGGATATCATGATCCTGACAGTAGGAATCGAATATTTGGAGGAGTGACAGTCTTGCTTGGAGGTGACTTTCGACAAGTTTTGCCAGTTATACCAAAAGGAAGCAGGGCAGACATTGTTCAATCGTGCGTAAACCAATCTGAACTATGGAAGCATTGCAAAGTATTTAGACTTACACGTAGCATGCGTGTCAACGAGTATACTGCTAATGGGGGGCTTGATACTCGAAAACAAGATTTCAATAGATGGGTTTTGGCTGTGGGGGATGGAAACGTGCCGGCAAAATGCAAAGAAAGAGAGGACGACCCAAGTTGGATTGACATTCCTGAAATGTTCCTAATTAAATCGTGGGATTGTCCAATAAAACAGATTGTCACAGAGACATACCCTGATTTTACAACGAGGCAAACCGACGATGTGTACCTCAAAGAAAGGGCAATACTAACTCCTCGGAATGATGACGCTGATGACATCAATGAGTACATGTTTAAACAGTTATCGGGGAATCTTACATACAACAGGCGGATGAGATTTGCAAGGAATCTACAGATAGCCTAGAACAGCACGAACACTATCCGATTGAATTTCTTAATTCCTTAAATTTCCCCGGTATGCCCCCACATGCTCTTCACTTAAAAAAGGAATTGCCAATTATGCTATTGCGGAACATCAATCCAACCAAAGGGTTGTGTAATGGAACAAGGTTGCTGATCACAGATCTAGGCCAGTTTGTTATTCACGCTAAGGTGCTTACAGGTTCAAATATAGGGGATAACGTTGTTATACACAGGATTATACTGACATCAACGCAATCCAAGTGGCCATTTATTCTAAAACGGCGACAATTCCCTGTAAGACCATGTTATGCAATGACAATTAACAAAAGTCAGGGTCAATCGCTTAATTACGTTGGCCTCTATATGCCTACTCCCGTATTCACCATGGTCACTTTATGTGGCGCTATCTAGAGTTACCAGCCTTGACGGCCTTAAGATACTAATGGTTGAAGACAAGGACCCAGAGCTTAAGAATTGCACGCGTAACATTGTTTTCAAAGAAACATTCATCAACCTAACGTAGGAACTATATGCGATGTTCAAACAACAGTTATTTATTATTACTTGGTTGTTTGCCACAAACACTCATAATGTGCATCAGTGCATGATATTGTTCCAACTCTTAACATGTATTCATACCGCACCACGGTTACTCTTTAATCAAATAACCACAAACTGTAGTAGGCACGACTTAACTATACACCTTAAAAAAATTACTATGATACACTTAGACTCAAAAGTTAAATACACCAAACTGTAGTCAGAAAGCCAACCACCTTCAAACACAAATAACCACCAATAATACAAAACCAACTTCTCGATCCCTCAAGCTACTCATCGCCAGAAACTAAGACAAACAGAACGCACACCCAAGATTAACAAGACTCAAACGAGAGAATTGGGTGTAACCAGAGCAGGTATTCACACCTCTCAAGGAGGCAGATCAAGAAGTTAGTCACACCGTTTGCACCCTCTCGACCAAAGAAAAGTTGATCTTAAAGGAAATAACATAAACTTACCGTGCTATAAAGAAACCAACCACCTTCAAACACAAATAACCACCAATAATTTAACACCAACTTTTCAATCCCTCAGCCTACTCATTGCCAGAAACTAAGACAATAGCTAAACAACCACAATTAACGGATTAAACAGAACACACACCCAAGATTAACAAGACTCGGTTAAGAGAATTGGGTGTGACCAGAGCAGGTATTCACACCTCTCAAGGAGGCAGATCAAGAAGTTAGTCACACCGTTTGCACCCTCTCGACCAAAGAAAAGTTAATCTTAAAGGAAAGAACGTAAACTTACATTGCTTTGTAAGATAAATGCGGAAATGAGGCACAACACTCTTAGTTAAGAGATATTGATTAAAGAATGTGCCAAAATGAATAGCCTCCGATCTGAAGAGGGTCTCAACACAAACAACCTTAATCACCAATAACCCATTTAACCTGCACAACGATTACACCAATCACCACCGTGATCACCACAACCCTCCTCATCACCACCATAATCTCCACCGCTTTCGCCGTATTATTATTCCCATCCAGCATAACGCGCCACCACACAACCACCATCATTCACCACGCGACACCACTAACCAAGCTAAAACACCCCACCATCATCCTTATTTCCTCGATGCTTACGGTTTTAAGTTTAAGTTTCTTCCTGTATATTACAATTAAAATTGTCACATAAGGAGCTTAAAATCAAGTCAACAAATTTTCTAATAACCAAAACTTAACTATAAACCTTAAAACAACCAAAATTTCGCCTGAGAAAATCATACTCATTCTTAACACATAATTGGACTTTCAAAATATTAATTGTAAATGGTTTTGAACATTATAAGATTCGTTAAAAACAACAATCCAAAGTGATAAAGAAATTAATGTTCTTTGTTTCAAGACACCATCATCATCCTAAACACTATCCATAAAAAACTTCAAACTCTTAGAAATTTCTACCGATAAGTAAAACATATGCTTATTTGTTCAATTTAATCGAAACAAAAATAACCCCATATCATTCTTAAATCAATAAACATCATAAACCAAGTAACACTCAATAAATTCAAACATTTAAATATGCACGCTTTAATTTGATCATAATGAAATCGAATACCTGAAATATTGGAATCAATCGACAGATAATTAGATCCTTTATCATAACCCTCAAAAAAATATATCGATTACTATTAATCTTGATCAATTTGGCCTTGGATTAAAAACCCTAAATATGTTATTTAGGCGTTATTCGGTATTTTTACCAAGTGTGAGAGATGTGTGAGAGAAAAAGTCAAACGGGTTATACTTTACCCTTTTTAATGTATATTAAAACAAATTAATAATAATAAAAATTAAAATACTTAAACATAATTTGATTATAACATAAACATAACTGATCATAGATCAGTTCCTTCCATTCAAAAAGTTAAACAACTTACATAACCATCATTGACATAAAACCTACATTAACCCAACCAACTACATACATCAAAAGACAACAGAAACTACCGGCATGCCTAATCTTCATCATCAGAACTTTCAGCTTCATCCAACTTCTCCAAAAGCTCCTCCTTCTCCAACAAGCTTTGACGACACAAAACAAGCAGTTGAGCCAACAGATCAAGTTTCTGCGATCCTTCAGATTGTATTTCAAGGATAGCATCATGACCTGTTGCTGCCACGACATTGAAACGAGAAAAAGTGATAGCCGTCTCATTGATTGTGCGCTCTCTGTTTGTCAATCACGCCCTTAACGATGCTCTCCTCCCCAATACGAGCAATAAAACCTTCCTCCTCTGCTTTAGCGTGAGTTATCAGTAGCCTGAAAGCATCAACAAGTTTTCCAGTTTGAGTGAGAGATTTCAATTCATCGAGATTTGGTGTGGCTGACATTTTGATTTTAGAGTTCTTGTGGATAGAGTTGTGTGTTAAAATTAGGGTTAGATGTAATTGATCTTCGATTATATATACAGAAAATTGTGTGGTCATTATAATTAAGGTGGGTATACAAGAATTTGCAAATAAAACAACACAAACACAATAATTAACGTTCGTAAATAAGAAGTTGCAAAAAAAAACAACACAAAGACACTGAAGAGGCATTGGATCATTTAATTTGGGTGTTCTTGGAGACTTTGAAGTTTCCATGCATAAATGAGAAATGCAGTATTTAGGAAGATGTCCAACATTGCAATATAACACCCTCAATTATACATTTGATATAAAACAAACCCTGCATACACAATGCATTACAATTAACGTCTTAACCTTAAAATACATGCTTATAATTTATAAATCTTCGTTAATTAAAAATTTCGTAATAAAAAAAAAAGCAAAAACACTAAAAATTTTAATACCATCAAAGATATCTAAATAAAATTTACTAATTAAACTCATTCATTTTTTTAGCATTTGACTCTTCCTCACGAACACCGTCTTTAGCTTCCCAAAACAAAGTAACTAATTTTTCAAGCATTACACGATGCCTCTCTTGCGTCTTTCTCAAAGCATCGATCGAATCTAAAGCTACGCCACGATGACCTAACGCTTCCATGTTCAAAATCATCGTGTTGTTTTAGCCATTACACGCCTCAAATGATGACAACAATCAAAAAGCAACTTTGATAATGCATCATCTTCACATGCCTGTTGCATAAACCACAAACGCATACAATCATGCAATTTTGATGATCCTGAAATATTCATCAAATTCTCTAACAACTCAAAATTTGCCATTGAAGAGTACAAATAGTTATATAATTCCTAATAACAAAAGACACAAATAAATAAGAAACAAAACACTTATGTAACTTACTCAAATTAAAATACTACATATGAAAAGACTATGTTAATAAAAACTTTTAATGGAAATAAAGTAATGTAAATACAAAAGTAATTATAACATTATTAGGCATCTAAGTATATATTCCACAAAGATAATATAAACTAAAATAATGATAACATTATTAGCAATCTAAATAATAAATAAAATGCAAATTCTCTAACATGTATCTAAATACCATCATATACAACATTATTGGTAAAAACATGAACCCTCAACCACTATACCGGGCATCGCACGGGTTGAATGAAGCCTCGTATATCAAATTCCCGTGTTTATGGTCTCATTTGCATTAATATGGTACTTAATTCGTTCATATTTGTTCATAATTGCATTTAAGGATAAATGAGGCGTTGGAACGGAAAATATGTGAGAAAAGGTCAAGAAATATATTCTGAAGACAAGTTACGGCGTAAATGGTACTTTTGACTACGTCGTAACTAATACAACGAGGGTCTGATAATTATTTGTGAAGGTTACGCCGTAACTGCTTAATTATGTTACGGCGTAAGTATGATGCTTTGAAGGATACGGCGTAACCATCTCTTATGGTTACGTCGTAATTATTTTTGTGAAGGTTACGGCGTAACATGGTAAATTAGTTACGCCGTAGAGATAATGTCGGAGTGGATAATCATAAGCATACGAAGGATTACGGCGTAACTTGGATAATTAGTTGCGTCGTAATTAATTACTTGGGCGCAAAGTTTTGAAGTCCAGGGACTGGAAGCGGCAAGTTGATATTTATTTTATTCACTTCAAGGACCAAGTATAAATATATCAAGAACGACGAGGGGTTGAAACCATAAATATCTTATAAGTATTATTAAGGCTTTTGGACTTAATTTGAATCGACGCGCTACTTCAGGGGCCAAAAGCGTCAACTAGTGCAATAAAGTTTTAAGAAAATTAGAGGATGAGAAAAAGTACGAGGAAGGTAATTACGTCGTAATTGAAGTTTGGTTATGCCGTAACCGAATCGAAAGTTACGACGTAACTTTTCTAGATTTGGATATTTTATTTACTAAAATAGTTACGGCGTAACTTGCACTTAAGGTTACACCGTAACCATGTCGCGGCCTATAAATACAGCCCTAAATCTGCATTTTTAAGCATCTCTCTTCACCCCTCTTAGGGGTCGATTAGAACACCACTCCAGGGCATTTCTGGCAGTCCGAAGCAGTTTTGAAGGAAGAACTCACTCACAATCATCATCATTATTAGCTCTACATCAAGTAATTTGTATCAAACATTATGTTCAATTCAATTTATGATTTATTCATTTTTGTTGGTATAATTTATTATATGTTTGGCTAAGCACCCTGGTGCTGGCCTAGTTATGATTCCTTAATTTTTTTGTATACATTTATATTACTTCCGTATAATTATTTCTAAGTGTATGCATGCATAGTTTATTGGTAGCCACCCTTGATTCGGTAGTTTTGAATGGCGATAGAGGCCAATTTCTTAGGAGATATGACCAACTGACCCTAGGTGAGCGGACTGAGATGGGAAGGGTAAGATATGACCAACTGACGACCCTTTCCACTTGTGCGATTTGACCAACTGATCACCTATCGTTTGGATGAACTTAAGAATTAGGGG
The DNA here is from genome assembly GCA_910596185.1 of Chrysanthemum makinoi. Taxonomy (NCBI): domain Eukaryota; kingdom Viridiplantae; phylum Streptophyta; class Magnoliopsida; order Asterales; family Asteraceae; genus Chrysanthemum; species Chrysanthemum makinoi. Next base: position 236,744,344 of record OU343223.1, on the reverse strand, counting down.
GTGAGTGTCTAAGTTCCAAACGGCCGGGCACTCACTATTATAAATCTAGCATGTAGCGGTACTTAATGACTCGGCTTAGGGACCAGGAACAACATGACTTATGACGGTGCGCCTGATTTCTCCTGTGGTGGCATCTTTGCTGATAGGTTAGGGCGAATTGACCAAATGATGTCCTCTCGACTTTGACCCCACCTGAAGTAATTGAAAGCAATTAGACGTAGACATTACTAGCTAGGATGAATAACTAGGTTAGCACCACTATCCTTCATTGATCACACCTCTTGCCCTTATCTGCTTTCTTTTATTTTCTTGTTTTATTAGTTAATTTTATTATTTCAATCTTAAAAGCAATTAAAATCGTGACATAGACTTAAGTTAATTTCCAATCCACGTAGCTCTTGGGACGACCTCGGTTTTACCGAATACTACACTACACACGACCGGGTACAATGCCCGTTAGCTGCCAGTTCATGAGAGAACTTAGACATAAGCTTTTCGCGGGAACTAATGATGAAGATGCCCACCTTCATGTGCGAAGAGTATTGGAGATCGCAGATCTTTTCCACACTCCAGGAGTCACTCAAGATGCATTAATGCTTTGAGTGTTCCCAATTACACTCACTGGTGCAGCCAGAAGATGGATGAAGATACTTCCTACTGGGTCGATCAATACATGGAATCTTTTGATGAAAGCATTCATTCGGAGATATTGTCCTCCTTCAAGGATTGCCAAGAAGATGGAAGAAATAAGGAGTTTCAGACAGAAGATGGATGAAACGCTAGATGAAGCTTGGGAAAGATATAATGACCTTTTTTACAGATGCCCAACGCATGATATCAGCAACCATCAGATGGTCCTTATTTTCTACAAAGGTTTAAACATACCATCCCGCCAAATGCTCGACTCTCAAGGACCTATCCCTACAATGCCACCTGCACAAGCCCTTAGATCAATTGAAAAGATGGCTGACCATTTACGAAATTGGTATGATGGAGCAACCACTTGGGCCATAAATAGCAATAGCTTGGATGACATTGGCGACATCACCAAGCAGCTTGATAGACTTGGATGTGATATGAAGATGGCTAAGGAGAGCATTCATGCTATACAAGAGCACTCTCTACAAGAAGAATATGAGCAGGTCAGCTATGTTTAATCATTAGAGGAAGCCATCAAGAAATTCTCAGATAATTTAAAAAGGATGCACCACTCGAATGACGAATGGATTAGGCAATTCAAGGAGGGCGCGAACTTAAATTTAAAAAATCTTGACGCTAAGAGGAAAATTTTGGAAGCTAAGCTTGATGAATTAAACCAAAAGGTCTTGGAAAGAAAAAAGAATGCGGTTGGAACTATCAAGGCAACAGTGGGAAAGATGAAAGAAGTCAACAATGAGCCGGTTCCTTATATCAGACCTTATGTCCCACCTATCCCATTTCCAGGACGTTTGAAGGTTGTGAGAAATGAAGAAACAAGCAATGATCAATTGAAGAAGATGGAAGCATGGAGCTTACAAGATGATGAAGCAATGCCACAAACTAATGTGGAATCAACTACAACGCAAAATGGTAACACTTCTAACTCTTCTTTTATTACTAACAATCTTGCTAGTTTTCCTATACAGGTTCTTTGAAAAAATGGATAAAATGGCGCAACCCTTGACTACAAACCTCGCGTGTCGCATCACCTGATGATAGTTATGCAGCTCCGGCAACTGAACCAATTTTAGTTGATCTTGCAAAGGAATTAGAGGACAAGATGTTGGACACTTCAGTGATTAACAAGGAGACATTTGAGCCAATTAATCTGCCACATCACAAGGTGAACCAATCATCAATGCCATCAACTAAAACGGGTAAAGTATGGAGGGAAATGACATCTCCTTTTAGGTATGATCATATTTTATCATTTCCCCATCCCATAGCGAATTCACACCCTCATGGTGTTTATTGCTATTTTCACCCACACTTGATTTCAAGTGAGGGGATGAACACCCTTTTACGTAGTAAATAAGGGTGGAGTCAAGCTCGTGACTCGAACAAAAACAAGTGCTTCGTGGGAGGCACCCCATGCCTATCTGTTCTGTTAATACAAATAAACCGTAAAAACGTTTATTAATATTTTGCGATCTCTTTGTGTTTTGTTGATAACAAATGTAATGTTATCTTAAGTATAATTATAAGGATACATGTTATTTTTGTAAAGCATTTACATATAGCCATTTAAATACAAAAATGTAATAATTAAAGCATTTGTTGTAATAGTTTATTAGGATGGGTAAAAACCATAACCCATGGACTATAACCCATGGATCTTAACCCATACCAAAGAAGACTTGATACAATGTATACTTAGATACATTGAATCTAAAGAAAACCCATGGACCAACCCATAACCCATGACCCATAACCAAAAAACCCATGGGCAAAGAGGAGCGTACCACGGATCCCTAGGATTACACTAGACGGATCCCAAGTGGAAGGGATCCGTGGGATCCGTGGAACAGAGGAGAAATTTTCCTATAAATAGAGAGTCATTTCTTCATTCTAACTCACCCCTCTTCTTACTAAATCTCTCATACACTCTCATTCTCTTCTAACATATAGATCACTTGATCTAGAGAGTTGTTCTTCTTTCTTTCTATTTGTGATCCTCATATAGGTCATTCTCTAAGGCGAGATCACGAGCATTCTACAAGTCATCCAAGCAAGGGGTCCTTGATTGATTTGTCACTCCGCAAGATTTCAGCTAAGATCTTGTACTTGATATTTCACATATTTGTTGTGTAATAGTTGTGTTGGTTTGGTCCACCGTGCTACGGACTCGGTATCTAGCTTTGTACCGGAAAAAGTGTAAGCAACGTTGTGAAGGCTTCTCCTCCAAGTGAAGGAGTTTGTTGACATAGTGCTTGAACTCTCGAGTAGGTGACTCGGGGAGTGGAGTAGGGCAAGGAAGGTGACCTTGTAGCCAAACCACTATAAATCGGTTGTGTCTTTTCTATCCCTTAACTTTATTTATTTGCTTGCATTATCATTAGATCTATACGTTCTCAACATCCATACGATTTCACATAATATCGAATCTAAAGTTTTGAAATCAACTAAAAATCTAAGCAAAACTATTCAAACCCTCCTTCTAGTTTTCCACAATTGGCATCAAGAGCTAAGTTTATAAAAGTTTTAAAATAAAATTGTATTTTAAAAACTTTTCGATCACTATGGGTTCTGAAAATTATAAGGAAGGGCAATCTATGCAACGACCACCACTACTTGAAACTAATGGTTTTGTATATTGGAAAAATAGATTCAAAACATATGTGAAGTCTAAAGATATTGATCTTTGGTACATTATTGTTGAAGGTGATTTTGAGGCTACCTCAAATGATGACAAAGGAAATTTAGTTCACATACCTCATGATAAACTAAACGATGAAATGAAGAAAAAGCTTTCTAAAAATAGTGAAGCAAAAATGGTTTTATATAATGCTTTACCGAAAAAGGAATTCGAAAGAATTTCTATGCTTAAAACCTCTAAAGAAATTTGGAATTCTTTAGTTGTAACTCATCAAGGCAACCAACAAGTTAAAAATAATAAAATTGATTTATTTGTTCAACAATATGAACAATCTTCAATATCGGATGAGGAAACTATAGATCATTCATTTGCTAACTTTAATACTATTATTACATCTTTATAAGCACTTGATGAATCTTTTTCTAGCCGTAACCATGTTACGAGATATCTAAGGGCACTTCCATCGAAGTGGAGATCCAAGGTGACGACAATCGAAGATTCAAAAGATTTGACAATCCTCACCCTCGATGAACTCATAGGCAACCTAAAAGTCTACGAGCTTGTCCTTGCTAAAGATTCCGAAGCCTCAAAGGTGAAAGAGAAACACAAATCTCTTGCCCTTAAAGCCAAAAAGGCTTCGAGCAATGAGGAGAACTCATCTTCGAGTAGTGATCTGTGCTGAAAACAGTCAAGCTACCTCACACAAGCTAGCCACTTGTGAATGGCTAACCGTAAGAAGCTTAAAACTGCTTAAAACACAAATACAATGAAGTCCTGGAGAATAGAATGAATTCCCGGGTCGTTAAGTCCCACGAAGACTCAATGGTGTGTAAACACTTGATCAGATGATAGAATGATCACTAAGGATAGTGATCAAGAAGGTTTGGATTGATTATTACACTACTGTTTGATTGGAATGAGATTGGAAACAGAATTGGAAAACACAACAATCAGATAAAAGAAACGTAAAACGTACGTTTAAAAACTACGAAACGCATACAAAATAAAAAAGTGAGATCTAAGAAATAAAAGACCTAAAAATATGAAAATGACATTTTTGAAATCCTAAAAATAAAAGAAAATTATTAGAAAAAGAAAATTAATTTTATAACTATTTAATTAATTATTATTAATTAAAACTATTTTTAACTATTTAAAAATGACCTAAAATAGAAGAAAATACAAAATAAGGCTAGAAAAATAAAATTATAATTGAGAAAAATCTAAAATATTATAAAACTAATTTTAAAACTAAAAATATATTTTTTACACTTTTTATCTAATTATTACTAATTAATTATTATTTAAAATACACTTAAATTCTAGAAAATATAAAATAAACCTGGAAAAATAAAATTTCAACTTGGAAAAATCTAAAATATGATAAAACTAATTTTAAAACTGAAAAGATATTTTTTATGCTTTTTAATTATTTATTACTAATTATTTAATACTTTTAACTATTTAAAATTCTAATAAATACTAAAAAGATAGAGAAAAATATGAAACTTTTTCTAAAAATAACTTAAGGTGACAGAAAACTAAGAAAAATATAAAAACAAGATTTGCTTATTAATAAGATGAAAAGAAAAATCAAAAAGCTAAAACCTATTAAATAAACACTATCCTTTGTTTAAAAATGAAGTTTTTCTGGATTTTCTTTTTAAGAACTACTTAACTACTTAAAATATGAAACTTTTATAAAAACAAAAATTTTACAACTCACAAATAAGCTGTTTGACAAGCTTATGGGCTTAACAGATTTGTTTATGAGCTTATTTGATGAATTAAGCTTGAACAAGCTCACAAACTGAAACAAAAGTTAGAATAAGATAAAATAAGCTACAAGCTACTTATATGAAGCTAAAAGACACAAAGATTAACACTGAAAAGCTAAGAAAAATCAAATAAGCACTTATGCTAAACACAGAAATGGGACAAGATTAGAGCTTATTGCAGCCCTAGCAAACAAGTTCCAAAATAAAAAATTAAGCTTGGGTTCTCAAGATGGCTTGGTTGGCTTTCCAAAGAACTAAGAATCACAAGCTTTAGCCAAATAATAAGCTCTGTGCAAGCTTATCAAGTTGGACCACCCAACTGTGCACAGGGCACCATTTCAGACAAGGCACTCAAAATAAGCTAGTTAAAAAGCACTTTATAAGCTGATTGAAAGAGAACTAGTATTTTTCTAATTTAGATTAGCAACTGAACTATAGTTTCCCAAGAGCTTTTAAGCTAAATATTACTATTGAACACACAATAAAATTATCTTTTTAATTCAAAAACGACCCAAGTGAAAATTTTGACTTTTATAAAAACTAGATGAGTTGACTTTTATGAACTTTGATTTGATCCTGAGCACTGATTATGTTATGTTAAGGTGAAAAAAGACTGTCTTGAGCAAGTTTAACAACTTATAAACACCAAATCATGATCATAGATCATAAAAATCCAACAGTGGACTAACAAGATTTGATCAAAAGAGATTTTGACTTTTGATTGATCAAGGTCTGTGTTTCTTGGTTGCACTGACTATTATGACCAAGTTAAACAAACACCAAGCAGGTACAATGACTAAAACACTTTCAAACACAGTGAACCAAACACTACTTTCTAAAACTGTTTTTATGATTTTCAAAGCCAAATACAGATTCAGACCATGCAATGGATTTCAAACTTTATAATATCATGTAATGAGACTAAATGAACATTAAATAACAACAATAACAACATACAACAAAGAGATTAAACTTAAGCTATTAAAACTGTCAAAGTGAGATTTTTATAAACTACAAATTTAAAATAACAACCAACTGATTTTAATGGTTAGATTTACTTAATTAGAACTAATAAACAATAAAACACTAAGGTTAAAGCTACTGAATAACCAAGACAGTGAAATGCAAAAATGAACAAAAGGCTTACAAATGGGTATCCAACTGCAATCACAGAACCAATGATCAAGACCAATCCTAAAGGCTTACCACTAAGCCACTAACCCAAGGCCATCCAAAATTTACCCTGCTCCAGCTGTGAACACCATTTCCATATGATTTTTTATTTTTCAACTATTTAATTTGTATTTTTGGTGAATTTTGATTTTTGCTTCTAAACTGACTTTTAAGATATCTAATAGCTTTTACAAGCTATCTAGGAGCTTACATGTGCTTATTCAGTCCATGATAACACCTAACAACAACATTCGAATCATATGAGATTTTGAGCACTTGAAAATTTGAATAAACTGAAATGAAACCTAACACTTGAAATTGTTACTTATAAAAGGTCTATAATACAATGACAACTTGAAATACAAAGCTTGGAAACTAAAACAGACCCTGAAATTTTAAACTTAATCTAAAACGACATGAAATTTAAAGATTACACTAGATATCTTGATACATAGCTTCCTTGCTTCTCTTTATAGCCTTTTTGGAATCCTTGTTGACCTCTGATACAATCCCACTCATTTCCAGCCATTGGATTGATCCAACTCATCATATCCGTCCAAGTGGATTTTGGCACCAAAAGTCACATAGCAGGTTTGATCAATAAATGGAGTGGTTTGAAGTAATTAAAGGTATTTGGGTGTTAGTGGAGTAGAGGGACAAGGTAAGGGGGTTGGAGTAAATCATGGAAACAGCTCTGGTTTTGGTTTGGCGCGTTATCTGTGAGGGAGACAAACAGTGTCAAGGATTTGACTTATTTGACCGAGTGGTATTAATAGAAGAGGGGGGTCAAAATGGGATATGGCAGGGGTCAAGAGGTATTGTGAACTGGGGTTCAAGGGTCAAGGGTCATGCTTGGGTTGGGCTTGGATAATGCATTTGGGCTATTGGATTTGGGTTGAAATAATAATAAGGGTCCGGTTTGGTTTGATAGTATCACAAGGACCAATATTGTAATTTCTCCAAACTTGAGGACTGAACAAGACACTTTTCCAAAGATATCACAAGGACCAAACTTGACAAACTTTGATAGTACAAGGACCCTTTTGCATAAAATTCCATTTTAAAATATCCAAGGACTAATTTTGCAAATTTTCAAACTCTAGGGACCTTTTCTGCCATTTGACCAAAGAATCATTCAAGGACCAATTTTAACAACTTAGAATATTTCAGGAACCTTGAATGATAAAATTCCACATTTTGAATTCCAGGGACTAGATTTGACAACTTTTGAAACTTAGGGGACTAAAACCGCCAATTTTGCAAACTTGAATCATTTTTCATCTGATTTTGATATTTTAGCATTTAAAACACATAAAACACTGATTTGTGATATTTTCATCATTTTGATGCATTTTTAGTGTTTTATGATTTTGCAGTTTAGATGGTACAAAAATGATGAGTATTTAGACACTCATCAATCCCCACACTAAGATATTGCTAGTCCCTAGCAATGATTTAGATCTTTAATGGATTTTAAAACTCTTTACCAAAAGCCATCACTTCTGGAGTAGCCAATTGTTTTGATTCAAGTAAGAACCTTGGTACAATGATAACCAAATGATTTTGAGCAAATCATAAGTCAAACGGATTTGATTTGTCTTTACCGTAAGCCGTTTGCTCGACTAGCCAACTCTTAGATAAATTATCGTATTATCTTTGGTGAGATGATTACCAATTATGGATTTTCCACTGCCTTTACCACAAGCCATAAACTTGCGGGCTAGCCAACTCTTCACTTTTTAGGATATGGTGAGTTGAATACCAATACAATTTTGGGCAAATTGCAAGCCATATAAACGGATTTGAGAAATCTTTACCAAGAGCCGCTTGCTCTTGGATTAGCCAATCCTTTTGTTTTTTAGACATGGCGGACTGATTACCATATGATGAATAAGTGAAAACACTTATTCCAAAAAAAAATTTGGCCAAAACGGAATTGGGTGGATAAATATGATAAAATTCGTGAGAATACCCCCCCACACTTAGAAATGAATATTGCCCTCAATATTCAAAGTACGGCTATGTTATGCCAAACAAAGAACGAAAAGGGAAATACTACGGCCATTATTTGAAAGATATATATATATATATTTTTTTTTTTTTTTTTTTTTTAAAGGTTGTATACAACAGTGTGGGGCAACCCCCCCACACTAGGGTGGTAGAATAGAGAAAGAAGATAGAAATATGGGTGAAAACCCATATGGTGTGCTATTTGTTTTTGATTCCCGAGTCACTAGCTTGACTCGATCCCCGCATTCATTGGTTCATGGGGAAAGTTTGTAAATCGGGACAACCACGGGGGGAATGTCCTCTCCAAAATAATGCTTCACTCGATGACCATTCACTTTAAAATTAGGACCATCGGGTTGAGATAACTCAATGGTGCCATAAGGATAAACCTTAGCAATGGTGAATGGACCACACCAACGGGACTTGAGCTTTCCCGAGAAAATCTTCAATCTTGAATTGAAAAGAAGGACTCGATCACCAACGTTGAAAACGCTGTTCTTGATTTTAGAGTCATGAATCTTCTTTGTCTTTTGCTTGTAGATCAAAGAGTTTTCGTATGCTTGATCACGAAGTTCATTTAATTCATTCATTTGAACTTTTCTCGTGATCACCACCGTCTGAATATCGAAATTTGCATGCTTTAAGGCCCAAGATGCCTTGTGCTCTAACTAAATCGGAAGATGACATGCCTTTCCGTACACTAGCTTGTATGGAGTACACCGAATGGGTGTTTTGTAAGCTGTACGGAAGGCCCAGAGTCGTCCATCCAGTTTATCCGACCAGGATGCACGGTTTTCGCCTACTGTCCTTTCAAGATTTCTTTTAATACCATGTTGGAAACTTCCACCTGCCCACTTGTTTGGGGTGGTATGCAGTAGAGAGACGGTGGGTAACACCATACTTTTGCATGACACGATCAAATTGGTCATTGCAAAAATGTGTACCACGATCACTGATTATCGCTCTCAGAGTTCCAAACCTGGCAAAAAGAGATTTTAAAAACTTCACAACAACTCGGGCATCATTGGTAGGTAAAGCTTTCGCTTCAACCCATTTTGACAAATAGTCAACAGCCACAAGTATGTACTTGTTTCCGCGAGAAGATGGAAATGGCCCCATAAAGTCAATACCCCAGATGTCAAATATCTCACAAACTTGAATGGCATTTTGTGGCATTTCATTTCTTTGAGATATATTTCCGTGACGTTGACAAGCGTCACAAGCTTTGACAAAATCGTGGGCATCCTTAGAGATAGTGGGCCAATAAAACCCGGAATCAAACACCTTTTTGGCGGTGTAATTTGGACTATGATGGCCCCCGGTGGGTCCAGCATGGCAAGCTGTGAGAATGTCAAGAGTTTCCTGTCCATAAACACATCGCCTGATGACTTGATCCGCACAAATTTTGAACAAGAAGGGGTCGCCCCGTAAATAATGTTTAACATCTGTGAAGAATTTGTTCTTCTGTTGGGTCGACATCCCTTTCACTATGAAGTTACCCGCATGGTAATTTGCAAAGTCAGAAACCATGGGGTAGAAGAGTTTCCACGAAAAGAAACCACATTGAGTGTCTCAAGAGGAAATGTTTCATTTATTTCCTTTTTCTCGAAAACATCTTGGTGAGGGTTTTCTAATCGACAGATGATCGCCAGCTAGATTCTCGGCTCCTTTTTATCACGTATGATGATATCAAATTCCTGCAGGAGGAGAATCCAACGGAGTAATCTCGGCTTTGCATCTTGTTTTGCAAAGAGATATTTGAGAGCCGAATGATCCGTATACACCACGCATTTGGTCAAGATTAAGTATGGCCGAAACTTCTCAAATGCATACACCACGGCTAATAGCTCTTTTTCTGTGGTTGTGTAATGGGTTTGAGCTTCAGTCATAGTCTTACTTGCGTAGTGGATAGGCTGAAAATGCTTGTTTCTACGTTGCCCTAAGACTGCACCGATAGCAAAATCACTTGCATCGCACATGAGCTCAAAGGGTAAATCCCAGGCGGGAGCAACGAGAATGGGTGCTTCAGTAAGCTTTTTCTTCAATGTTTCAAAAGCTTTGATGCACTCGGGTGAGAAGATAAAAGGAGCATCCTTTTCAAGAAGATGAGTCATAGGCCGGGCGATTTTAGAAAAATCTTGTATGAATCTACGATAGAAACCGGCATGACCTAAAAAACTCCTAATACCTTTGATGGTAGTAGGATGAGGTAATTTAGCAATAACATCCACTTTTGCTCTATCTACCTCAATCCCGTTCTTGGAAATCTTATGGCCAAGGACTATGCCTTCTTTGACCATAAAGTGACTCTTCTCCCAATTTAGACACAGATTGGTGTCTTCACACCTTTGAAGCATTTTTTCTAAATGGGAGAGACATGTTTGAAAAGAATCCCCAATAACCGAGAAATCATCCATAAACACCTCCATTGTTTCCCCGATCATGTCGTGGAAAATGGCCATCATACATCGTTGGAACGTGCGGAGCATTGCATAAGCCAAAAGGCATACGTTTGTAGGCAAAAGTTCCGTATGGGCGTGTGAATGGTTTTCTCTTGATCCTTTGGATCAATGGGGATCTGAAAGTAACCCGAGAAACCATCAAGGAAACAATAGTATTCGCTCCCTGCTAATCTCTCAAGCATTTGGTCCATGAAGGGTAGAGGAAAATGGTCTTTACGAGTGGCGCCATTCAACTTACGATAGTCAATGCAAACACGCCATCCCGTAACCAATCGAGTTGGAATTAACTCGTTATCTTCATTAGTGACAACAGTTATGCCACCCTTTTTCGGAACACAATGAATTGGGCTAACCCAAGGACTATCTGAGATCGGGTAAATCAATCCCGCATCAAGAAGTTTGATAACCTCCTGTTTGATAACATTATGGATTTTTGGATTTACTCTTCTCTCGATGTTGAACTCGGTTTAAAGTCATCCTCTATTAAGATTTTGTGAGTACAAAACTCATGGTTGATACCCTTAATGTCGGAGAGTTTCCAAGCAATTGCTTGCTTGTGTGACTTCAAAACCTTTATGAGAGCAAATTTTTTCATCTTTACTCAAATCTCTAGCAATAATAACGGGTAATTTATCATCACCTTCTAGAAATGCATACTCGAGATGAGGTGGTAAGTCCTTAAGCTCAACCTCAGGAAATTCTTCAGTTTTCTCAACTGACTTGACTTCCTTATTATGAAGCTTGACGGGAGGGAGAGGAGGAGAAGTGTCATGATTTAACAATTTCTCAAGAAGAATATCTCCCTCCAGATTAATCTCATCTGGGATTGAATCACTAGGGTGAGGGGTTGATGATGGATCATCATTAAGAAACTTCTCAATAAGAAGTATGTCCCCCTCAATGTCAATTGGAGCGTGATCAATTTCCCATGGGACAGAATCACTAGCCAAGTATGCTTCAATCTCTTCCAAGATGAAGTCTCTTCCCTCAAAAGGAGTGATAGAAGGAGTAGAATTGGCTATGATAGGTTGAGAAGATGTGGTGGGATCCCCACTCACGGAATTATGAGAATAACCTAGAACTTCTGAGAGTACTCTTCGGAAGCAACATCAATGATATCTATTCGGTTAACCGATTCAGAATCATAGTTTGCAGAGTACCTCAAAGTTTGATCAAGGTTAAAGGTGACAGCTTCATTACCAACACGTAATGTGATTTCTTGCTCAAATACATCAATGAGAGCACGCCCGTTCTCGTGAATCCTCGACCAACAATGAGAGGAACCCGATGATCGGCATCCAAAATCAACAACCACGAAGTCAGCCGGAAAATGGAACTTTCCTACTTTCACAAATACGTCCTCGGCAATGCCAAGAGGACGGATATGGAACGATCTGCAAGCTCGAGAGTCATGCATGTAGGAGTAAGTTCCTAAGAGAGAGTTTCTTCCATAATCAATAAGGCATCGATTGATGCTTGCACCAAGATCCGCTAGGGCAAAGCATTCAACCATTCCTGGAAATACACAAGGTAAGAGAAATTTTCCAGATCTCCAAGCTTTTCAGAAGCTTCTTCGTAATAACTGCAGACGTTCTCGTAAGAGGAGTTTTGCCATTTCAAACAGCTTTTCCTTATTGCTTAACATGTGTTTGAGAGTGGATGCAAACTTGGGCATCAACATGATAGCATCCGCAAAGCTTATGTCAAAATGTAACTCTTGGAAAATTTGGAAAAATTTGTCCATTTGATGACCGGCTTTTCGCGAGCTTTGCTCATTCAAACGTGATGGGTAAGGAATAGAAGATTTGGATTTCGGTTTTCAACAGAGCTACAGGAGGTTCAAAACAACTCGGATTTGATTTGGGTTTCTAGACAACTTGAGGTTGGACTACCGAAGGTGGGACGTGTGCGGTACTTCGTGGGCTTGAATAATGCACCTTGTCCGTTGTATCCTTGGTAACTTGACTCATTTCTCCTAGTGGAGGAGGCATTGGAGTCGTAGGTCCATTGTGTGTCCTAGTTTCACTTTCCACTACCTTTGGGAGAGAAGAAGAGGTAGTAGGAACAGCAGGTCCAGTATATGAAACACCACTTCTGGTTGTGATCGCCTTTGCATCGCCCCTCGGGTTAGCGATCGTGTTGCTCGGAAGTTTTCCGAGCCCGAGGGTTGATCATTTAAAGACTTCTTAAGATCAGAATCTGACGACCAACAACCTGCTCATTTCCTCTTGGGATTTCATGAATTGCTTCAACAACTCATCAGATGATGGTCCAGTTGGAACAATGGCGGGAGGTGGATTAGGAAAATTCCGCCTCTAATGTTAGGATTAGGGCCTTGGTTTTGAAAATTTCCTTGATTAGGATTCATATTCCCATGAAATTGATTCCCTCAATTGAAATTGTTTTGATTAAGGTTCCCTTGATGTTGGAAACCTTGATTTGGTGCAGGATAGAAATTACCTTGGTTTTGATAACCTTGGTTCATTCTAGGTTGGTTCTGATTCCGGTTTTGCATGTTATGATTCTCGTTAAAACCGGTGGTGCACGATTAGTGTTAGCACAGTAGTGTGGTTCATTTTGAGGACGGTATTGATTACCTCCCTGATGTGAACTACCGGCTAGAGCATTGGCTTCAAATGGACTACCATCGGTGGCGATTACAATTGTAGTATGCATGAGGGGCCACCACAAGTAACACAACTCTCGACTTTCTTCACTTCACCATGTGTTGGTGTCTGTGTGAAGGTCACTTTCTTTTGGTTAGCAAGAACCAAAGCTCGAACAATATCTCGTGAGTTTGTCAATCTTAGCATCGGTGCTAGATGTACTCACTGGAAATGAAGAAGAAGAAGGTCCGCCCTAAGACCATATGTCTTTGCTCGGAAAGGGCGGATCTGAGATTTGTTCTCAATGATTTGCAAGGCTTCTTTGGTAGTCTTGCTCAGGAAATTACCTCCGCGAGGCATTCAAAGAGGCTTGATTAGTCTGGTTGAGACCATTATAGAAAGTATCCATTTGCATTAACTCGGTAAAACCATGATGCGGACACTTGCGAAGCAACTCTTTGTAACGATCCCATGCCTCCCTGAATGATTCATCAAATCTCTGAGAAAATTTCATTATCTCATTCTTAAGACTTGTGGTTCGGGATGGAGGATAGAATTCGTTAACAAACTTGGTAACTAGATCCTCCCATGTCTCAATGGAACGAGGGGTTGTTTCTCAAGCCAATTCCGGGCTTGTCCTCTAGAGAAAATGGGAACATAAGAAGCTTGATAGCTTCATGTGGGACATTCTTGTACTTGATGGTAGATGCAATCTTGTTAAACCATCGAATGTGTGCATGAGGATCATCCCGCCCAAAACCATAGAATTGGCTTTGGGTTACTAGATTAAGCAACCCGGTTTTGAGCTCAAAGGTATCACCACGATGGCCGGACAACAATAGCATCTCCGTAACCCTCGATGGGTGCTTGGAGAAGCTCGTCATGGGTTTGTCTTCGCCATTACGGGGTGGTGGTGGTGGTAGACGCTCGGCCACGGGTGAAGGAGCCAACGCCCTCTACGCCTACGAGGAATCTTTCCAAGTTCTCAAAGTGGACTTGTAGAACGGAAGAACGAAAACGCATGCACTAAGTATAAAAATCAATTTTCAAAACAAATGCGAGGCAAAATGACAAGTGAACTTAACCAATAATCACAAATGAAATGGCTTCTTTGAAAAAGGTACACCAAATCACAAGGACACAAAGGCAAGTTTTAAATCGATGTTCGAACTTATTATGGTCAACCCCCAGTTAGTAGGTGTACTGCCTTGATTTGCGGTGGTTGATTTTTATTTATATATTAAGTACCACTAAAAAGACGTAGGTAATGATTTGTGCAAATGGGTTTAAAAAATTTTGGACAATATTTTTGGTATCGTCTCGTTTAACCAAATCGTACTGTTTTAAGAATCACCTTAAAGACAATACAAGCTAGAAAACGTTACGATTGTTTTGTTGTTTTATATTGTTTTTGGTGTTTTTAACACTTTAGGAAAAGTGCTAATGAAATTTTTGAGATTTTATATATCTTTACAAAAAACTTTTTACAAATGGTGGGATATGTGCAAGAATGGGTTCGAAAATGGCTTAACACACGCCAAAGTCCTCCCGTGGCAAAATTTGATATGTCTGAAAATCAAGCTACTCACACAAGCTAGCCACTTGTGAATGGCTAACCGTAAGAAGCTTAAAACCGCTTAAAACACAAATACAATGAAGTCCTGGAGAATAGAATGAATTCTCGGGTCGTTAAGTCCACCTGAGACTCAATGGTGTGTAAACACTTGATCGATGATAGAATGATCACTAAGGATAGTGATCAAGAAAGGTTTGGATTGATTATTACACTACCGTTTGATTGGAATGAGATTGGAAACGAATTGGAAAACACAACAATCGATAAAAGAAACGTAAAACGTCACGTTTAAAAACTACGTAAACGTACAAAATAAAAAGTGATATCTAAGAAATAAAAGACCTAAAAATATGAAAATGACATTTTTGAAATCCTAAAAATAAAAGAAAATTATTAGAAAAGAAAATTATTTTTATAACTATTTAATTAATTATTATTAATTAAAAACTATTTTAACTATTTAAAAATGACCTAAAATAGAAGAAAATACAAAATAAGGCTAGAAAAATAAAATTATAATTGAGAAAAATCTAAAATATTATAAAACTAATTTTAAAACTAAAAATATATTTTTTTACACTTTTTATCTAATTATTACTAATTAATTATTATTTAAAATACACTTAAATTCTAGAAAATATAAAATAAACCTGGAAAAATAAAATTTCAACTTGGAAAAATCTAAAATATGATAAAACTAATTTTAAAACTGAAAAGATATTTTTTATTCTTTTTAATTATTTATTACTAATTATTTAATACTTTTAACTATTTAAAATTCTAATAAATACTAAAAAGATAGAGAAAAATATGAAACTTTTTCTAAAAATAACTTAAGGTGACAGAAAACTAAGAAAAATATAAAAACAAGATTTGCTTATTAATAAGATGAAAAGAAAAATCAAAAAGCTAAAACCTATTAAATAAACACTATCACTGTTTTAAAAATGAAGTTTTTCTGGATTTTCTTTTTAAGAACTACTTAACTACTTAAAATATGAAACTTTTATAAAAACAAAAATTTTACAACTCACAAATAAGCTGTTTGACAAGCTTATGGGCTTAACAGATTTGTTTATGAGCTTATTTGATGAATTAAGCTTGAACAAGCTCACAAACCTAAAACAAAAGTTAGAATAAGATAAAATAAGCTACAAGCTACTTATATGAAGCTAAAAGACACAAAGATTAACACCAAAAGCTAAGAAAAAGCTAATAAGGACTTATGCTAAACACAGAAATGGGACAAGATTAGAGCTTATCACTCTAGCAAACAAGTTCCAAAATAAAAAATTAAGCTTGGGTTCTCAAGATGGCTTGGTTGGCTTTCCAAAGAACTAAGAATCACAAGCTTTAGCCAAATAATAAGCTCTGTGCAAGCTTATCAAGTTGGACCACCCAACTATGCACAGGGCACCATTTCGCATAAGGCACTCAAAATAAGCTAGTTAAAAAGCACTTTATAAGCTGATTGAAAGAGAACTAGTATTTTTCTAATTTAGATTAGCAACTGAACTATAGTTTCCCAAGAGCTTTTAAGCTAAATATTACTATTGAACACACAATAAAATTATCTTTTTAATTCAAAAACGACCCAAGTGAAAATTTTGACTTTTATAAAAACTAGATGAGTTGACTTTTATGAACTTTGATTTGATCCTGAGCACTGATTATGTTATGTTAAGGTGAAATAAGACTGTCTTGAGCAAGTTTAACAACTTATAATGTAACATATTGGATTTCATAAACACATCACATAACAATATATGGTTCGAATTATGTAGAGTTTAGAGAGAGAAAGTGGGAACCTTTCTAGAGAGAGAAAGTGAAAGAAAACTTAGAAGGTTAGATTAAGATGAATGAAAGGTCCAACCCTCTACCTTGGGAGGTAGAGGGTATTTATAGTTACAAACTAAACGCCCTCCTTCTGACTGTGGATCGGCATACAAATGGGTAAAGACCAGTCCTTCCTCCACGGTGTTACTCTAAACTAAATAACTAACTAATAAAACAATAAATAACGATATTTCTACGAGCTAACTTATGCTAGATTATATTTGGGGTGACCGCTACTTCACTATGGAATTTTCTAATTCCTAACAATCTCCCCCTAAGAGAGGTCACCCCATGTTTTACATTTTGAATCCTAGCATTCTATTTTATCTTCAGTCTTGAGCTCGTAGACTTGAATTCTTCAACATCGACAATCTTTGTGCTTTAGTAGTGATTCTTCAAAGTCCGCACTGACTTGTACTTTTAGTGGAGGCCTTTAACTGATCCACATCTTTGATGATCTTCGAGCTTTCATTGAGATCATCACCACGAAAATCTCTCTCGATCACCCTTTATTGTGTTGCCATCATGTGAAGTTGTGACTTTCGGACCGACATGCTCACACTTTTGAATCATGACATCTTTCCATCGAGTAGCGAAGCTTTACGGTTCAAGATATTTGCAGCAAGCAAAGACGAACATAGTATAGAAATATCCGAGCCAGGTTATGTAGATATGCACCAGTCATGATTTCTTCAAATTAAGTGTGGATGCCGTGAGCATGCGGCTTTGGAATGACTCCTCAATTCGATCACCGCAACCGTCCCAAATGTACCGCAAAGCAACATTAGCAATAAAACACACGAAAGTGTCTTTGATCACTTTCGTTGAATTGAGGTACACGCCCACGGTTCCCCGTTGATCGTATAAGTACGCCTGTGATCGTAGGATTCCTCAAGAATCTCCTTGACAGGGTTTCGCAGCTGCTCTAGCCGTTCTCAAACCGAACGTCTCAAAGAAGACAACACGGAGTGAGTGAACCAATGAATTGAGATTCACCGATTGATGAAAAATTGATTTGAAAACAATCGCGTATTGCTTGAAGAAAGAGTTTTGCAATACGAAAAAGGTTTTATAAGAAAGATCAATTTTCAATCAAAATACTTTTTGTATTAGAGAATGAGTACACATTCGACGTGCTAGCTAAAAGAAGAGATTCGCACATCGAACGGTTTTTCTAAAAGTATTTTTCAATCGGAGATACTTTTTGTGTTTGAAAATGAATACACATTCGACGTGCTAGAGAAAAGAAGATTTGCACATCGAACAGTTTTTCCAAAAGTACTCGTCCAATTCCATTCTGGACCAAGGTTGATTCAAGAATGAATCGCCCCATTGTTTCTATCCACTTGTCACAAGCTTGATCTTTTGCAAGATTTCACATGTCACCCACCAAGAGCTTGTTAAAGGTTGGCTCTAGAAGGATTTCCATCTTCATCGTGAATATTTTTACATATCACTCAGATGTTCTGGCAATACCACAAGGATAAAGCGTAGGACTCTTAATATATTCTTACTTTCCACATTGTGTGAAACAGCAAGTCTTCATTAATTTTGTGTCCTAGTGAGATATTGTGGATGATCTCTTGGCTCTAGACTCAATAGTGCACATTTGGTTCCTGTGCCGGAGACTAGGGAGAGGGTCTCCTACTTCAATATCAACCATCTCTAAGAGAAAGTCGATAGATTATGTCGGTTCCCCGTGAGAATGAAACAAGCCCTTTTAAGAGGAACTTGAGTGGTTTGGGAAGTTTAGTGCAGTGCATCACTGGGTCTATGATGTCTTGTCTTCAATACCGTGTTACCTTAGTAATCACCAAGAGCATATGAATTGAACCCGTTTCGCCCTAAGGTTGAATTATTAGAGGGCTATTTCTTTTCACCCTTTTCTCATTCATTTCTTTTTCATTCTTCAACCCCTTCAGTGCTTACCGAGACTTCATAACTAGAACCTTATTGGGTTTATTCCAGTACTAGCTCCGTCTCAGTCCGCACTCTTCCCATATCTCACTTTTCTCCTTTTTTCATCATACCTAAAGACTCTACACTATCTAGTGGATTGTCCCTGGGTAGATCCCTCCGGTTCTGGCGGATCGTGGGAACAAATACCTAACCTAACCATCCTTATAACTCCATGCATAAAGTAAATTGGTCGGTCTTTTGGTATTGTTCTTTCCTTCATGAAACCAATTGAAAAATCATTTGGAAAAACAATCAAGGTACTTGTGATACGAGATCAAAGCATTTTGTACCTTAATAGTTTTGATCATTTAGAAAACCTCCCCCTCAACATGTGCGTGTGATTTAGAAATTGTTTGGCACATGGAGGCAAGAGGAATTTGAAATATTTTCTTTGATCACAATTTTCATACGAAAAAGCCATTTGATTTTCTTGGTAAAATTCTCCCCCTCAATATGTGCATAGGATATTTTAAAACATTTTATCACATAGAGGCAAGAGTTCTTTTGAAGCACATCCACAATCACAAAATCCATTAAGAAAACCATTTGAAAACACAATCAAGGTACTTTATAATCTCTTTTAAAAAACTTTTGTACCTCGATGGTTTTGCTCCCCCTCAATATGTGCTTCGAGATTCGAAAGCGTTTAGCACATATGAGAGAGCAGCCTGCACAACTGACTCAAAACGATCAACTTTTATCAAATTTCATTATTAAATCACAAATTCTCCCCCGATCAAAAATATCAAATCTTTTGAGATTTTGGATCCCAAGTGATTTAATTCGGTTTAGAAAACATGGGAGAACATGTGGCCTTGTTTAAATACTCATCTGGTTTTTGGATAAATCCTCCTCCTCAACATGTGCATTATGTATTTTGAAATCGTTTGGCACATGGAGGCAGGAGTGCCTATAAAGGACTAAACCAATTCCATTTAAAACAGATTTGAGATTTAAAACATGATCTCTACCCCGATCAGAAATATCAAACCATTTGAGATTTGTGATCCCAACTGATTTAAATCATTTATAAAATTTTGGGGAAAGACGTGGCAAGATTCAATTTTGAAAGATGACAGATATTGAACAGTTTTTCAACATTAAAGATTGTTAGTGTCAGGTATGATAGTTTTAAGAGACCTTTTAAGTAAAATAAAATAATTTCACAATCAAACAAGAACAGAAAAAATTTCATTTTGACAGATCTTTGAGTTTTAAAGAAAACCATACCATGACATAACATTAAATCTTTAGATCACCACATTTTAGCGTACAAACGGACTCTTTTGAAGATATATTGTTTGAAAATATTTTATTCAAAATCACTCTCCCCCTCAAACCATGACAGAAGTCGATGATTGAGTGACTTAAGTTTTGATAAAATGAAGTCCGGTGATTTTCAAAATTCAGTCCAATATATTTTCAAAACAATATTTTTCCATTTTCAAAAACAATATTTTTCAAAGTTTTAGAAAAATGGTATCATCACGATTATCCTGCACAAAGATATGTTAGGTGGTTGAGAAGCTTTTGTTGTTGCTGTAGATCTTGGAAGAAAAACCGTCTGCTGATGCAATGAGACTTCTTCTTACGTTGCATTTTGAATGCCAACTGAGGTCAAATTAAGCCCGCTTCTTCAATCACTTAGAAGAAAACCATCTGCAGATGCAGTGAGACCTCTTACGTTGCATTTATGCCAACTCCATAGAAGTCCAATTAAGCTCCGTTTCTTCATTTGTCAACCCAAGATATCGTTACCCTTTCCTTTGGGCATCCAATCATCTTCATTTGTGGGATCCGGATCGGGAACATTCTTATATACCAATATACCTGCATATGTTAGTGAACACACATACAAATATATGGTGGTCGACAACACCCAAACAAAGAATCGACTAATAAAAGTCAATCCAACATATCAATCAGATCATGTAAGGTATGGGAATCATGTGTTTCTCAAACTCTAATCATCTAAACCTAACAATCATATCCTAGAAACCTAGTCCTTCAACATAGGCAATTATATTTTTTCAGATAAGCACATAGGATAATTAAGAAAGTCCGTTAGATGATATAAATTTGAAAACATTCTCCCCCTCAATCAATGACTTATTTTATGAAAAGATTAAAAGCGCTGAAGTCATTGATTGAGTTTTCAATTTTCACAAAAACTTTGAATCTGATAGATTTACAAGTAACTCATTTACCACCATTTTAGAAAACAACAAATATTTTTCTGAAGAATTTATAGACGGAAAAATATTTGAGTAGGAACAGCAGTCCTTCGACATACTTTCCTCAAAGTGTTTTTAGGATAAGTGCATGATATTTTTGAAAATATGTTTAGTGCAGCACTTTCCTTCTTTTGAAGAACGGGTTGCTATCAGAAATAATAGCAAGCCATTGTTTAAGCACGGGTTACAAATCGAAGTAATCAAGTAGCCATCATTTGAAGCCCGGTACTGAAATAATCGTAAGTTTCATCATTGACATGTTTAGAAAACGAATATTTACACCTCCTGCTCGAACTTCATCTAAAGTCCCGTGCCATTATTGAATGACATTTCTAAGACCGTAGATGTTATCGATACCGAAAGACATGTCTTGAGAAAACAATATTTTTGGTATTTTTCAATTTTCTGATTTTTATGGGCTTTTGTTGATTTTATATTTTTCTATTTGGTTTTTTTTGATAAATATTTACAGATATAGAGAAATAGTTTAAGAGGGTGATGATACAAGTACCGCAATAAGGAAATCGCTCAAAGACTTCGTAGAAGATAGAAGTCATCATCTCTTAAACTTTCACTACCAAAGCATTCGAGGCTCTTGAATCATCGAAAGAACTTGAGCCTTCAACAAGTGAATCTTTGGAAGCTTCCCCTCAAACCGACAAACTGAGTATAAAGACCATTTTCCAAGAAGTAGAAATGAATGAAAAAAGTCTCATTGAATGAAGCTCAAGACCCGAAGAACACGAGAACACCAAAGTAACAAGTTGAAACATAGATCGTATCGTGGTTATCAAATCCGAATAACCGATGAATTTCGATCACATGAACCTGTTGTCGCCTCCCGATGTACACATTACTCTTCGAGATTGACCACTTGTCTATTCAGGGGAACAATACATCAACATCTTCATTTTTTCAAATGCATTCCAATTATCTTACATATAACCAATCAGCCCATGATGTACACATGTACCCAACAAGAGTAGAGACGATGACATCCATGTAACATGTTGAGTCACTAATCATCTCTGTGGATGTCAACTCAAATAACCGAATTAGCTCGATCAAGTGAACATGTTGTGCATATAACCAGAAGCACTTTATCATAAACCGTATATAAGATGTCGATAGGCGATCATCTCACGCTCCAAATATTCTTCTCACATTTCTTCCAACTGAACATTTGAAGTAACAAAAACCAAAGGTCTCCGAGACCACTTCCCCAAATAGTTGGAATAATATATCCTTCCCCAAATGGTTTTGATACCTTTAATCAAAGCAAAACATAATATAACCATAAACTTGAAATCTTGTGAGAAGAACTCAAATAGCCCAAATGAATCCTGTGAGAATCAATTGCTACATAAACTCTCTCTGACTATCTTTATCAACCCATATGTAGACAATTTGAAGTGACCAATCGTTGAAGAAAACCCAATATACCAAACTTGAAATCAAGTCGAATTCCGTATTTGTGTCTTCAGCTTGCACTTAAAGATGGAAGAACGGTGTCGAGAATTTATGCACCAAGCAAATCTCTTAAGTACTCAATACTCAAATAAAGTATGAGACATTTACACCTCTTGCGATTATCCACAACGTAATATACGCGTGACACCGAGTAAAACAACGTAACTCCTAATAGTGATAGTTAACCGTGTCTTCAACCATCCACCTCGATCTGGCGGTAACTAGATAACCCAAGACTTCAACTCTAATTCTTAAGCTCAAGCAAGTTATCAAATAAGATCACGCCTTTGTGAACGTCAACTTCAACCTCAAATAAGTGATAAAAGAGTAACTTCAAAGTAATCAACTTGTGTCAAATGCCCAACATGTGAATAAACATACAACCGGATGTACATTCACCCACTGAATGAACCGAAACAAATGATGCCTCAACATCAATGTATTCTTCCTAAAAGTATACATGTAGTGACCGATCCGAAGATTCACCAATAATGGCTTCGAGCGGATGAGGTAGTCATTTTCCTTAATGTTCATGTGGTTGATTTATAGCATGCACAATGAGAGGAACAATAATCCGTGAAGATTTGGTGAAGGAATACCAAAGAGCGGATCATTATTCATGAGTGCAACTGCAATATTATGATAATCATTATCAACGCCTGAGGAATAACCGAGATTGGGCTTCTTGAGTACTCTGAGTTGTACTTCTTTGATGATCATCAATCATATCTTGAACTCATGAATCACATATTCTTTTATGATCATCAAATATTCGCTATGCGTTGTAAATACTCATTAAACATATCTTGAACCAATGAATCCCAAACAATAAATCCCATTTATCCTTCGTGAGTGAAACATTAGGCGTTGGAGGAGAGTCATCAAACTTTAAGTCGTATAACCATTATTCAAACATCCATCATCATTTAGTATATTCACTCTTCTCATAAATCCCATTTATCCTTAGTGAGTGAGAGTCATCAAACTTTAAGTCGTATAACCATTATTCAAACATCCATCATCATTTAGTATATTCACTCTTTCCCCTCAAAAATTGCATCCGAAGTTGCCATTTTTGATTTAGCAAGTGAATAAGAATATACATTAATGAATGTAGATCCATTTGATGACAGAATGAGCATGGGAGAAACATGAAGCTTGTTGATGAAGAATGTCGATGAGAATGGTCATAAACATGAAGATTTCTCTTCTTCAAGATAAAGCGCATGAAGCATTACACTTTTCTTTAGAGTACGAGGCTTGAAATCAAGTGTTCAAACGTCCATATCCGAAAGAATATTAAGATTGAGTTACTTGAACCCGTGAGTTATGAGATATCAATCCTTGTGTTATCCATACTTTAAACCAGCCCATGTATTGAAGGATCAAGTATCTCAAGAATCGAGTAAGGTCTATGTGCACTAACATTACAAACTTGATTGCATATATATTGGTTAGTGACATTAGTATCCAAACCCTTTGAGGTTTCACGGTCAACCTTGATTTTGTCATCGAGAACAAATTCCGGTAGGAATCCACCTAAGTCCAAAGATCCTTAAACATTCTACCGCATCGGTATCCACTTATGGCAAGGTCTAGGATTGTTAGGCTTCTTATGCAAGTGGAAGACTTATCCTTATTCCTAGTTTCCAAAGATTTAGCAGTTGGTATCCATCTAGGAGAAGTTTTTGGTTTGTTTTGCTTCACAACATGTTGGACCTTAGTCGCATAAGTAGTCTTAGGGAATTGTACCTTAGCATGTGAATTAGGAAAATGTTTCTTTTGTGGAAAAGACTAAGAATTTCTAGTTTTGTTTTCTACATGCTTAGCATTCTTATGCACGTAACTACTCTTAGATGTACGCCAATCCCTAGTCTTTTGAGTGTTTCTAGGTAGTGGTTTACAACTACTAGCGTTTTTGAAATCTCGTAGAATTCATCACCCTAGGTTTTGCACCTAAAATTCCGTCTTTTCGAATCATGCCTTTTCCTAGCTTTTTCTAGATAATAGTTCTTCCACAAGTCATTCATATCATATGAATTCGGGTTTTAATGCATGGTTTTGACATGTTTAACTAATCCTAGAGGTGCTAGGAGTAGAAGTGGCTACGTGTTGAGGGTTAACGGAGCTAGAAGCCTTATTCATAGATAACTCAGGTGAAGTGACTGGTTTTGACAAAACTTGTTTCTCATCAACTTGGGAGGCAAACCGTGTTTTTGAAAATTTTGGTCTTTCGGATATAAACGCAGTAGAGGTCCTAACAATGGACCGGTTTCTAATGGGATGAGAAACCGTTTCCCAAGGTTGATGGTTTTGTAAACTTAGTATTCACACTTTTCCCTACAGTTTTCCTAAGCTCATTTTTAAGGCAACAATAGCGAAACTCTTTTCTTGAAGTTGAGCTTTGAAATCATCGCTTTTGCTATCAAAGAGTTTGTTTGTTCTACTGATTTAGTTCTAGCATCATTGACAGAATCACTTAGTTCTATATGATGCTTTCTCAAAGACTCATTTTCCTTTAGTAATTTAGCCACATAAATTGACAGCTCATTATTTCTTGTTATAGTAGCATCAATGTCTTGTGTATTCATGACTAAATTACTTTTCTCATTCAAGACGGAAATATGTTTCTTCAGATTGTAAATGGTTGACTCTTTGTCTTGAAGCTGAGCTTTCAAAGTGTTAATTTCAAAAGTTCACGGAATTCAGTGAAGTTCGGTTGTTTACATGGTTTGTTAAGTTGAAAACATTCTTCTTTACTCTGAATCGCGATTTCAAGAGAAATGCAATGCTTTTCAAGATTTGAGAATTTGTTTGAAAGTTCATCAAAAGCCTTCTTATCAACTATATCTTTTGTTTTGAAACACTTAATCTCGACTCACCTCGTGAATGAACATTTATGAAAGTTATGTTCAAAGATCATGATCAGTTTGTTTAAGTACTTTAGCATGCACTATGTTGAACAAGAAGGGTACCTCATTACATGACTCCTGTTCAATTTCGGTCCGATATCCTGCATCCACATCATGTGTAACAAGAGTCACCGAACCGGGCTTTTCAAGCTTATCTCTCTCGAGCCTCTCAGATTCAGGTCAATCGATCCAACATCCTGGTGCCATACCGGCCTCAACACAACAATTTATTGATTGTACCCGAGATACATTCGCCTTTCTGATTACAACATCCACTTCTTGTGAGACAGAGTCACCGAGAAGCTGGTTACATCATTCTTTGTTGTTTCTCGATATTCCGCATTCAGCAACACCCGACCTTTCTAATACATTTCCCAACTTATCACAAATAACTCTCAACTGTACCCGACTCTCATCTACTTTTGCATCTTTCTGAGTAACTTCCTCAATATACTTCTCCACATTATCCATGAGATGGATAAGTGTCTCCGTGAACACGCTAATGTCCATTCCAGTGTGTCTCTTGAAGGACATTTCAGTCATGTCTTGATCATAATCGATGTGAATTCCTTCTAATGAATGACTGAAGTGTTTGTAGATCACTTGAAGTGCGCCTGAACTATCCTTATGAACCTTCTCTTTGTCAAGTTGTAGCTCCAATTGCTCTAGGTTTAACAACAGAGTTCCTGTTAATGTGGAAAAATCCTGACGAAAGAGGGCAATGCATGTTCGTTCCATTGATGTGGGTAGAAGTAACATGAGGTGAGAGTGAAGTTGTTGATAAGGTTCAATGCTGCTTCCCTTTTGCATGGCATTCTCAGTAGCATTGACCGGTGCATTTCGCTTTTCAGTGAACCCGGAGATATCATATCCTCATTGATTGATTCAATCATCTTTAATCGCTCGTGTAGCATACAAGATCATTGTTGTCCACATCATCATACAATTTAAGCACTTCAAATCACCGGGTCGTAAGAATAAGACATGATGTTGTAGTATGCACGGGATTTTACAAGTCTATGATTTAAACCGAGAAATAGAATCTTTCGCGGATTTTACTAAAATCAAGACCAAACCGTTAAGCAATGACCAATGGAACGTGTTAAGATGACTGATGGATTGTCAAAATGATAGACAATTGTGTGTTAGGACATATAAATGTTTGTAGGTTTAGCAGAGATGTTGTTTGGTTGAGATTTGGATTAGTTTATGCACGATTTTCCCGAGAAATTTAGGTCTAAAAACATAAAAACCTCAATAAATTCTGTTCAGAGCGTGACATTCTCCTCGTTCTCACGGTCGTTTTGATGGGTAGAACGCTGAAAACGGAGTTACGGATCAAAAGTTATAGCCGTTTGAAGTTTTGTCGTGAAAAGTCAACAAGTCGCTAAGAATTCTTGAACCAAGTCGCTAGGACCCAAGTCGCTAAGATAATGCACCAAGTCGCTAGAAATTAATGCACTAAGTCGCTAACCCTTAATTCGCTACACCCCAAAGTCGCTAGAGTCCCAAGTCGCTAACGAGCAAAGCAAAGTCGCTAAGTAGTAACTCGCTAACCAAGTCGCTAACCAAATTTTTGGCAAGAATTCGCTACACAAGTCGCTAGAGACACAAGTCGCTAAAGAGCAACTCGCCACTGACCAAGTCGCTACCACAAGTCGCTACCCGTAGTGGAGAATCCACTACTTGTACTTTAACTCGCTAGATCTAACTCGCTAGCTCCAACACTGTAAGTCGCTACAAAAATGTGAAGCAAGTCGCTACCAAGAAAATATTCCGTGAACTAAGTCGCTAGCTTGAAAACCATATAAACCTCACTTTTCAATCCAAAAACAACCCAACCACGATGATTCAAGCCTTCCAAATCACAACCTAAACACTTATGATGATCCTAAACACAAAAGTACAATCAAAATCCAAACTTTAACACAAGAAATCAACCAAATGATGCAAAACCAACTAAACTTTCTCAAACTCAAAAACCACCTAAAACCACTAGAAATCCAAAGATATGTAAGAGATGATCTAACCTTGGCTCTTGATACCAATTGTAACATATTGGATTTCATAAACACATCACATAACAATATATGGTTCGAATTATGTAGAGTTTAGAGAGAGAAAGTGGGAACCTTTCTAGAGAGAGAAAGTGAAAGAAAACTTAGAAGGTTAGATTAAGATGAATGAAAGGTCCAACCTTCTACCTTGGGAGGTAGAGGGTATTTATAGTTACAAACTAAACGCCCTCCTTCTGTGGATCGGCATACAGTGGGTAATGACCCGTCCTTCCTCCACGGTGTTACTCTAAACTAAATAACTAACTAATAAAACAGTAAATAACGATATTTCTACGAGCTAACTTATGCTAGATTATATTTGGGGTGACCGCTACTTCACTATGGAATTTTCTAATTCCTAACATATAAACACCAAATCATGATCATAGATCATAAAAATCCAACAGTGGACTAACAAGATTTGATCAAAAGAGATTTTGACTTTTGCTTGATCAAGGTCTGTGTTTCTTGGTTGCACTGACTATTATGACCAAGTTAAACAAACACCAAGCAGGTACAATGACTAAAACACTTTCAAACACAAAGGAACCAAACACTACTTTCTAAAACTGTTTTTATGATTTTCAAAGCCAAATACAGATTCAGACCATGCAATGGATTTCAAACTTTATAATATCATGTAATGAGACTAAATGAACATTAAATAACAACAATAACAACATACAACAAAGAGATTAAACTTAAGCTATTAAAACTGTCAAAGTGAGATTTTTATAAACTACAAATTTAAAATAACAACCAACTGATTTTAATGGTTAGATTTACTTAATTAGAACTAATAAACAATAAAACACTAAGGTTAAAGCTACTGAATAACCAAGACAGTGGAAATGCAAAATGAACAAAAGGCTTACAAATGGGTATCCAATCGCAATCACGTAACCAATGATCAAGACCAATCCAAAAGGCTTACCACTAAGCCACTAACCCAAGGCCATCCAAAATTTACCCCGCCCACTGTGAACACCATTTCCATATGATTTTTTATTTTTCAACTATTTAATTTGTATTTTTGGTGAATTTTGATTTTTGCTTCTAAACTGACTTTTAAGATATCTAATAGCTTTTACAAGCTATCTAGGAGCTTACATGTGCTTATTCAGTCCATGATAACACCTAACAACAACATTCGAATCATATGAGATTTTGAGCACTTGAAAATTTGAATAAACTGAAATGAAACTTAACACTTGAAATTGTTACTTATAAAAGGTTTATAATACAATGACAACTTGAAATACAAAGCTTGGAAACTAAAACGCATAATCAAAATTTTAAAATTAATCTAAAACGACATGAAATTTAAAGATTACACTAGATATATTGATACATAGCTTCCTTGCTTCTCTTTATAGCCTTTTTTGGAATCCTTGTTGACCTCTGATACAATCCCACTCATTTCCAGCCATTGGATTGATCCAACTCATCATATCCGTCCAAGTGGATTTTGGCGCCAAAAGTCACAAAGCAGGTTTGATCAATAAATGGAGTGGTTTGAAGTAATTAAAGGTATTTGGGTGTTAGTGGAGGTAGAGGGGACAAGGTAAGGGGGGGGGGGGTTGGAGTAAATCATGGAAATGTACCTGGTTTTGGTTTGGCGCGTTATCTGTGAGGGAGACAAACAGTGTCAAGGATTTGACTTATTTGACCGAGTGGTATTAATAGAAGAGGGGGGTCAAAATGGGATATGGCAGGGGTCAAGAGGTATTGTGAACTGGGGTTCAAGGGTCAAGGGTCATGCTTGGGTTGGGCTTGGATAATGCATTTAGGCCAGCCGGTATTGGATTTGGATTGAAATAATAATAAGGGTCCGGTTTGGTTTGATAGTATCACAAGGACCAATATTGTAATTTCTCCAAACTTGAGGACTGAACAAGACACTTTTCCAAAGATATCACAAGGACCAAACTTGACAAACTTTGATAGTACAAGGACCCTTTTTGCATAAATTCCATTTTAAAATATCCAAGGACTAATTTTGCAAATTTTCAAACTCTAGGGACCTTTTCTGCCATTTGACCAAAGAATCATTCAAGGACCAATTTTAACAACTTAGAATATTTCAAGGAACTTGAATGATAAAATTCCACATTTTGAATTCCAGGGGACTAGATTTGACAACTTTTAAAACTTGGGGACTAAAACTGCCAATTTTGCAAACTTGAATCATTTTTCATCTGATTTTGATATTTTAGCATTTAAAACACATAAAACACTGATTTGTGATATTTTCATCATTTTGATGCATTTTTGAGTGTTTTCAGATGATTTTGCAGTTTAGATTGTACAAAAATGATGAGTATTTAGACACTCATCAAGTAGTGACGACGAAGAGTACGCTATGGCGGTAAGGGACTTTAAAAAGTTCTTTAGAAAAAGGGTAGATACGTCAAACAACCGTATGACGATAAGAAAGGCTTTCGGAAAAGCAAAGAGGACGAGAAGCCAAAGGATGATCACCTTGCTTTAAATGTGGGGACCCAAGCCACTTTATTAGTAAGTGTCCCAAACGGGATGATCAAAAGGCGCTCGTGGAGTTGCACTTGGGGAATGAGCGACGTGGAGGACGAAGAAATTTGTCTCATGGCAAATGACGAGGTATGTCACTTAATACTATAGTAGCTTATCACTTGATGACGACTCATTGCATAATGAATATGATAAACTATGCAATATTAGCTTAAAACTAGTTAACAAAACAAGCTTTTAAAGAGTCAAAATAAACGCTTAGATAAAGAAGTCATAGAATTAAAAGCAAAACTAAAACGCTTAGAGAAGGGTAAAATAGCAAGTGGTGAATGTGAACTTTGCATTCAACTACAAACACTAGTGGATCACTTAGATTCTAAAATTGCTAGAATGAGCACGAACACTTTAGATACAATACTCGATAGCGTTAAAACCCAACAATCAAAAGGGTCTAGGTAGTCAACAACTTGATCCATCAACTAGTGAAAATAAAGAAACAAAATTTGTTAAGGAACTAGAAAAACCCAGCCATCGTTGTGGCGGATCCTACGGATCCCCTAAAAGGGAACCGCTAGTGTACGATAAGGGATCCGTGGATCTGGCTGTAGCAAACAAAGAGCAATAACGTAACTTCTTCATCTAGAACTGAGTTTGTCATAGTTAATAAGAAGAAACCAAATCATGTCACCACTAGACAACCACCTCCAAAATATAATCCTACTTTTGCAAGAAACAAAGCTTCATCTTTTTCAAAACCTAACTCATTTAGGAGACCTAATAACATTTACCCCGAAAAGTAACCATCAAATGGGATGGAATCAAAACATGCAAAACGGTTTTCCTTTTCAAAACTTTGCTCCATGGAATGCATACTCATCTTATCCATACATGTCTAACATGAATGGAATGTTTAACACTAATGGACCCATGAACAAATGGGGACCAAACTTTTGAGTTTATTATTGTTTTAGGTGTGCTTAAAGGTCGACCTAGACCCTGATGAATGGGTCAAGGATAGCGGGTGCACGAGGCACATGACCGGAAATAGGGATCTATTCTCCACATATGAATCCATAAATGAAGGTAATGTGGTGTTTGGAAATAGCAAAAGTAGAATCATCGGTAAAGGTACGTGATAAGGTTTTAAAAGGTACCATTTTGAGGGGTCGTTTAAGCCATTATTTGATCACTTTTGTATCCGTTATTACTTAATATCGTTCCTTTTCACTTTTTAGGTCTCTTGAAGGCAAATTGCTGTAATGGCACTTATTTGGACGAAAAGGCGCGGATATACGAAGAAAATGGCCAAAGTCAAGAATCGAGACACTCCAAATGCTGAAAATCATAAGGTGACGGCCATCGCTTATCTCATGACGCCGAGAATTTTGTGACGGACAAGCCAAAACTCTTATTTTCAAATGACGACGCCAAGTTATAAAAGAGTAGGCCGTCGCAACTCGCACGCCTAGATTCAATCCGCACGGCGCCGAAGCTGAAGAGGACGACGTCACAAGCACAAGGTGACGCCATCGCAAGTCTAACGTGGCCAAGACGAAACCCTAATGACGGCGATCCAACGGCTTCACAAAACATAAGGTGACGCGTGCATGTGTAATCTTATATATCGAATCCGAATTTTTTAGTATTAGTGTGTAGTCTTTTGGAGTAAAAAACCTAAACCGAACCAATGCCGTCTTGTACAGTATTTTAGGGTTCCAAACCCTATCTTACACCAAGATAAGTGTTTTACTTCATTAATTCAATTATGTCTTTGATTATTTGTGTGTATGCTTGCATGTTCTCCATGTCCGGCTATTTTACTTGTGTGTTTGCTTAGGGAGTATGAAACTTAATTATTGAATATTGATTGGTTGTCTCTTATCTTAGTTTGTTAATGATCTAGTAATGCGATAGGTCATTCGTTGTGTACTTAATGCTTGATTAAATCTTTGTGAACCTTAGAATATAACTCCTTGAGTAGTTGTAAGCTAAACCATCCAAAGAGTGCCTTAGAGTAAGAGTTTATTATCCCTAGTGGGTTTTGTAGACGAGACCCTTTGGTAAGTTCAAAGAGTTAGGGAGAAACGCATACCCTACAACTTTAGACACACAACGCAACTAAGAATAAGGACGTGACAATTCAACCACCAATAGGAGATAATTAAGGAGTAGTAAAATCTAAGTAAACACATCTTTAAACTATCATACGAGCACACAATAATTAGACATAGACTACATACACCTTAGATTAGATAATTAGATAAGTAGAGTAATCTGTAGAAATACCAACCCCCAAATCCAAACCCGAGATTCCACCTTTCAATTTCCTATAAAACATAAAAAGATAAAAAATAATCTTCCTCAACCCCAACCTTAGCGTAGTAACTTCTCACTAGCATTCCTATTCCCCTAGAGAACGATATCAATACCCGTGGCTTACCCTAATACTACACTACAACGATTAGGTTCACTGCCTAGGGTGTTGAAAAACTTGCTCGACGAAAAGGAAGTTCCTTTGACCCCGAACGACGCGTGTAGCGTTATCAAGTTTTTGGCGCCGCTGCCGGGGAATAGAATAGCTAGTTAGTAGTCCACCTCGTTTAGGTTCCTTTGCTTGATTCCTATCAAGTAAATTTTTATCATTTTTAGCTTTCTCGTAGTCTATCCCCCTTCTTCGTGACCTGTGTTCGTAATCCCATCACTTTTCATCATGGAAGGTGATAACCACCCACCATTCATCAATCCACCACCAATTGACCCGCCAAGAGCCCGCATCTTTGGTGAATACTCGACACCAAGCCACCTAGGCTATAGGAACACCATTGAGCTTCCCGACCAAGCCCAAACTACGGCCCCGCGATCCGACACCATCCGGTTGGTGCAAAACGGATGTGCATTCCATGGACTTCGCTCCAAGATCCAAATCAAGACAACTTAGGGATTTCCTTAAAATTGTCGATTCCATCGAACTTGAAGCTACTACTGGGAGACCACGCAAGGCTGCGTCTCTTCCAATTTCTCACGGACCAAGCTAGTAATTGGCTTGAGCGACTTCCCGGCGGTTCCATCTCAAGTTGGGATGATCTCACCTCTCGTTTCCTTGCTCAATTTTTCCCACCAGGGAGAACCACTAAACTTAGGAATGACATCTTGATGTTCCAACAACGTCAAAATGAATCTCTCTCTAAGCATGGACTCGATTCGAGGACTTACTTCATAAAGTCCCTCATCACGGCATTGATCTTTGGCTTCAAGTCTAAATCTTTATGATCATGTCAACTTCCTCACCAAGCGATCCATTGACCAAGCGGCCGGTGGAAAACTTAGTGATCTCACCGCTGAAGAATCATGGGGTATAATAGAGGACCTTGCTCTCTATGACAACGAAAGTTGGAATGACCCCCGTGAGTTGCCCAAAACAGTTAAGGCAATCTCCTTGCCTCCCATTGACTCACAATCTTCCAATCGTAGGATGATCGAGCTTGAAGATCAAGTTAAATTCCTAATGAGTTCCTACGAAAACCCTAAGTCTTCACGCCATGTGAACAAAGTTTCTTCCTCGTGTGAGCCGCTTTTATGATTCTCATAACACGCAAGACTTGCACCCATCCCCGAACATGCTTCCGTTGACTACGCATCCTCGCGTACTAATGGAACGGGAGGAAGATTCCCTACAATCCCCGGACCTAGGAATTTCAATGAAACCCGAGAAGCATGGAAGGGCAAGCCCGACTTCTATTGGGGACAAACCAAGGAATTCACTTCCAATGATTTTTCATGGCCCTCATCCCACGGTCCTAACCAACAAAACATCGGAGGGATGTTGCACAACCTAGTTGCAACCCAAGAAGCCCAAATAGCTAAGCTCTGGACGCTTTAACCAACAACACGCCGAAATGGATAGGAAGATAGACAACCTTTTGAAAGCCATGACCAATAGTGATAGGAAGGTTAATGCTATCTCTACTCTCGAGCCTTCCGGTGTAGAGATTAAGGACCCAAGTAAGTTAGCTAAGCATGTCCAATTTCCAATACCATCGCCTTAGTGAAACCTAATAGAACCATTGATGAAGAGGACCATACACGCATCGACTAATGAAACAACCAAGGAAGTAGGTGAAGTAGATAATGACTATTTCAATAAGTTTCCTACGGAAGAAGAGCTAACTCGCCACCCTCACTTAGTACGTGACCTCCGCCACATGTATGTTAGGAAAAGCCCTAGAATCAAGTTTGGGAACCCTTGGAATCTTAACATACCATGTTGCATGGGACACCTTTTCGTGGCAAAGGCATACATTGACCGGAAATCCCCAATCAACATAATGACTAGCACCTACTACAATTGGGTAGTAAAGAAGCCGATTTCAACTAGGCAAGACCCCGATGATCCTCGTGTTAGTTGCAATTTTATTGGTAGAGTTATGGATTGCCCGCTTTATGTAGGTAGTTTCGCGTTTCCTACGGACTTCATAATTGTGGATGATATTACCACAGCCATAGACCCTAGCTTGTCCCACGTTATTCTAGGAAAACCTTTCATAGAAAGCACCGGGATGACCTATGATCCCTCGTTAGGAGTAGTGCGATTCAAGGATGAGACCGATGACATAGCTTACCAAATGCTGTTTAAGATTGAGAAGTTTTCATCACTCTCTAATGATGAAAAGGAACTTAAACTGTCGGTCTATTATAGGAATAATGAAGATTGGGAAAAAGGAGTAGATTATGTTATGGCTAAGATTTTCGGATTCTATAAGGATTGCTTGAACTTAGGACCGAAATATAGGACCGAATGGGGAGAAGACGAACTCTTAGAGAAGTGCATCATAGGGCACTTCTACAACATGGAATCCCCCGATAGAGACCGTCATGAGGAAGGAGATGACGGTAATGAAGTTACGTGAGGGCACGACTACGAGTCTAGCTACAAGACTCTTAAATAAAGAAAAGCGCCGTGGGAGGCAACCCATGCTTAATTGTTTGCTTGTTAGTGTCATATGTCTTTTATTGATTGTTTATTCTCATGTTTAAATTTGTAAAAATGCTTTATTTTGTTTTTAACCTCGTCTTAATTGCATATAAAGGTATTTTACATAAGGGATAAGTGTAGGGAGGATTACACACGTTTTCAAAAGAAACGTAAACATGAGAATAATAATTCATTAAAAGATATATATGTGTGTTTGTTCGAGTCAAATGCTTGTATCGAGTCATAATGGATGTTTTGCCGAAATTTTTCCAGATTCTAAAGATGTAAATTTCCCATAATTTTTCCGTAAAATCGCTGACCGCTTTTTATCGATAACTTTGACGGCGGGGATCGCAACTGACGGCGTCGGGAAGGAGTAATAACAACAGATTACTTTTTTCTCATTTTTTGAGCTACTTATAAATTTTTGGAATTTTCCAGTCTTAATTTTCCGTAAATTCTCAGAAACATCAATTCCACAAGCATTATATCCTAGTTTAAATCGAGTCTTATATATATTATTACCACCGATTTTACGCGAAGGTTTCGTTTGTTTTCTTCAAGTGTGCTGGTTTAATTTATCAAGAAGAAGTTACATAAGATTGGAAGGAGCTTTTCACGCATAAATTCTTCTTGGAAAGGATTTAACCACTACTTCACATACGGATCCTACCGAGCTAATCAGGGGAGTATTAGTTTCTTTCGTTTTTCATTACCTTCCATTATCATAACTTTGATACTTTCGGGAACATTGGGGACAATGTTCAGTTTAAGTGTAGGAGGGAAAATAAAACGGGAACTTTGAAACTATGCTTATCCTTGATTATTTGCTTTGTCCAAGTGTATTTGTGTAATAAACCATGAGAAAATGTCGGTTAGGGTAATTTTGGCACCAAATTTTTAATTTTTCATGACATATAGGAGTGGGCCATTAGTTTTAACAAAAGCGTCTCACGGATAGGAAGTTGCATGACTAGCACAAAAACCCTTTACCACCTAAATTCCACTCAAAATGTGAGGATCGCCCTTAGATTAGTAGGAATTAAAGCATTCATCTTTAATGCTTAGAGTGTGAACCGGTAGTATATTAGATTCTAGAACTTGTTTTGTGATGCATTCCGAGATCGCTAGTAAGACTACACTTGTGTAGTTAGGAATAACTAAATGATAAGAGGCATTAGGATAACCCTTGTTTGATACCCGTAATATAATTACTTCTTCCACATCGGTTGAGTAATTCCCCACACCCTTGCGTTGTACTCATCTTTAGTACACGATACCCCTAGTTAACCCCTCGGAGCCTATCCTTTTCGCGGTTCTCGTGATGTTTTGGTTTTTCCGGAATATCAATGAAGAGCATTGTTTACACCCCACCCCCAAATATACACCCAAATCGCCTTAGCCTACCTTGTATGCACTCACTTTTAGTGCATTTTTGTTATCATCCTAAACCCTTAGTTCAATTATCTGGTTGCTTGCATGAGTTGCTAAGTCGAGTCATATCCTTTGTACAAGCTTTTGGGACGATTGGGACTCATGGGAAAAGTTAAAGTTTATGAAATGACGGGAAGGAACGTTAAATTCAAATTCCCTTTGTTTGCGTAATAATGTACCCCAAGTGTTTTGATCTTTTCAATTCGGGTCAAATTAGTGTTAGAGTAATAAAAACTCAAGTGTAGGGATGTGCCTATAAATCCCTATCATTTTGATGTTACCGTAGAGGATAGTAGAGTAAAAGTGTATGAAAAAAAAAAGAGAAAAAGAGAAAAGAAAAAAAAAGAGTGAAAAAAAAAAATACGGGCTACCATCCTACATCTATCCTTTAAATTTATGTTTGTTTGTTTCAGTTAGCTAAAGTCTAGAGTGTCGAGTCTTGGCTTAACAACGCCATTCTTCGTATGCATTTAACATAGAGATTTTTGACTTGCCACCACTAAAAAGCCTATCCCACCAAACCCTTTGTTTCCCTACCGTAAGCCTAACGTTACAACCCTTTAAAGACCTCTTTGATAGTCTTTCCTAGGTGCTTACGCCAAAGCGATGGAGGTTTGATCTATTCTCAAGCCTATGGTAATCTATGTACTAGGACCGGTTAATGAGTGTTTATCTTCCGTTTCCAACTTGTTATATTTCATATACACCCGAGAGATGTGAGTATCCAAACACCCCATGTGAGGTGCTAGTATGTAATTTCGTGCTTGTTATGACTTTTGCGGGGCTTATATGTGTTGTGGATGTTTTAAACCAATGCTTTATGACCCATAACTTATAAATTAATTGGCTAAAAGCACATTTGCTTGAGGACAAGCAAATACCAAGTGTAGGGATATTTGATAAGGATTTAAAAGGTACCATTTTAGGGTCGCTTTAAGCCCTTATTTGATCACTTTTGTATCCGTATTACTTAATATCGCCTTTTCACTTTTAGGTCTCTTGAAGGCAAATTGTCTGTAATGGCACTCATTTGACTAAAAAAGGCGGATATACGAAAAAATGGCCAAAGTCAAGAATCGAGACACCAGTGCCGAAAACATAAGGTGACGGCTACATGCTATTCTGACGCCGGCCGAGGATTTTGTGACGGGACGAAGCCAAAACTCTTATTTTCAAGTGACGACGCAGTTATAAAGAGTAGCCGCCGCAACTCGCATCCTAGATTCATTCCCGCACTCGCCGCCGGCCGAAGAGACGGCGTCACAAGCACAAGGTGATGTCGTCGCAAGTCTAACGTGGCCAAGACGAAACCCTAATGACGGCGATCCGACGGCGCCACAAAACATAAGGTGACGCCGTCGCATGTGTAATCTTATTTATAGAATCCGAATTTTTTAGTATTAGTGTGTAGTCTTTTGGAGTAAAAAACCTAAACCAACCAAGCTCGTTTGTACAAGATTTTAGGGTTCCAAAACCTATCTTACACCAAGATAAGTGTTTTACTTCATTAATTCAATTATGTATTTGATTATTTGTGTGTATGATTGCATGTTCTCCATGTCCGGCTAATTTACTTGTGTGTTTGCTTAGGGAGTATGAAACTTAATTATTGAATATTGATTGGTTGTCTCTTATCTTAGTTTGTTAATGATCTAGTAATGCGATAGGTCATTCGTTGTGTACTTAATGCTTGATTAAATCTTTGTGAACCTTAGAATATAACTCCTGGAGTAGTTGTAAGCTAAACCATCCAAAGAGTGCCTTAGAGTAAGAGTTTATTATCCCTAGTGGGTTTTGTAGACGAGACCCTTTGGTAAGTTCAAAGAGTTGGGGAGAAACGCATACCCTACAACTTTAGACACACAACGCAACTAAGAATAAGGACGTGACAATTCAACCACCAATAGGAGATAATTAAGGAGTAGTAAAACCTAAGTAAACACATCTTTAAACTATCATACGAACACACAATAATTAGACATAGACTACATACACCTTAGATTAGATAATTAGATAAGTAGAGTAATCGGTAGAAATACCAACCCCCAAATCCAAACCCCAGATTCAGACCTTCAATTTCCTAAAAAAAAAACATAAAAAGATAAAAAAATAATCTTCCTCAACCCCAACCTTAGCTTAGTAACTTCTCACTAGCATTCCTATTCCCCTAGAGAACGATATCAATACCGTGGCTTACCCTAATACCACTCAATGATTAGGTTCATCTGCCAGGGTGTTGAAAAACTCACGGACGAAAAAGGAAGTTCCTTTGACCCAACGACGCAGGTATAGAAGGTTATCAGCATTACATTTCTAACAAATCTCTAACCATTAACGATGTGTGTCAATGAAAACCTAAACTTTATTCTCTTAAGTATAGGACAAATATGTGATAAAAAGTGCAATGTACTTTTTACCTAAAACCCAGTAGTAAGATACTAAAATATGGCATAACCATAGGAAGAGGAATTAGGAAACATGGAGTCTATGTCATTAAAATCGGTAATGAACCTAAAGACAAACTATGTCTTACCTCTATGGATGATACTCGACCTTATGGCATCAAGATGGGTCATGCCAACATTCGACTTCTTCAATCGCTATCATCCAAAGATCTAGTAAGAGATCTACCTAAGTTAAAATATGAACATCATTTTGTGATGCTTGTAATGTAGGAAAACAAGCTCATTCTAGTCATAAAGCTAAAAACATGGTGTCCACAACTAGGTGTCTAGAATTACTACATATGGATTTATTTGGTCCATCCGCTATCCAAAGTTATGGAGGCAACTACTACACTTTGGTAATAGTGGATGACTCCTCTAGGTATACATGGACAAAATTTTTAAAGAACAAAACGGAAACCTTTAACTATTTTGAAATATTAAGCAAAAGATCCAAAGACAACTAGGAAGTCCTATAGTGTCTATTAGGACAGATCATGGTAGGGAATTCGATAATGAAGTGCAATTCTGAGCTTTTTGTGACGCTAATGGTATTACTCACAACTTCTGCCCACGCGACTCCACAATCGAATTTGGTAGTAGAAAGAAAGAATAGAACTCTACAAGAAATGAGTCGAACCATGCTTAATGAACAATCCATACCTCAAAAGTTTTGGTGTAATGCCGCTGATACTTCAACGTACATACTCAATCGAGTCTTAATTAGACCAATCTTAGGAAAAACTCCATATGAGTTACTTGGAGGCAAAAAGCCTACGTTAAATCACTTTAGAGTCTTTGGTAGTAAATGTTTTATTCTTAACACTAAAGATTACCTTACAAAATTTGATCCTAAATCAACCAAGGTATCTTTTAGGTTACTCACAAATAGCAAAGCTTACGTATTATTAAACAAAGAAACAATGAAGGTAGAAGAGTCATTAAATATAAAATTTGATGAAAGTCCACCCAAACCCTCTCCACCTCTTTTCGATGACGAGATTATAGAAAGTGAAGCTATAGTAATAAAGAAAAAGATAAGTGAAGAAGAAGAACCTCTAAGTGATGAAATAATAAACATTAAAGAGTCCAAAGATCACCCCAGATAAAGTCATAGGAACACTAAACGAACGAACATTAAGGTCTCAAGTTCAAAACCAAAGTAGCTTGTTTTTTGCTTTCAACCTTAGAACTTAAGAATACACAAGAAGCCATAAAAGATGAAAGTTGGGTAATGGCTATGCAAGAAGAACTAAATCAATTTGTTTCTAATGATGTTTGGACACTTGTCCCTCCACCTAGTAATCAA
This sequence comes from Chrysanthemum makinoi, assembly GCA_910596185.1. Classification (NCBI taxonomy): domain Eukaryota; kingdom Viridiplantae; phylum Streptophyta; class Magnoliopsida; order Asterales; family Asteraceae; genus Chrysanthemum; species Chrysanthemum makinoi. The sequence continues at coordinate 236,704,327 of OU343223.1, read as the reverse complement.
ACCATAATAGGAACCAAATGGGTTTATAAAACAAATTAGATGCAAACGGAGTAGTGTCTAGGAACAAGGCTAGACTCGTTCTCAAGGGTATAACCAACAAGAGGGAATAGACTTTGATGAGACCTACGCCCCTCGTGCTAGATTAGAGTCAATAAGAATACTTCTTGCGTATGCTTGTGCTAATGATCTAAAGCTTTATCAAATGGATGTCAAAAGCGCTTTTCTAAATGGTTTCATAAATGAAGAAGTATATGTAGCTCAACCTCCGGGCTTCATTGATTTTGAAAACCCAAACATGTGTATAAATTAAAGAAAGCCCTTTACGGTCTTAAACAAGCTCCAAAAGCTTGGTATGATAGACTCAAGTCATTTCTAGTTAAACACAACTACACCATGGGGTTAGTTGACAACACACTTTTACTAAGAAAAGAGAGTCACATATAATCATAGTACAAATATATGTAGATGATATTATATTCGGATCCACTTGTCAAGACATGTGTGATGATTTCTCTAAAATCATGCATGACGAGTTCGAGATGAGTATGATGGGAGAACTTAGTTTCTTTCTTGGTCTACAAATAAAACAAGTAGAAGATGGTATCTTCTTCAATCAATCTAAATACATCAAGGAGATGTTAAAGAAATTCGGTCTAGAAGAGTAAAAACCAATTAGGACTCCAATGTCATCCGACACCAAACTCACAAAAGATGAAGACGGAGAACTGGTAGATAATACTAAATATCGTGGCATGATAGGTAGCCTTCTACCTCACGCAAGTAGGCCGGATATCATGTTTAGTGTTTGCTTATGTGCTAGGTTTCAAGAAGACCCTAAAACATCACACCTAGAAGCCGTAAAAAGGATATTTAGATATAATAAGGGTACAACACAATTAGGATTATGGTATCCTAAGGGCACGGGAGTAGAAACAATTGTATATGCAGATTCTAACCATGCAGTGATTACGTTGATAGAAAAAGTACAAATGGGGTATGTACTTTTATGGGATGTTGTTTAACATCATGGTTTTCTAAGAAACAAACGCACCTGCAATATCAACAACCGAAGCCGAAGTACGCCTCACCGCAAAGCATGCCAACAAGCACTATGGATGAAACAAGCGCTAGTAGACTACTTACATCCATCTAAGTTTGTACATAGCCATCCTATGTGACAACAAAGGTGCCATCGACTTAAGCAAGAATCCAGATTGCATTCTCGCACAAAGCATATAGAGATTCGGCATCACTTCCTAAGAGACAATGTTCAAAAGGGGAACATCTCTATTGGTATGTAGCATCCTAAGACAACATAG
>OU343223.1:236660706-236702908 GCA_910596185.1 Chrysanthemum makinoi | reverse complement strand
CCTTCTAGTTTTCCACAATTGGTACCAGAGCTTCGTTACCAAGTTTCTTAGAGTATGTTGTACTTTAAAAACTTGATACGATCCGTGTATGATTGAAAACTACAAAGAAGAAATCTTTGAAAACAATTTTTTTTACTCTATGTTGGATAGTGATAGATTATTCTAACAATTTCTCTTTAAGAAATCTTCCTGCTAGGATTCTTCCAAAGTCTTCATTTCTATCCAAAGAAAAATGAAGTCTGTTAGTCTTAATAGTTTTTATTAGAAGTGATGGTCATTCACGTTTAGGAACTTTGTAACGTGTGTTAGATATCGTGATAGAATAGTCAACGGGCTCGTGGATTGGACTAAGCTAAATGGGTATTAGTTTAGTTAAGCTAGCCTTATATCAATCCATGTCCAATCCAATCCATACGAAGCCCATACAAGGCCCATGGCCAAGCCTTAGGGCATCTAGTTACTTGTACTATATAAACCCCTCAAAGTCTCATTTGAGGGGTGTGCTTGAAAGTGTGTGTGTGTGTGTGTTCTTTCTTTGGAATATACAACTTATTGTGTTTATCTTTATTCTTTGGAATATACAACTTATTGTGTTTATCTTTATCCTCTCACATACACGGATTTCATATCATTCAAGTCACCATCACCTTAATCTTTCTTTCTTCTTAAGCATAACGTTTGTGTTTGTTTGTGTTAACGTGGTATTTGTGTTGGGTTTGTGATAAGGTTGATAAAAGTAAGGTCCTACAATTGGTATCAATCGCCTAACAATGGTTTAGGAGTGTTTGTGTTTGTTTTGAAGGGTTACGCGTAAAAGCTCTAGTTTTCCATATTTGAAACGCTTAAAGCTTTAATTTTTGCACTTAAAAATTCAAGATTCTTGTGGTTTAAGGTTTATTTGGTGCTAAAGTTTCAGTTTTTTGCAAAAAGTTCGAAGCTTTACGTGTTTTTCTTCATTTTGAACTCAGATTTGGTTCGTTGGTCATCTCTACTCGTAACTTTTCTAAGCACTTTGGGTGAAAAAGGTCAACATTTTGGGTTATTCGAGTGTTTTAAGGCTATCTGTGCAAAAGAAATCATTTGAATCGTTGGAAATTTCTTACGCGTAGAAGTCAAAAAGTCAAAACCCTAGTTTTCTACGCATAACATTTTGGTGAAGAATCTTCGAGTTATAACGGTTACTCAGTGCTTCCCTCACTTGGATAAGTGTGTGGAACACTTCGACTTGTGGATATCCCTTACGCTGTGACAATGTAAAGGATTTTTTGGTTCTTAACCATAGTTTACGCATAAGCTAAAAGCTTACGAGTAACTCTACGCATAACTTCACAATTACGCGTAAGGTTTACGAGTAACTTTTGTCTACGCATAAGCTTAAGGTTACGCTATAGATAACGCATAAGGATTCCTACACCTATTACGCATAAGATCCTACGCCTAAGATCCTACGCATAAGCACAATCTCTATGCCTAAGCCTCGTCTACTCGTAACTTCTGCTTTACCCTAAGCTCTTTCTATGCATAAAGGTTTAAAAAAAAAAAAAAAACGGGAAAACTTGAGTAAAATTTAAATTTTTGAGGAGACTAAACGTTCAATTTTTACGAAAGATTCAAATTTTGGTTTAACTGTGAAAATTTTGGTCAAAAATTCAAATTTTTGGGCCTAAATTCAAATTTTTCGGTCAAATTTGGCGTCAAAATTGTCATAACTCAAATTTTCATACGACCTTAGAATTGATTTTTATAGTGAATTTCAAATTTTGGGCTTAAATTTTTTAAGAACCAAGGTTACAAGTACGACTTTCAGAAAACCTCAAACGGCAATATCTTCTACAACACAACTCCTTTATCGTTGAATCGATCCTACATCAACTTTATCATATCATACCTTCATCAATGGCAACTCAACAAGACATTCATGCAGCCGGTGCCGAAAACCGTCCTCCTATGTTGGCAAAAGATGGTTATCTTCAATGGACAAGTCGTATGCTTCGTTACATCAAGACCAAACCTAATGGAAAACTCATGATTAAATCCATTCAGGATGGACCCTTCAAGCCTCGACAAGTTCATGTACCGGGAAATGCAGATGCAACACCTCCCGCCCCACCATCTTCTCGTCTTCAATACGAATCTGAATACACTGCAGAGGATCGAAACAAGTCGGGCAGATGACATGGCACTTCATATTATCCAACTGGGTTTACCAATAGACATCTTTGCTGCGGTAGAAAGTTGTGAAACTGCTTTCGATATGTGGGAACGTGTTAGACGGCTTTGTCATGGAACGAAAATTGGTCAACAAGACATGGAGAACAAGTTGCTAACTGAATGGGAAAAGTTTACCTCAACTCCGTGAGAATCCATTGAATCCTACTATGGAAGGTTTTGCACTTTGATGAATGAGCTTATCGAAACAAGTTGACACCCGTAACTATCGCTTCAAAACATCAAGTTCTGAACAATCTTCCGGAAGAATGGGGACGCTATGTCACTATTGTCAACCAAACAAAAGACTTACATCAAGTGAACTTTGATCAACTAAACGATTTTCAAACAAAACCAAGTGAAGTGAATGAAGTCAGTAAAGAAAGATTGGCAAAGAATCATGATCCATTGGCACTTATTGCAAAGACTCAACCTTCAGTGAATACACAACAACAAGCTTCATCATCTTCCAACAACAACTTGCAGAAATACATTCAACAACCACAACAACAATTCTATCCACCAGAACAACAAGTCATTCAACAACCGTATCCACAATACCAGGAACAAGGAATCACTGATCTTGAAATGGAACCCGAAGAAGCTTTGGCTCAAGTATTCTCTTTATTGGGAAAAGCATTCAGAGGTCGCTATTCCACACCAACTAACAACAACCAACGGATTTCATCAAACACTCGCAACAGGCAAGTTGCACAGCCGGGAGTGAATATGGGTAATCAAGGACAAATGGTTGGAGTTATTGGGAATCAACAGGGATATGCTACTGGATTTCGTATGGGTAATCAGGCGGTTCAGTATCAGGGTAATCAGTTGGGTCGGAATGTTGGAAATCAGATGGGACAAAATGTTGGGAATAGAGCAAAGGTAATCGAATGGGAATGTTGCAGCTCCAGTCGTTGGGAATTATGGAAATGTGAATCGGGTAATCGTTAAGTGTTATAACTGCAAGGAATGGGTCACATGGCACTAAACCGTCCCACTAAGCCACACAAGAAGAATGCTGAGTTTCTTTGAAAGCTATGCTGTTAGCACGAAGCAAGAAGCGTGGATGCAGTTGAGTGCTGAGGAAAATGATTTTTTCGCTATCGTGGATGATTTAGAAGACCTCGAGGAACTCAATGCAAACTGCATCTTCATGGCAAATCTTCAGGAGACTAAGTACGACACGACTCGACGCACCTCCTGCCTATGACGCCAACGCAGATTCGAGGTACCAATCATTGATCCATGCTATAACAATGTCATATTTGATGTGTTTACTCATGACGACCAACATTCTGTGACGCCAGCACCTACTTATGATACATACATGGACAATCCGAGTTGTAGCAATACTAACTCAGAAACTCCAAATGTGGATCCTAGTGGAGGCTGTGTGGCACAAAATACTGAGACTGATGAGGAAACACGTGCTTATTTTGAATCATTAATCAATAACTGTGGCATTGAAATTGAGAAAGTGAGTAAGGTCAATCGCGAAGTTAAGGCCGCGAATGTTAAATTGACCACCGAGCTTGAGAGTTACAAAGAGAACGCCAGAGCATATGAATTTCATACAAACAAAATATCAGAATTAGAAATTGGTTATCGAGATTCTGTTTTAAGAGAAAAACAATTGCAAATCAAGTACGATACACTTGATGTGAATCTAAACTTGAAAATAAAATCTTTAAACAAGGAAATTTCTGAACTAAACGCCCAACTTTCTAAACAAAAACACTGTTCTCTGATCTTGAAAAGAGAAGAAACAGTTGATTGCTGATTTTTCTAAACGAGAAGATTCTCTTCTTGATGAAATTCTGGATAAAAATGAAACAATCAAAAAATTGGATAATTTACTTCTTACAACGGGTCATTCCGCTAAAACAAACAAGATGCTTTCTAATCAAGTAAATCCGATTTTTCATATTTCACATAAAATGGCTCTTGGTAACTCACCTCCTGGTTTCCTCAAGAAAGCTCAGAAAGAACGGAATGTGTTGAACAATGGAAAACCTTTGCATGAACCCATAATTGTTCGTGATTCTCTTGAAACGTTGGAACTATCTGAGGAGAGTAGATCAAAAATGAAACAAAAGAATCCAGATCTTAAACCGATTGATTATAACAAATGGAACAAAATTAATGGAATTACTTTTGTTAATCAAAAAGAACAATCAACGTTTTCCACCACACCAAGTGTTTCAAACAAAGTGTCAACACCAGTTTCAAAACCAGTTTCAAAACTAGTTGCAACTCCTGTAGTTGTCTCAAAATCCTTTTCGAAAATCGAACAAATGTCTTCAAACAATCCTTTTAACACAAGTGATGCAAGAAGCATTTTAGATGACGTTAAAACTAGAATTGGGTATCTTCAAGAGACTGTTAAAACTAAAACCAATATTACTACTAACATCTGGTTTACTAGTCATGATGACGAAACAAAAGTTTTTGAAACTCAAATTGCCCCTCCGTTAACCGCCATCAGTGAGGGTAATTCATTTTGAACAAGCTTTTTTAAAAGAAATAGTTGACTTTGTCAAGGACCATAAATCCCTGGTAAAGCAAGCTAATGAAAGTGTTGAACACATCAAAGTTTTGGAAAATTTGAATGATTCTCTCTTCGAAGATGTTCTGACTACTGATATTATGTCCATCATTTTGCAAACATATTCTGTTGAAGATCATGAAAGACTCCACCGAGACCTCCAAATTGTTTCAAAATAAGAAAAAGCTCTTGAAAAACTTGAAAAAGAAAATGTGTCATATTTTAAACAACTTGATCGAAAAACTGAGGAATGCAAATATGACAAATTGTCGTATGAACGTGCCTACAATGACATGAAAGCGAAAAATGATCTTTTGAGGGCTCACCGAAAGTCAAAAGGAAAGGCAGTGGATACTGTGATTACAAAACCATTGACTGAGGAGAGAGCAAATGTTCCCAAACCGGTTTCCAAACCAAAAATGTCTGTTTCTATGCCTCCTCCAAAAGTCAATGAGAAAAATGTTTCATCAAAACCAGTCACTCCACCTGCCTACCTAAACAAAATGTTGATAAGGGAAAAGCGGTTATCGAGAAACCAAAAGTTTTAGCACCTGGCCTTTTTAAGATGAGTACCACTAATGCGTCAGCCTCCACATCTAAACCATATGGAACAAACGACATAAGTTTAGTAAAGCACTCTAAAGAGACTAGGAAAGCTGAAACCACCGCCCTTCATAAAAATGTGAATCCTAATGCGTGTGCCTTACCTTCTACAGTACTAGAAAGCACCTCTAGGAGCAGCAGACTAAAGCCTAAGAGCAATACAAGGAACAATAGAGTCTCGCTGCCTCTAAGATTAGTAGCTTGAATAAAGAGAAGAAAGTAGAAGAACACCCTAGGAATTTACCGCTTTTAAATAAGAAAGACATTTCATCTGAATGTAATGAACCTATGAAACTTGCTAAGTCTAATGAATGTGTTGAATCTCTTTGTTTAACTTGCAAGAAATCTTTAATTAATGTTCAAGATGATTGTGTTTCTAAGAATGTGAATGATAAGCCTGTTAAGAAGAATGTCCCAAAAAGATCTTACGCTAAACGAGTAGGAAGACTAGTTGCAAAACTTAGGCTTTACACTACGACAGGAACTATAGTGTATACTATAGGGATGATATTTGGAAACCCACAGATAGAACTTTCACACTCCAGAATGGTACAATGAGTGATAAACCGTAATTCCTGTAGAAAACCTCTGTGAGTGTGATAAGGATTTTACCTCTAACCCAAAGGAACCAAAATCAAAACGGTTTCCACAATATTCTTTTTCTCATTGGCAGTTATCGAAATTTGTCTTTGGATCGTCGACTCGGGTTGCTCCAAGCACATGACCGGAAATCTGAAGCTGCTGATCAATTTCGTCTGGAAATTCATGGGAACCGTGACGTTTGGAAATGATCATCTAGAAGCTATCATGGGTTATGGAGATCTACCTTTTGGAAATTATTTGATCACTCGGGTTTACTATGTCGAAGGGTTGGGACACAATTTGTTTTCGGGGCAGTTCGTGATGCGATTTAGAGGTTGCTTTTAGGAAAAATGCTTGCTTCGTTAGAAACTTGGTGGCATCGATCTCTTAACTTGGAATCATGATACAAACTTGTATGCTATCGACATCAATCAAATGGCCTCTTCATCACCAATATGTCTTATGACACGAGCATCCGGAACACAGTCCTGGTTGTGGCATAGAAGGTTATCCCATCTCAATTTCGACACCATCAACAAAATTGCCAAAGACAACATCGTCAACGGACTTCCAAAGTTCAAATACACCAAGGATCACTTATGTCCATCATGCGAACAAGGAAAAAGCAAAAGAGCATCATATAAAACTAAACCCGTACCTTGTTCGGAAGAAAAGTTGCATATGTTGCACATGGACTTATGTGGCCCAATGAGAGTTGAAAGCATTAATGGGAAAAAGTATATTCTTGTTATCGTCGATGATTATTCGAGATATACATGGGTTAAGTTTCGGAGATCAAAAGACGAAGCACCATGCATCATCATCACCTTTCTGAAGCGTATTCAAGTACTTCTTCAAACTCCATAAGAGTTGTAAGAACGACAACGCACGTAATTCACAAATCAGGAGTTAAGAGCTTATTTTGAAGATGTTGGAATTACACATCAGACATCAGTTGTTAGAACTCCACAGAAAAATGGGGTAGTTGAAAGAAGAAATAGAACTCTTGTGGAAGCCGCTCGCACAATGCTAATTTATTCTAGTGCACCGTTATTTCTATGGGCGATGTTGCCACCGCTTGTTTCACTCAGAACCGATCCTTCATCCATCCAAGATTCAATAAAACCCCATATGAGCTTGTGAACAACAGAAAACCGGATATCTCTTACTTTCACGTGTTTGGCGCTTTGTGCTATCCTACGAATGACAGAGAAGATCTTGGAAAACTGAAAGCAAAAGGTGATATTGGAATCTTCATTGGATATTCGTATAACTCGAGGGCATTCAAGGTGTATAACAGAAGAACTAGGAGGATCATGGAGACGATGAATGTGAAGTTTGACAAACTTTCACATATGGCTTCTGAGAGACTCGCTCTAGAACCCGCACTAAACCGCAGATTTCTGGACACATCGCTTCAGACTCGTACCTCAAAGAGCTCAATCAACTTTGTTTGACAATCCTAAAGAACAAGAATGGGAGAATTTCTTTGAGTTAATGTTCGATGAATACTATGGTGGAACTTCGACAAATGCATCAAACCATCATTCCGCTGCACCCGCTCAAAATCATCCTCCACCACCAACAGAAGATGCATCTACTACGGTCGAAACCAATGCACCAACTCCATCAACATCATCTACATCTACTCCAGCTATTACACCCGTTCTACCATTAGTTGATGAGCAAAACCAAAATCACAACGATGCAACGTTAGATGACGACTTATTTGAAAACCCGTTTGCTACGGAATCAGATGAATCATCTTCTAGCTTACGAGAACCATCTAACTCGCATACGTTTAACCAACGGTATCCTTCTACTCGGAAGTGGACAAAAGACCACCCAATTGAACAAGTTATTGGTGAACCTTCAAGGCCAATTGAGACGAGACGCCAACTTGCCACCGATTGCGACTTATGCATTTACCTTTTCTCAATTAGCAATATAGAGCCAAAGAACATTCGCGAGGCAATGGCATAACCCGCATGGATAGAAGCGATGCAGGAGGAACTTCTCCAATACCGTCTACATGACTCTTGGGATATGGTTCCAAGACCAATTGACATAATGTCATTGATCTCAAATGGTTATGGAAGAACAAAAGGGATGAAGAGATGATCTGAATTCGCAACAAAGCTCGACTTGTGGCCAAAGGATACAGACAAGAGGAAGGGATAGACTTTGAAGAGTCATTCGCGCCGGTAGCTAGACTAGAAGCAATCAGGATTTTCTTAGCCTATGCCGCTCACAAAAACATCACGGTTTATCAATGGACATTAAGACCGCGTTCTTGAATGGAACTCTGAAAGAAGAAGTGTACGTGAGTCACCAGAAGGCTTCATAGACATGGAACATCCGGACTACGTCTACAAACTCAAAAAGGCAATCTATGGATTGAAACAAGCTCCGAGAGCGTGGTATGACGAACTGTCCTCTTTCCTTATCCAAAACAATTTCACCAAAGGCACAGTTGATCCTACCTTGTTTACACAAAAATGCAAAACGACATTTTGATTGTTCAGATTTATGTGGACGACATCATCTTTGGGTCCACTAATCCGAATCTTTCAAAACATTTTGAAAATCTCATGAAAAGTAAATTTGAAATGTCCATGATGGGGAACTAAAATTCTTTCTTGGTTTACAAATACATCAATCCCCTCGTGGAATTTTTATAAATCAAGCTAAATACACAACCGAGATTTTGAAAAATCATGGTATGGATAATTGTGACTCGGTCGGAACACCAATGGTAACTTCACCAAAACTTGGAGCCGATTTGTTTGGGAAACCTATTGATCCAAAGAAATATCGGAGCATGATTGGTTCTCTCATGTACCTCACTGCTAGTCGACCGATATTCATTTTTTGTTTGCTTATTAGCACGGTTTCATGCAAAGCCTACCGAACTGCACCTCAAAGAGGTTAAACGGATCTTTCGGTACTTGAAGACATCCATTCACATGGGACTTTGGTATCCGAAGGAATCCGGATTTGATCTAATTGCCTTTTCGGATGCGGACCACGCAGGTGATCAAGTTACAGCAAAAAGTACATCCGGAGGAGCACAATTTTTGGGTGAAAAGTTAGTAAGTTGGTCTTCAAAGAAACAAGATTGCACTGCACTTTCAACCGCTGAAGTATGTGTCTCTATCTGAGTGTTGTGCTCAAGTTCTATGGATGAGAACACAACTCACAGATTATGGCTTTACTTTCGATAAAATACCTATGTATTGTGACTCGAAAAGTGCCATAGCCATATCATGCAATCTGTTCATCACTCAAAGACTAAGCATATCCAGTCGATTACCAACTCGCCGACTAAAGCCCTTCCAAAAGAAAGGTTTGACTATTTAGTTCGACGAATTGGAATCGAAGCCTAACCCCCGAGGAGTTAGAACGTCTTCCGATTCTTCTTGAAAATGATTTTCCAAAAGCTCAAGTATAAAAATATAAAAAAAAAATACAAAAACAATATAAAATCAAAAATCCAAAAATATTCTTCTCACGGCATGTCTCTTGTATAATCGGGAAATGTCATTCAACAATGAGCAGATGCGAGAGTTCTTTATTTGTACCTTTCGAGGTGAGAAATCGAACCTTTTCAAGATTGTTCAAAAAGATTTTCAAAATCTTTCAAATATTTTGTGCTCAAGATAACTCCCTCTAAAACCCTTTAATTGATTATGCTTGGTATTAAAGGGGAGTATAAAACATCCATATTCATGCTTAAATCAAATCCGTTTGTCTCCCAAAAGATTCTAAAATGTTGTTTAATCCGTTGATATAAAAAATATCACTTGCTATTTTGAGGGGAGGAGACGGATTAAAATGTGACAAAAAGTTTAATGATCGTTGTTTGAATCTCCTCGACTCAGACGGACCAATGGCGGGAATCAAAGTCGTATATGTACCATCTCGAGAAACTTGTGAGAGACGAATCCTTTTCAAGAGTGTTTACAACTTCAAGTGTTATTAGAGTTAGTTGTCTATGGAACTCTTTAACTAGGCAACGTTCTCTTAACATCCTCTAAAACATTCATCAACTTTGAGAGATTTTCAAAAAATGGTTTTATGGCAACAATGGACAGTAAGTTATAAGCTAAGGATAGGAAATTAGTCGAAGGGATCTACCCAAGGACATCTCAAATAGTTAGTATTAGAAGTCCTTAGGTATGATTGAAAAAGGAGTAATGTGAGAAAGGAGAAAGAAGGGGTTGAAGAATTAAAAGAAATGTAAAGAAAGGGTGAAAAGAAATAGCCCTCCATATTCAACCTTAGGGCAAAACCGGGTTTTATATGCTACTGGTTCTTCACCGGTATTGAAGACAAAGACGTCATGTTCATTCTCACTGGAGATCGTTGGTATTGAAGAAGGAGACCCTCTCCTAGTCTCCTTAAAACCAAAATGCGATTCATCAAAAGATCTCATAGGAACACTGACATGACATCGCTTGTTGTTCATGAGAAGTTTCACATCCTTTACAATACCCACATCACATAAATCTCACTTGTGGGACTCCAGTTCTCACACTCAAAATCAAAGTAAGTGCCGAATCCGCTTATTACTAACCTGTTTTATGTTTTCTTCTTAAGCTCCAGCGGATGATCGTCTTCTCCACATGCCCATACCAACCACATGAAGTTCTCATCAAAATCAAAGAATGATTCTTCGTCAATGTCAAAGAATCTTCAAAGACTAGAGAACTTCACAACAATGAAACATCAAAGTCAAATAGAAGTGTGAGCATGGTGGAGAAAGACGTGGAGACACCAATCCAACAAAGTTGACAACGGCAGGCAACCACATTAATTGATCACAAAGCATGAAGGAACAAAGAATCAAGACTATTCTATATCTACACACAAAGTTCAAGCTCGAGAAAAGTAAAGATCTTATCAAGTGGAGCATCTTTTGAATGACCACCCCTTAGGGGGAGATTGTTAGCCTTAATAGTTTTTATTAGAAGTGTTGGTCATTCACGTTTAGGAACTTTGTAACGTGTGTTAGATATCGTGATAGAATAGTCAACGGGCTCGTGGATTGGACTAAGCTAAATGGGTATTAGTTTAGTTAAGCTAGCCTTATATCAATCCATGTCCAATCCAATCCATACGAAGCCCATACAAGGCCCATGGCCAAGCCTTAGGGAATCTAGTTACTTGTACTATATAAACCCCTCAAAGTCTCATTTGAGGGGTGTGCTTGAAAGTGTGTGTGTGTGTGTTCTTTCTTTGGAATATACAACTTATTGTGTTTATCTTTATCCTCTCACATACACGGATTTCATATCATTCAAGTCACCATCACCTTAATCTTTCTTTCTTCTTAAGCATAACGTTTGTGTTTGTTTGTGTTAACATGGTATTTGTGTTGGGTTTGTGAAAGGTTGATATATCTTTGGTTAACACTTTGAGCTGTATGCTATATCCGAATGTTTTATTGTCACTAAGTATTTGCCATGTTCGAAGTCCCTACATCATGAACCATTAGTCACACCGAGTGGCCTTGAATATTGTGAATAGGCCTATTGGAATTAACACTCCGCTCTTATTGACGGTTAGGAAATCGGCACTATATTGAACGATGGTAATTTGGAGTTACCTATTAGGGCGGTGATGAAACGATGATTACCAATTTTTATTGGTGCGATGTTTACGCTTTGGTGTCATAAACTTAGTGTAATAAATACGATTTTGTTTTCAACGATGAGTGTGAACCATTTAACTCACACTAGATGATTGTGTTCACGAATTACTTAAACTTATGGATTTCACTCAACCTTTGTGTTGACCTTTTTAAGCATGTTTTATCTCGGGTATCTAAGGCATTCAAATCATGGCATGCATTTGGACACATCATGGAGTGGTGGCGACTCGTTTCACTTGGTTTTACATTTTAAAACATCGTTTAACTTGTACTAAACTTAATTTCCGTGCATAGTAACTTTCATTTGGGACCTACTTTGTAAACTCTGATTGTTTTATTAAATCAAGCGATGTATTTTCCAAGCGACACTTTAGGTCGTTCAATATAACTGTGATTGTGATGCTATGACAGTCAATCCTCAGGAATTCCATTCCGCTGCAAAGCAATTAATTTGGGGTGTGATGATTGGCATCGAGCTTGGTTATAGAGAACTAGGTTGCATCATTGACCCTAGACTATAACTACATCATCATAGCATCTCATCATTTCATCATAAATACATAGTCACTATACATGCGGTTTTATCTTTTTACGAGTTATTTACTTTTATTTAAATCGATTGTCACATAGATGCCTTCAAATACCCATACCATTATACTCACATCACTTTGACATGGAGAATGCCTTGTCAGTCCCTATCACAATTTTAACATCGGTTGACTCAACACGATAACATCGAGATGATGACATGAGACCTTTTAGGAGGACAAAGTCGCACCTACACCATCACGATCACTATTGATTCACCGTAGGATCAGGACAATTTTTATCATTGGTTGGGACAAATCATACCATTTGGTAGAACTTATAGGCTTAGTCCTAATGAACCTATTTTCTTAACTCACCACAAGGATTTCATTATTATTATTGTTATCATTTTTTTATCATTATCATTTTGAGCACCATCCGTACCATCACATCTCATACGATACTTATACATGACTTGCAGCAGGAAGCATGCATGATTTAACACACCATTACCATCTACCACTAAGACTATAGACACTACACCATCATAGGTTTGAGGATGTGAGAGTTCTAGGACTATTGTTGCTAGGTGCCTCTTTGCTCACGCGAAACGATTAGACCATGACAGGAATAAATAATAAGTACCTTTCTAACTAATGTAATCTTTATCACTTATTATCTCCACGATAATCACAACTTTTGTTCATTTCATTCCTTATTCCAATTGCCCAATTTTCAATCATTTCGCGATGATACCTCACTATCTTACTAGGGTTTAGGCCAACTTTAATTATTGACCAATTAGAAGACTATTACTACTCGATGAGGTCCTCCCATGTATCCTACAAACCATTCAACAAACTTTATTTCAAGTTATTTTGCTACCATTTCCGCGAAATTATTTCACTTAATTTTATTTCAAGCTATTTTATCACCATTTTAGAAACGTTATTTTATAAAGTTTTAAAACAAGTTGTTTCATTACCACCCTATCAATTGGCTTTCAGTCATTTTATCAATTATTTAATACCATCTGTAGCTTGATTTTCATGTTACTTTGAAAAATTATGAGCCATTATCTTAAAAACAAAGCGTGGAATACCATCTAAAATTTCGGAGAAACATAATACCATTTCAACAAAACCAAGCATCACATCATTGTCCTCGATTAGCATGGCACGATCACCTATGTATAATTCAGGAAGAATTATGTCATGAAAAAAAAAAAAAAAAAAAAAAGTATCATTTCAAATTTCTTAAGACAACCTTCATTCAAAAGCAAAGTTTTGTAATCATATAAATTGTTCATAAACATATCTTTTAATACCACTCTATCGATGCTCACGCCATTCATCCCTCACTCAACCGATAAGTTAGAATTTGACGAGTGATCTTTTTAGGAAAGACTTCCTATACCATCTGTGAGGAGGATTCCTCGATACAAGAAAACAATGAAAGGACTTTGGAATTATCAACAAGGACTAGAAGTAAGTAGTGAGATCTTTCAAAACCTAACAAAAATTTTAAGCCATCAGGGGACAATCCGAACCACTATCTTTGGATTAGAAGCAAAATTCTATTATTTCAAGAGTACTAGCTAGACCGAGTTACAAGATTTAGTATGAAGCGAATATACACTAAGCAATACTATAAGGAACAAACTGATACATCATCTACAAAATTTGAGGTTAGGATTATTTGAGATTAATAAGCCATTCCTAAACTTACATAGAGGACATGTAAACTTCCAGCTTGGAACCGATTTGGGTTTTGTCACTTAAAACTTTATTTAACAAGTTTTTCTTTACAAAAGCTGAAGTTGACAACTTTCTCTTCATTTATTAAATTCTCTTCCGAAAACTTGATCAAAGTAAAGCTTTATTTTCATATCAGCCAAATCGAAAGGACCGTGATACCAACTAGCCATCGTAAGACAATCTACCAATGAGCATAACCTCAATTAATAGGAATTACCTACCATAGACCTTAAGAGTTTATGCAGAAATTTAACTCTAGGAACACCTAACCTTACTTTATTCCTTTCGATTTCAAAGGATCGGCTATCAAACAAACGACCTCGGCTATCATCAAGACTTAGTGTTGAGCACAATACATCTCCACATGTATAGTCGGGAGGAATACGACTTACGAACCTTCATCCTAGTAACCATAGAAATCAAATAGATTTCTACACAACTTGACCACCTAAATACAGTTTTACCTCAAATCCCATATTAAATTAAGGAGACAAACCACATCCTAATTTGTCTTAGGACAACCCATTAAGAGTTACAACTCGACTATTTCGGAAACCAACTATGTAACTCTCTGTTTCTCCTCGTGCTTTTCTGGTTTAGAAACCTCATCATCTAGTACTTTGGGTATAAAGTCGTCATTAGAATCAACCAACAAATTGCAGGATAGCAATCAACACCATCCTTTTAGAACTTGAGAAACACAAAAACCCACACTATTGATGTCATCATAGAAATGGAATGACCATCAAATATATCATGTCAGGAGCAACTACAAGGTGTAGGTTGTTTGGATATCCCTCAGTAACAAAAACCTTGAGGAATGAGGCAATAGAAATAACTCTAGAGTATACCTAGGCTGAAACATCATTTTCTTGGAGGAAATTCACATCGATGAAACGTTAAAACCTCTTGAAACCATGAGTGGGAAGCCCAGCGGTAATAGCCGTATCCCGACTGTCATAACACTCAAACTCTATCGAGTAACTCAAACTGAAATTCGGGACGAATTTTCTTGTAAGACGGGGAGACTGTGACAATCGGTAAATTTCCATATTTTAAATTTAATAATAAATTATTATTTATTATTACCTGAACATTTTTGAGCAAGCATTAGTTCACTTGATATAATTATGGGAAGTTATCCCGCACACTGGAACAATCTAAACTAGTTATTTTATCAGAAAATGTATATTTTATATTTCCTGATCACTTATGAGTTTTTCTAACTCACACGAGAAGTTATCTCACTTTATTGAAAATCTGAGCTCGGCATACGAACCCGAACAATAGAAAGTATGGTATTAGTCTAATAAACACACTTTTGAACCAATATTGATGTTTTTATATTTCTTTTATAAAAACTCACCCGAAATATTTTACCGTTAATTATTTTCAACGTCAGGTGAAATATTTCAAACCGTTTCAAAAGCGTAAATAAAATACCGAAACTTAGAGGAAGTTCATGTTTTAACTTCCAACTCTTTTCTACTCTCATTGTGTCGCATTTTATGCAACGATACATAATCCAACTCGTTTTATCATTATTTCATATATACTTTTCGATATGGACTTATCTTCATTCAATTAGCAACCGGAAATATTTTGGTGATTTTAAATAATAAATTATATTTATTATTCCCAAAGTATCTCTTCGAGACCTAAACCTAATCGAGCTTGAAAACGAGAGGATGTCTCATAAAACGTGAAAACTACGAAATAAATAAGCTTGCGCGACTTTAAACTCTTGAATTAATTTGATTTATTAATTAATTTAAATTCGAGAAAACTATACATGTGAATACTCATTTTATCGAAAATTTATTTGGACACAATGAAAGTCCGTATTTTTAAGCGATCGTTTGCTTTCACGTCAAATGGGGCCCACAAAGGTTATTTATAATAGATTATTAAAAGTTTCGAAACAGCCCCTAATTTAATTACACCACCGCCCCCCTGATTTTCTTTTGTCCACATTTAGCCCCTCAAGGGGGTATATAAACCAAAATTTGATTTCTCTTTTAATAAAAACACCACCATCACCGGAAATCATATCCGGCCGTCCCGGAATCCGGCAAATTCGACCAACCATTTTATTGTTCCCAGCGTAGATCAAGACCAAGGGGTTTTAGGCGTTGGGTACATAAAGAGCTTCGTTTGGGTTGTTTTTGAAGCCTACACCGCGTCACCTCCTGGCCGCTCGGCCACCACCCTTCTTCTCTTCCTCTCTCGTTGGTAGAGCCCGCGCCTCTATTTCGTTTATTTCGTCATTTTCTTCAAACCCTAATCGGGTTTAACTATTAAAGTTTTTAGTTATAAAACTAATATAACTTAATGTTTTATCATCAAAGCAGTGGATATGTTGATCTTGGCTCTTAACTTCCTTTCGACTCGTCAGAGTCAACTCACGAGCTGAGTTGACTCGTACCCATTCTTGTTAATTGGTGTTTATTATTATTATTTCGTGAGTATATGTTTGGGTTATATCAAGTTTAATGTCGTTTGGATTTTTTAGATTTGCCTATTTATTTGCGTATCGGTTGATGGGGGCACGTCAGATGGTGATTAAGTGACTCATGGAGTCACGATTGAAATATTTTGTGCCGAACCTTAGAAAGGTTGTTGGTCATTTGTGGTTGAGCCGTGACTCAAGATAGAGTCACGGCCAAGGTGTGGTTGATTATTAACGATAAGGTAAAATTTTTGTTGGCTTCGTTGGTGTGAGCCATGGCTCATGGGAGTCATGGTCTCGCGACAATTTATTTTTCGAAACCATGTG
The DNA here is from genome assembly GCA_910596185.1 of Chrysanthemum makinoi. Classification (NCBI taxonomy): domain Eukaryota; kingdom Viridiplantae; phylum Streptophyta; class Magnoliopsida; order Asterales; family Asteraceae; genus Chrysanthemum; species Chrysanthemum makinoi. The sequence goes on along the minus strand of OU343223.1, from coordinate 236,686,253 downwards.
GTCACCGTTTGTAAGTCATAAAATTGTAGTAGTCGATATAGTAGTTTTGAAAAGCTAGTTTAGCCGTGGTAAATAAATTGTGGATTATTGTGTTGAAAACGATACTTTCGGTAAATGTCGTTATGTGTACCATGACACACGAAGTGTTGTGGGGACTTGGAAAATGTCTTAGGCCTAAACGTAACTTCTTTTGGGTCATTGACGAGGTTTAGGTCGCCTCGAATTGGTCGTATACGTTAGTATCGATATATATTGTTTTGGAAACTAAAACTTAAGTGTTGGATTATTTATTTATTTATTTATTTATTTATTTTGTTGATCAATTCATTTAACGTTTATTAACGTAACTCATTATCTTTGTTTTAGTCGATGGCGTTTGGATTTATTGGATCACTACTGGGTTGATATGGGATTTGTTTCTGATTTGGATAACTTGACAAAACAAATATTTAACGGATTAAATATTTTGGATTTAGAAATACTTATTAAAGCCTATGCTTGGATTTGATTATTGGATTTGGACATTATTGGACGAAAACTATTAAAATTGGACTTGGATTATTTTGGACAATAAATTGTAGTTGTATGAGCATTTATTGGACATTTTGGACTTGAGACGATACAATATATTAGACTCGTAAAGAATTTAATATATTAGACTCGTAACAAACCTAAAATATGCAATAAACACTTATTCAACTAATAATGACTTGTCAATTATAAACTTATCGAGAAATATGTTTTGCAACATGAGTTTTAATAAAGTCACGATGACTTGGGCACGTTATATAAATGGGCCAGCGTCATGCGGAAATTTATAAAAGCGTTCTAACCTATATTTTAAATCAAAATCCTTTTTATTGTTATAAAACTCGACAAAATCCAATCACGTATTACTTTTATGTAGTAAAACGTATTGTTAATTGCAAATTCAAACATAACCTTATCTATAAAACATGTATGTTTTATACAAACTATTTGGGAACATGGGGTAAACGCCGAAACGTACCAATTGACTTTCTTTATCGACGTTTGTCTTGTTCGTTATATCCTCGACTTCTTTTTGTCATTCCTTCTCGACTCAAGTACTCGTCAATATCTTCTCATTTGTATGCGATCATCTATTTTCTTAATTGGTGAGAATACTGAGTCACTATCACGAATCAACTCTTATCGAAAGTTTAGGTATATCGTTTCCAAGAGCCAGGCGTGCGGATCATCTTAGCACTACATTTTCGATCTTTATCGACAATCAAAATAATTCATGAAACTTTGCATGATATGTTATTAAACAAATATTTAAAATATTGGTACTTAACTTCAAATATTTTAAAGATCCTAATACTGAAAACTTTGCTTTTGAACTTCAAACACTTTCAAACTCAAGTCTTGTAAACTTCGAGCGTTGTTTAATCTACACAACATGCATTTGAATACGAGGCTTAGACTAAACATACCACATACTTATCTAGGTTTGTATGCGGAGTGCACATTAATTACTTGATGTTAGTTGTGATGTCTTACATTTCTGCATACCAAGGTGAGTTCATAGCCCCACTTTTACTCTTTTAACTGTTTTACAAACTCTTGGGGAGATACATGCTACATTTTTAACCGAACACAAATGCTTTGAATTGTATGCTATATCCGAATGTTTTATTGTCACTAAGTATTTGCCATGTTCGAAGTCCCTACATCATGAACCATTAGTCACTTGCGGTGAGGCCTGAATATTGTGAATAGGCCTATGGAATTAACACTCCCGCTCTTATTGACCCGGTTAGGAAATCGGCGCACTATATTGAACCAGTAAGTAATTTGGCAAGTTTACCTTTTAGGGCGGCGATGAAACGATGATTACCAATTTTTATTGGTGCGATGTTTCCGCTTTGGTGTCATGAACTTAGTGTAATAAATACGATTTTGTTTTCAACGATGAGTGTGAACCATTTAACTCACACTACGATGATTGTGTTCAAACGAATTACTTAAACCTATGGATTTCACTCAACCTTTGTGTTGACCTTTTAAGCATGTTTTATCTCAGGTATCTAAGGCATTCAAATCATGGCATGCATTTGGACACATCATGGAGTCAGCGGTGGCGACTCGTTTCACTGGGTTTTACGCATTTTAAAAACATCGTTTAACTTGTACTAAACTTAATTTCCGTGCATAGTAACTTTCATTTGGGACCTACTTTGTAAACTCCGATTGTTTTATTAAATCAAACGATGTATTTTCTAAACGACACTTTAGGTCGTTCAATATAACTGTGATTGTGATGCTATGACAGTCAATCCTCAGGAATTCCATTCCGCTGCAAAACAGGTAATTTGGGGGTGTGACACTTTTGTTGGGAACCCTATTTAATAAATAGCAAGTCATTAACATAGCCACCCCAGAACCCTGACTCATCCTGATAGGACAACATGGAATTAACCATCTCCTTGACTGTTTTCCTTTGAAATACCATTTTTTGAGGTATAAGAAGCGTCGTTTCATGGATAATACCAATAGACTGAAAGTACTAAGTATCCATGTACTCACCTCCCTATCAGTCCTTAATCTTTTGATCAAAGACCCAAGTTGTAATTCAACTTGAGTTTTAAACACTTTGAATTTATCTAATGCTTCATCCTTTGTATGTAACAAATAAACATATAGAACCTAGAAGCATCATCAATAAACGTCACAAAGTACTTCTTATTCCCCAAAGAAGTAGTGGCATGCAAATCACCGCAGGTCAGCGTGTATAAATCAGGCTTAGTCTCACGACGAACACCCTGAAAGGGTTTCTTGGTTATCTTGGTCAACATGCAAGTTTTACACTTTTTAGTGTCCATGTCAAAAGCTGGGATCAACCCATCCTTAGACATATCTTGCATTCTTTTATAGTGTACATGGCCAAGTCTTTCATGCCATAGGGTAGAGTCGGTCGGTTATATGTGGTCATGAAATAACCAGCGTAGGTGGTAATATTAAGCATGAACATTTGATTACATAAATAACCAAAACCAATAAAAACACCATTCTTAGAAAGCACAAATTTATCAGACTCAATAACTTGTTTATATCCATGATTATTCAATACACTACTTGAAACCAAGTTCTTCCTTATATCAGGAACATGAATAACATTAAACAAAGTTACAATCTTTCGAGAACTAAAATTAAGATCTACACAACCACGACCATGCACCAAGGTCGTTGACTCATTTCCCATGTGAAGAATAGAACCATCATTCGTTGACTCATAAGTCTTGAACAGCTTCTATCTTTGCACAATTGTTGCACGAGTCAACCACCACGCAACATCATCATCCTGCATAATGAGATTGGATACATATGTATAATAAATCACGAAAAGACTTATTAAACATATTCTGACCTTTCAGTGAGTTGGAAGAACCACCACTCCCTGAACCATTAGTGCTTGATCCATTGGCTTTACCACCAACTTTAACACCCTTGCAGTCCCTTTTAATATGACCAGTCTTGCCACATTTCCAACAAGTAGGTGTTGCCTTCTTGTTAGGATCTGCCATGTGTGATCATGATATTTGTGTTTGCCTTTGTTGTTATTGTTGCACGGTGGAGTTATGTTCCACCATATTGACACAGATGGTCCATGGCATTGCTACTCTTTGGCTTGTCATTATCACGCTTGAGAGATTCCTCAATGCGATGTTGCCAACAAACCGAGTTAACTCCTCTTTCTTATGTTTCAAGGTATGCTTGAAATCTTTCCAAGAAGGAGGAGTTTGTCAATGACACAAGAGACTTTAATAGCCTCTTCCATGTTCATATTGTGTTGTGTAAACCTTCCAAGTATTCCAAGAAGTTCATTGTATTGTTCCATAACGGGTCTTGAATCAGTCATTTTGTAATTTGTGAAATTACTAACAAGGAACTTCTTACTTGATGCATCCTCGGCCATATATTTGGCATCCAAGGAATCCCACAATTCTTTGGAAGATTCAAAGTTCGATAAATATCAAACGAGAGAATCGGACATACCATTGAGAATTAAGCCTCTGCATATGTAGTCATCTTTCTCCCATTTGCTCCTCCTCCGATCGCTTTCAACCGTAGCATCATCCCCATCATCGAGGAATTGAGTGGTCAGCACATACACCACACTCATACTCGGCGACAAAAGTGCATCTTCTTATGCCACCTCCTAAAGTCCACCCCTTCAAACTTGTCCAGCTTAGCAAAGTTTGAAGCCATGTGTTTCATTGCAACAGTTGCCATTGATTATCACAAAATAGTTTACTTTGATTGTTGGTGTGTCCCGAACAGGTTGAGACAATCAATGGCGATGCAATACCACTAGGTGGTTAACGGATATCACTTGGAATCGTGTGATCACTTTCCAAAGTAAACTATTCGACCCTAATGCAGGTTGCCGCGAATATCTACTTGCGATAAGACCAAATGCGTTAGAGGAGAAGGCAATTATATACCCTTTTCGCTAATAAGTGTTTTCGTTTTCGTGTCCTTCATGCATGATGGATCTCCCATTTATAGGAGGTTACTCTTAGCTAGTCAAATGGAATTATGAGTATTAATTGGCCCATTAATAACCTCATAATTATCCCCATTATAGTAGTTAGTGGTTACATGACCAATTAAGCGTGGTCATTAAGCGGTTTATAGCTGTCATTTAGCGGTACTTTAACACTAGCAGTACTTTAACACTAGTAGTAATTTCATACCATTAGCAGTACTTTAACACTAGTAGTACTTTCATAGTGCTATCGGTGGTTGCTTTGCCGTGGAATCCACAAGCTTCGATTGGAAAACACAAGCGATTAAACATTGCTTATTAGTGGAAACCTTGCTTGTCGATTGGAAACCACAAGCGGTACTTTCCAAGCAGTACTTCCACAGCATACTTTCTACTAGCATTACCAATACAAACCACTACAAGAGTCAGGGTGTTCATGGACCTTATGGGTGTACACTCCGTACCTCCTAACCCATTACAAGGTGTGAACTAGTCCCACAAGTGCACTAAATTTTCCAACATCTATTTTGTCTGGACGTAGCAAATTCTATACCTACTATTAACAGGTTTAAAACCTTTTGAAAAACTATGAGTTGAAGTAGTTGTTTGGGCGCATTGAAATTATACACTCATTATAGATAAAAAATCAAAAATAACCTAATGTAATTCATTGCAGGGTGGTAAATCATATGCCTCTGGTTTTGATGATTTTCCAAAATCTCCCAAGTCTCCTTTATCGCCTAACAAACCTTTTGAAGCGACGGAAAATAGCCGCAGCTGTAAGTTTGGCACAAACAGGTACCATATGTCCGATATTTGTAGTTTCAGCCATTCTCGATACATTAGTTATATATGAATCATCTTCTTTGTTAAAACATTTTGAAGTTGAGCCATTGATGATTTGATAAAGTTATAATACCTCTCTTTTGAACTCAGGTTCCACTAGATTAACCAATAGTATTGCCTCAGGATAAGCCAAAGGTTTGCCTCTGTGTGGTGACCGATCATCACAAATGTATACTAGCTACTAGGATAGGCTCGTATGACAGCCTAAAATATTTTTGTTTCAAATTATAAATTCTAACTTGTCATAGTGAAAGAAATTGAAAAAAAAATTAAAAATTTCTCTCTCTCAGGTTCATCATTATGGCTCTCAAGCAAATTGTCAATGTTGTTGTAGTTTACTTTTAACATATCCTCTGGATTTGTTATCGTGAGGCGGAATTCCGTTATCAATAACCACCTACATTCGAACATTAGATCCTCACATTCGAACATGGTCATATAATTAGTGTTATGAATACATACATGGTGCTTTACGAAATGCATCTTTACTCTGTATGCGCCATTAGACCCTTTTTCACGCACTAGGTATATTTGTGACTTACTTAGAATTCAAATCCGTTATTACCTTAAATAGAACAAATAATATCATCCCAAAATGTCGAAAGGACAAATTGAGTCCAAAGAATATGACATACACAAGTCTGTCAATATTTTTAGGATAGATGCAAATAAATCTAGATGTCATAATACTTTGAAGTTATTTGGAGTTGTTAAAAAGCACCAGATGCATGTGTTAGGTAGATGTGTTAGTGTTTGCTTTAAGCTTTGAGAATGGATTGATTATCTATAACGTCTTAATAAACTTAGTTATATAAATTGTGCTATTATATTGAACTATGGGAGTAAAATTTAATACTAATAAAATATACGACGATAACTTGAACCTAATCAAGTCTTCAAAAATGAATGTTATACACCACACTAAGAATATCTTTAGATTACTCTTTACTTGCCTGCCACTACACCTTTTGCTAGGTAGCAGAGTTTCATATAAGCAATTTGGAAGCGTTTATATTCACGGGAAATCGATATATTTGATTGAGGCTACACTCATCCAATTTGTTTATGTTTGGAATATAGAATAGCGAAAAAAAACAATAAAGATGAAAACTAATTTATAAAGAAACTTCGAAGTGAAAGCAACAAAAAAAAATACAATAGTTATCGAAACTTAGGCAATTTCTTTAATTGGTTCATATATCCAGAATACAGGTTTTGTCGTCACGGCTCTTTGAAATTTAATATTTGGCAAATCATCTAAACCCGGCGATCCTTAACCAACAAGGTTCTAGCTTTGCATGTAGGTGGATTGATATTATGTCAGAAAAATTAACATGAGGATATAGTAAAGGTGGTTTCACTTTAAGTTGTAGTTAGCCTATAGATTACATGTACTCATGCCGTCTGTTATAAAATTTTGTAGGTCCCTTAAGGCCTTTAATTTTATAGTAGAACATTAGTCAAAGTGTTCTGTTAATCAACTGAGACACTAATTACATAAATATCTCATTATCTACTTAGCAGTCACTTTTAGATCGGTTATTGACTATACTACAAGTTCGGACACAATAGAACCTTTCTTATATTTAGATATCATAGATATATAAGCATGTTTGAACATGCAATTGGTAACGCCCTCAAAGCCAAAAGAAGTGAATTCCACATTTCATAGTTTGTTTATGTTGGAATAGGAATTGGAAAGCATAATGGGAATCAGAATGTAAATGGATGGCTTGATTATCAAGTTCCACAACAATCAATTCTTTAGATAACCTCTCAAAGAGGTAATGAGCATTTTGTGATCATTTTATGCTCAAATTTGATACCCATGTGCTTATGAGGTGGGTTGATTCAGGTTATAACTTCAAATAATAATATCCGACACACTTATTTTTATTAAGAAAATTAAGACTTGAGTGAAAACGTTTGGTGTCGAGTATCGAGAGCGATTGTTACCCCAAACATAACCCATTAGTCTGCAACCAATATTGATCCCCCAATTTTCCACCTAAATTAAGTGTATCAATGACAAGAACCCAATTACAGTCCATGACAATTGGAATCCTGCGAGCAATGCTAACAATGGTGCAACCAGCAAAGTCTTCGCATATGATTTTTTGAATTACAACATCGGTTTATGTGCGAGATCTTCTGGGACAGAAAACCAAGATGCTATTGATATATGTATCGTTGGAACCCTTCCTGACCCAAAAGGTACTTATTATACTCCTTTTCTATTCTTGAAGATAATACAGAAAGTGAAAGCACATATATGTTTGAGTATCAACCTTTAATATGAAAAAAATGTTTGTGTTCAGCTTCACATGACTCATTAGTTATACCATTTTCCTTGCCTTTTTAGCATTTTAGAGTGTTTTGGATTGCTTATTTATCTTACAATGAACTAATTACTTACATAGTCAATAGATATAAGCTTCTTAAAATAAGAAAATTCCAAACACACCCTAAACTACACGCACATAAACTAAGTTATGGTTACATTGTACAACTCAGATTCTTTCCAAGTTGTTGTTGTTGTTAGTAGGTTTTTAGCTTTGGTAGCATTTTTTGTATCAAGTTTTGTTTATGATGGGACTTTTTATGCCATGTGCCTTATCGCTAAGTCATTATGGGTCTTTTTGACTATGGTAAAATAGGTTGGATTGTATCGTGTTAAGTGGAAAGTTTGTAACAAAAAGAATTATTTTAGTAACTCTAAACTCTTTTGTTTTTATCGGTTCTGCTGGTATGAATTTTTTTAATCGGATATTGTTTAATAGATGATATTACATGTATCTGTTATTCAAATAAATTATCAGGTTACATATCATATTGACTCATGGAGCTTATGAGAGTATTGACAAGATCGCAAAATTATTCACAATATGAGATGTGAGATTGGCGGTGTATAAAACGAAATGTGATTATTCAGTTGGTAAACTAGGTTTGTTTCTATTTCTACACTGTTTTGGTGATTATTACTGTCACATTTATTACATATCATTTTGTACTCATTTCTTTCCTTATTTATTACTAGTGTGCAAATGTTACAAGATGGAAGATGCGCACACCATTTAATATGTTTAAACATAAAAATCAAATAGGAAATTGAGCATGTAGTTTGATGCTATGAGTCAAAAGCTAGAATGGTTTTGCTATTCATCATAAGTTCTATGATTCAAAAGCACTAAAGATATTTGACTATTAGGCTCAAGTACTAAATGTGATTGAAATATTAAAACTGGATTGAGATCCTCTCATGTTCAATTGAACATGATAGGTAATGTTGTGTTTATTGTGATTGTACATTGTCATTATTGCAAAACATTTACTTTATTTTAATTCAAATGTACAATTACAACAAGCACAACATTACCAATCATGTTCAATTGAATTAAATATCTCAATCCATAAAAATTAGTCTCAAGTAATGAGATGGTGTTGGTGCACTTATAGGACATCATGTATGATTTTTCTTGCGCTTACAAGCTTATGCCTCTTTTTTTTGTGTTTTGTAGGAGCTGGTGCAGCCATGCAGGGGCAATACCAAGGATAGTCTTAAGCCCTTCTGATAATAAGATTCCGTTTAAATTTAATCGTAGAAAATTCTCAGTGGCATTGTGTTTTGCACTGACTATTAACAAAAGTCAAGGTCAAACCTTAACACAAGTAGGATTGTTTCTACGGCCGGTTTTCTCACGGCAACTATCACGTAGCCGTATCAAGGGTGAAAAACATAAAAGGATTAAAGATTTTATGTTGTGATGAAGGCGGAAATCGCAAAATCAACAACAAATGTTGTCTACAAAGAAGCTTTATGTAGAATTTAAGTTAACTGTTATATCACTAATACATTTTCATTACCTACAACTTTACAAACATATATAAATTTCATAATATTGTAAAAATTATATATGTTGTGCTATTAACCATCCACGCAAACCATACAAATATTTATAATTCTTAACACAAAAAAAGAAAAATAAAAATAAAACCAACAACTAAAAACCAAAGAAACAATTGTTTTATAATGTTGTTTGACAATTCTAAAAAATGTATTTAAGTTAACAAAAAATAACAAACAAATAATTATAAGTCATGCCCGCCCATTGGTAACTTCAAATATATATATATATATATATATATATATATGAAGAAAAAAACATGTGGGCTGCCATCCTAGATCTATCTTTATATTTATGTATGTTTGTTTCAAGTTATATAGAGTTTAGTGAGTCGAGTCTTGGCTTAGCATCGCCATGCTTTTCATGCTTGTAACATAAGATTTTTGACTTGCCACCACTAAATCACCTATCCAACCAAACCCTTTGTTTCCCTACCGTAAGCCTAACATTACAACCCTTTTTAAAGACCTCTTAGATAGTTGGTCCTAGGTGCTTACGCCAAAGCGGTGCAGGTTTGATCGGTCTATGTACTATGACCAGGTAATGAGTGTTTATCTTCCATTTCCATTTACTATATTTTATATACATCCGAGAGATGAGAGAATCCAAACACCCCTTGTGAGGTGCTAGTATATAATTTCCGTGCTTGTTATAACTATTGTGGTGCTTTTACTTGTTGTGAATTATGTTAAACTTATGTTCATGCCCCATAACTTATAAATTGATTGGCTAAAAGAACATTTTGTGACAACCCGTAAATTCCTCAATGCGTCATAATTAGAGAAACATCGATAAGAGTGACCGTTTCAATAAATTTGAGATACGAGTCATATTATATATCATTTTTATTGGAATTAATATTTTAAGAGAAATGGCGTAACTCTCGGGTCACGAATCATTCGTTTACTAGGCTAAACAAGTCCCGAACTTAATACATCAAAAGATTGAGAAAGTTGCAAGTCTAGTCCTTGTGATAGTTACACAAACGCCCCCTATACTTTCAATCTTACAAAAGTAGTCCTTGATGGTACTATATAAACCCCACACCTCTCCCATTGTCACATTTCACCATCTCTCTTTCTCTCACTACAATTCACACACACAATAAAACCTCCCACCTCTCTCTAGAAATTCCGGCAACACCCCTAAAGTTCGGCACATGCCGGTCAGAGTGAGTCGGCGACCAACCACAAGCGGCTTACCCCATCTTGTAGATCGAGTCATGGTGGTTCCATTTCTGAAAACTACGCACCATCAAACCCTCACACGCTCCCTAGATCTTGATTTCAAGATTCGAAATACCTAGGGTTTCGTGGTAAATCATGTCCAAGGTCCGAGCTAGTTGGTAACAAGTTGTACTCGTACGTGACACCAACAAAACAACCTCTACAGTCTCGTTTTTCTCCTCTTTCTCTCTCGGTAACACACAACCCAACCCCTTTTTACCATTATTTTAGTTTCTAAATATTTCAAACCGTATATATATTAGTAGTATTGTTTTCGTGGATAACTAAAAAAAGAAACTAGACTCGAAAATGTGTTTGAAAAAGGTCTCTGGTAACGCTCAGATTGTACATGTTTTTAATAGCGTTATGTGTGCTTTTGTATATGTTATTTGGTTATATTTGTACGATTTCAATGCTTAATCGCATCAAAAGATGTTTGTCTAGTGTTTATAACCAAGTGCAGGGAAACGGAAGGAAAAGTAAAGGAATGTTCAATAATTAGAAGATTCCTATTTCAGTGAAGCATGTCAAGCACAAATAAGTGTTTTTAGTACCATAGAAGACCATAGTGATTGAAGAACCAGATTCCCAAATTAATGGTTCCCTTGATGTATCGGAGGATTCTTTTAGCCTCAGAGAGGTGGGTTCGGTTGATGCGCTGGCCGATAAGCGAAACAAAGAGGGGCAAACTTATTTCGGGCACGCTGTTTGTTAGATACATGAGAATGCCCTACGGTATTTTGTAGGGTCTACCAATTTCCCATGTAAATCGGCGTCTGGAAACTTCTTGGTATGAGCCATTGGTGTGGCATAAGTGTCACAGGTATTCATTCCAAACTTGTTTAACAATTTAAGGGCATGATCGGGTACCCGAACAAACCATATTTATCTCTGATCTAATATCTCCGTAACATCTGCGAATCGGCAAGGCTCGAGATGTTCAAAATGAGTAGATCACACTCATTCCGGCGATTTTCAACTAGACCCCGTAGTTATATTTGACGATCAAGATGACCAAGCGGTTTCCCTTGATAATCAAATTGACTCCGTGGTTATACTTGAGGATCTCGGTAATGATCATGTTGTGACTCGCGTTGAACACGTCGATTTGCCTCATCGATTTTGCTCGTTTAATACAAGACCAACAAACCATAGTGGAAGAATGTGCGTGCATTTATCGGGACTTGAAAAGTAAAATGCAGCTTTAACCAAGGATTTTGAATGTTTACAAAAGCAACTCAACTTTTCAAAACTCGAAAAAGCGTGAAAAAGGTTTTAAGGCGACCTTTGCCAAATCTCATCAAAGCGAAAAATATTTAGAAAGGCGATCATTGATCTAGCGGCGAAGAATGCTTTGTTATGCGAAATAGAACAAGCTGAAACATGAACATAAAAAGCAAATTAGCGTTCTCACCTTGGAAAATCAAAAAGCTAAAAGTTTGAGTTGTTAACTTGTCAAAAATAGTTCTCTGCATACAAAAAGCATTCAGCGAAACGAATAGATGATCATCTTGAAGAAATCATCGGCTTGCAAAACAAACTTAAAGAGTTTAAAGCTGTTGTTTACAAACATGGCGAGTGTCAGTCCACGGCTATTGAAAAGTTTACTTTAAAACCTAATCCAAATGGCTATGGACGAATCTTAGCGATTACAAACCTAAGCTTTCAACGCATTCAAACCAAATCACGAAGTTTCGGTCACGAGATATAAAATTGATAATTACATTATGAGTGTTGTTGAATATCATCGTCAAGAGGAATTAGATCACGAGAAGATGAGAGTCGATCAAAATTAGAAAATGTTTACAACAAACCTTTTAATTATTAAAAGCGGTCACTTCGTCACCAGCGATTCTTCTAACACACCAAGGATTATCATAAAACACGAGTCTTCTAATGTTAATCCCAACGGATTATGCACAAACTTATGGTCCTTTACCTTCCATGGTGAAGTAAACGAAAACACAATAAAATTCTTGATATTTTGACCTTTTCATGGTGACCTCAAAACTTTACAACATGAGATAGAATATCATTACGAAATCAAAGTTCAACATTTCAATGGCCTAGAACAAAGAGACATTTTTAGAAAAATCTTTTACCTGTTAAAAATTTGAAAAGTTGTAGGGAAAGGACTTTCATAAGAAATTGGAATGATGAAGGTCATTTTTGAGAAAATAAACATCTACTAAGCAAAAAAGCTGTTGAGAAAAGATGTTGATCGACTCTTGGAAGATGTCATGTCTGTGTCCATAATGTTGTGCTATTGAATTCTTTGTCATATGCATTTGATTATATCTCTGCGTGCACTTTTACGTGGTAAATGTTGAGAACAACGATAATGTGCTTGGTCGAGTCCTTAAAGTTGAAAACAAACGATTGTCAAACGAACTTTCAAATGCAATACGTCGTCTTAATTGGTGTCAAAAAGATATTCACGATCAACAACTTGCTTTTCAACACAAAATGCCCGATTGCGTGACAAAATCTTACGATCAATTGCATTGGCGCGGATGATCAAAGCGTGTCTTTTAAGTGTCAAATCTCAAAATATGAACAAGAACTTGTAAAAGTTAAAAGGAATATGGTGTCATATTTGATTTACTCAAAAAGACTCGTGATGAAGCATCAAATGAACTTGATCATTATCTTGCACACACTAAAGAAGTTATGCATTTTCAAATATTAAGCTCGAAAATCAAGATCGGATTCACACTATCATCAAGTTAAGAGAAACGTTAGGAAAGTATGAACAACTTCATACCATGATTAAGAGAATAGCCCGGTAACACTTAGTACTCATGAACCTAGAATCACTACTGCCAAATCACAAGTTCGCGTGCTTCCTTCTCTTGAAGCGAGGAATAGTTGATCTTTTCCAAATGTCGCGCCGCGGCCTAAGAGCACTACATAGAAGAATAGGAAGTTGCGACCTAAGAAAAGATCAATAAAGAATGCTAAAGTAGAAGAACACCCTAGGACTATGAATAAGACTAACGTTGCTTCCACTATAGATATTGCGTCTGGAAAATGTAATAGAAATAGTAATGTAACGAATGCTAAACCATTAAGCACTTTTGATATTGATCGATGCACCTTGTGTTATTTGTAGTAAAAGTATGAATTCTGATTGTCATGATAAATGTGTTGCTAAAGCTATCATCTCTCGTTTAAGGAATCCTAAGAACGGAATACCTCTAGGCCACTAATCTTTCTAAGTGCATGGCTTGTAGGCCATCTTTTAGATTCTAAGAAGCGCATGATGTCCGTAGCTCGGTTCACCTCCTAGGAATGTAGTACCACCTAGTGCATTCACTAAGAATAAAGCAAATACTAGTTGGAGATGGCAGAAATGGATATATAACACACTAGGATTTAAATGGATACCTAAAGCTATTGATGTGTGTGTGTCTACTATAAGCGCTAGGAACCCTCTAACATTTGGGTTCCATATACTTCTATTCCATGCAGTATTGATGCATTGTGTGTAATGCGGTGTCTGAGATCATTCTCTGGATTGTTGATAGCGGATGTTCCCGACATGACGAGCAACCTTAAAGCTGTTATCAAACTTTATTGCAAAGTTCATTGTATCGAGGTTAGGGAATGATCACTTCGCGACTATCATGGACTCTGAGACTATATCAATGGTGAAATTAGCGGGGTTTATTATGTGGAAGGCCTCGGTCTAATCTGTTTTGATGGAGTGGTTTTGTGATGGAGATTTGGAGGTTGCTTCGGGGAGAAAACTTGTTTCATTAAGTGATCTACAAAGGAAGCGACCTTATATGCGGCTCGCGTAATTCCAATCTTTACACTATCTCTATGCAAGACATGGTTGCTTCATCTCCCATTTGCTTACTTTCAAAGCAACATCAACAAAATCGGCTATAGCGCAGTCGTCTCTCACATTTAAACTTTCAAACCATCACCAACCTTGCTTGACACAAACTAGTTGAAGGACTCCCACGATTTGGTATTCAAAGATCACCTTTGCTCGCTTGTGAACAAGGGAAAAGCACCGTGCTCATTTTCCTTCAAAGGTGGAACCGACTCTCGGCATGCTTCTCTTCTTCACATGGATTTGTGTGGCCGATCGGCGTGCAAGCGATCAATGGCAAGCTACATCTTAGTAATTGTTGATGACTATTCGATGGACTTGGGTCTACTTTCTTGAAGCAAAGATCAAGCTCCAGATGATCATCACCTTTCCACGAAAATACAAGTTCACTCCGCTAACCGTCGAACAAATCCGAAACAGGCAGTGAATTTGTTAACAAAATTCGTGAATTTTATGAGAAAGTGGGAATTGACATCAAACATCTATTGCTCGTACACGAACAACAAAGCGGAGTTGTTGAAAGCCGAAACCGAGCGTTAGTGGAAGGCTGCAGAACAATGTTAATCAATGCTAAACTCTAGATTACTTATGGAAGTCTGTATCTGCATGCTATACTCAAAACCGTTCTATGATTACAAAGCATACAACAAAACACCTTTCGAGCTTGTCCATTGAGAAAACCGAATCTAAAACACTTTCATGTATTTGGATCTCTTTGCTATAATGATCGTGATGACTTTGGAAAGCTCAAAGCCAAAGGCGACATTGGAGTCTTTATTGGATCTTGTGATAATTCTAAAGGTTTTCGAATCTAGAATCGTCGAACAAAGGAGGTTATGGAAACGATTCATGCTCATTTTGATGAACTTCGGAAATGGCTTGAGTATAACGACTTAGAACCGGTCACGTTAAACTTCCCCAAACCCATCATCGGTGAAACAAGCCCGACTTACTTCGTCAACAAATGGAAGGACTATTTGCTCCTCTTGTTCGGTGGCGATATTGATGAGCGTGCTCCGGTGTATCCGCTGTTTCCGTTGCTCAGATAATACTCTTATACACGATACACTGCTACAACAACTCACGGTTGAAGAAGCACCACCAGTTGACTCCAACACAACATTTGAAAAAACCGCTTCCAACAATGATGAATTGGTGATGATGTTCGAATGAAGTACCCCACTGCGATTTTGATCCAAATCGTTCTTTAACCCGTTTGCTAATGAGGCTGCTTGCACGGATGTCGCGGAATCTTCAACAAACCATTTGAATCCTCAGAATCGCACAATGTATACCAACATCAACCCTCCACACATAGATGGACAAAAGACCATCCTCTGGAAAACATTATTGGCAACCGAATCAACCCGATCGTTACAAGACAGCGTCTTCACTCGGATGGTGAACATTGCATTTATGCACTGTCTGCCAATCCCGAACCTAAAACATCAAAGGCCAATGACAAAGGACAACTGGATTGAATCCATGCAAGAAGAACTCAACCAATTCAAGCGTCTTGAAGTATGGGGGTGGTTGAAAGACCAACGGGGTCTCGTCATTGGTCTTAAATGGATTTGGAAAAACAAATTGGATCTTTGAAGGAAAGCGTTATCGAAACAAGTCCGCGTCACGGTGGCTAAGGGTTATCGTCGAGGAAGAGGTATTGACTTTGAAGAATCTTTTGCTCGGTTGCTTTCGTCTTGAAACATTGTTCGGATATTTCTCGTTAAGCTCATATGAATATGGCGGTCTTTCGGATGGATGTCAAAACTGCGTTTCTCAATGGACAACTAAAAGAAGCGGTTTATGTCGACCAACCCGAAGGATTCATTGATCAGAGTTCCGAACCATGTCTACAAAGCGAACAAAGCTCGTATGGTCTCAAACAAGCTCCTCGGGCATGAGTGCGATAAGCTATCATCTTTCCATTGCCAATAATTTCACCAAGGTTGGTTGACCCAACTCTTTTTATACAATATCACGGGGCACATATCTTAATTGTTCAAATTTAAGTGGATGACATCATTTTTGGGTCTACACATAAAAATACTCAATAAGCTTTTGCAAAACTAAAGAAGAAAAATTTTGAAATGTCCATGATGGGTGAACTTACGTTCTTTCTAGGACTACAAGTTCATCAATCACCCGTGGTATTTTCTTGAGTCAGTCCAAATATGCCCTTGAATTGTTAAACAAATTTGGAATGAATACTTGTGACACTTATGCCACACCAATGGCTCATACAAGAAGCTAGGCGGTGATTTACATGGGAAATTGGTGGACCCTACAAAATACCGTAGTATTATTGGGTCTCTCATGTATCTAACACTAGCAGGCGATATTGTGTTTGCTTTGTATATCTTTGCTCCGTTATCGATCAGACCAGCTGAAACCCACCTCTCGAGGCTAAAAGAATCCTCGATACATCAAGGGAACCATTAATTTGGGAATATGGTATCCAGAAGGATTACGGTTTTGAACTAATCGCTTTTGGGCGGCTGACCCGCAGGGATGCTTAGATTCGGAACTTCGGGCTTTACAATTTCTTGGTGATAAACTAGTGTCATGGCAATCGAAGCGAGGATTGTACATCGTTGTCATCAGCCGAAGCGAGAATATGTAGCCATGCCGTGTTGTGCTCAAGTCATCACGGATGAGAACACAACTCAAAGACTATGGTTCGTGTTTGACAGAATCCCAATGTCTTGCGACAATGAGTGCCATTCGATCTCGTCTTGCTGATTCGGCACTTCGAAATCAAAGCACATCGATCTTGATATCATTTCATCAAGGATCATGTGGGAGCAGTGCTTGTTGAATTATATTTTGTGGAGTGAGAATACCAATTGGCAGATCTTCTCACCAAAGCCTTGCCTCTCGCTAAGTTTAATGAGTTGGTCCACGGGTTGGTATGAGGTGTTTAACTCAAGAGGAATTGAATGACCTCCTAAAGCATCTTTAAACACATCAAACACCAAAATCTATTTTGTAAATAAATTTTTCAAAAACAAAATACAAAAATATAAAACCTGATAAAACAACAAAATATTCTTCTATCTAATTTCTTTCAACATGGCAAGTACATTTCTTCAATCAACACTCTAATCTTTCAAAATTGATTATTTTTCGATCAAGTGTTGAGGAGAAAATATACTCTTAAGTGTTTCAAAACATTAGTGTACTTGCATGTTACTTATTCGGTTGTTTCTTTTATCAATGGTGGTAAACTTTTACGGTTCAAAGACACTCCTCGGACTAAAATTATAACCTTTCATCATTTTCTTAAGTCGAGGGAGTGTAATCAAGTTTATCTCCTAAAATCTTTTGTTTGGTAACCAAAATGGAAGTTAAATGGCTTTGGATGAAAAAGGAAAAGGTGGAGGGACCAGCGCCAAAAGTTTAAAGTGACTTTTAATAAAAACTCTTCCACCTAACTTTTCACTTCACATTTAATACTCAAACCAAACTTCATCTTACGCCTAATAATCATTCAAGAAATCATGTGTTTGGATCATCAATTTGTAAGTGTTTTTGTCTTTATAACAAGTTTTTAAACAAAGGTTTTAAATCTTTCATGAATCCAACGGTTCAATCTTGAGATATTGTGACTTTTGTGTTCTACTGGCGTAAGCGAGAACACACATCATTGGTGTGTTTGTGGTTAAAAGGTGCCAGCGTTTAAATAACATCAATGATACTTCGTTTATCCTCAAAATCCACCCGAAACAATTGATTCATTTCAAAATTAGGGTTCTTGAGTTGATTTGGGTATTTTCAAATGTGAACGTTTTTGGTGATAAAGATTGTTGTATGAGGTTGTATTCAAGTTGAATTGAACATATCAAACCATATTTTACCCGAAACTCAAATGAATTATCAATGGGAAGTTAGGGTTTATATTCATACGGTTTGGGTACTTTTGATTCTTGACATTTGTGATGTTAAAACTTGGATATACATACTCAATATGCTTCTTAGAACTCCCAGAAACATTTTGGTGCATATCCTATGGCTAGAAATCATATCGTAAGTCATGAACCTTAGGGTTTTGACTTCTGGCGTATGACTTTCTGCGTAAAATGTTAAACAAGCTTTCATGCCATAATCACGTTTTAGAATGAATATATGTGATAAGATTGATGATATGATGATTTTATTTCAGGCTTGCTACTTTCGTAAAACTTCAGAATCAAGGTCTTTATTACTCTACGCATAGGATCACCTTGCGTAGACAATTATTTGTAAGAGAAATCCTCACGGCGTAACTATTCGCAGCGTAAGGTTCTACAATGGGACTCGCGTATCACGTGAAGGATATCGTAAACGATGACTCTACGCATAAGGTCTACTCTTACGAGTAAGCCTGCGGCGTAAAGTTTTTATACACCTAGCGTAAGCTCTGCATAAAGTTACTCTGTTCCTCGGCGTAACATTTCTTCGCGCAAAGG
The DNA here is from genome assembly GCA_910596185.1 of Chrysanthemum makinoi. Taxonomy (NCBI): domain Eukaryota; kingdom Viridiplantae; phylum Streptophyta; class Magnoliopsida; order Asterales; family Asteraceae; genus Chrysanthemum; species Chrysanthemum makinoi. Next base: position 236,667,474 of record OU343223.1, on the reverse strand, counting down.
CGAGTTCGCGTAAGCTTGTGCGCCATATAACCCTGTTTCGCGCAAAGCTACTATTCCTACATAAGCCTTGATCAAACCGTTTGAATTATTCACGCGTGCAAACTTGAAAATAAATGAATCATAACGTCACGAATCCAATAATGTCACTAATAAACTTAAGCGTTTGATATGTTGTGAACTATAAGTGATAAAATAAACTTTAAAACTTAAAGTTAACTAACTCACGAAACGTTTCACGGCGTCATTGGACTATGGAAAACAAGTGACTTAGGACTCGTAACAATCATTAACAATGTACATTCAATAATTAGACAATAAAACCTTATGTTGACTAACATTATGTCTTTCGATATGTTGGTTCTTTTGGCTAATGTTATTTGGATCCGCGACATGGTACTCAATTGAATGTGGATGCACCGAAGTTCTCACAATTCTGACATCTTCCTAATGGCTATCCAGAAAGATTGTAAAGAACAATCTCGAGTTGACTTTGAAACCCTACATGCTCGGAATCTTCTTGCTTGATTCTTTGTGGATATTCTAAGGAATCATCCGTACGAACATGCTTTCACACTCACGATTGCGAAGATCTACATACAACAATTCAGAATTCAATGCAAAGGATCAAAGGTCAAAGTCGCGGTGGCAGTGGCGTTAAATCACAAACAAATCACCATCATCGCACATGCAGTTTACGGGCGTTCTTATTCACGACATCGAGCCAACCGCTTCTACCTTTCTGGAAGAGCAGTTACGCAATTCTGATGGATATTGGCTATGATGAAGCTTCGGGAATTATCACTAAGCATTCTCATGTGGAGCTTAAGAACATTCCTCTCGTGGAGAACCCTACATCATCATCACAAGTCGGTCTGCAGTGCGTGGCGGTGGCTATGAGCATCCCAAGCTCATGGAGTGCAAAAATATTTTGGTCATTAATCAACAAGAAGGACATGAAATTGAAGCGCTGTTGTGGGAAGACATGATGTCATTTCACAAGAAACTTGGCTCAGATTCCCTATCGGATACACAAAGTTGTTGATCGAGAGCACTTGGACTTCATCGATATTCCCAAAGGCTCAATGACCACGACAATCCGCGACATGGTGGTGAACCCATCCTATCGGTCGGAATCAAGGAATCGTCAACAAAGGAGCAGTCTTTGTGTTACGATCACCTTCACGTCTAATGAAATCAAAAGCTTGAAACATACAAAGGTATCTTGTAGCGATAAAAGAAGGCAAAGTTGGTCATCTCGATGAAAAGTCTTACGGAACACCTATAAGGAAAACGGAAGAGGAAGTGCGGAAGTCTTTGCAAGCATAAGAGTCGAAGGATGTTCCCGGAGGAATCCTCCACGTAAGAGGAGTTCCGCCCGGAAGTGCTCCTATTCGAATCAAACTGACCGCGAGATAGCTAATGGAGGAGGACTCGGAGGGTACTAAATCAGATGAAGAGATTTTCTAATCTGAATCTACAACGAAACACTCGCCGACAAAACCTCCAAGTCCACAGTGACAAAGAAAAGGAAGACTCCTGTACTTGTGCCTTATGAAGCTTCCGGATGAAGAGCAAGCACTGGATAAATCATACGAGAAGAAGTTCAAATTTGTCGGACTTCAACGTTGCACAACAATTTGCTAAAGAACAAATGGGTGGCCGGTCAAGTGGTGTAGCTCAACCTTCACCAGTCACGATCGCGGTTAATCAACCCGATAAAGAGATCTAGCGCCACCACTTTGGTACAACAACAAACGATGTCGAAGAACTCTTGAGCATGACTTTGAGGAACTTGATAAGGATAAGTCCGAGAAAGATGAGGGTGACAAAGAAAAGCTGAGACAAAAAGTTGAAGAAGATAGAATGCGGAATGATTACGATTATGATAAGTTTTCTTCTGATGCGCTTCGCTCGAGGAGAAAACCTCGCACCTCAAAGGATCGAGTCTCTCCTGTCTCTTCATCATCAGTTCGTCTTCTCTTCTTCTCCACCACCATCAAAGAAATCAACCAAATCAACATCAAATCATGAAAAACCTCGATCTTGGATTTCTCATACTCATAAAAAGAATTGTGAATCGGTCAAATAGGTTAGAAAGAAAGACATGCTTTACAAAAGCTAAACTTTATTCTTGACCGTTAACGTACTTCATGATGAGAATGACAAGATGCAAGTTGAAAGGGAGTATGTACTGAAGCTTATGAAGGATGATCTTCAAGGGAGCATGGGCGAGATGATAAAGGATACACTCAAAGTTCTTAATGGAGGTCATTCAGCCGACAAAGGAGATGTATACTAGACAACTTTATCCGAATCTCTTACATTTAGCCAAGCAAGCCATGAAATCAACTCCGATGAATTTGAGCATCAATACAGTTGAAACAACAATCTTCTCAGATGATGAATTAGTAAACCGGTGGTAAGCGCCAAAAGCGCTCTGCGTTGCCTCCCATGAAGCTAAACTGAAGCATTCTTTGGAATACCAACTCAAGTCATCATTGAGAGAAGAGGCTATAAGGCCTAAGCGTTCGAGATGATGAAGATAAAGATCGGATAAGGATAAAGAGCCTAAGCGCGAAAGAAGTCACGGTGAATCATCGTCCATTGATTACTCAATGCGCCCCTCCACCTAGCGGACTCCTGCTCAACAAAGATCTCCTCCTCGTTCTTAGAGGATAAACCTCATGATTAAAGGACACCTCAGGACTTCAGAAAACCGGTGACCATTTTAAGTATCGGGGGGTGGCGATGAAGAATATCATGAGCCCAACAACAACCGCCTCACCCGACAAAGTACGAAACGGAGATCTTCATCTAGGCCTAAGAAAAAAGAAGAAGAAATTGGTCGACATCATATCATGGCTAGATAGAAGACCATGAAGAATGGTTTTTCTACACTTGTCAATTCCACCTACGAAGAAGGTCAAGATCGGTAGAGGCGGTATACTTTGGAGCATGCTAAAATTACGCAAGAAAAGTTCAAAGTAAAGAAGATGGCGAAATCTGAGTTGCGCGAATCAAGAATGAAGCTTTCAATTATGGAAGATAGCTCGAGAAAGTGCCATCGAGATCGAATATCACCTTGATAACATTGCTCGAGCTATGTCTAATAACATGGATTGGCTCAACCGAGAAGCAAACATCGACTTTCACGGCGGGACAACCCTCCTTATTACGGTCTAAACCACTACCAACGATCGGCCAGCCGGATCGACCTAGGATCCCATGGATATTTCTTCAACAAAGACTTGGAACTTCTTCTTCGCGGTGGCGATGGTTCAAGGAAATCGCTACATCTGACACTTCCATTCCGGTGACTGAATACTCAAATTGCATAGCTATCGAGGAAAAGCTAACCACTTGTTCTCCAACAAAGTGGAAGCATACGGAGATGCAATGTCGGGATTCATCATTGGCGGGCAGAAGAATCTACTACTGGTTTGCCGAGTCGAGTCTCAACATGCGGTGTTGATACTAAAACATCATTGCCATCAAACCGCGTTGATCTTTCGTCCAAATGGGACTACACTATCTCAAGAATATTGTGGTCAAAGACAAGGCGAAAGAGATTATGCATTCTCTGAAGCTGACTTTGAGAATTTGTCTATCAACGACATCGAAGACATGTACCTTGCCAAAGTACGGGGTCGTATGAGACAATTCTCCTTTGAAGTACAAGCGTGAATTCATCAAGTCGGTGCTCATCTTCATCGAGGCGCAGTTATCAAAGAGCGTGTAGAAGATCTCCGGTGGCGGTTGAATCTTATCGGACAGTGTCAACTTCACCCCAAGTAGCTTGATCTTCCGACATCAACCAGCTCTCACAACACTCATCGACAAACCATTAAGTCGTTTGTTGAACTTCAAAGAAATTTCTTGATGGCGTGCAAAGATCTTCACAAGTTTGGAGATCACACTTTGAAGATGGTTAGGGGCGGCAACTACGGTTGAAGGATATACACCAAAAGATTGGGTCTCTAAGCGTGGAATTCTCGGGATCGAAGGGATGTGAGGATCATCAAGATGATTGATGAGCGGTTGTATAGAAGGGATCGATTGAATATTGGAAAGCTATGTTGGTGAATTGACCGGAGAAACATCATCGACTTTCAGCGCGATTCACTCACGACATCTGCGGACTACACGGTACCCCTTGAAGCTGCTTCTTTCATTATAAATTTGGATGTATGATTTAATATGTTAGTGGCTTGTGCACATATTACGATGTACAACCGTACTTGTAAATAAAGGACCACGTAGTGCGCCGATTGCCACAATCCTTATAAAAGGGAAAGCTTCTTACCTTTTAGTAAAACCTATCAAACCTTTCACTTTTCAAGGTTTTGCTCAAAAGAACAAGTACTTTCCTTATGATTTTCAAAACCTCAACGTTTATATCACTTTCGTTGAGGGAGTACTGACTTAAAACTTTATTCACAAATTGTTCCACGATGGTCATTCTTCCCATAACTTTCGAAATGGTCATATTTATTATCAACTTTCAAAAATAACATTTTATATGCCATTTTTGAGGGGAGAAAATCGTGATAAGAAATATGTTGTTTGCTATATGAACTCTAGTGTGAAAAGACTTTAACCCAAGAATTGACAAGATCTTAAGCGTAGGTAACTTCGAAAAGACTTGTCGGGGCGGGTAATAATTTCAAGCTAGTTAAGCTAGTGATGTAAGCGTGTCATAAAGGACTTGTCCAAGTAGAATGTACCATTAGAAACTCTCGGTAGACATGAACCTTGGCGGGTTTGACAATCTTCGATTTGTCACACCCTTCAAGATAGTTATTAGAGCTAGTTGTCACCTAAAGGTGACAATCAACTCTTTAACTATGCCATGTAGTGTCTGTGAGGGAATGTCTATCTTGAGTCAATCAATTCAAAAGTCGGCGCTCTTTCCTCACTTGTGCATTTAATCTAAACTCTAAAGCACATGTGGAGGGGGGTATTTCTGCAAAAAGATAAAACTCTCACAGTGGTTCAAACATGTTTTTTCATTTACAAACCCTTTGAGATATTTTCTTCAAAATGGTTTTATGGCAACATAGGTTAGTCATGGAGTTATAAGGTGACTAAGGTTAGGAATAACCGTCTATGATCCGCCGAGCGGAGGTATCTACCCACGGACACTACCAATAGTTAGAATTTAGAAGTCCTTAGGTATGATTATAAAAGGAGAAATTGAGAATCGGAGAAAGAAGGAGTTGAAGAATTAAAAAGAAATGCAAAGAAAGGGTGAAAAGAAATAGCCCTCCAGTTATTCAACTTAGAGGCGGACACGGGTTCAATTCATATGCTCTTGGTTGTCACTAGATGACACGGTATTGAAGATTAAAAGTCGTCATGGACCCGGTGGCGCATGCACTAAACCTTCTTAGCCACTCAAGTTTCTAACGAAGCTTGTTTCATTCTCACGAGGGAACCCTCGTAAACTATGTATCTCTAGCAGAGATTCTTATTGAAGAAGGAGACCCTCTCCTAGTCTCGCTCGGAAAACCAAAGCGCACTATCGAGTCTAGAGCCACGAGATTCATCAAAAGATCTCTTAGGTACACTTGACATTCTATTACTTGACATTCAACAATAAGAATTTCAGTGGTACATTATCGAGTCCTTCAGATCTTAGCAATGCAGTCAAGAACATTTATGAGAGGTTCACATTTGTGATCCTTATTGATTGAATGGAAACTCTGCGCCGTTCACATCAAGCGACGCAGTAGTCGCTTCGACTCCCGTGGATTCCTCTTAGTGGTCTCAAAGCGGTCTGATGCGTGGTGATGCTTGATTGTACCTCGGCTGACTCATCACGAATCGTAGGTGTGCCGATTTTATCGTGTTATCTCACTTGTGGGACTCCGATTCGAGGCGGCCTTTGTTGAGAATTAGAGTTGTGTTTCACACTATCTTTGTGCTCTCGAGAAGTTCAAACTTGTAAGTCTGCGGAATCCGCTATTACTAACCGTTTATATGTTTTCTTCTTATGGAAGCTCGGGCGGAATGATGTCTGATTCTTCTAGCCTCATGCCAACATACACCATCACTAATGAAAGTTCTACTCAGCAACACAGCGATCGAGAATGATTCTTGATCAAATCAAAGAATCTACAAGTTAAAGACCTAAAGAACTTCATCGGTATTGATTTCCAGCGTCTAAAAGCGTGTGAGCATGTTGAAGAATGATGTGGAAGACTTGGCGTGAAGCAAACACGAAGGCGGACTTGATCTGAGATAACAACATACTATCACTTTCATAAAGAACAATGATCAACAAAAAGTTAAAGATGGCGTCAAAGCATAATTGTTCAAAAACTATCTCTCTACATTGGGAATTGTTGAATCAAGACAATTCTTCTCACAAGAAGAAGAATTTGAGAAGACAAAACTACTATTACATCAGCGCCAGACAAATTCATCACTTGAGGGGAGATTGTTGGAATCACTCCTTAACCTTTATTCAAGTGTTAGTTTCTCATATGTAATAGGTAGCTAATTATGGCCTTTATGTTTGTTTAAGGTCTAGCTTATGTAGAAGGCGTAAGCGGTACGTGTCAATAAGGATAAGGATAGGAACTGGAGTGTTGCCTAGCTTCCCTCTATAAATATCCCTTGTAAACCTTCATTTGAAGGTTGGTTTTTCAAGTTATTCTTTTCATTACACTCTGCAGCATACCATTCATTCTTGGTATTGTGTATTGTTTGGTTTTGCTTGTTGATATTTCTCTTTTACATCGAGCTTGTGTTTGTAAATCACAGTGG
>OU343223.1:236577401-236660606 GCA_910596185.1 Chrysanthemum makinoi | reverse complement strand
TAGTGCATTTACGGAGGTTACGGCGTAACTCATCTTTTAGTTCTGTTGTAACTTGACACAACCTATAAATACCCACAATTCCGGCATTTCTAATCATCCCATTCCACACACAATACTCTGAGAATGTGGGAAAATACTCAAGGAAGGTTTAGGGAAGCATACGGAGTTGTTTCCAAGGGAGAAGTCACACCATTACGATAAGCTTTAGCGTTTATTATTTTACTTTCAATTCATGTATTTCGTACCTTTGATTATTGAATTGATGTACATGATTAATATAAGCGGCTAAGCACCCTTTGGTTCTAGCCTAGTTATGATTCCTTGATTGTTTTGTTTGCGTTTACCTTTACTTCCGTACAATTATTTCTAAGTGTATGCATGCATAATTCTTTGGTAGTCACCTACACGGTTTGGTAGTTTTGAATGGCGGTAGAGGCCAATTGCTAGGAGATATGACCAAGCTGACCCTAGGTGAAGTGATTTGAAAGGGAAGGGTAGATATGACCAAGCCCGACGACCCTTCCTACTTGTGCGATTTGACCAACTGATCACCTATCATTTGGATGAACTTAAGAATTGGGGGGTGAGTGTCTAAGTTCCTAGCAGTGACGGGCACTCACTATTTAGAATCTAGCATGTAGCGATTACTTAATGACTTCGGCTTAGGGGACCAGGGAACAATAGGACTTATATGGCCAGTGCGCTTTGATTTCTCTGTGGTGGCATCTTCTTTCGATAGGTTAGGAGGCGAATTGACCAAATGTTGTCCTCTCGAATTTGACCCACACGAAATGTAATTGGAAGTAAGTAGGCGTAAACATTACTAGTTAGGAGGATTAACTAGGTTAGCACCACTATTCCTCTATTGATTTCCTTTATACCATTTAATTGCTTTTATATTCTGCATTAGTAGTTTAATTAATTAAAAACCCTATCAAACCATTTTATATTCGTGACAATTAGACTTAGTAATTATCCGACACACATAGCTCTTGGGACGACCTCGGCTTGACCATTTACTACACTACACCGACCGGGTACACTGCCCGTTAGTGCATTAGGGTAGACCATAGGTATAGCGAGACATTATAAATATTAAGACATGGTCAGTAAAACCTGCATCACCTACCTATACATGTGACTGACATGCTTATACTTCTATTAGTATCTCAGCTTGTTATGATATTTATTATTTTTATTAATTGTTGATTTTTACGACTTGTGTGATTGCCATGCTTACATTCTATTCACTTGATTTATTTGATTATAAAATTCTGCTTAGCTTATAAACATATATAAATGTATATATATATATATATATATATATATATATATATATATATATATATATATATATATATATATATATATATATATATATATATATATATATATAGAATCTAGATCAAATAAGATCAAACTTAAAGTTGTTAAAATGAGATCAATCTAAAATTTGACAAGTGACACTCTCCTTATAACAAAAATAATTTTTTTATTAGCTACAACTAAAAATATTAATGTTTTGATAGATTTCTTTTTAAAATTTACAAAACCTAGGTGATACACTTTGATTAGAAGTGTAATGTGTATCAAGTTTTTGTATGTGTATCAGATTTTGGAATATTTATTAGTGTAATGTGTATCAGGTGTATCACTAATTCAAACTCATGTAGCATTTGGTTATTAGTTTCTAAAATGTTATTTTATATTAAAATATTATATTTTTGTGTATTATTGCTAAAATTGTTATTTATAAACGTTTTAGTGGTTTTTTAGACTTGATCTTATTTTTACAACTTTAAGTTTGATCTCACATTAACCCTCCCCTATATATATATATATATATATATATATAGAGGTTGGTTATTGTAAAATGTAGATTAGTGTAAAAAGGATAAGAAGTATTTTTGATCATTGGATCTAGCTAGCTAAAATTGATCAATGGATGAGGTTAGTAATGGTATTTTAATAAATATTTGAAAGTTAATATCATAACTCTTCATTAATAAAGGGCAAATATGGTAAACTAAATTTTTGTATTTGACCACATTTTAAAATGTTTCTTTTTTTTTGTTTGCCATACGATTAGTTCATAATAGGGGTGTAGGAACATTAATTTCATATTTATTATACTAATGATGACACATTAATTTGCATAATTGGACATTGTGTTTCTTGAGAAATATATAATAACACACATTTTACTTTTTGTATCTATACTTTTGTAGTGGCACACATCATTTTTTTTACACATTTCATATGTTTTATTTTTCTTCCTTATTTATTACAGTGATGGTGATACTAACTTTGTTATACATTTTATTAGGGGTGAGCATGGGGCGGGGTGGGGCGGTTTTATGGTAAAACCAAAAACCGAACCGTATATTTCGGTTTTTGGAAACTACAAACCGTTTGGTTTCGGTTTTTTCGATTTCGGTTTTTCGGTTTTTGACATTGAATCGGTTCGGTTTCGGTTTTATTCGGTTTTTTCTTACTTGAAAACAACCAAGTTTTAATCTTATATGAAGTTTACAATTCTAAGTTTTCAAGCAAAAATATTTAAACAAATATCAACAATAGCGTATTGTCTAGCAATCCAAAGCGTCGAAAAAACGTACAAAACAACCAAACATCAATCTAAAATATAAAATGCACGTCTTTTCGACTTTGCACTTTTCGTTAAACTACGAGAATTGTAGGGGAAATTTTCAAAGAACACTATTGTTCGAAAACAAAGATATAATATCTATAAATAAAACAAATTTTAATGTATAGATAGTAAACAACACATTTTTTAATAGATAAAGTTTTATACTTAAATCTTTAAAATTAAATAGCAAATCTTTTATATAGATAAAATTATATAAAAACATATAAAAAAGTGGGGCGGGGCGGTTTTCTCGGTTCGGTTTTTCTTATGAAACCAAAAACCGCCCCAAACATTCGATTTTTATAAAATTCAAAACCATCGCCATCGGTTTATCAAATGGGGCGGTTTTTTCGGTTCGGCTTTTTCGGTTTTTTCGGTTTTGATTCGGTTTTTCGGTTTTTGTGCTCACCCCTACATTTTATGACACACTAAGTTTCATAATACATTTATAGTGACACACTAAAAACTTTGACACATTTGTAGCGTAACATTAAATTTCTTGACACATATATGGTGACACACTAAAATCTTAGTATATTGTAGTGACACTAAATTTCTTGATACATTGATAGTGACATACTAAAAAGTTTTTTTATGCGTTTGTAGTGACACACTAAGTTTTATTACACATTTTTAATGACACACTTGACACACACATCCTTACACATACGGCACACCGTCTTAGTAAAGTGACACATCCTTATATATATTCACACATTCGATATACATACAATTTATGATTTTATTGAAAATGAAAATGAATATTGTATTTTGAAGTAAAAGTGGCGTGAGTTACCATTTGTAATAGTAACTTAATGGAGAAATTAAAGAGGCTTAAATGAGTACTTAAAAATAGATGTAAAATACCTTTGCTACCCTTGCTTGTTTATTGTCAAAATTTTTACTTTCTACCTTTTTTATCCTAAGTCACTTTTTATTTGATCCAACTTCTCTCTCTCTCTCTCTCTCTATATATATATATATATATATATATATATATATATATATATATAGGTTTGGGTTATTATGAAAAGTTTCTTATAATGAAAAGAATGAGAAGTCATGTGGAGGTGACATGTGTCACCTTTGCCACATCACCATGCCACATCACCATACCCCACCCCAACCCACCCACCCCGAAATTTTTTTTTGGGCAAAAATTTTTTCCTTAAAATTTTTCTTTGCATCACAACATGATTTTAGTGCATTAAGGTTATAAATTCTGCATCACAGTTATAAAGATTCTTGCATCACAATCATGATTTTAGTGCTTTAAGGTTATAACCTTGATTTTAGTGCATCATAGTTGATGCACTTAACTATTAACTATGATGCATTAACTTATAATACAGATGCACCAAAACTTATTAGTGCATTAAGGTTATAAGTTATTGGATCACAATTATGATTTTAGTGCATTAAGGTTATAAATTCGCATCACAGTTATAAAAGTTACTTGCATCACAATCATGATTTTAGTGCATTAAGGTTATAACCTTGATTTTAGTGCATTTTTAGTTGATGCCGAATTATTAACTATGATGCAGTAACTTATAATAAAGATGCACCAAAACTTATTAGTTTATTAAGGTTATAAGTTCTTGCATCCGCGTTATAAATTCTTGCATCATAATCATGATTTTAGTGCATTAAGGTTATAAATTACTGCATCAAAATTATGATTGTGATGCGTAAATTATAACTGTGATGCACTAATGAAATTTGGCGGGAAATTTTTGGCGGGAAAAAAAATTGCCAAAAAAAAATTTTTTGTTTGGCGGGAAATTTTTTTTTTTTTCGGGGTGGCCGGGGGGGTGGGTGGGTGGGTGGGGTGGGGTGGGGATGGGGGTGACACATGTCACATGACGTGGCATGATGATGTGGCAAAGGTGACACATGTCACCTCCACATACCTTCTCATTCTTTTCATTATAAGAAACTTTTCATTTTAACCCTACCCTATATATATATATATAACAGGAGACATTTGGCATTAATGCCACCTCAATGCCAAATAATCAAATTTCATGCCACATAAGCATTTGTTGTCCACCTAAGCAAATTTTTAATCCACCTAAGCACAAATTTTAAATTTCTGATTTTTAATATTTGTTTTTATAAATTTCGGATTTTTCATGATTCTTAATAATTTTATTTATAAATTTCGGATGTTTATGCAATGGTTTCGAAAATTATTTATAAAAAAGGAGCCTTGCAAGGATTGAACCTTGGTTATTTGGATAAATAACAAGTGTGTTTACCACTTAGGCAACAAGTTATTTTGATAATTATGTTGCATATTATAATCTATAAATGACTATAATTATATTGGAATCCTATACTAAATACAATTTATCTACAAACATTATATTAAGTAATTATCTTTTTAAAAACTTATTATACATAAAAAAAATACGCCTCTTTTAAAACCATAAGGAAATAAGATTTTAGGGTTTTATTGTTTTTTAATGTGTTTTTGTGCAGGTATCGTACCGGATTTTTTTTGACAGAAAAAGGCATGCCTCTTTTCCCTCAAAACCCTTATGATGAAACTTTGTTACCGTGTATGCATATATTGGTTTGTTTACAGCTTTTTTCAGGTTATACATCATCTTTGCATGTTAGTCTTCTTCTTTGAACACATGTTGAGTTGTGTGCATGCATGCTAATAACATCAGGTTAGATATAATTTTTATTTTGCTTGGTTTGAATTTTTGAACCAAAAAAATATCATAATTATGTTGTGAAAAACATGATTTAAAACTTAAGGCCCGCTCAAGCTGAGGCAAAAAATTGTATTCAATGTCGTCTTAGATGATAATTTAGGCCACTTCAGGTTAAAGGGATTCAAGAATGCCAATGCTAATGGGTTTTACGGACTATGTAAACGTTGATGCGCTTTTGGTGCAGAACACTAGCACGTTTGTGAATGAGCCTAACCCAACAAGTGCCATCACAGCTGAGCCAGCAATTGTTCCACCATTGGCTCAAATTAATCCGGTCAACGGTGAGAGTTTTGACTAGAGGGTAGCAAATCATGTTTTTTAGCTAAAATTTACACACCAGCAGGAGGAAGAGTGGGGTCGGTTCAGAAACCAGTGAAGAATTCATAACAGAAATCAAATGATAAAACAAGAAATAAATGGCCAAAATCGCCTTTCGAGTGTTGAATTTTAAAGGGTTATTTAAACTCCGTTTATCTGAGTATGTTTTTAAAGAAACTATATTATCATTCTCATGATTTACCTATTACAAAGTTATATTCATCTATGCAACTGTTAGTCAATATGAGTTATCATAATATCTTTCTTATTATTTTTTGTTAACTAACGAGTTGATAAAACTGTGCTTCACTAATAACAGAAACTACAGATTAGTCATGTATGTGTTTACATAATCCCAAACAATGATATAAAATAACCCTAATGCAAACTTATTTACTAATTGTCTTATAGGGTTTGATGACAGCCCTTATCAACTATTTGATATCCATTTACCATGATTTCTTATACATATTATTTTGTGCAGGAAAGTAGGAAACCAAGGTCTTCAGTGATGTGAAGTCGGATATTTGTTAACAAACAGTGTTGGATCAAAATCGGCCCGATCAAGTTGGTACGTTACCTTTTTTGTATTATAAATAGCTGACATGTTAATATTGAAGCATTTAATAAACGTGGTTCTTATGTTACATTAGTTGAAATCGTGAGTGGTGGCATTGTCGTTTGTGGCCTACATTTATAAGGTACTACATTCATTTTGTATTCACTTTTCTCTTGGGGCGTTGATGTGACGGGACCGTTGGTAGAGTTCGAAGTGATCTACAAGCCGGTGATAGGGGCTGGAAGTGCTACACTTACAGTTGTAGCGAAGGTAACAATAAGACCACATTTTATGGGTCAATTGAACTTCAAAATGGTATAGAGCTTAGTTATAACATTTGGCTTAATTGTTAGTCTATCAAATGCTACATATACATAGGGTTGTATGAAAGATGGATATCCAAAGGCTGCGACATATCTCCTATTGGTTTAAAAAATTTAAAGCAAATTTGAGAGCTGGTTAAAGTTTACATGGAAGTTATTACGACGTTTTTTTACATAGAACTCTTAGTGCAAGTCACAGTATTTTCTTCATTTACGGAGTTAATTGCGTGAACTGAAACTCACAACTATGACTGATTTAAACAACAACAACAAAAGCTGCAACAACAAGTACTACAACAAGTACAACAACCAGTGAAAACCAGTAGATCTAATAAAAAACGTTACTCCAGTAGCAATCATGAAATAGAGACGAAGGAACAGTTGGAGCTTATAGAAAGAAGGCGACAAAATTTGGCAACTGAAGTGTTGATGAAGTGTTGGAGCTTATAGGTAGAATAGGCGTGCTAGAGTGGTGTTTAAAAAATGTTCGGATCACGAGAAGTTGCTCATGGTAGTACTGGAAAATTCAACATCTTCGGTTCCATTGCTATTGCTTACGAGCTTAATTATACTACGATGATATCGTATAAGCTGTGAGCGTGTAATCTCGCTCATTGCTCCATTTATGAAGACAGAAACATAGAGGACCAAAGTTGCTTATTGTAAACATTTAAACCGAATAGCGGTTACAAATTAGTTATGGCAGTTATTGCCGAACCATCATGTCGTTTGGATTCATGTCCATTCGAAACCTATATATACATGTACATGTTACAGAATTTGGTTAGTTAGAACATTTGACAAGTTATTCATCTTATTGCAATTTCATATATTTGTTTTACTCAATCATTTGGGACCAACATTTGGCATCAAGAGCCTGCCTATTGACGCTCGTTACACCGAATACAACCATCACTCAAACACAAAATCTTTACCGAATACTAGAACCCAGAATCTGTTGTTAACGAGTACAAAAAAAAGAACCAGAAAACTTTCTTGAACGAAGAAGAAGGAACCAAAAGATATATGCGCTGAAATTTTGTTTCAGGAAGGAGAATAAGAAAGAACGCAACGTATTAAGAAAACATACGCTGCATGGATAACTTGATAACGCAAGGAAAGTAGTGCACGACCGTACTTGTGTAGAAATTGCATTCGACAAGCCACCAAACTGTGGTGACTTGATACACACGTTAGTTTGATTCGGAACGCAGCAAGTAAGACGAAGGAAAACTTTGTTACACTCGTTGGTTTTTCAAATCATACAACGAAGACAAACACCTTGTTTGTCGAGACAAAAGTAGAGAAGACGTACGCAAAGAAAGAAAGAAAAGGACGTTGCTTGAAGAAAAGAAAAAGGTACCGAACCAGAAAAACAATCGAATTGTTTTTGGAGTAATGCTCGCAATACAAAGAGAGACAACAACAGGAGCATCCTGATCATTTGCTCGCAAGGATACCGCTGGTATTTCTGTAGGTTGTTGTAGATACGGTGTGGAATAAAGAAGAAGAAGTATTGTGGAACGCGGACAAGCAACGAGGGCAACAAGGACATCACTTGTTGACATACTACCGTCGAGTAGTAGAACAAAGACAAGCAATTCGCTTGGTCTTTTGGAAGAAATTACCGAGACTAATTTCTGAAACGTTTTGTGTTTATTAGAAACTTGGAGATAAAAGAAGCAAGTTCGACACAAAAGAATCCGAGACTTGGAGATAAAACAAGCAAGTCAACACAAGAAAAGACAACGTGATACAAGGAGTGGTATATTTTTGAAGAAAGCAAGTCGACAACATCAATAAAAGGTGTACCGATTGCTTTGAAAACAAGAACAAGGGAAAAGAAAAATATAGTTGGTATATTCAAGTACCGACAAGAAGAGAAACGCGCGTGACAAACACAGGTCACACGAAAAATCTCAAACTTTTGGATTTCCTTTCATATTTATAGTATAGATACTTAGTTTATACTATTAGAAATCCATAGTTCCATATTAGGATCCCCGGATAACTATTTCTGTTCCCGTAGTATTAAGTGATACCACTAGTTAGAAAATCCCCATACGAATTAGAAAGTGAAGATCATAAGCACTATCAAAATGCCCGGAGACGATGCAAGTGGCAGTAACACTACACCAAAACCCGTAACCCCTATGACACAGTATCAATGCCCAAAACTCAAAACCACAAACTACACAGTTTGGACTATACAAATAAAGGTGATACTAGAAGCACAAGGATTATGGGAAGCAATAGAACCTAAGGTTGACACACAAGTAGATGTTAAGAAGGATAAGGTAACAACTGCCTTCTTATATCAAGCGTTAACCGAAGATGTGATCTTATAAGTAGCAAGTTGCAAAACAGCAAAAGAATTATGGGATTCGTTGAAAAAGAGACACGTTGGAGAAGAAAAGGTGCAACAAGCACGATTACAATCACGATGATTGGATTTGGACTCTTCGGATGAAGGAGGATGAAACGGTGGATGCATTTACAGCCAAACTGAACGGCTACGCCACGAAGGCTAAAGAATTAGGAAAAGCGTTGGATGAATCACTTTTAGTACGAAAACTATTAGATTCCACAACAGATAGGTTCATTCAAATAGTACCATCCATAGAACAGACGAATGATCTCGATGACATTACGTTACATGAGATCTCAGGAAAACTTAAGGCATTCGAGGAGAGAATAAAACTCCGAAAGGGAGGACAAGTATATAGCCAGGACAACTTATTATTCGCACAAGGCGAACACTCTAGAAATAAGAAACGATTTACCAAATATAGAGGTAGATCAAACTATTCATGAGGAAACTGGCAGAATAAGGGAAATAGAAACAACTCGAATGGAGGAAACTCATCCCACTCTGATAAGTCGAATAATGGAAAACAAGGATGGGATAAGAGTAAAATTACATGTTATAATTGTGGAAAACTCGGACACTACAAGAAGAATTGTAGAAGTCCACCAACAACTCAGGAACAATCAAACCTTATCTTAGAAGACGATGAACCATCATTACTAATGGCTACACACGAGACTGAAGAAATCTTGGTAAATGAAGAACAAGTACAACCCCGAAAATATGCTACGACAGATGCTAGCATATGGTATTTAGATAATGGTGCAAGTAACCATATGTCAGGCACCAAAGGCTATTTTAAAGATATTGACGAAAACATCACTGGACGCGTTCGTTTTGGAGATGGATCGTATGTAGAGATAAAGGGTAGAGGTTCAATACTATTAGGATGTAGAAACTTACAACAGAAGATGATTTCGGATGTTTACTACATTCCAAACCTCAAGAGCAACATACTTAGTCTAGGACAACTATCTGAAATAGGTTGCAAAATCATCATGGATGGAAATTTATTGACTTTGTATGATAAGAACAAGAAGTTGTTGATGAAGGTAGAACGATCTAAGAATCGACTTTACAGTATTAGATTGCATATAGTAGCACCTATATGTCTCTTAGCAAACGTAGATGACCAAGCATGGTTATGGCATGCTAGATTAGGTCACCTGAACTTTGATGCAATAGATAAAATGACAAGGAAAGGTTTAGTGGATGGAGTACCAAGAATAAAGCATGCAGGACAAATCTGTGATGCATGTTTATTAGGAAAACACATCAGAACACCATTTCCAAACCAAGCTAAATTCAGATCAAAGAACCCGTTGGACTTAGTATATGGAGATCATTGTGGTCCCATAAGTCCAAAGAACACACTCCGGAAGGAAGCTCATCTTCTTATTAGTAGATGACTGCACACGTTTCATGTGGGCTTACTTTCTAAACTCGAAAGATCACGCGTTTAGCACATTCAAGGAATTTAGACACCAGATCGAGTCAAAGTTGAAGTTGAAAATCAAGATGCTAAGAACTGATAGAGGAGGTGAATTTACGTCACATGAATTCACCAAAATCTTTGTAAGGAAAATGAAATTGAGAGACAATTGATGACACCATACTCACCATGAGAATGGTGTAGTAGAGAGGAGAAATAGAACAGTGTTATCAACGACTAGGAGTATGATGAAAGCAATGAAGTTAATTACCCTTAACTTTTGGTGAGCAGATAAGGCACGCCATTTACATACTCAACAGGGTACCGACGAAAGCCTTGGAAGACAAAACACCATATGAGACCCTCTACAACAGAAAACCAAACCTAGAATACCTAAGAATATTCGGATGCACAGCTTATGCTAAGGTAACGATACCTCACTTAAAGAAGTTAGATGATAGAAGCATTCCAATGATTTACTTAGGAGTTGAAGAAGGATCAAAAGCATGTAGGCTATATGATCTAGTAGGAAAGAAGAAACATGTTAGTAGGGATGTAAAGTTTATGGAAACGAAACCATGGGATTGGAATAATAATGAAGAGGATACGAGTACTGAGGATACGTTTTGGACTAGCTTTGTAATAGATGAAGTTGACTATGATAATCCTACACCAGTCAACATAGAAAACACCGACAACACGTATCAAGAACAAGAACCTATACCAGATCCACCCTCACCAATCACACCACCATTATACACTTACAACCCTAACTCAGAAGATGAAGAAAGAGCTACTATAAGCTCATTAGAAAGCTCGGATCCTAGATTTGATCATAGACCTATAAAAGGTTTAAAGAACATTACGGAAATCTACCAAATTGCACGTGAAGTAGAAGCACCTAGCTTATTCTTCACAGAAGAAGAACCCCGTAACTACAAGGAAGCATCAAAAGATGAGAAGTGGATTGAGGCCATGGAAATTGAATTAGATTCAATCAACAAAAATAACACATGGACCCTTACCACATTGCCTGAAAATCAGAAAGCAATAGGACTCAAATGGGTTTATAAAACCAAAAGAGATGCACAAGGAAGGATCATAAAGTATAAAGCAAGATTAGTAGCAAAAGGTTATGTACAAGAACAGGGAATAGACTTCGATGAAGTGTTTGCACCAGTTGCTAGGATAGAGACAGTTCGATTGATATTAGCACTAGCAGCATATAATGGATGGCAAGTACACCACTTAGATGTAAAATCAGCATTTTTACACGAAGAATTGAAGGAGGAAGTCTATGTTACACAACCTGAAGGTTTCATACAACAAGGAAACCTAGGAAAATTCTACAAGCTAACTAAAGCTTTGTATGGCTTAAGACAAGCACCTAGAGCTTGGAACGTGAAGCTTGACCAAACATTAAAGTCATTAGACTTTAAGAAATGTAATCTCGAACAAGCAATCTGCACAAAGAGAAGCAATACTTCTACACTTATCGTTGGAGTATATGTGGATGATTTGATAATCACAGGCACTCCAAAGAAGGAAGTAGATTTGTTCAAATCCCAGATGAAAGATAAATTTGAAATGAGCGACTTAGGGTTGCTAGCATATTGCCTTGGGATAGAAGTTACACGACAGAGGAGAGATTACAATCAAGCAAACCGGATACATTAACAAGATCTTAAAAGAGACAAGCATGACGGACAGTAATGACACGAAAACACCGATGGACCCCGCACTAAGTTGGTCAAGGCGGAAGATGGAAACCCAGTTGACGCAACTTATTACCGAATCTTAGTTGGAAGTCTCGGATACTTATCGCATACAAGACCGATCTTAGTTACTCATTCGGACTACTCAGCAGATTTATGCAAGACCCAAAGGATCATCACCTGAAGGCGGTGAAACAAGTAATCCGATACATCAAAGGAACAAAAGACCATGGAGTAATATACAAGAAAGACTAAGCGCAAGATTACAGGATACCGCGACAAGTAGTTATGGAGTCAATACGATCAAGGAAAAGGAACTACCTGGAATAGTATTTTACTTTGGAGAGTCACCTATCACCGGTGTACTCGAAGCAACCGAAGTAGCACTCTCATCATGTGAATCGAATTCATGGCGGCTCTCTGCAGCAGCATGTCAAGCCTTATGGCTAAAACGATTACTCATTGAATTAACTGGATTAGAAGAAAAGAAGATAACGCCGAGTTGACAATATATCAGCTATACAACTCGTAAAGAACCCAGTATTTCATGGAAGAAGCAAGCATATAGAAATTCGCTATCATTTCATTCGGGAATGCGTAGAGAATGGTCATATCAACGTAGAACACGTAAGTGGAGAACTTCAAAGAGCAGATATTTTAACCAAAGCCTTACTAAGACTCAAGTTCGTGACTATGCGATAAATGCTCGGAGTTCAAGACTTAGGAGGAAGCAACGATCAAGATTAAGGAGGAGAATGTGAGCATGTAATCTCGCTCATTGCTCCATTTATGAAGACAGAAACATAGAGGACCAAAGTTGCTTATTGTAAACATTTAAACCGAATAGCGGTTACAAATTAGTTATGGCAGTTATTGCCGAACCATCATGTCATTTGGATTCATGTCCATTCGAAACCTATATATACATGTACATGTTACAGAATTTGGTTAGTTAGAACATTTGACAAGTTATTCATCTTATTGCAATTTCATATATTTGTTTTACTCAATCATTTGGGACCAACATAAGCCTGTCCCTCTTCCATTTGGTCAAGATCAAAATGTGTGCTAGGTTCTCTCTTTTCAACCAGCTTCTGGTAATTACTAACTATTCAACTTATTGTGTAATACTTTCGAGCAATTTATAGTGATTTGTTTATAACATGCCATTGGTCACGAGAAATCATTTTTTACCTGGATACAAGATGTGATAGGTGCTAAAAATTTCGTCTTTAAATTGTCACGGATCATTTGATGTATTTTTTTTGACATAAGCAATTAGTTGTTACTTGAAAAGCAAAACTGATACTTTGCATCCACTTGGTGCACAAAGTCAATGTTGGAATATGATGGGATTTGCAAAAACTCTAGAAATATCAACAGATTAGGCCAGATTCTTTTCTTGAAGTCCCTATAGATGATGATCAGAGCATAACCATGTGAGTATAAAGATGTAGTTTTTTTCTTTTTCTTTTTCGCTTACTAAGGTGCTGGTAACACCGTCTGTGTATCAACCTATCTAATACCTTCTATGGTAGCGTAACCAAATGCCATTGTGAGAATCCAACATGCCCAATAGATTTGATCTATCCACCTGATGATTGTCATTATAACGACACACTTTCGTTTTCACTACAAGTAAGAATCATTTTAAACTTTCTAGGATATGCATTAATAAATCAACATATTATAGATTGCAAGCTTTTACTATTTAACTGGATGAACATTGTGCTAATTTTGTGACTTACATTTGAACATTTGGCAGATTTTTCATGTTGAAGATATAGTTGTGAATGGAATGATTAAGGGGAGTATTATTCAGATCCACAGGGCGATGAGCGTCATTGTTTCACCTCCTTTAAAAACAAGCACATGTGTTAATATTACCTCATTTGGT
The DNA here is from genome assembly GCA_910596185.1 of Chrysanthemum makinoi. Taxonomy (NCBI): domain Eukaryota; kingdom Viridiplantae; phylum Streptophyta; class Magnoliopsida; order Asterales; family Asteraceae; genus Chrysanthemum; species Chrysanthemum makinoi. Next base: position 236,646,618 of record OU343223.1, on the reverse strand, counting down.
TGTCATCAAATCACTCTTCTTTACCTCATTTGACATAAATGAACTATCAAAATGTCTTACACTTTTGGAATAGGCTCCATTTATTTATTTATTTGAGATAGGTAATTTCAAGGGACACTCGATTGAAGATACTCTTGGTATGCTAAACCTTTATGAGGCTTCTTATCATTCTTTTGAGGACGAAAATATATTGGATGAAGCTAGACATTTCAAAGCTAATAAGCCCATCAAATAAGCTAAGACAAGAGATATTTTCTCATCATCTATCTTTCTTGTGCAGATTCCAAGTGGTATAGCTGGTCAAAATGAAATTAATGTTCTTGCTGGTGATAATGTTAATAGTCTTTCTTCCAATGTCCTTATTTGTCGATTACTTGGATATCTATAATGTTTTCAGATAGTCCTTTCTAGAGACACAGTTGTGTGTGTGGAGCACACCTAGTTATGAAAAGCAAACCAGTAAACAGTTGCAAATTCTCAGGGGGCGTGTTGTTGCTCCCTCTGCTGATACGCGTATACAATTTCATCAAGATCAGACACATTTGTTAGTCGTCCATGAAACTCAGATATCTATTTTTGAAGCACCTAGACTGGAATGCCTGAAACATGTATGTTTCTTGTGTAGCTATTTTTCTGTATATAGTGTAGCTTCTTTTGACACCATGTCAATTATTTTGTACTAGATACGAATATAGACGCTGAATAATAATCATTTAATTATGACTTCTGACAGTTTTCTTTATGGTCTATTTATTATTTCCAACAGTGGAGTCCGTGAGAGGCAAGTGGTCCGATCACAAATGCTACTTACTCATGTGATAGCCAATCAATATACATCACTTTTGAGGATGGAAGTATAGACATTTTAACAGCATCAACACTCAGATTGCATTGTCGTATCAGTTCCACTGCATATCTTCCCTCAAATCCAACGTGAGTATTTTCCAGTGATATGGTTTCATATGTTATATAGTTTCGTGTTTCTAATCTGTTATGACTTGCATTTCAAGGGTGTACCCATTTGTGGTTGTTGCGCATCCGTCTGAACCCAATCAGTTTGCTTTGGGACTTACAGATGGTGGAGTATGTATGATTGAGCCAAATGAGTCTGAAGGGAAATGGGGTACCTCACTGGGCTCGAAAGTGTGGCTGGGCCAAGCACTGTGACTGTGGGTCCTGCAAATACAACTGATCAATCTCACCGATAGTTCTCTTTTTTTGAAACTTTTCAGAGCAGGATGCAAAGATATAGACAGGCGATGATACATAGAACATAGCTTTATAGAGTTCAAATTAGATGCGGCACCAATATCTGTTCATTTTTTGCTGTTACCTATTGAATCAGTAGCATGTAGTGTTGTGTAAATCCTATATGAAGAACAAGCAAAATGGCTGGTTTTGTAACTTTAAATTATTGAAACATGCTAATAAGGGCCAACAAAAATCAATGGGACAAGAAACAAAAATGGAGATAGATGCAAGAAGCTTTTAGGATGATATTCCCATTTAGATTCAATCACTGGAACATGCTAATAAGGGCCCAATTAATACTTATGATTTGTCAACACCACTGGGTGATTATGAAAGACCAGCCTGATTGACACGATCTTTTCAAACAAATGCACCGGATATCCATTCAAATGAAAATATGGATTTATAGATGGATGAAATAGATTCTTTTATTGAAACTAACATAGCTTTCACTTAGTACGTACCTAGGGAGAACTTTCTCATTACCAAAGAACAACTTTTTGACATGACATGCAATATTTGGTGAAGATTATACAACAACTGGAGCTTATGATACTGAAGTCAATGCGGTGTTGGAAGATGCTCCATTGGACGAGAGGAATATTATAGGTTGCAAACAATTTAGGGTGGTTTTTTTTTTTTTTAATAATGAAAAATGTCTTTTATCTGCTGACTATTTTATTTAAAAGTTGCAATAATCTGCTTAAGGGGTCAAATAGTCAGTTTCATCATTACTGCAACAAAATTTATTATTTTTATTATCTGCTAACCTTCTGCTTCACAACACGTGCGCTTGCAGTATCTACAACCTCATGAACACGGAAAAAAATTGTCCCAAGTTGAACTTTTGGTGATTGATGAAGCTGCAGCTATTCCGCTGCCAGTTGTTAAGTCTTTGATTGGGCCGTATTTGGTCTTTCTTTCTTCCACTGTTAATGGGTATGAAATTAATATATTTATGTGTGCTTGTGTAAATACGAATCGAGGCAAGAATAACCTACTTTTTGAAGTTGTTTGCTGTTTATTACAACTTTCACAATTTTCGTGCATAGTTATAACTACTTTATATGTTTTTTAATTGCAGCTATGAATTGAAGGTACATGGAGATCTCTATCCTTGAAGCTTCTGAAGCAATTAGAACAAAGAAAGTGGAACAGCTACGAATGTTGTTTCTTCTGGTATGATACTGCCATGATTCACAAATTTCAACACTCATAATTTATTAATTAACATACATATAACTGATAAGACCTGGCTCAAGTACAAAAATACAATGAACAGGTGTAAGTAATCAACCGCGATTAAAAATTTCTCCTACTTTATAATATACATTAAGAATTCACAAGCTGAATTCTTACTTAAATAACTTCCTAGCTATGATTCTAAATGAAATAAAATAAACCTGTATATACCAAAAGATTTTAAATTCTTATTTCATCTGTTATGATTGTTAATATTGCAGGCCGACTGTGGAAAACTAGAAGGGGGGGTTGAATAGTTTTGCCGATTTTAAGTTGATTTCAAAAACTTTAGATTCAATATTATGTGAAATCGTATGGATGTTGAAACCGTATAGATCTAATGATAATGCAAGCAAATAAATAAAGTAAAGGGATAGAAAAGACACAACCGATTTATAGTGGTTCGGCTACAAGGTCACCTTCCTTGCCCTACTCCACTCCCCGAGTCACCTACTCGAGAGTTCAAGCACTATGTCAACAAACTCCTTCACTTGGCGAAGAAGCCTTCACAACGTTGCTTACACTTTTTCCGGTACAAAGCTAGATACCGAGTCCGTAGCAAGGTGGACCAAACCAACACAACTATTACACAACAAATATGTGAAATATCAAATACAAGATCTTCGCTACAGAAATCTTGCGGAGTGACAAATCAATCAAGGACCCCTTGCTTGGATGACTTGTAGAATGCTCGTGATCTCGCCTTAGAGAAGGACCTATGTGAGGATCACAAATAGAAAGAAAGAAGAACAACTCTCTAGATCAAGTGATCTATATGTTAGAAGAGAATGAGAGTGTATGAGAGATTTAGTAAGAAGAGGGGTGAGTTAGAATGAAGAAATGGCTCTCTATTTATAGGTAAATTTCTCATCTGCTCCACGGATCCCACGGATCCCTTTCACTTGGGATCCGGCTAGTGTAATCCTAGGGATCCGTGGTATGCTCCTCTTTGCTCATGGGTTTTTTGGTTATGGGTCATGGGTTATGGGTTGGTCCATGGGTTTTCTTTAGATTCAATGTATCTAAGTATACATTGTATCAAGTCTTCTTTGGTATGGGTTTAAGATCCATGGGTTATGGTCCATGGGTTATGGTTTTTACCCATTCTAATAAACTATTACAACAAATGCTTAATTATTACATTTTTGTATTTAAATGGCTATATGTAAATGCTTTACAAAAATAACATGTATCCTTATAATTTTACTTAAGATAACATTACATTTGTTATCAACAAAACACAAAGAGATCGCAAAATATTAATAAAGTTTTTACGGTTTATTTGTATTAACAATCTCTCCCCTTTTGTTGATGACAAAACATAATGTTATGATGAGTAAAACTTAAGAATAGATGTAAGTTTTGAAAGCCCTAAGTTTTACTTCTTCTCCCCCTTTTGTCGAAACAAAAAGTTAACCCTTGGAAGAAATAAACAAACTCCTAACTCCCCCTTGACGGTAGCTCCCCCTTGTTTGGTGAAGAAAAATAAAAATTCCTACAAAAAGAAAGGTTAGTAACATGCTTATATAATCTTGTGATTGTCGAGAATCAAGATTGGGAGCCAAGGTATGTAAACAAGGCCTTGTAATAAAACAACAAATTGTAGTGGTATGTATGCCACTTACAAGCATGTAAAAATAAGAACAAGACTTGTTCTTGAAAATGACTTCAAAGAAAAATAATACTAAAAGTAGAAAGTAGTAGTAGTGATTCCTTCCATGCTTGCATAAGGTTATGGATGGAGGTTTTGATGAGTAATGGTATTGATGCGATCAAGGATGAGGTTGAGTATGAAACGCATTTCTTCCCTAACTTCTATTGCAATTTTCCTAGTGGATTGGCAATGTTCACAATGTAAATGATGTGGGTAATGAGTGCGGAAGTTTTCGGGTTGTTTTGATTTGAGTTTTTCGGAAGTTGTGGTGGAAAAATAGGAAAATATGGATCAATATCCGGAATGTTAATAAATGGTGGTGGAAAAGAACCTAGATGTTCTTGTAATGTGATGGGAGCTAATGGTGGTGATGTTTCAAGATCTTGAAAGATAGTATTTGGAGATGTGGGGGTGTTGAAAAGACTAATTCTTTTTCTTTAGGTTGGTTAGATCTTGTTGGAGTCTTAAGGAGTTCCAAAAGAGTTATTTTAGGTGGTGATGAAGTTGGTGTACTTGTTGGTGATGAGGGTGGTGCTATAATGGAAGCATCTTGTGGTGAGTTATTTGTTGAGGATGAACCATTTGAGGTTGGTTTTGCTAAACAACGAGATCGGATACTAATCCGTGCGGATATCCTAGCATTTGATTGTGGTATTTTGGATGGTGGAAGTACAAAGGTTTGGATATCATGATTGTTTGTACTAGATGTTTCTCCTAAAGGGTTTTTGGATGACATGATGAAGTGTGTTTGTGAGAAGAAGATGGAGTATGCAAGCATTTTGGGAGCTATATATATATATAGAAAAACAAAGCATTGTAATGAATGCTTGACCCAAAATGTGGATTAAAATCTAATGATTAGATATGAATTCAAGGCATGTGATCATGAGAACACAAGCATTAAAGAGCATACTCCCTAAAATGAAACAAATGTGGATTTTTCATCCAAAGTGAAAAATAGAAGTTGAAAACAGCTTCTGTTGCACGGATCCCACGGATCCTTCCCTTGAGGGATCCGTCCAGCATAAAGGCTGGGATCCGTGGGTGGTGTTTCGCAGCACAAAATTTTCCTTTTTGGAAACATTTTTCCTAGTGTGTGCCTATATGCAAACTATTTGGAGTTTCGGTTATCTCGACCCCTAAAAAGAAATAGAAAATAAACTAGAAGTGTAAAACCATCCTATTGAGATAACCCGAAAACACATATTTAGTACATGAGTACATAATTTTGTGTTATCAATGCTCCTAATTCATTGTTGCTTAAATGAATGTAACCGAAAACACATATTAGTTATGTGTCCCCTTTAGCATTCAAAAGACATGAGATGCAATGAAAACGGGTTTTACTTTGTATTAATAATGAAAAAGCTATTTGTCCTAGACGTGAGAAATTGCTTTTTGTGAAATTGATCTGGGAAGGTATAATCTTTTTAGAAAACATTGTGAAAGTAGGCTTTCTTAAAAAAATAAGAAAACTATAAGTGTAAAACTCATCTTGGGTTTTGAAAATTCCCGTATTGTTTGTGAGTTGTGCGTGAAATAGAAATCCTAGACTCAGAAAGAAGAAGGCTAGTGTTTACATACCTTGTAGAGTCAATTAAGTTACGACGTTTGTTCCATTAGACCAAGACCAAGACGAAGTAGGTTGAATTGTTCCGCTTCAACGGTTTGGTGAGGACGTCGGCTATGTTGTCTTCGGATGCTACCTTCTCAATAGAGATGTTCCCCTTTTGAACATTGTCTCTTAGGAAGTGATGACGAATCTCTATATGCTTTGTGCGAGAATGTAATACCGGATTCTTGCTTAAGTCGATTGCACCTTTGTTGTCACATAGGATGGCTATGTCGCTTAGATGGATGTCGTAGTCTACTAACGCTTGTTTCATCCATAGTGCTTGTTAGTATGCTTTGCCGGCGGAGAGGCTTCGGTTGTTGATATTGCAAGTGCCGTTTGTTTCTTAGAAAACCATGATGTTAAACAACATCCCATAAAAGTACATACCCCACTTGTACTTTTTCTATCAACGTAATCACCTGCATGGTCAGAATCTGCATATACAATTGTTTCTACTCCCGTGCCCTTAGGATACCATAATCCTAATTGTGTTGTACCCTTAATATATCTAAATATTCTTTTTACGGCTTCTAGGTGTGATATTTTGGGGTCTTCTTGAAACCTAGCACATAAGCAAACACTAAACATGATATCCGGCCTACTTGCCGTGAGGTAGAGAAGGCTACCTATCATGCCACGATATTTAGTATTATCAACGGATTCTCCGTCCTCATCTTTTGTGAGTTTGGTGTCGGATGACATTGGAGTCCTAATTGGTTTTGACTCTTCTAGACCGAATTTCTTTAACATCTCCTTGATGTATTTAGATTGATTAAAGAAGATACCATCTTCTACTTGTTTTATTTGTAGACCAAGAAAGAAACTAATTTCTCCCATCATACTCATCTCGAACTCGTCATGCATGATTTTAGAGAAATCATCACACATGTCTTGACAAGTGGATCCGAATATAATATCATCTACATATATTTGTACTATGATTATATGTGACTCTCTTTTCTTAGTAAAAAGTGTGTTGTCAACTAACCCCATGGTGTAGTTGTGTTTAACTAGAAATGACTTGAGTCTATCATACCAAGCTTTTAGAGCTTTTTTAAGACCGCAAAGGGCTTTCTTTAATTTATACACATGTTTGGGTTTTTCAAAATCAATGAAGCCCGGAGGTTGAGCTACATATACTTCTTCATTTATGACACCATTTAGAAAAGCTCTTTTGACATCCATTTGATAAAGCTTTAGATCATTAGCACAAGCATACGCAAGAAGTATTCTTATAGACTCTAATCTAGCCACGGGGCGTAGGTCTCATCAAAGTCTATTCCCTCTTGTTGGTTATACCCTTGAGCAACGAGTCTAGCCTTGTTCCTAGACACTACTCCGTTTGCATCTAATTTGTTTTATAAACCCATTTGGTTCCTATTATGGTTTGATTACTAGGTGGAGGGACAAGTGTCCAAACATCATTAGAAACAAATTGATTTAGTTCTTCTTGCATAGCCATTACCCAACTTTCATCTTTTATGGCTTCTTGTGTATTCTTAGGTTCTAAGGTTGAAACGAAACAAAACAAGCTACTTTGGTTTTGAACTTGAGACCTTAATGTTCGTTCGTTTAGTTTTCCTATGACTTTATCTACGGGGTGATCTTTGGACTCTTTAATGTTTACTATTTCATCACTTAGAGGTTCTTCTTCTTCACTTATCTTTTTCTTTATTACTATGGCTTCACTTTCTATAATCTCGTCATCGACAAGAGGTGGAGAGGGTTTGGGTGGACTTTCATCAAATTTTATATTTAATGACTCTTCTACCTTCATTGTTTCTTTGTTTAATATGACGTAAGCTTTGCTATTTGGCGAATAACCTAAAAAGATACCTTCGGTTGATTTAGGATCAAATTTTGTAAGGTAATCTTTAGTGTTAAGAATAAAACATTTACTACCAAAGACTCTAAAGTGATTTAACGTAGGCTTTTTGCCTCGAAGTAACTCATATGGAGTTTTTCCTAAGATTGGTCTAATCAAGACTCGATTGAGTATATACGTTGAAGTATCAACGGCATTACATCAAAATTTTTGAGGTATGGATTGTTCATTAAGCATGGTTCTACTCATTTCTTGTAGAGTTCTATTCTTTCTTTCTACTACCCCATTCGATTGTGGAGTGCGTGGAGCCGAGAAGTTGTGAGTAATACCATTAGCGTCACAAAAAGCTCGAATTGCACTTCATTATCGAATTCCCTACCATGATCCGTCCTAATAGACACTATGGGACTTCCTAGTTGTCTTTGGATCTTTTTGCTTAATATTTCAAAATAGTTAAAGGTTTCCGTTTTGTTCTTTAAAAATTTTGTCCATGTTTACCTAGAGTAGTCATCCACTATTACCAAAGTGTAGTAGTTGCCTCCATAACTTTGGATAGCGGATGGACCAAATAAATCCATATGTAGTAATTCTAGACACCTAGTTGTGGACACCATGTTTTTAGCTTTATGACTCGAATGAGCTTGTTTTCCTATATTACAAGCATCACAAAAATGATGTTCATATTTTAACTTAGGTAGATCTCTTACTAGATCTTTGGATGATAGCGATTGAAGAAGTCGCATGTTGGCGTGACCCAATCTTCGATGCCATAAGGTCCAAGTATCATCCATAGAGGTAAGACATAGTTTGTCTTTAGGTTCATTACCGATTTTAATGACATAGACTCCATGTTTCCTAATTCCTTTTCCTATGGTTATGCCATTTTTAATATCTTACTACCGGTTTGGTAAAAAGTACATTGCACTTTTTATCACATATTTGTCCTATACTTAAAAGGTTAAAGTTTAGGTTTTCTACGTGACACACATCGTTAATGGTTAGAGATTTGTTAGAAATCGTACCTTTACCGATGATTCTACTTTTGCTATTTCCAAACACCACATTACCTCCATTAATGGATTCATATGTGGAGAATAGATCCCTATTGCCGGTCATGTGCCTTGTGCACCCGCTATCCTTGACCCATTCATCGGGGTCTAGGTCGACCTTTAAGCACACCTCGTCATTTTCCATAAGACAAATTTCTTCATCCTCCTCGTCGCTCATTCCCCACGTGCCGCTTACGAACGCCTTTTGATCATCCCGTTTGGGACACTTACTAATAAAGTGGTTTGGGTTCCCACACTTAAAGCAAGTACGATCATCCTTTGGCTTCTCGTCCTCTTTGCTTTTCCGAAAGCCTTTCTTATCGTCATATGGTTGTTTGATGTATCTACCCTTTCTTCTAAAGAACTTTTTAAAGTCCCTTACCGCCATAGCGTACTCTTCGTCGTCACTACTCGAAGATGAGTTCTCCTCATCGCTCGAAGCCTTTTTGGCTTTAAGGGCAAGAGATTTGTGTTTCTCTTTCACCTTTGAGGCTTCGGAATCTTTAGCAAGGACAAGCTAGTAGACTTTTAGGTTGCCTATGAGTTCATCGAGGGTGAGGATTGTCAAATCTTTTGACTCTTCGATTGCCGTCACCTTGGATCTCCACTTCGATGGAAGTGCCCTTAGATATCTCCTAACATGGTTACGGCTAGAAAAAGATTCATCAAGTGCTTGTAAAGATGTAATAATAGTATTAAAGTTAGCAAATGAATGATCTATAGTTTCTTCATCCGATATTGAAAATTGTTCATATTGTTGAACAAATAAATCAATTTTATTATTTTTAACTTGTTGGTTGCCTTGATGAGTTACAACTAAAGAATTCCAAATTTCTTTAGAGATTTTAAGCATAGAAATTCTTTCGAATTCCTTTTTCGGTAAAGCATTATATAAAACCATTTTTGCTTCACTATTTTTAGAAAGCTTTTTCTTCATTTCATCATTTAGTTTATCATGAGGTATGTGAACTAAATTTCCTTTATCATCATTTGAGGTAGCCTCAAAATCACCTTCAACAATAATGTACCAAAGATCAATATCTTTAGACTTCACATATGTTTCGAATCTATTTTTCCAATATATAAAACCATTAATTTCAAGTAGTGGTGGTCGTTGCATAGATTGCCCTTCCTTATAATTTTCAGAACCCATAGTGATCGAAAAGTTTTTAAAATACAATTTTATTTTAAAACTTTTATAAACTTAGCTCTTGATGCCAATTGTGGAAAACTAGAAGGGGTGGTTGAATAGTTTTGCCGATTTTAAGTTGATTTCAAAAACTTTAGATTCAATATTATGTGAAATCGTATGGATGTTGAGAACGTATAGATCTAATGATAATGCAAGAAAATAAATAAAGTAAAGGGATAGAAAAGACACAACCGATTTATAGTGGTTCGGCTACAAGGTCACCTTCCTTGCCCTACTCCACTCCCGAGTCACCTACTCGAGAGTTCAAGCACTATGTCAACAAACTCCTTCACTTGGCGGAGAAGCCTTCACAACGTTGCTTACACTTTTTCCGGTACAAAGCTAGATACCGAGTCCGTAGCAAGGTGGACCAAACCAACACAACTATTACACAACAAATATGTGAAATATCAAATACAAGATCTTCGCTACAGAAATCTTGCGGAGTGACAAATCAATCAAGGACCCCTTGCTTGGATGACTTGTAGAATGCTCGTGATCTCGCCTTAGAGAAGGACCTATGTGAGGATCACAAATAGAAAGAAAGAAGAACAACTCTCTAGATCAAGTGATCTATATGTTAGAAGAGAATGAGAGTGTATGAGAGATTTAGTAAGAAGAGGGGTGAGTTAGAATGAAGAAATGGCTCTCTATTTATAGGCAAATTTCTCCTCTGCTCCACGGATCCCACGGATCCCTTCCACTTGGGATCCGGCTAGTATAATCCTAGGGATCCGTGGTACGCTCCTCTTTGCCCATGGGTTTTTTGGTTATGGGTCATGGGTTATGGGTTGGTCCATGGGTTTTCTTTAGATTCAATGTATCTAAGTATACATTGTATCAAGTCTTCTTTGGTATGGGTTTAAGATCCATGGGTTATGGTTTTTACCCATCCTAATAAACTATTACAACAAATGCTTAATTATTACATTTTTGTATTTAAATGGCTATATGTAAATGCTTTACAAAAATAACATGTATCCTTATAATTTTACTTAAGATAACATTACATTTGTTATCAATAAAACACAAAGAGATCGCAAAATATTCATAAACGTTTTTACGGTTTATTTGTATTAACACCGACTTTTCAAAAAGATAGAATTGTGTGAAGCTATAAGATATGCATCTGGTGATCCAGTTGAATCTTGGCTTAACAATCTACTTTGTCTGGATGTAGCAAATTCTATACCTACTATTAACAGGTTTAAAACCTTCTGAAAAACTATGAGTTGAAGTAGTTGTTTGGGCCCATTGAAATTATACACTCATTATAGATAAAAAATCGAAAATAACCTAATGTAATTCATTGCAGGGTGGTAAATCATATGCCTCTGGTTTTGATGATTTCCCGAAATCTCCCAAGTCTCCTTTATCGCCTAACAAACCTTTTAAAGCGACGGAAAATAGCCGCAGCTGTAAGTTTGGCACAAACAGGTACCATATGTCCGATATTTGTAGTTTCAGCCATTCTCGATACATTAGTTATATATGAATCATCTTACTGTTAAAACATTTTGAAGTTGAGCCATTGATGATTTGATAAAGTTATAATACCTCTCCTTTGAACTCGGGTTCCACTGGATTAACCAATAGTACTGCCTCAGGATAAGCCAAAGGTTTGCCTCTGTGTGGTGACCGATCATCACACATGTATACTAGCTACTAGGATAGGCTCGTATGACAGCCTAAAATATTTTTGTTTCAAATTATAAATTCTAACTTGTCATAGTGAAAGAAATTGAAAAAAAAATTAAAAATTACTCTCTCTCAGGTTCATCATTATGGCTCTCAAGCAAATTGTCAATGTTGTTGTAGTTTACGCCAGTAACATATCCTCCTGGATTTGTTATCGTGAGATGGAGAATTCCGTTATCAATAACCACCTACATTCAGAACATTAGATCCCTCACATTCGAACACGGTCATATAATTAGTGTTATGAATACATACATGGTGCTTTCTGAAATGCATCTTTACTCCTGTGTCTGCCATTAGACCCTTTTTTCAGCACTAGGTATATTTGTGACTTACTTAGAATTCAAATCCGTATACTTGCCTTAAATAGAACAAATAATATGATCCCAAAATGTCAAAAGGACAAATTGAGTCCAAAGAATATGACATACACAAGTCTGTCAATATTTTTAGGATAGATGCAAATAAATCTAGATGTCATGCATAATACTTTGAAGTTATTTGGAGTTGTTAAAAAGCACCAGATGCATGTGTTAGGTAGATGTGTTAGTGTTTGCTTTAAGTTTTGAGAATGGATTGATTATCTATAACGTCTTAATAAACTTAGTTATATAAATTGTGCTATTATCTTGAACTATGGGAGTAAAATTTAATACTAATAAAATATGTCTGACGACATAACTTGAACCTAATCAAGTCTTCAAAAAATGAATGTTATACACCACACTAAGAATATCTTTAGATTACTCTTTACTTGCCTGCCACTACACCTTTTGCTAGGTAGCTTGAGTTTCATATAAGCAATTTGGAAGCGTTTATATTCACCCGGGAAATCTGATATATTCTGATTGAGGCTACACTCATCCAATTTGTTTATGTTTGGAATATAGAATAGCGAAAAAAAACAATAAAGATGAAAACTAATTTATAAAGAAACTTCGAAGTGAATGCAACAAAAAAAACTACAATAGTTCTCGAAACTTAGGCAATTTCTTTAATTGGTTCATATATCCAGAAGTACAGGTTTGTCGTCACGGCTCTTTGAAATTTAATATTTGGCAAATCATCTAAACCAGCGATCTGCTTAACCAACAAGGTTCTAGCTTTGCGTGTAGGTGGATTGATATTATATGCAGAAAAATTAACATGAGGATATAGTAAAGGTGGTTTCGGCTTTAAGTGTAGTCTCCTATAGATTACATGTACTCATGCACCCGTCTGTTATAAAATTTTGTCGTCCCTTAAGGCCTTTAATTGTACAGTAGAACATTAGTCAAAGTGTTACAGTAATCAACTGAGACACTAATTACATATATATCTCATCATCTACTTAGCAGTCACTTTTAGATCAGCGTTATTGACTATACTACAAGTTCGGACACAATATAACCTTTCTTATATTTAGATATCATAGATATATAAGCATGTTTGAACATGCAATTGGTAACGCCCTCAAAGCCAAAAGAAGTGAATTCCACATTTAATAGTTTGTTTATGTTGGAATAGGAATTGGAAAGCATAATGGGAATGAGAATGTGAATGGATGGCTTGATTATCAAGTTACACAACAATCAATTCTTTACCGATAACCTCTCAAAAGAGGTAATGAACAGTTTTTGTGATCATTTTATGCTCAAATTTGATACCCATGTGCTTATGAGGTGGGTTGATTCAGGTTATAACTTCAAATAATAATATCCGACACACTTATTTTTATTAAGAAAATTAAGACTTGAGTGAAAAACGTTTCAGGTCAATCTGAGTATCTGAGACGGTCTGTACCCCAAACATAACCCATTAGTCTGCATCCAATATTGATCTCCCAATTTTCCACCTAAATTAAGTGTATCAATGACAAGAACCCAATTACAGTCCATGACAATTGGAATCCTGCGAGCAATGCTAACAATGGTGCAACCAGCAAAGTCTTCGCGTATGATTTTTTGAATTACAACATCGGTTTATGTGCGAGATCTTCTGGGACAGAAAACCAAGATGCTATCGATATATGTATCATTGGAACCCTTCCTGACCCCAAAAGGTACTTATTATACTCCTTTTCTATTCTTGAAGATAATAAGGAAAGTGAAAGCACATATATGTTTGAGTATCAACCTTTAATATGAAAAAAATGTTTGTGTTCAGCTTCACATGACTCATTAGTTATACCATTTTCCTTGCCTTTTTAGCATTTTAGAGTGTTTTGGATTGCTTATTTATCTTACAATGAACTGATTACTTACATAGTCAATAGATATAAGCATCTTAAAATAAGAAAATTCCAAACACACCCTAAACTACACGCACATAAACTAAGTTATGGTTACATTGTACAACTACAGTTGCTGCAACTGCTGTTGTTGTTAGTAGGTTTTTAGCTTTGGTAGCATTTTTTGTATCAAGTTTTGTTTATGATGGGACTTTGTATGCCATGTGCCTTAACGCTAAGTCATTATAGTTCTTTTTGACTATGGTAAAACAGGTTGGATTGTATCGTGTTAAGTGGAAAGTTTGTAACAAAAAGCAACATTTTAGTAACTCTAAACTCTTTTGTTTTTATCGGTTTTGCTGGTATGAATTTTTTTAATCGAATATTGTTTAATAGATGATATTACATGTATCTGTTATTCAAATATTTAATCAGGTTACACATCATTCGACTCATGGAGCTTATGAAGAGAGTATTGACAAGATCTGCAAAATTATTCACAATAACAGATGTGAGATTGGCAGGTGTATAAAGACAGAAATGTGATTATTTAGTTGGTAAACTAGGTTTGTTTCTATTTCTACATTGTTTTGGTGATTATTACTGTCACATTTATTACATATCATTTTGTACTCATTTCTTTCCTTATTTATTACTAGTGTGCAAATGTTACAAGATGGAAGATGCGCACACCATTTAATCTGTTTAAACATAAAAATCAAATAGGAAATTGTGCATGTAGTTTGATGCTATGAGTCAAAAGCTAGAATGGTTTTGCTATTCAGCATAAGTACTATGATTCAAAAGCACTAAAGATATTTGACTATTAGTCTCAAGTACTAAATGTGATTGAAATATAAAAACTGGATTGAGATCCTCTCATGTTTAATTGAACATGATAGGTAATGTTGTGTTTGTTGTGATTGTACATTGTCATTATTGCAAAGCATTTACTTTATTTTAATTCAAATGTACAATTACAACAAGCACAACATTACCAATCATGTTCAATTGAACATTAGAGTATCTCAATCCATAAAAATTAGTCTCAAGTAATGAGATGGTGTTGGTGCACTTATAGGACATCATGTATGATTTTTCTTGCGCTTGCAAGCTTATGCCTCTTTTTTGTGTTTTGTAGGAGCTGGTGCAGCCATGCAGGGGCAATACCAAGGATAGTCTTAAGCCCTTCTGATAATAAGATTCCGTTTAAATTTAATCGTAGAAAATTCCCAGTGGCATTTTGTTTTGCACTGACTATTAACAAAAGTCAAGGTCAAACCTTAACACAAGTAGGATTGTTTCTACAACGGCCGGTTTTTTCTCACGGGAAACTATACGTAGCCGTATCAAGGGTGAAAAACATAAAAGGATTAAAGATTTTATGTTGTGATGAAGACGGGAAATACGCAAAATCAACAACAAATGTTGTCTACAAAGAAGCTTTATGTAGAATTTAAGTTAACTGTTATATCACTAATACATTTTCATTACCTACAACTTTACAAACATATATAAATTTCATAATATTGTAAAAATTATATATGTTGTGTTATTAACCATCCACGCAAACCATACAAATATTTATAATTCTTAACACAAAAAAATAAAAATAAAAATAAAACCAACAACTAAAAACCAAATAAACAATTGTTTTATAATGTTGTTTGACAATTCTAAAAAATCTATTTAAGTTAACGAAAAATAACAAACGTAAAATCATTTTAACGAAACAAATAAAATACGTAAACTGTTTTAGCCAATAGTTTTCTAACACACTTACGTTTTCACATAAAACACTAAAACAAGTATAAGTGATTTTATGATTTAGTAACACATATGTACAACAACTAGTGTTTACATATTTGGGTAAATATATACTTAAACTAGTATATACTAAAATGGGTAAAAACTAACAAATGGTATTGACCCATAACCCATGGTTTTATCCAAACCATTTGACTAGGTACATTGAACTCATGAGATACATTGTATCTAATAAGAAACCCATGGATCAACCCATAACCCATGACCCATAACCAAAATACCCATGGGTAAAGAGGAGCGTCCCACGGATCCCTAGCTTTACGCTAGCCGGATCCCTTGTGGGAGGGATCCGTGGGATCCAGGGAACAGTAAGTTTTCTCCTCTATAAATAGTGAGCCATTTCTTCCTTTTGGTTCACAACTTCTACACATACTTTCTCCAAGTATTGTACCTCTCTAACCACTGATCCTAAGGGATCTTTCTATGTAGTTTGTCTTTTGTTTTTGTGTGATTCTCTAGGTTCCTCTTAAAGGTGAGATCACCACTTCTTGAAGTCGAGCAAGCTCAAGTCCATGGGTTTCAATGCTTCATCATCATCAAGACAACTGAGGTTCTCTTGTTGATAGTTCTTTCTTCCTCCGTAGAGATGTTGTGTTGAAGGCATTAGTGAAGGATGCCGAAAGAGTCAAGACGAAAGCATTAGTGAAAGATGCTTAACGTCCGTGTCAAAAGCATTAGTGAAGAATGCTAAAGGGGTCAAGACGAAGGCATTAGTGAAAGGTGCCAAACGTTGTGTCAAAGGCATTAGTAAAGGATGCCTAAGAATCAAATCAAGTGGCATTAAAGAAGAATTCCTAGGTCGTATAATCGATGAGGTGCATCGTTATACATATAGTATTAGTTTATTTCCAAGGATGGTGATATCCTTGGTGGTGTTGTAATAAGGAGTGGATCTCTTTGAGATTAGGTGTTGTGTTGTGTTGGGTAGTAGTTCCTCCATAGTAATGGAACTAGGTGCTTAGCCTAGTACCTAATAAAAGGTAGGCGACGTTGTGATAGGTGTGGTTCACCTTGGTGTGAAAGAACCCGGTGGTTAGCCTAGTACCGGAAAAAGAGTAGGCGACGTTGTGAAGGCTTCTCCGCCATAAGGAGATTGGTGTCGTGTAATGTTTACGAACTCTCGAGTAGGTGACTTGGGGAGTGGATTAGGGCAAGGAAGGTGTCCTTGTATCCGAACCACTATAAATACTCGTGTCGTGGTTATGTGCTTCTTACTCTTTATCGTTCATTACACGTTTATATATCTATCTATCAACGTCCAACATAAACAACCAAATAGATTGACTTAAGTCGATCTAAATATTTAAAAGGAAGATTTAAATTGGTAAAACTATTCAACCCCCCCCCCCCTTCTAGTTTTCCACAATTGGCATCAGAGCTTCGTTCGCCAGTTTCTTAGAGTATGTTGTACTTTAAAAACTTGATACGATCCGTGTATGTTTGAAAACTACAAAGAAGGAAATATTTCAAAACATTTTCTTTTTCTCGTTCATGTTGGACATTGATAGATCATTCTAACATACTTGTTTCAAGAAATCTTCATGCTAGGATCTCTTCAAAACCTTCATTTCTAGTCAAAGAATAATGAAGTCAACCTTCGAGAAAGGATCCAAAAGTAATCACAACCTACTTACTCTAAGTACAAAGGATTACTTTAAGAGCTCAAGAAGTATTTTTGGTATTATGTCTTCATAAGCCAAACCAAGAAGCATAAAGGTATGTTTACTTTTTCATTAGATAGCTTACATAATTATGTTGATATCATTGTTCTTATTTGTTTAAATAAACTGATAGTCTCTTGAAAAAGTCTCTCTTTCGTCACTTTCCCGACTTACTCATCATCGGGAATAGTATTCCTTTTGATTTCGTCAAACTAATGCCGTCGTCACAAATGGATCCTTGATAATTAACTTATCAAATCACGTCGACCAAAACATCTTTTTATATGAAACCTTTAAACTAATTTTGTTCCGTAAGCTAGTTTATAGCCTACTACAAAATTAAAGCCAAACAATCCTTTTTATGTCTACAGGAGCCGGATCCCTCTAGTTGTACTAGCCGGATCCCAAATACAAGGGATCCGGGAGAAACGTAGAACAGAACACAGCTATACGCATTTCAAAAACATCACAGACCAGTTTCCCTCTCCCCACATAACACAAAAAACGACCCAACAATTGATTTCATCCTCATAGGACTCCAAATCCTCAAGTATTCCTCACTTGAACACCATTGTAAGTAATTACACTAACTTGGTCAAATTTCAATCATCCTCATCCTAGGGTTTATGGTTACACAATTTCTAATCAAATTAATTCAATTAGGGTTTTTAAAATTAATCATTAAAAGGGGCTTTTAACACAATTAGGATTACACCTTGTTCACAACATTGTTAATACAAATCAAAACCATAAACCCATCTCAACTAATTTTACCTAATTAGAATATTTTTGTTTCTAGGACCAACCATGCCTAAAGCCACTCAACAAGACCACCATGATATCGTCCATTACCTCACCCATTACTATCGGGAAGAAGGGCTATCAAAAACCGATCGCAAAGTCTTCAAAAGACTTGAAAAATGACTTATTCACGAAGGTCGTGTAGTCAAGGAATGTTTCCTTGAAGATACTGACATTCGTCAAGTTTTCTCGGCAATCAACTTTGATTGTCTTCTTGACATTGATCAAAAAAGTTGCCCGTTTTCATCTTTGAATTCTATAAAAGCATTAGGATCATTCGAAACGCCGATGATAGCATTTCAATCGCCTTCATCATCAATAAACAAAAATTCATTCTACCTCTTAACACCTTTGCTCAAATTCTTCGCATTCCTTGTGAAGGAATTTGTATGTATTCTCAAGATTGGGCAATTAACGCTCAAAACCTTGCACTTGATTCTAAACCTATCTACAATACTCCTCTCGATGATCCCGAAACCATTCGAGATACTATCTTCAAGGTTAGGACCAACCAATCCCGTTACAACCGAAACAAAAAGCTCATTCACCTAGATCCTTTTCAAATGGAACTTTTCGAAATGCATCCCATATTTAGAAAATGGGAAGAAATCCTTAGGGAAAACGTCATTAGCCTAGTTGGTAACAAGGATCATCCAAATGCATGTCTTGTGCAAATGATCTATTTTCTTATCCACCAAAAGCCATTTAATCTCGCCTATTACATGGTAAGGAGAATGGCCGGGTTATTCAAAGCTTCCAACATGGTACTTCCATACGGTATGCTCCTAACATGACTTTGTAAGTATGTTAGTGCATTGCAACCATCTCCTATCAACAATGATCATTTCTTTGCCGATCACGTAATGGTACCTCTTACCAAAATACCCTCTAAATGGTTCATGGTCAATGGAAAGAAACCTAAAGCTCTCTCGGATTCCTCGGAAGGAGAAGAAGAAGAAGATGGAGAAGAAGAAGATGTCGACCCCATAGCTAACATTGAATTGGAACCCTTTGATTACTATGAACAACTTCCAACCATTCCAAAAGAGACCGCGGAATTCAAACAATTAAGGGGTATGATTCAAAATCTAGCTCATAACCTCACAAAGTCGGGAAAGAGGAAAAGAAAGAGTTGACGAAAGAGACTATAGGATTTTGATTGTCTTGAGACACTTAATTTGTGTATGAATGATTATGTTTTTAGCACGTTTGTTTGTGTTTCTCTTGGATATTATTGTTACTACAATTATCTATGATATGTCGTATGTGATAATTTGTTTACCTTGTTGTTTAAATTACATGTTATATGTGTATATTGATTAGTGCTTAATCTGCATTAGCTGCTGTAAAAGTTCTGATCTGCAGTAGGCGGATCCCAGAATTATAACTAGCCGGATCCCTCCCATAAGGGAACCGTGGGATCCGTGACTGCAGATGAGCTATACAGATCCCCTTACATCAAAACAAATCACTAGATCACCTCACATTAGTCTAACATAAGACCTTAGAGCCAGCTAAGTCTTATCCTAATATGTGATAGCTTGACACTCACCCATGGCTCACCTAGGACTTAGTTCAAGATTTCTTTTGATTTATCAACACATCAAAACTCACCATATTTCCGCTTCAATACTCACAAATTGTTTTTCTTTTTCAAAAAACTTAGGTGGACATATTGAACAATTTTAGGAAATTGTTTCTAGTCATCCTTATCTCAAAATGGGTCAAAAATTAGTTTTTTTTTTAATTCTTTTGATTTTTAAGGATTTTTCAAATTCCATCTCAAGCTAAAATCTGATCTCTAGGATCATTTATTATGACTTGACACCACCAAAACTCTTAGTGTTATCCTTGAACATCCATTGGTAGTCATTTAGTCCCATTTTCCTTCCATAAAAAGCAATCATTTGCTATAACATTCATTACTCTTGATCATTCAAGTACACCCTCACCTTAGATACTTAGGAGGACTGAAACACTCAAGATGATATAGGTTTTAGCTCTTAGAAACTTCATTTCTAACCCTTCATAACTACTGAGAGCCAGATCCCTAGGATTAGCCTACCCGGATCCCTCAGAAGAGGGAACCGTGGGATCCGGGTGACAGATTATGTCAACCATAGCCGAAACAATCATTTCTAACTCATCTTGCTTACTTGAACACTCCACCTCATCTTTATTAAGTTCCTAGATCAGTGAAACTCTGAACTTCAATCTTGTGCATGTTAATCATCACATTTCTAAGAATCTTAGTGGCTTAAGTCTTAAATACACTTGCCAAATTCCTCTCCTTATAAGTCATATTGATAGAACACCTTACTCATCAAACACAACACAATTCTCAGCAATTACCAACATCTTACTTAGTCATTTCATCATGATAAAAGCTCCTAGTGCTAACTCATCCACCCAAGAACCACCCAAGAAACTTGCAAGGGTCATACATGAAGTTTCCTCAACCGAATCATCTCCGGTTAAGTCACAAATGCTAGGATTTCCCCTACACCAAAGAAACCAATCAAACTAATCCCCAAGAGGCTTATTCCCACAAGGATATCATCACCAAACTATACTAAACCAAACATACCCTCTTCAACTCAACCAACATCATTGGTGCCTAGAGCCACCTCACAATCATCTCCACATTCCCATAACTTAGAGGACTTACCTCCTTGGCCATCTCATCTTCCACCACTACCAACAAATTTACTTGAAAATGTTGTGCAACAAAACCAAAGTGTTGAATCAACACTTGCACCAATATCAACCTCTCCTATTCCCCCCAATAGTCCATTTTGGATTATGAGGAGACATCAAAGTCAACCACCCGACCACATGGAAGTTGACGCTTCTTTACCTCCACCCTCTAACATTGTTGAGCCACCACTTAATGAGCCTCCACCAATTCCTCCCTTATTTGAGGATCCTCAACCCACCTCACTTGAACCTCCAATTCAAGAAGCTCAAAACCATGACAAGGATTGCTATCATTGTCGACATGTTGAAAGGTTGATACATGAACTACGTGAAGAGCAACGTTTCATGTTTTATCACCTCCTCGAACGTTTCGAAGAGGTCAACAAACCTAAACAACTATGAGCCTAAAGCAGTGTCCTAGTCTTAAGTTCAAACTTAGAACGTCTAGGAATCCCATTTTATCCTTAAGAACGTGATTACTTCTTAAGTTTAGGTGACTCGTTAGTATTAGTAGAAAATGTATGGCTAGATCATTCTCTTAGTTTTAGAGATTTGTTTGATTATCTCTTGGTTTTATTGAATGATTACTTATATGCCATGTTACTTTGTGCTTATGCTTGCCAATTATATACATATCTCACCTCATTATTAGCATTGTTTGGCATATCTTCATTGCTGAAGAACCTGTCACCAGACAGCCGGATCCCTCCAAAATGCCTAGACGGATCCCTCCACAAAGGGAACCGTGGTACAGAAGAACATTTTTCTACTAACTTGAGTCTTATTTGCAGAAAATTATGCACTATACTCTTGTTTTCTAATCTTTATTTTGTAGATTTTCAAAATACACATGAAGATTTTGACACCATAAAGCTAGGGGGAGCTTTGTGTCAAACCATACATTGCAAATCCATTTGCAACTGAATCCTTATTTGGATTACTCTTCATGACACCCCATTGCAAAGTTACAATCTTCAAGGGGGAGCATGTTCGTCACAAGGACGAACCATTTGCAAACATAATTGCAAAACATTAGCTTACTTAGTTTTATGTACTTGACGCCCTCACAAAGGGATGGACTCGTCAAGGGGGAGTTAAGACGAGAACCATTCCCGTCACTTACTCACTTTACATCTTTTCTTTTTTACATGTTTTTCTTAAAACTTTGTGTTAGTTTCTTTTCGACGCTCTTTTTGTTTCGACAAAAAGGGGGAGAAGAGAGTAAAAACTCCAATTCAAACTTTTACGAATTTTAGTTTTTCCTTAAAATAATTTTATGTTTTGTCATCAACAAAAAGGAGGAGATTGTTAATACAAATAAGCCGTAAAAACGTTTATTTATATTTTACGATCTTCTAATGTTTTGTCGATAACAAACGTAAAATCATTTTAACGAAACAAATAAAATACGTAAACTGTTTGAGCCAATAGTTTTCTAACACACTTACGTTTTCACATAAAACACTAAAACAAGTATAAGTGATTTTATGATTTAGTAATACATATGTACAACAACTAGTGTTTACATATTTGGGTAAATATATACTTAAACTAGTATATACTAAAATGGGTAAAAACTAACAAATGGTATTGACCCTAACCCATGGTTTTATCCAAACCATTTGACTATGTACATTGAACTCATGAGATACATTGTATCTAATAAGAAACCCATGGATCAACCCATAACCCATGACCCATGACCCATAACCAAAATACCCATGGGTAAAGAGGAGCGTCCCACGGATCCCTAGCTTTACGCTAGCCGGATCCCTTGTGGGAGGGATCCGTGGGATCCGGGGAACAGTAAGTTTTCTCCTCTATAAATAGTGATCCATTTCTTCCTTTTGGTTCACCACTTCTACACATACTTTCTCCAAGTATTGTACCTCTCTAACCACAGATCCTAATGGATCTTTCTATGTAGTATGTTCTGATAAGACTTCCGCTTGCATTTTATTAGTATGTTATGATATGACTCCATAATGTGACATTCGGACCCTTGTCGGGTTGGGGTGTTACATCTTGTATTATTAATCATGTTTTAGGAAAACACCAACGATCTCAACACTTGAGATCGTCTAGCCCTAAGATCAAAGTATCTTTGATCCCTGTTATAGTTAGGTAACACGTTCTATCATGATCAAATAGAATTGAGGCTTATATGAATGTAAACCTTGTGAATAACAATTGTATTTGTTTAAATTCCATTGTGCAACAACAACCTTTGTGATTATTGATCCTAGATGAGTTTTAAAATGATCTTAAAAATTGGTATCAGATACGAGTGGCTCATGATCTAGGATCTACATGGTTTTAGAATCGAATAAAGAAGATTTTGTATTCAAAGAAACCTAAAAAAAATTAGGTTTATATTTTCGTAACTTTCTGCACAGCTGTGGTAAAAAGGGGATATCTCATTCATTAATTGTTGGATCTTAATGAATTTTAACAGAGAAGATTTGAAAGATCTGTGGAAATTGGTAAAAGCAAAGTATGGGTCAACAAGGCCAATGGAAGACTATGACTATCTATTATGGGGTGATCTGAAAACTATGTTTGAACCACATGTAGAAGATGAAATATGGAGGGCTCAGAATGGATTTGATATATTGAACTGGAAACTATATGACTCATGTGGAGTTCATTCCTTGATTATGCAATCTATGCTGGTATACATGTTGGTGGAGAAGACATATTCCCTTGCACCACCTACAATTGCTAAGATGATGTAGAAGAAGCTTCAAGTGGAATATTTCACTAAAATGGCCTGTCAACTTCTTAAGAAGATGGAGAAACAGCTTAACAAGAAATGAAGTGTTTGGAAGCATCCTCCTGGTTTTTATTATGCTTTGAATGAAGAAACTTGCTGATTCTGAAGAAGAATATCAAGTTTAGGGGAGGATTTTTGGGATTAGAAGCCTTCTTGATGATGTTTGTGTTACTGCTGCTCATATTAGTGTTACTGTTGCTCGTACAAAGTTAGTGTTGCTAAGGAACTTCATTGAATATATCCTAAGTGGTTACAACTATTAGTGGTAAAGTTAAAACTGCTAGTGCAAAGTTACAACTGCCAGTGCTAAAGTGCAAAGTTACAACTGATGGTTACAAAGTTAATACTATTAGTGTAAGTTAGTACTGTTGGCGTTTTTTGTTAGTATTGCTTATTAGATATGTATTAGATATTTATAGAAAAAGATTTGATGTACTTAGGAAAGTATTGTAAGCCATGTAGGACTCTTTGGTGTATAAAAGGAGGTCCTATGGCATAGAGTTAGATACACAAAACTACACAGCCGTATAAAAAACATATAATTCTTAGTTTCAAGGTTTTGTAACCCTAATACTTTGAGAGTATTCGTATTATTATTAATAATATTGAAGCTTGTTTGTTTGTTGAATTGTGTGTTTATTGTTTCATTAACAATTCTTCTTAATATTAAAGATTAGATTCCGCATAATCTTTAATACATTCAAACACAGTTTCTACCATTAGTTTTGTTAAATTTATCTAATATAACTAATCCTTTTACAAGCTAAGGAAGAAGATCTAGTTCAACTGGGATCAACAAAATCCCAAGTGTGGGATATTTGATGAGGTTTAGTTTTATACGTTTTTAAGGGGCTATTTAGCCTCTATCTTCATACATATTTGATCATTTATTATCATGAGTCGTTTCTATTTAAGTTTTATGTACTTGGGAAGCAAATGATGGAAATTGGCATACTTTGGACTCAATTAGACGGAAAAATGAAGAAAACGACAACATTGAAGAAAAAGCCAGAAAAAGGGACTGGGACGGCGTCACAGATACAAAGTCACAACATCACTTGAAGTTTACGAAGATAATCAAGTTTCAGAATTTCCAAGTGACGGCTCAGGCTGTGGAGACCGCCTTGATCTGACGGCGTCATGACCAAGATAATGAAGAGCGACTGTGTCACAACCCATAAGGTGACTCCGTCACGACTAAGTCAGTGCAGTTCTCGAAACCCTAATGACGGCGAGCTGACGACGTCACAATTACTAAGTGACGGCATCACAATTGTATTCCTATATATATTTTCGTATGTTTTTCATTATGAAGAGAGACATTTTTGGAGAAACATTGTGTGCAGTAAAAGGTCTAAATTTTACAGCTACTGTAGGGTTTTTAGCCACCCAAAACTTCATGTTTAATTGAAGATAAGTTATTCATTCCTTAATCATTAAAATATGTATATGTGTTGTGTGATTACTTGTTTTTCTTCTCTTCGATCTAACATGCTTGGCTAAACTTAGTAGTGTTTACTTAGGATTGCATGAAACTTAGTTATTGATTATTGATTGTCGTTTCTTGTTTAGTTAGTTATGAATTGTGTTAGGAGTAGAAAAACTGGCTAGGTCAAATATATTACTAGCTTCAAACGTCCGACTAAACGCTTAGTTATTATTAACTTGATGTTTGTTGTATTTAATGCATGAACTTCATTTGCCGACATTGAGAACTTAAAAGGGAATTCTTAGGCGCCGCTCAACGAGAACTTAGTTCATAGGATTTAGGGAGTTACCAACCCTCGATTGTTATTAAGGAATACAATGCTCTAATTAAACAAGGACGTGATAATTTGACTAATAAATATGAGATAACTAGGGAATAGTAAGATTCTAAGTAAATACACTTTTACTATCATACGAGTTTTTATCAATTTACTTTTCCGCATATATAGTTTAATTTAGTTTTATTTAATTTAATTATTAGTTATAAAAACCAAACTCTTTAAACCTCGAGATTTTACATTACTTTCTATAAAATATAAAAATACAAAAGTAATCATCCCTTAACCTTTAGACTTAATCCGTTATACACTTCGAGCCTACCTCACTATTCCCCTACAGAACAATCAATCCCCCGTGTCTTACCTATACTACACTACGAGGATTGTAAAACTTAGTGTGTTTGCAATTATCCGCACCATAATATAAAATAGAATCTCGTTGAGGTAAATCATCTGATTATATATAGGAGAATATATTTTTATTATAGAAAATCTGGTAAAAAAATCTAAGTAATTATTATTATTAAAAATACGATAAAGCGGTAACTCTTAAAAGCCCCCCGTTTCTTTTGTTTAATGCTTATAAAATTGCTACTACTTTTTTAATGCTACCAACAACGTCACAATTAGGAGTGTGGGTACTATGTGATGAAGTGGATGCATCAATTTGTAACCCATCAACAACACTCATTCCCCAATACAGTAAGTAACTCTTAAAAGCCATTCTTATAGGCGAATATATTACTATTATAAAAAATCTGGTAAAAAATATAAGTAATTGTTATTATTTAAAATTTGATAAAGCAGTTTTTGTGCCTATAAAAAATGTGTAGTTGTGCCTAAAAAAACTCTGAGAATCTGCACTTTTGCCTATAAAAAATCTGAGTAGCTGCACTTGTGCCTATAAAAGATGTGGTAAAAACCATGATTTGAGTAACTGTTATTATAAAAAAATCTGGTAGAACATTAGCGCATTTGTTATATAAGGCCACTAGGTTGAATGTTATTTCGTGGTCGAATTTAACTATGAAAATAGGCAAAAGTGCGGTTGTTATTCCCCTGGTTTCAATATGACAATCTGAAACTTGTAGTTCGGTATTGCACTAAATTTTCTATTGTTTTATCTTACATAGAGCTTATGGATGTTTTTTTATAGATGCCTTGGAATGACAAGAAGCCTTTTACTACTAAAGAGTTGGACGACATCGTAAGTTCATGCAGTGGCATTTGATCCTCAATCATGTTAGTGTTTAAGAAAGGTTTGCATGTGGTCATGTCTTTTTGTATATCTCCTTTTCCCTTAGCCCAACAAAATACATGTGAAACTGGTGTGATGTTTAATTAGTGGTATCTAGTATGTTAGTTAGTCCTTAGAACCCATATTAAATTGTTGTGAAACTTACCTTTGATCTTCAATCCATTGGTTTTGGTATAAAATTCATGGTTATGGTTTTGTTACAGTTTTATTTTTGTTGGTTCTGCTTGTGTATATTGTTTTGTTGCTTTGTGGCTTTAAACCTGAAAATACATTGTAACCAGGTGGTATTTAACAAAAACTAAAAAAGTGAAAAAATAAATAAATAAAATTTCATAAAGCCATGTTTTGTAAGAAAAGAATGTTGGTCTATGCTAATTATAAATAGTTTTTTTAATCACATATAGCAAACTTTTCAACCAAAAAACCAGGCTCTATTATACATCATAAAACCCGTTTCTAAAATCGGGCTCTATAGCAATTCCTTATAGAACCTCTTTCCTTTTGTGCCCCCATCTAAAACCGGACTCTTTGAACATTTTAAATTAGGTTATATGTCCATTTATGTAGCAGTGACTATTTCATGTTTGATATACGAATCAAAATCTGTAATCAAGTTACAATACATTTCTCATATAATATGTCACGTTGTACGTACATCTGGTGAACGTTATGCATATACGTGTTATAATAACTTTTATGGCAAACTGATAAGGTGTTATTTGCACTGTGCATTATATAATGAGTATCTATTTCTTTTTCGAGTTTGACTGTATTTTTTGGGTAAAAGAGATTCACCCTGGCAAAATATATTAATCACAGAAACAATGAGTACAATGGAATGTGGCCGAAGTACCACATTAACCTCAAGCAAAGCTTGAACAACCCACTAAGTCGCTAGAGACAAACCATAAAAGCGACATAAAACTAGATACATACAATAACTAAATCAATAATAGGAAAAAACCACTTCAAAAAGCAAGAGTCACCACAACAATCCATACGCCGCCTCTTCGGAGTATAATACACCAATTGAGGTTGCCTCCTTAAAAAACCTTCCCAAGAAAAACCCAAAAAGAAAAACCTTGGAGAAGGAAATAGAGAACCGCCCTCAATTGGAACTCCGTCAAACAATCAGGCACGCCAACCAAAACATCCATATAACTTGAAAAAATTTCTGACACAGTTCTTCAGCCAATCTTCAAATAAGGAAATCGTCATTGGATAGATCGAATAAGAGATTGAGGTAACTTCCAAATATGCAAAAGAGCTTCAACATTCTTCGTCTTCTTAAATTTACATGTAAGAAGCTTGAGACGAATGGTAAACTTGATCAAATCAATGACTTGAGCTTCAGATCTCTTTTGCTTTTTGAATATCTTGTTGTTCCTTTCTTCAGCAACAAATTCAAGTTTAGAAACAACACTTCTAGCCGACCTAGACCTTGAATTAGGAATGAGAAAATTCACGGTCGCATCTAAGGAGGATGGAATCATAGATAGGCCATCGAACGTCTTCAATGAATCCAAAACCTGAAAAGAAAACATACAATCAAAGAATAGGTGATCATGGGAGTCCGGTTGTAACTCACACAAAGCACATTGAAACAGTTTAAGTTAGGATCACTACTAACATCCCATTGTCTCAACATGTCATGAGTCTTCAACTTCCGTTTCATAACCAACCACAAGTGGCACATGACGCGGAATACAATGAAAGAACCAAACTAAATAAAACCACTCCACTTGAGTACCACGCGGCCTAAAACTTTCCCAGACCGTAGCAACCAATTTTTTTTTAACAACCCCATCGTTGGCTTTCCAAATTAAAGAATCAGCCATAGTAGGAACAAGAGTCGGGACAGAAATTGAACCAAGAGACGGGAACTTCATGCCCCAATCAGTAGGCCACACCCAGCCATCAATGCCCATAATATCTTTAACAGTGGACCTCAAATCAAACATACCCTATAAATATCACGAGAAGAGACGGTATGCGCAATAGGACTAACCATACACAAGTTATCGAACCAAGCCGGAGCCTTACTACCATCACCCAGCTTGTACCATATAAACTCATGAATAAGCGGACGAATTTGGAGAATTTTCCTCCAGCCCCAAGAAATATTACCTTGAAGAGGAATGTCCCAGAAGCTATGACCCCTTAGCTTATACACATGTATCCACTTAACCCAAAAGGACTCCTTACCAATAAGAATGCTCCAAATGTGAGAAGTAATAAGAGCATTATTGAAAAGAACAAGCCTACGTAAGCCGAGACTGCCTTCAAACCTAGGAAAACAAACAACCTCCCATGCAACTTTGATTTACCCCTACGCATATCCCCATGGTACCAAAGAAACCCCCTCATCAACTGTTCAAGATCAAGCATAATACGAGAAGGTAATATGAAAACCGAGGCCCAATACACATGCATATAAAAGAGAACAAATTGAATAAGTTGCAACCTACCAACAAAGGAAAGAGATTTTAATGTTCCAATCTTTAATCCGATTAGACACTTTCTCCACCAGCTCTTTACAATCTCTAAAAATAATCCTCGTAGTAACTAACGGGACACCCAAATACTTAACTAGAAGAGTACCCTCAACAAAAGGAAGAACCTGTAAACTAGCAAGCTTGGTATGATTGAGAACATTACAGAAAATACGTTGTACTCTTAGGCAAGCTGGGAACAAGACCAGAGGCTTGTTTAAACTCATCCAAGGCCTCCATAATTACCCGAGCCGAGTTAACATTACCATGAGCAAACAGAAAAAGATCATCAGCAAAACATAAATTAATAATATTCAAATCTGAGCAACGATGATGAAACGTGAATAACTCAGAGATGCGAGCCCGACGATGTAACATAAGGGTAAGAACCTCCATCACAAGAGTAAATAAATAAGGTGACATAGGATAGCCTTGATGAAGACCATGTTACCGTTAAAATGACCATTTAAAATACCATTAACACTAATAGAGAATGATGTCGTCGTGACACATTCCATAATCCAAGCTATCATATGAGAATGAAACCCAAATCCAACAAGAACATTTCTCAAGAAGCACCAATCAACAGTATCGTAAGCCTTTTGAATATCAACTTTAAAAGCACAACGAGGTGGGCCACGATCCAAATGATAATTATGCACAAGCTCCTGTGTAAGCAATATATTATCTGAAATCCTTCTACCCGGAACAAAGGCCGACTGATTCGGACTAACCAAAAAGGTCAGACACTCCTTCATCCGATCAGAAACAATTTTACTAATACACTTAAAAAGCACGTTACAACACGAGATAGGCCGATAATCATTAACATTAGTAGGGGACGTAACCTTAGGAAGAAGAGCAATAGTAGTGTGATTTAACTCTTTGAGCAGCTTGCCATTGATAAAAAAACTCCTGAACCGCTTTAGTAACATCCTCTGCCACAATATTCCACGCCCCTTTAAAGAACGCAACCGTATACCCATCAGGACCCGGCGATTTATCGTCACCCATGGAAAAAATAGCGTCTTTCACCTCTTGAGACGTAACATTTCTCACCATGTCCGCAGCTACATTCGAATCAAGAGTAGTGCGGAAAAGATCATGCGCATCAAAGGGCTCTGTCACACCCTCTTGACCAAGAAACGAAGTAAAGTGATTGATAAAAGCAATCGTGACATTATCATTTTCAAACCGAACCCCATCGTTATTATCCACAACCTCAATACGACTGCATTATACCTATGATTAGCCTTAAATTCACATATAAGACATTACACTTAAAAGTTAAAACACATGTGATTATGTCACATTAAAATGTTTACAAATTACAATTATGAGTTAGTTCAAATCATATTACTACAATTTATTTTTTTAGTTACTTATTTCATCCAATGTTTAAATATCTATAACTGCTTTGAAAGGTTTATTGATACTAACTAAAAGAAAGCACGATGCACTAATAAACTCTGAAACGACTTTACATAGCCAATATAATTTTATAACTTTGAAAGGTTTAGAACATTATTATTGTATAAAAAGTTTGGAAGACGTTTATAATATGATTGTGTGACTGATGTGTGATCGGTATAAGTTTATAAAGTTGAATGGCTCATTTGTTGGGTGAACTAAGTAACAATGTGACGGGTACATAATTTATTTAAACAATTGATATTAATTCTTGGTCATCAGTAATGTATAAGAAATATGTGAAATTGCATATATATCCCTTTAATGATGAATAATTACATATATATCTTTGGTACAAGTTTTTGATGCACATAATACAATAGTTTTTATGCATGCAAAAGATATATATATATATATATATATATATATATATATATATATATATATATATATATATATATATATATATATATAGAGTAGGGATCCAGTGAGAAGTAAATTAAAATAAGAAGTGGTGAGAAGTGACCAAAACCACGTATTTGAGATGCAACGACTTGCATTTCTAATCATATAGATGCAACATCTTGAGTTTCGAAAGTTAATTTGATGTATAGATGATGCAAATTGATTTTCATGATTTTAGCACGTGCTGAGGAACAAAAAAACAATAAAAATCATGAAATGCATCTAATATACGTATATGCATATGGTTAAAAGCTAGAAACACACTATGGTGCGTTATAATGCATATAAGATTATAGGGATACATCTAATTTAGGTTGGTGCTTCTCGGATTTGCGGTTATAGTTCTTCTTATTACTTCTTATTTTAAGTAATCTTCTTATTTGATCCTAACTCTATATCTATACATTATATATATATATATATATATATATATATATATATATATATATATATATATATATATATATATATATATATATATATGCAATTTTGCATCTTTAGAAGAATATATATGCAATAAATAAGTTTGTGTATATACAAAATATAAATGTAAAATAGGCCTATGAAATGCTGCAACAATTACAAGTTCATCAAAATTTGATTATCTAACATTATGTTCTATTGGGTTATTCTACTATGTGTTTGATTACGCATATGCTCATTAGCACGGAGCTTTTCTTTCAAATTATGTAATTTAGGTGTTTGTTTTTAATCACTAAAACATAATATACAATGCATCTATTTTTATTTTTATTTTCTCCCTCTCTTTATGAAAACCCGTTAATTTAACTAGTCTTTTAGCTAGTTAAAAAAATAGCCGTAAGATATTAACATTTTTAAGGCCATAATGAACCAAAAATAAATAGACATAACTCATCAAAGCGAAAAAACAAATCTGAAGATAAGAAAAACAAAATTTTGTTTGTCATGTCTTGAAACTTGTACAATACATTATCAAACACACTAATTTTACAAACGCCTTACTATTGTTACATTCTATCAATGTGGGAATGCTTTCAAGTATACTTTGGCGCTTGACAAAATTTTCTAGTGCAATAACTTCACAAGCAATACAAATTACTTTATTTGCAAAAGATCAAATGCTTTATGTAACAGCATAAACATGGGATAAGTTTAATTTTATATTAATGACCTTAACTACCTCACTTGTTGCATTGCTTGAAAACTCAAATAGATATATATGTACTGTCCTAGCTAGTTAGTTAATAACAAAATACATGTTATCAGGGACGGAGCCAGGAATTGATATTGAGGGGGGTCGTACGTAATTTGTATAATAACATACAGTGGATCAAGGTGGTTCCTTCGCGTGTGAAAAACATAATACGGCGTTCCTTAAATATTCGAAACAGTTGTAATACTTACTCGACAAGATGAAAATGAAGAAAACGAGTAACAGGCAACGTCATACTCAAAAGTAATACCAATGTGGTTCCTTTATGTATTAGACAAGAAAAAATAGCAGACGACCGGACGGGTAGCTTGAGTGGGTCGGATGCGATTTACATAAATGCATTGTTAATATATCAACTAGTTAAAGAAACAGACGAGGTAGTAATCGTTTTTATATACTAAAAAAATCAATCATATATAAAATAGGTGTAAAGTCTTAGTATCAATTTGTTAACTTTTAAATACAAAATGAAGAAAAGCAACTACAATTGACTTCTAAGACTGTTACATAGTAAAACTTTGTTTCGTTATCTTTTTCTGCTGAAAAAAATAAAATATATTAGTGTATCACATTGGAAGTACAAAAAGTAATAGTCAGTTCTTGAGTTTAGTTTCCCTTTCCTTTCCCTTTCTTCCCAAAAATGGGAGGAAGATTTCATTAAGAAAACTTCCTCCCATCTTCTTTACCACTTCACTTTCCTCTCTTAAAAAACACTCAAGAACACAAAAAGCATTCGATTTCCTTTCTTTTCCTCTCAAATTTTAACTCGAGAACTGAGCGTAAATGTAATTTAATAGTACATTCTCTTTCTTCTAAGTATCTGTTGGGATTTTAGATCTAGTTAACCAGTAACCTCTACGAGTACGCAGCGGATAATGGATCTAGTTAATACAATTATGTTAACACGTAATTAATAAACACATAATTAATACATTATTAATTAATTAAAAGGGAATAAAGAAAAGCTAACCTTGCTTGGCAATTGATCTCTAGTAACGGAACAAGAAACCAATATGAAACCCAAGTATCTAAAATAGATACCTCTACGGTTGCTCACACAAACACTTTAACACGAATACGCCCGATGAAGCTAGTCGTATACGTTTAACCAAACAACCCCTTGTTAAAAACTTGAACTACTCAAACCAAACAACCCTTAGAACATAAATGTTCTTCTGTCGAGATACACTAGAATGCTAGTGCTTCCTTCACGATAAACAAGCAAACACCACGTGTTCTTGTTAAATCAAAACCCTATGTACAGGCGTTTGAATTTGATACCAAGAAGGATAAAAGGTGCAATTATATATTACATGCATGTTAGACAAAACATGCATACGTATAACATATGCACATGCAATATATTCAATTGTTTTATGTTTCTTTTCCTTCGAGTCACATGGATGAAAAGAACAACAATACAATTGTTTGAGTGGAATGAAAAGAACCGAATAAATAAAGAGTCGGTTTTGGATTTTTACAGCCATGTGTCGATCCAATAATAAATGGGTTAAAGGCAGTTTATATAACCTCCAAAACCTAGTAACCTTGGGCTCCAAACTTGGTCACCAAGTAACCCACATACCATATCTTACCACAACTCTTACTAGGCCAAAAGCCCACTCCAAACCCCTTTTAATGGACCGGCCATATTGGGCTAGGAGTAAGTTAAATCTGGTCTAGTTCTCTCGGGTCAATGTTCAAGTGTTAAACGTGTATAAACGTAATCTATGTGTTTAACGTGTGTGCCCCAATAGGCTCACACACTTTTAGTCGTTTTACGTGTGTTTTAACTCCCACAAACCAACAGCTCCCACTTGGGAGTTGGAGTGTCGAATGGCACACAAAACTAACGACGGAAACGCCTAGCAAACGCTCTCACTCGCTTTTTAACTAAAAGTGTCTGAGAGAATAATTTCGTAAAAGTTTCTCAGTAGCATGGTCGTTCAATGTCTTGCTCTAATCATCCTTTGTTATAGATACCGTTAAACCATGGATTATGGATCTCAAATCATTCCATATAGTTTAACCATTTAGAATCTCGTTATAGAATTTAATTAGATATACCAAATGTAATCAAGTATCATCTTGCATTACCCTTTGGGTTCGGCCGAACAATTATCTTATTAATTCTGGAGAGGCGCCATGGTATCTTTCTACACATATCAAGTGGAGTAACAAATCCTTTATTGACTACAAGTGTTGTGGATGCTGCTTCACATCACTCCGAAATATAGCTTTTATAACTACCTTGTTCAGATAGCGTTTTGCGTATACTTACAAAAAATGATATCCACACATAACAGAACTTGCGTGTATCTCAAGTCTAAGGACGAAGATAAAAACCATTTTCAATATTTTACTTATGACAAGGATCCAAAAGTAAATGTTTGAAAGTTGGGGAATCCAATATGCATCTCTAGTGAATACATATGAGTTTGGCGGGAACAATCCAAATTCTCGTTAGAATTATAACCAACACTCACATTTGCCTTATCATAACAATATTCCCATATTGTTAACCGACAATGGACATATTTAGAATAATAAAATCATTCAAGGATTAAACATGCAAATATAGGATAACAATTATTATATGAATGAATAACAAATACCAAGTATCTTTATTCATCATAAAGTAAAAATTGTCTATCAATCCCAATTATCAAAATACTAAAACAGATATGCATGAAACTCATTTAGTAAGTTGAACCCTAATGTTTCCAACATTCTCAACCTTTCTTTAAAAGAAAAACTAAATAGTTATCTGAGTAAACTTTCCGAATACTTATTTCAAATATCATATATAGTGAGTGATCTGAAATATAAGATGAGTGTCTTATCTCATATGCTCATACTATTGCAAGAATTATAGTATGGAGATGTTGTCTTACCTTGCATGAGGTAGTAAAAGTCAACAACATACTGACAGTCATCTTTACAGTTTCTAAAAGTGTAAATTATTCTCATTCATTAATGTGTAATGCAACAATGCTCAATGTTGAGCACAACTAGTTAGCAGATTTTTCATAAATGATAAAATCCTGCTAGAACTAGTATAAATAATCCTCTAGCATCATTTGTACTTATACAACACTATGCTTTATAATTCGTAAACATTTATAAAAACAATAATCTAAACACTCTCAATTAGATATTGTTGTTGTCAGCTCATTTTGTTCTTGTACAAAAGCAACAACTAGTCTTATACACAATATAATATATATATGATGAATCCTTAGTTTAAAAACACAAGGTTTCCATCCATGTAAATTATTCCAAATGAAATATATCATTGAAGACTTGCTTGAATAATATATTGCATTTGTGTTAGACTTTATTTTCCGCATTTGTTTATTCCATATAAACATCTATTCCAAGGTTGTTTGTTTTATTCCCTAAATTTCAAGTGAAGTTTCATTCCAAGCTTAAGGATCAATATCTAGCTTAAATAAAATGATATCTTCAACATGTAAATTTTAAGAAAAACACAATGCTCCCACTCAATGTCAGATGTACTCAAGAGTTATCTTAATTCAACCAGAATCGTATTGTAATTAAATTCAAGATCTCAACTCTTAGATGCATGATACAATCCAAAATATTGATTGCTCAAATTTTGTATACTACATAAAGATAATATAGATTCATAACCATTTTGATTACACAGCGTCCTCAAGAAAAGGTAATCATTAAGAAAGAGTTATAAAATCTAATTGTCATATTCAACATACAAATCACATGTATGACAATTAAATATCTTTATATAATTAATGCGTGTATTATATAAGAAAATGTAATCATAGTCAATTGCTTAAGTATGATTAAAAACTTCTTATAAAATGCCATGCATTAATATGTATACAATTTTTGTCCTTGTGAGTCTTTCTTCAAAAGAAACTCATTCCAACCTCATAGGTTAACTGTTAGGCGAAATAACAATCAAGCTCAAAACTCGGTTTGCCTTTTAAGGACTGCATCTTGTCATTCATAATTCTAAAACATTTATCAGATTCAAGATGTGATAATATATTTAAGTAGTTAGTTGATTTACAACAATCTTCTAACTTATATCCCTCAGCATTGATAATAAAATATATCACTTCAAGTGATGAGGCATCCTTGCGGATTTATGAATGAGAGTAATGATTATACTTCGGTCAACATTTTCATGTTTAACCTTAGTATGACATTAATAAGTGCATTTTAGAAGGTTAAGTATTTTGTTCTCAAAAACCTTGAGATATGTATATACTCCCACTTACTTTTGTAAGTAGAGACAATTCTCTAAATACTAAGTATTTAAGCAACAATAAATTGTTCTTTATTGGGAACCACAAAATACTTTTTAAGTTCTCATCTCTAGATTTGTTAATTAAATGCTTCATAAGATTTTAACAAATTCAGAACTTAAATCAAGACATTATGGAATTCCTTTCAACTACTCAAATTAGGGTTTATAGAAAAACTCTAATTTAGTATCACTCTTTAACCAAAAGCTCTAGCAACAGTTTTGTGTTTCGTCAAGCTAGGAAGAACATCAAAACTACAACCTTCAAGCTAGGAAGTGTAGAAAAATCAAAAATCCAAAAAGGGTTTATGATTCAATTGGTTTGAGTGGTAAAACCTCAAATCCCTAATGAATTAGGGTTTTCAGTTATAGGTAGTCTTGAATACCTTCTAGGTTTGAACTCTATTGAGTGTACCCACGACACACGCAATTTCTAACCTTGATATGTTTTGGAGGTAGAGCAATTAAAGCTATCATGAACCAAACAATATGAATAAGGTTTGATCCAACACATTAGACATACCATAATGAAGTGGTATCCTATGAGTTATTAGAATTGTGAAACTATATCAGAATTCTATAGATAACTTAATTCTCTTTGGACCAAATACTTGTCAATTGGGTCAAGTCAAATTGCATATAAAGTATTTATGAACCAAGTGCATGCAATAATGTATATTCATTGAACAATACATGAACCTATGTTCACGTGTTCACAAGAAGACAGAACTGTTCAAGGATTATATGTTCATGTGTTAACAAGAAAACATAACATTTCAATAATACATTTTTCAAAGCCTCATGTTTATGTGTTAACGAGAAGACATAACACATTTACTATATATACTTTATGTTATAAGTCACTGATTAATTTAAGGACTTTATAATTATGTCTTAACATGTAAGCATAATTATAGTAACAAAAGTAATCATGAACGCAAACTATTGAGTTCTATAGTAATTCCAAGTTAATTTTATACTTCAGAATTATGATCATTATCATACAACCATAATTACGTTGACTAAAACATGTAGTCAAATGTTGAAGTATCTTAACACAATATCATGACATTTGAATGTAGTAGGGCAACAAACATCTAGCGTGTTTAAGTCCTAGTAGAATCATTATTAGAATGTAGTAGGGCAATAAACATCTTATGTGTTTAAGTCCTAGTAGATTTATTAGTTTCCTTTACCTTGCGGTCAAGAGATACCAATAATATTGTTGTTCCTTGCACACACTTTGAGATTTCTCCCACTTGTGAAAGGTACAACATCATATTATGAAAACAAACAACACGTGATTGATTGTCAAACGATATGATTAATGTCATATATACCATAAGTAGTTTAGAACCTTAACCTGTAATAAGGAATTGTGAATTATTATTCTATAGATAACACTTCAGGAAGCGGCATGAAGGCAACAAGTTATCGATAAAATAAAATGCAATTTTCCTTTAAGCAATGGTTGTTCATATTCGGAAAGTAATAGATTATTTCAAAGCTAGTTTGAAATGATATGGGTGACTAACAAGAAATAAATCCCGCAGCTCCCACTGAAATTGACAACATTACATGAATGATATTTCAGTAATAAAATGCAACTGCTCCCACTGGATTTGTCAACATTGTAAGTGTTACATTTCCAGTAGAAAGCATATAGCAGTTTTATATACTTTCCTATTCTCTTCAATTGCCTACGAGTAGCATGTACTTAGGTATTGAGCAGAGTATATGAAGTTCTACTTATGTAGACAATGGACTAGCCATTCTTTTATTCAATTAACTTGAATCTTTAGCATGCAATTCCTCCTATATCGTCTACAAAGCCCCAAGGGTATTTAGCACTTTAGGAATAATAAGAGTCCAAGAAGATTACCTAACATATGCTAGTAATTCCTTTACTCTTTGTGGTTTAAACTCATACACCGTGACAAGTGCAGGATGTTATTTATTTTGGTAGCTCTAAACACAATGTTTCCAGTTACACAAAATATTATATCTTTCAATTAACTCTAGACCACGAAAAAGGGTAATGAAAGATCATATAAGAGTTTATCAATTTTGGAATCCTATCTTAGTTTGTCAACTAAGGATAAAAGATAGGTATAAGTCTCACTCTTCTTACTAGGAAAAGAGACTAAGTTTGTCTTTCAAAGAAAAACAAATTTGTTTACGAATTATGTTGCAATAACACAATTAATCAGAACATAAAAAGTTCAAATCAAGTATTTTCGATAATTACATTCTTAAAAGAATTAACTACCCAATTAATTACTAATTAAGACTAAGATCCATCTTGCAACCCCACTTAATTACCATAGGTCTGACCAGTGTGTAAAAAAATAAGACAAGAGGTAAGCGACGAGCGTTAATTGCAAAATGCAACTCTTAGATTTATGAGACTGTTTAAGGTATTAGTATCAAGTAATAATGTCAAAAGCATGTTTAGTTCTCATCTTTTGCCTCGGGTCCGAGGTCCCGTGTTAACTCGATATAAGTCGACCAAGTATGAACGTGTAAAAATAACCAGAGGTCTGACCAGTGAGAAATAATTACCATGGGTTGGAAAGGCCCTTAGGTCTGACCAGAGAAGACAATCCAAGTGCACGTGTTCATAGTTGGGTGGCATAGACTTAATATTAACAATAGGTATGCACATATAAATGTGGTAAAAGTCGTGTACAAAGAAGCATGCAAAACAACTTTGTAACACTAATTGTAAAAACTTTTGGTAATGACACTGTAGTGATCATCATGGTTCACGGTAGCTCCAATCGAACGCACAGGGAGGCAGAGAACCAGGTAAGCGCAGAAGCATAACCTTAGACATCCTTTCAGTGAGACTGTGCTCACTTCTTTAAACCCCCTTTCTAGTTTGTTCTAGTGGGTGAGCCGTACATCCCAAGTGTCCATAGCGTCTAGTTTTTAAATTCTTGAAAACGTGTTTCATATATTAGGTCACTTTATTTTACAAAAACAATTTTTCACGAATCAAATAGCAGGTCACAATGAGCATGGTATTTTGGCGTGTAAATAAAGACCAATATTAATGTTATGGTTACGATATGTATTATTCCATATTGCATACAATTAGGTGTCAAAGCAACTAATAATGCACATATAGGAATCACAAACATACAAGCATAAACATTAATATAAATAACCACATATTGTTCTGAGTTCTCTTGCGAGTCTTCCCCAAAAGGAGAACCATAAGACCGTCACTAGGATACAATACCTAGATCGCCCCATACATCGCAAAAGCAATTGAGTGGGTCTTGTGGCCAGAAAACACATAAAAACGCATGGCAATCTCAATTAACAAGTAATAACGCAATTTTATATATTTAATAACAATATGTAATTCTAATTATCATAATAATTCTAATTAACAATTAATAAATTCAAATTAACTTTTAATTCTAATTAGCAAGTAATTTAAATTTTACATGTAATTCTAAATTAACAATTTAATTTTAATTAACAAGGTAATTATAATTCACATGTAAATTAAATTCTAATTATCAATATAATTTTAATTTGTGTGTGACTAGTTATTATTTATTAAAAATTGACAAGTATTGCATGTAATTGTCAAAATTAAAATAAAACACAATAACTAAACTAGGTTTCATGCAGCCCTTTTAAAACATGTTTATTAATATCAGAAACGTGTAACCCATAATAGCAAAAACGAGTTGGCTCGTGATGCCACTGTTGGGATTTTAGATCTAGTTAACCAGTAACCTCTACGAGTACGCAGCGGATAATGGATCTAGTTAATACAATTATGTTAACACGTAATTAATAAACACATAATTAATACATTATTAATTAATTAAAAGGGAATAAAGAAAAGCTAACCTTGCTTGGCAATTGATCTCTAGTAACGGAACAAGAAACCAATATGAAACCCAAGTATCTAAATTAGACACCTCTACGGTTGCTCACACAAACACTTTAACACGAATACGCCCGATGAAGCTAGTCGTATACGTTTAACCAAACAACCCCTTGTTAAAAACTTGAACTACTCAAACCAAACAACCCTTAGAACATAAATGTTCTTCTGTCGAGATACACTAGAATGCTAGTGCTTCCTTCACGATAAACAAGCAAACACCACGTGTTCTTGTTAAATCAAAACCCTATGTACAGGCGTTTGAATTTGATACCAAGAAGGATAAAAGGTGCAATTATATATTACATGCATGTTAGACAAAACATGCATATTATAACATATGCACATGCAATATATTCAATTGTTTTATGTATCTTTTCCTTCGAGTCACATGGATGAAAAGAACAACAATACAATTGTTTGAGTGGAATGAAAAGAACCGAATAAATAAAGAGTCGGTTTTGGATTTTTACAGCCATGTGTCGATCCAATAATAAATGGGTTAAAGGCAGTTTATATAACCTCCAAAACCTAGTAACCTTGGGCTCCAAACTTGGTCACCAAGTAACCCACATACCATATCTTACCACAACTCTTACTAGGCCAAAAGCCCACTCCAAACCCCTTTTAATGGACCGGCCATATTGGGCTAGGAGTAAGTTAAATCTGGTCTAGTTCTCTCGGGTCAATGTTCAAGTGTTAAACGTGTATAAACGTAATCTATGTGTTTAACGTGTGTGCCCCCAATAGGCTCACACACTTTTAGTCGTTTTACGTGTGTTTTAACTCCCACAAACCAACAGTATCATCTTCTTCATCTCCTTCTCCTCCATTTTTCTTCTTCTTCAATTTCTTCTTCTTCTCTTCCATTTTTCCTCTTCTTCAGTTTTTTCTTTAAGCTGCAAGCCGATGTAGTTGAGCTAGTTGGGGTATTATCAAATGTTTAGCTATAGGGGATATACATTATGTTTTGAAGATAATAATACGACTATAACGATTAATGGGGTGATGGTGCATTATGATCTTTGTATTGTTTAAATTTGTACTATCTACTTACAAAATGAATGGTTTTGAGGATGCCTTTTTTTAATTGCTTTGATGTTAATATAAGTTATATTCCGGTTAAAAAACACTGGTATGGTTGATAGCTCGCAGTGAAGCCTGGACTATAACCCGCCTCATTCCTTAAAAGAGACTAAGAGAGAAAAAGTATAATGTTCTTAGATGGCAGAAAAAGGGTTTAGCAAGAAAGATCAAGATATCGAACACAAAAAAAAACCAACGACAATGCAACAACATTGGTAGTGTTTAGTCAGACCGGTCTTTCGATCCATCTACAAAATACGATACACATCCTCGAATATAACCTAAAAATAGTATTACCTAAAAGTCAAAAAAATCTTACGTTCGAGAAAAAAATAGCATTACCTAAAAGTCAAAAAAACCTTGTT
Organism: Chrysanthemum makinoi; assembly: GCA_910596185.1. Taxonomy (NCBI): domain Eukaryota; kingdom Viridiplantae; phylum Streptophyta; class Magnoliopsida; order Asterales; family Asteraceae; genus Chrysanthemum; species Chrysanthemum makinoi. Next base: position 236,604,889 of record OU343223.1, on the reverse strand, counting down.
GAATTCTTTGATGATATATTATCCAAAATTAAGAAATATATTGTTGTGTTAATTATTTCGCAAGCTAGGTTGATTGATATCAATTTCAAAAATATTGAAAACGAGATAAACGTAGCTAAAAATACTGTAAAAACGAGTGAATTTTATAAAAGATAGAAATTATGTCATTTAAATTTAGAAAATAAAATCATTGCCATTATTACTGAGAATAATTTCCATAACAAACTTCCTAATATACAATAATTACCACATATTTAAAAAACGTAAACATGGAAATAAAGTTTAAGACATCTTTATTTTTTCCATTATAAATACACATCCCCTTATTCGAGTATACCAATACAAATACAATACATATTCCTCCATTGTCGTAACAACCATGGTTCTAGTTAATAACATGAACAAGAAAACAAGCCAAGGTCGCAAAAAGATCGAAATCAAGAAGATAGAAGAAAACAACAGTCGACAAGTCACATTCTCCAAGCGTCGTAATGGGCTTTTCAAGAAAGCCGCAGAGCTATGTGTCTTGACGGGTGCCAAAATCGCCATCATTGTGAACTCTCCTGGTGGTCGCGTGTTTGCTTTTGGACACCCTAATGTTGATGCACTTATCAACGCATATCTTGCTAATGAAAAGAATGTGGACGTGGACGTAGACATGGGCCAGTCACCACCGTTGCAAACAAATGAGTTTAACCAGCATTATGCCGAGGTTTCACGTGAGTTGGAGTTGGAAAAAAGGCGTAAAGATATGATTCCTGAAAAAAGTAGTAGTGAGTTTTGGTTTGATGAGCCGATTGATGGGATGGATGTGGCTGAGTTAGAACAATATCTTTCTTCGTTGCAAGAGCTGAAGAGAAAAGTATTGACTCGAGCTGATGAGTTGATGATGATGAATAATGCTCCGGCTATGTTCGGTTCAAATATAAACAATAACACTCCTTTAGCCATGCAAGGACCGAATTTGCTGCAGCATCTGCAGGGATCGGGGCCGAATGTGATGCAGCATCTGCAGGGATCGGGACCGAATGTGCTGCAGGGACCGAATGTTATGAGTCTACAGGGTCCGAATGTGTTTGATAATGCATGGAAAAATCACAATGGTCAGTACTATTTTGATCCTGCTTTGACATTGAATGCTAATGTTCAAGGCCAAGGTGGTGTCAACTATAATCTTGGTGGAGAGCTTGGGAAATTTCAGTAATTTTTTTTTTTTATGTTAAAGTGGATTTTATTATTTACGGTGGATTTGATTTTAATGTTTATTGTTTTGGCCAACACTCGTTGAATATGTTTAAAGTTCTTAATTGATTGTTATCAATTGTTTTAACAATTGATTATTGTGTCTCGTTATGGAAATCAGAATCATTGTGTGTGTTTTTTTTTGTTTTTTTGTTTTTTTGTTTTTTTTTTTTTTTTTGTTTTTGTGTGTGTGTTATTTATGGTATAGATTTGTCAATATTTAGAAAAGATACTGAAGAGTGATGATCAAGAAATCATTGGAATTGTTCAGAATGTGTAATTGCAATTATATAATTCAGGGTTGCTTGTCTTAAAATTACAGAGTATGTCTTACATTAAGTAGCAAATCACCTATATTCTGAATACATTTTCAAAAGTTTATACACTCCTATTTTGCCACAAAACTTGATAAAGTAGAACGTTGTTCCCTATTTGCTGCAACCTAATAGATCAAGAGGAGCAATTTCGTCATGGTTAGAATGGTTTTCGGATCCGATTAAAGCTTGCAAGGTATAAAAGCTCTCTCTTAATCTTTGGCAGGATACTGATGTTCTGTCAAAAGAGAAATGTTGGAAGATGTCATCTGCATTGTATCTGTTTTTAAGTTGTGTGTTTAGCTGCTGTTGAGGCTTAGGTGTCTGCAAGTGTTATGTTTGCTTCTCAGAATGATTTGCAAGTTATGTGTCTGCAAGTGATTGTTTTGCATCTCAGAAGTATCTATGGTGTAACATCTTTATATGGGGCCCTTAAGTTTAGTGGCATTAAGGTCCCCCCTGTTGATTTCTACTTTATTTAATTTTGAGGCTTCTTTGGTTTTGGTCATAGTTCGTTTGTAGTTTTCCGTATTGTGTTTTGATTTGAACTTTGTATTTTTCTTGGTCGGGTTCCTCTCTCTTTAATCGTCTTGTTTGGAGGGATGGAATGTCGTTGGTATGTATCATCTTTGTTGTGTTTTTAATATATTGATGCCTTTCAAAAAAAAATTGCGGCAACCTAGTTTGTCAATAATGTGTGGTTAATTGTTTGTGAATGTATCCAGGTTTCAGCATGTTGTTCTCCCTCTTTGTGGTCAATCTCGATAGCCTCTTTTTGTTCATACCATAGTCAATATCCAGTTGCTGCAACATAGTTTTGTCAATAACATTTTTATCCGTATCATGTTTATTTGTTATGGATTGCTTGTATAGCTCTTCTGAAACGATATTCGTATACTTCTGATATGAATTCAGATCACGCTTAGAATAAGCATTAAAGTGTTAAATGTCATTGCCTTGACAAAAGTTGTGCGCAGTTCATCACAAAGTTGAATCAAGAAAGGGTCACGAACATATTTAGGCTCATTTGTAGGATCATTGTTTACCTCTTTAAGCTCAGATTTAGGATCTAAATTATCGTTAAACTAGATAATTCAGTCCTTTATCATGGTGGTAAGTCACAACGAACAGCATCACGTGCAGTAGACACATATTTAGTATCTAACAGTGTGATCATCCTCACCTCATATAAACTATCATCATCCCGATGAACTATCATCATCAAAATTACTCAAATGATCACTAGACACAACCCACTTTCCCCACTATTTATTTTTCATAATCAACAAACTAGTAAAAACATGTCTTATCAACGTCAAACAGTTCACATGCGATAATATGCAGAAAGATAAAACATCTAATTTAATACGAAAGCCCCTTTTAAATCCTGTCATTGGACTACTAAGCTTAAATCACTCATGACCAAGAGAAACAGTCTTGAAACCAGAAATGGTTCATTTTCGGGTTTACATAATGAGACCATCCAATAGATGTAACTTTGAGTCGTTTGGTCAAATTTCTATGAACAATCAGTAAAATATATCATCATCATCAAGCGACTGAGAAAACCAAGTACCCGTTATCCCAACGAACTCTAATCTCCTGACCAACTTCCAGTGTCTTCCCTCTGATGATTTGACCCCATTTGCCAATAAGATTATAGTAACTTCCTCGCCATTTCAGCTTCATTAAAAAGACATCACCTGTATCATCATCTCGAGCATTAACATTAATTTGATGCTCATTCCTTAAATGCTCTCGTGCCTGTGACGCCCAATACAAGAGAATATGATCTTCAACTGATTTTCCAGGTAGCGTAAGGAATGGATGATTTATATCCACGTCAGACAACGTCAGCACCTTCCTAATTGGCCACTCATCGTGATGATGACTCATCATAACAGGCATTGATGTTTGAACCACCACTGGCTCATAAGGGACAGAAAAGTTTAAGGACCCGTTAGCCCAACGGATCTTGATCTCTTTACCAGCCCCAAGTCCCTTTCTTCTCACAATTTTACCCCATTTACCTATCAAATTGTAATAATTACCACGCCACCTCAGCTTCATTACATAGATTTCATCCGTATCAACATCACGGGCGTTCAGGTTTACCTCTTCTTCGTTTCTTAAAAGCTCTCTTTGTTGAGGTGTCCAATGGGCAAGAATATGATCTTCAACTGATTTACGCGTCAAAGGTAGGAAAGGGTGATTAGTATCCACATCAGAAAGTGTCAGCACTTTTTTAATTGGCCAGTAGTTGTGATTCACGTGATTCACCACTGGTGCTGGTGGGGCTACAACTTGTAATGGTTGTGGAGGTGGAATGTGGTGCTGCTGTTGTTGCTGCTGCTGCTGCTGCTGCGGCTGCTGATGTGGAACAGAAAAGTGTAGACATCCATTATAAAAGGCTAATTTAATCTCTTTCCCGGCTTCAAGTCCTTTACTTCTTACGATTTTTCCCCATTTTCCAATGAGATTGTAGTAACTTCCAAGCCACTTTATTTTCATTATATAAAGCTCACCAGTGTCATCATCTTGAGCATCGATTGCTACTTGCTCTTTGTTAGCCAATTGATCTCTTTCGAGCTGTGTTAGATGGCATAGAATGTATGTCTCAACTGGTTGGCGGGGGAGAGTGAGAAACGGATGAGTGATGTCGACGTCGGAAAGGGTAAGAATCTTGCTGATGGGCCAATCGCTTGTTACTATTTGTAATGCGTTATTTTGTCCAGAACGCCTCATTTCTGCAAGCTAAATACAAAATAAAGAACATTCGTCATAAAATTGACTTTCTATTATGTGACATCAAAAACTAATTGTTAATAAAAGCGTTTAAAGGTCAGCTCGGATGGATAAACATCAAACAAATTTTGGTCAAAAATGGGTAATTTCAGCACGTTGAAACAAGTTGGGAAGGCTTGGTCCAATCTGCAAACACTTTTAAATGCTTTTTTTTTTTATGATTATGTGTTAAACATGATTACATTAATTATTTAATGTTTACAAAAAAGAAATTTAGGAGGCTTTATACAATTTTATTTTCAACCCATTTAATTTTGACAGATATGACAAAGATTCAACCTAAAGTAACCATTATATCTACTATCAACTCTACCTACCCACGGTTCATAATCCATATATACTTGTACACAAACAAGAAAGGTTGATCTACATCTAGAGTTTCATTGGTATATTTTCTTATTAAATCCGATTCCATCAATACTTCAATTATAAGTTATCAGACAAAATTAAAGAGAGAGTATGTACAGCAAATAGTGGAGGTATGCGCTTAGAAGGAAGAAAAGTTTAATTTAGCTGGAAAGAAAAGCAAAGAAAGTTTCATCATTTCGTAACTTTAATATTCCCTTCTCAGCCAGCCCAAAATTGGGTGGAAATTTTGGCTCCAAGGAATCTTAACACATAAAAAATTGGTTTCTCTTCTATCCTCTCAATTTTTCCCCTAACTAAATTCGATAACACGGTGCAAGTATCAGAAGAGTGTTTTCAGATGAAAGCATAATAATGTAACAGAAGAACATAAATAACGAAATAAAAAGCCATCAAATATCAACTACTAGACCAAGTAGAAACTTTGACCACAAGGTTGATTCAACCAAAAGACCTTTGACCAGAAGCCCAACCCATACTGAAGCTGCACTCGAGCTATTATCGAGTGTGAGCATAACAAATGAGCTAGATTTACGAGCTTTTCTCAGGCTTTATGCTATATCCTGTGTCGGTGTATAACTGTATACTCCTATGAAGAATTAGAGATATAAATACTAATGTTTACAAATTATAATATTATTATATTTAGTTGGTTTTTGACTTTCTTTTTATAGGAGTTTTTGACTTATGGTCAAGTTCTTATTGTAATTTTCAGATACTTGAAATAAAATTTGCCATCAAATATAAATTTTGCATGACTTGAACAAATTTGGTTAGAACATATTGAATTCAAAATAAGTTTTTTTTGAGATTTTCTAGCTGAGGCTGCTGAGCTCAAGCCAATCTTGATTCTTTCTCGAGCTGAGCTCAAGCCTGCATCATGAAAGCTTGTCAAAGTTACTGGCCAAGCTCGATATTAGCCTAAAATCCTCGAGCCAAGCTCAAGCTCTGTCGAGCTCGGCTTGACTTGTTTGCAGCCCTAATCCATACGGACTATTGACAACAGCATCACAATCAAATTTTGACTGCCCTATAACTAAAGTTCCCTTGCTAATCACAATTTACATACAATATATGATATCACAAGTGATACTACGAAAAGCTTATCCTAATGTTGGATAAACATATGGTTCTCCAAGAACTCGACCAAAAACTTGGTAATGCTATACGGATATCTATGTCTAGCAACTGATTTCATTAGTTTCATCATGTTTCTGTTTCAAATAGGAAAACTATTTTCAACAGATCATGATTAGAATCAGTGGCTGTAGGGAAAGAGTCGGAAGTCAGATCTACATGCAAGGCTATCAAGATTCAACCAAAGTACTCACTTAAATCATGATGCTCTCCCTAACTAACGGCCAACTGGCTGTAACACATTTTATACTCAGGCGGAAATCGTAGCATAAAACATCTCACTCATAAATTTCACATTTCATCGGGTGCTGCACAAGTGAATGTTTAGTCTCTTATTGAAGAGTGTTTAGACGTGTGACTTAAACTTATCTAATATTGAATAATCAGAATCATATAATCAGTTGCATCACGACAGGCCTTTGAGGATAGTGTTTTGTATCTACAGTAATAATCAAATACTCGGCTGATTAAGTTTTTCGCAAATCTTGATTATTAAGAAACCAAAAAATAAAATGATCATCAAGGACATCCTTTTGACAAAAAAATAATAATAATAAATAATGAAGAATGTCTAGAGAAATGAGAGTGAAAGTCTCTCCAAATAGGTTTATACGGGGCAGATAGTTAATTTCATATTGCCCTAAAATAACCGGTTTGTTGCAGTTGGTATGAAAATGATTATTTGATCCCCAAATCACAAAAACGAGGAATTAAAGGCAAAATATTGTTAAGTTTAGTTCCAACTTTGCTTGGATATTATTCAATACAAAATATTCAACTCATCTGTCTCTTTTAATCAACAAACCCCAAAAAAATAGAATTGAATACCAATGCCATTTCATTCCCAGAGCACGAACCGTCACATAACTGTATTTAAAGTAGGTGTTTTGTTGTGCATGAACATTGAGACTCCGAAAATCAGAATAAAATAATTACTTAATATAATGATACTTAGTTGATTATACATTATCTGAGTAATCAAGTTTACTTAAAGCATTTTCTTAATGTTTCTCCACTACCAGGAGTGGATCAAGAACCCCCTTAAAGTCCAAAACCATCGATAAAGATGTCATAAAAACATATAGCTAACTGAGTGACCAAAATCTTAAAACCACCTGCACACTGACTAATTACGAAACACGTAACTATCCACTCACACCAATTTCCCAACAACTTCACCAAAGACTATTCTATAACATCAACACGTGTCAAATTACTACTAGTGTCATCAGATCCTGTAGTTCAAAGTTAAAATTACAAAAAAAATGCCATGAAAAGTAACCAAAAGATCCCAAATTTGACAATGTGTTATACAAGATCATCAGTACAAGTAAAACTTTAACTGTTGGACAAATTTACTAGCGAAATTTCCATAAACGGTAACCCCTTTGGTTCCACAAATTTGTCAAAAAATGAACTTTCAAAAAAACGTTGATCGAAAACTCAAATTTCACAAATAAATTTGTCGAAAAATGAAATTTCAATCATAACATTGTCAAAGATTTAACTTTTTAACCATTAATTTCATTAAAAAAAATGAGCTTTCAATCATAAATTTACCAAAATATGTATTTTTAGAAATTAAAACTTGAAGTCCTAAATTAGTAAAAAACAAAAAGCAAAATATAATCCTATTAATGAGAGATAACTCATTAATCCCCACACTATCAAAATTTCATATACTTGATTAAAAATTCCCCTAAAAACTAAGACACTAATTACAGCTATACTTTTGTCTTCATTTCAATCAAATTTTTGTAAAAAAAATGAAACTTTTAACCTTAAACCTGTAAAAAACTCTTGTTCCCCACATTGTCAAATTAGGGTAATTTTAGTAACCTTTGTTATCATCATATAATCCTTAAAATCAAGACACTAATAAACTAATTACACAATTACCAACATCAAACAACACTAAAAACAACTAAACAAACCTAGATCTTGTCATATAACTCACACCCATAAAATTACAACACCCATCAATCAAATCAACACAAAACCCACAATTAATTTCCCAAAAATAAAACATCTTTACCTGATTTAATCAGCAGGTGTTGATCTGATAACTTCAATTGTAAAAAAGTAAAGATGGATAAGTAGTTAAAAGATGAAATGATGATGATTGGATAATTAGGTGAGAAGGAGTTGAATGAAGATGAAATGAGAAGGAATCAAGAGAACGAGAATCAAGCTGATTGATTATTATTATTTTTGGAAAAATGGAAAATTGGTGGCTTTTTATATTTTTCAGGCGATAGATATAGGTAAAGGTAAAACTAAAACAAGTGGCGGCCCAATTATCAATTCATTGACTATTTGACTCTTTATCTTCTTCGGTACTAAAAGGAGTGTTTGTTTATGGTGCTTTTTTAACCTACTAGAACTTGTATCTTTCTTTTCTTTTTTTTTTTCAGTTATGTTTGGTGAGACGGTTGTTAACTATAATTATAAGATAAAAATATATAATAGTAAACAATTGTAGAACATAAAATAAAAAATAAACTCACTTTATAATATTAATCATAGTCTTCTAAGATAACATGTTTTTAATAATCATCAACGTCGTGCATTTCATATTGATGTAGCAATATCATTACGGATTCTTTTCATCTCATTAGATGTTCCTTCAGAGAGATTTTCAGTGTTTGTTTCATGGCAACGAACATCGTAAATTCATCAGGTGGTATATATTTTGGATGTTGCTCGATCGTAGTAAACATCATATCTTCTTCATCACTATTACGAATGTAGTTGTGCAAAGCAAATGCAGGCATAATGACATCAATTTGAATTTGCACACTAAATGTGGCATTTCACCAAGTATTTTCCATTGTTTTTTTTTTAAATTCCAAACAACCTCTCAATACAGTTCCACATAGATGGGAGAACGGTTGAAGGCTTCTGTCATGTTAATTGGTGACTCATTTAAAATTGTGACTAATGATATCTTGTCTTGGATATGGAACAAGATATCCATTTATATTTGGATATTCTTTGTCAACTAGATAATATTCACTTGTCAAAATGGTTTAAAAAAAATAGCAGATTATACCTTATATATTTAACCAAATAATAACGTCTCATATATGCATAGTCATCTTCAAGTGGTTTTGAGAAGTTCATTCATAGCGTGTTAGTCGCATAAAGAAAGAAATGTGTGTCATGTGCCCATCCTTCCCAACCAATCGATATAAATGTAAAACACATTAAAATTGCATGTTGTCGTTACATTAAAAATATGAATATGTTTTTTACCGATATAACGCACTTGATGAGCCTCTGGTGTAGGGTTTAGTGGTCACCCGCATGGTCTATAAAACTTGCACAATGGAAAATAAACAGACAAAGAACATGCAAACCAAAACTCTAATCAATCATAATCTCTTAATCAAGGATATAACCTAACTAACACGTAGGAAGGTTGTTTAGGAATACTTACTTGTTAATTGTTGGAATCACTCCTAAACCTTATTCAAGTGTTAGTTACTCATATGTAATAGTTAGCTTAGTATGGCCTTTATGTTTGTTATTAGCCTTAAGCTTATGTAGAAGGCCCATGAGCTTAGGCCCAAGCCCATAGGAGAAAGGGAAGGAGTAGGTGTGTTGCCCTAGCTCCTTGCCTATAAATACCTTATGTAAACCTTCATTTGAAGGTTGGTTGTTCAAGTTATTCTTTTCACTCACTCTCTACGCATAACCGTATACTCTATATCGTGTGTGTGTGTTTGGATACTTGTTCAATCACCTCTCTATCTCTTATATAAGCTTGTGTTGTAAACCTAGTGACCTAACAGTGGTATCAATCGCCAAATAGTTGGGTGCACACTTTTGTTTTTTGAAGTTTTTGGTTTTTGTTATACGCGTAAAGATAACGTGATCTTTGGTACGCTTCAAAACTTGTTTTTTACACTTTTTAATCCAAGATTCTTGTACTTTCAACGTTTTAAGGTGTTAAAATACTTGTTTTGGGCAAAAAGTTTCAAACTTTATGCGTGGATAACCGTTTTGAACTTGATTTTGTTCGTGGGTGAAGTTCTACTCGTAACCCGTTTAGCCGTTTTAGTTCATCAAGATTCACATTTTTGTGTTATTTTGGTACTATTAACGCTATTCCATAACAAAAATCCGGTTTAGAAACATATTTGGGCAAAATCAAAGTTACGAGTAAACCTACGCGTAGTAAAACCCTAAAACTAGGCGTAAGTGCCTCCTTGGTTTGATCTTCATTTTCGTGGTTTATTCCGTGTTTTCTTACTTGGATAAGTCTGAAAATACGTCGACTTTGGATATCTCTTGCACCGTGATAGTGTAAAAGATCATTTGGGCAAAAACCCTAAAATTACGCCTAAGCATAAGCTTACGCGTAGAAATCCTACGCCTAAGATCTTTCTTACGCCTAAGCTTAGTCTTACGCATAAGAAAATCCTACGCCTAACTTTCTACGCCTAACTTTTGTCTACGGCTAACTTTAGTGCTTTTTCCTACTTACGTGTAAGCTAAATCCTACGCGTAACTCATTATTGTTACGCGTAACTTTGGTGTTTTTAAGCATAAGTGCTACTTGGTTCTTGTCTTTTCTACGCCTAAGGATACTTCATCAACAAAGGTTCATTCGACTACAAAGATCCATTTTTACCAACACAAGTTTATCAACATGTCACAACCACCATACTCTAACTATTTCCCTTACACTTATCCTCATCCTCAACGTCAACAACAACTAACTCCACAACATCAACAATGGAATCAACAACAAGCAATTTATCAACAACAATTTAACCAACAACATACTCCACAACTTGCTGCAAATCCACAACCTCAAATGGTTCAACCACCACCAAGTCTTCAAGTTCAACCGTACACAAATGACGTTAATCAACATCCATCAAGGATCACTATGAGGGAACCCACTTGGTTTGCAAAGATGTTTGAAACTTTAAGCAACCAACAATCAATTCATGAGGTTGGATCACTTGATAGACCTCCAATGCTCACTCCAGGAAACTACGATCAATGGGTAATAAGGTTCTTTAGGTTTTGTGATCTAAAGAAGCCACATGGAAAGTTCTTAAAGAAGGTTATCTTGGAAGGTCCATTTGAGATGCCTACTGTCATTGTACCAGGAGATCCAAATGCCATTCCACCAAGAGATGAACAAACGAACATTGCTACTGTTGCAGACTTGAATCCTCAAGAACTTCTACACTATGAAGCAGATGAGCTTGCAATGGAATATATCCTCCTAGGATTACCAAACCTAATTCTTCGTAGTGTTGATGCTCAAAAGACCGCAAAGAAAATGTGGGATCATATTCGTCTTCTTATGGAAGGATCTGTACTCAATCAGGAAGATTTGGAATCCAAAATTTACTTGGCTTATGAACACTTCATGATTGAACCTGGAAAGACACTCGAGTCCTATCATCACCGATTTTTAGACATCATCAATGATTTGGATAAACACAACATCAATATGCCTAAAATTGCAGTGAATACAAAGTTCCTGAGTAGTCTTGGTCTTGAATGGGAGAAGTATGTCATTTTTCTCCGTCCAGCGAAAAACATGCATCAATCTACATACGGATTATTGTACGATTACTTGAAACCTCATGAAAAGGAAGTTGATAGGGAAAGGATTCTCCGTGCTCAAATTGCTCCTCCGACACATCCGGAAAATCAACAACTTGCCTTATATGCTCAAAATAGTTATTCTCCTCAACCAGCAACTCAACCAACTGCTACAATCACACTACATGATCCTTCACAACCTCCATCTCAACAAACTCAATTGGTTCCATACAACACCAACAATACTCAAGCTGAAGCTAATGAGGAATCTGATCCGTTCGAAGCACTGCAACAAGGATTTGCTATGATTGCTAATGCCTTTAGCCGTTATACCAACAAATCCAACAACCGTATTAGTTCCTCATCTAATACAAGGAATCAAGCTGTTGTGAACAATGGACGAGTTGAAGTTCAGAATCGTGGTTATGGTCGTCGGATGGGCGGTGGTCAAGGGTTTAATTCTGTGGGTAGGAATAACAATCGAGCTCCAGTGGTGGAACAAGGAAATGCTCAGAATGGGTTAAATGGTCTTCGATGCTACAACTGCAATGAGAAGGGACACTGGCTAATGCATGCCCAAAGCCAAGGACTAGGGCAGTGCTTATTTCAAAGAGGCTCTTCTTTTGGCTCTTAAGGATGAGGCTGGTGGATCTCTCACAGACAAAGAACAGAGTTTTATGGCAAATGCAGACTCAGATGATGATATGGAGGATTTGCAGGCCAATGCATTTGTTATGTTGATGGCTAATATGCATGAGTTACACATGAGTGACACAGGCCCAGATGTATGACGATGGCTTGTCTCAGTACCGAACAAACCATATTCATCTCTGATCTACTATCTCCGCCAACATCTGAATCCGGCAAGACTCAGCATGTTCAAAATGAGCCATCGACATCTCATTCCGACGATTTTCAACTAGACCCGTAGTTATATTTGACGATCAAGATGACCAAACGGTCTCCCTTGATAATCAAATTGACTCCGTGGTTATACTTGAAGATCTCAGTAATGATCATGTTGAGACTCACGTTGAACACGCCGAACTTTTGCCTCATCCAGATTTTGCTCGTTTAATACAAGACCAACAAACCATAGTGGAAAAATGTCATGCCATTAATCAAGACTTGAAATGCAAAAATGCACTGTTAACCAAGGATTTTGAATGTTTACAAAAGCAACTCAACTTTTTCAAAACTCAAGAAAAAGCGTGAAAAACGGTTTTGAAGCAGCCTTTGCCAAATCTTATCAAAACGAAAAACATTTAGAAAGACAGATGCGTGATCTAGCCGCTTCGAAGAATGCTTTGTTGTCCGAAATAGAACAACTGAAACATGAACATAAAAAGCAAATTAACGCTCTCACCTTGGAAAATCAAAAAGCTAAGGCTGAGTTGTTAACTTGTCAAAAACAGTTCTCTGCATACAAAAAGCATTCAACGAAACGAATAGATGATCATCTTGAAGCAATCATCGGCTTGCAAAACAAACTTAAAGAGTTTAAAACTGTTGTTTACAAACATGGCGAGTCGGTCACAGCCATTGAAAAGTTTACTTTAAAACCAAATCCAAATGGATATGGACCGAATCTTGCTGATTACAAACCTAAGCTTTCAACCAAAGCATTCAAACCAAATCCTGAAGTTTTCAGTGCAGAATATAAAGTTGATAATTCTATTATGAATGTTGTTGAATATCATCGTCAAGAGGAATTAGATGGAGAAGACGAGAGTCGATCAAAATTAGAAAAAGTTGTTTACAACAAACCTTTTAACTATTCAAAAGCGGTCACTTTCGTCACACCAACGGATTCTTCTAACACACCAAGGGTTATCATCAAAACACCTGAGTCTTCTAATGTTAATCCCCAACAGGATTATGCACAAACTTATGGTCCTTTACCTTCCATCAGTGAAGTAAATTCAAAACATGAAAATCGAAAAATTCTTAGATATTTTGACATCTTCATGGTTGACCTCAAAATTTTACAACATGAGATAGAATATCGTTTTGAAATCAAAATTGATCACTTTCAATCGCCTCTGGCGCGAGAACAAAGAGACATTTTTTAGAAAAATCTTTTACCTAACGTTAAAAATTTGAAAAATTGTGCATTAGCCTGGGAAAAGGATTTTCATAAGGAACTTGGAATGATGAAGGTAGTTTTAGAAAACGAAACATCTATTTCTAATACTAAACGTAAAAAGAAGCTGTTGAGAAAAGATGTTGATCGACTCTTGGAAGATGTCATCTGTGCTGATGTCCATAATGTTGTGCTAGAGCATTCTTTGTCATATGCATTTGATCATACCTCTGGCGATCTGTTGAACCTATGATAAATGTTGAGAACACGATAATGTGCTTGGATCGAGTCCTTAACAGTTGAAAACAAATGATTGTCAAACGAACTTTCAAATGCAATTCGTCGTCTTAATTGGTGTCAAAAAGATATTCACGATCAACAACTTGCTTTTCAACACAAAATCGCCCAATTGCGTGCAAAATCTTCAGATCCTAAAATTGAGCAATTGGATGATCAAAGCGTGTCTTTTAAGTGTCAAATCTCAAAATATGAACAAGAACTTGTAAAAGTTAAAAGGAATATGGTGTCATATTTGATTTACTCAAAAAGACTCGTGATGAAGCATCAAATGAACTTGATCATTATCTTGCACACATTAAAGAAGTTATGCATTTTCTTTGGAAATGTTCGGTCGAAAATCAAGATCGATTCACACTATCCTCAAGTTAAGAGAAATGTTAGGAAAGTATGAACAACTTCCGCCAACCATCATTAAGAGATTAGCCCCAGTAACACTTAGTACTCATGAACCTAGAATTTCTACTCCCAAATCACAAGTAGCTAACGTGCTTCCTTCTACTGAAACAGGAATAGTTGAGCCTTTTCCAAACGTCCGCACTTCACAGCCTAGGAGCACTCAATCGAAGAATAGGAAGTTGCGACCTAAGAAAAGATCAATCAAGAATGCTAAAGTAGAAGAACACCCTAGGACTATGAATAAGACTCACGTTGCCTCCACTATAGATATTGCGTCTGGCAAATGTAATAGAAATAGTGATGTAACGAATGCTAAACCGTTAAATACTTTTGATATTCATCGATGCACCTTGTGTTATTTGTGGTAAAAGTATGAATTCCGATTGCCATGATAAATGTGTTGCTAAAGCTATCATCTCTCGTTTAAGGAATCCTAAGAACCGGAATACCTCTAGGCCCACTAATCTTTCTAAGTGTGTGCTTGGTAGACCGCCATCTTTAGATTCTAAAAAGCGCATTCTGTCCCTGTAGCTCCTGTGTCACCTCCTAGGAATGTAGTACCACCTAGTGCATTCACTAAGACTAAAGCAAATACTAGTTGGAGATGGCCGAAATGGATATATAACACACTAGGATTTAAGTGGATACCTAAAGCTATTGATGTGTGTATATCTACTATAACTGCTACGGAACCCTCTAACATTTCGGTTCCAAATCTACTTCTATTCCATTTGTGTCGTGCATTGTGTAATGCAGGTGATACAGATCATTCTGGATTGTTGATAGCGGATGTTCCCGACACATGACAGGCAATCTTAAACTGTTATCAAACTTTATTGCAAAGTTCATTGGCACTGTCAGGGTTGGGAATGATCACTTCGCAGCTATCATGGGCTACGGAGACTATGTCAATGGGAACATCGAAATTAGCAGGGTTTACTATGTGGAAGGCCTCGGTCATAATCTGTTTTCAGTAGGTCAGTTTTGTGATGGAGATTTGGAGGTTGCTTTTCGGGAGAAAACTTGTTTCATTCGTGATCTACAAGGAAATGACCTTATGTGTGGATCGCGTAATTCTAGTCTCTACACTATCTCTATGAAAGACATGGTTGCTTCATCTCCCATATGTTTACTTTCAAAGGCAACATCAACAAAATCATGGCTATGGCACGTCGTCTCTCACATCTAAACTTTCAAACCATCACCAACCTTGCTCGACACAAACTAGTTGAAGGACTTCCACGGTTTCGGTATTCTAAAGATCACCTTTGCTCAGCTTGTGAACAAGGCAAAAGCACTCGTGCTCATTTTCCTTCAAAGGTGGAACACTCAGCATGTGCTTCATCTTCTTCACATGGATTTGTGTGGCCCGATCGCGTGCAAAGCGATCAATGGCAACGCTACATCTTAGTAATTGTTGATGACTATTCACGCTGGACTTGGGTCTACTTTCTTCGAAGCAAAGATCAAGCTCCACAAATGATCATCACCTTTTCACGAAAATACAAGTTCACTCGAAACACCGTTCGACTAATCGAGAGATAAAGGCCTGAATTTGTTAATCAAACTCTTCGTGAATTCTATGAGAAAGTGGGAATTCAGCATCGGACATCTATTGCACGTACACCAGAACAAAACGGAGTTGTCGAAGACGAAACCGAACGTTAGTGGAAGCTGCAAGAACAATGTTAATCAATGCTAAACTTCCAGATTACTTATGGGCAGAAGCTGTATCTCTGCATGCTATACTCAAAACCGTTCTATGATTACAAAACGCCACAACAAAACACCTTTCGAGCTCGTCCATAACAGAAAACCGAATCTAAAACACTTTCATGTATTTGGATCTCTTTGCTATCCGAATAATGATCGTGATGACTTTGGAAAGCTCAAAGCCAAAGCCGACATTGGAGTCTTTATCGGATACTGTGATAATTCCAAAGGTTTCCGAATCTGGAATCGTCGTACAAAGCAGGTGATGGAAACGATTCATGCTCATTTCGATGAACTTACGGAAATGGCTTCTGAGTATAACAGCTTAGAACCCGGTCACAACCGCTTAAACTTCCCCAAACCCCATCATCAGCTGAACAAAGCCCCCAGCTTACTCGTCAACAAATGGAAAGGTTATTTGCTCTGCTGTTCAGTGGCGATATTGATGAACGTGCTCCAGGTGTATCCGTTGTTTCCGCTGCTCAACTGATAATACTCTTTTACCTGATACACCTGCTACAACAACTACTGTTGCAGATGCACCTACACCGGTTGACTCCACCACAACAGTTGAACAAACCGCTTCCAACAATGATGAAGCTGCTGATGATATTCCGAATGTAGTACCCCCACCTGCAGATTTTGATCCAAATGCGTTCTTCAACCCGTTTGCTAATGAGACTGCTGCACCAGATGTCGCGGAATCTTCAACAAACCATTTGAATCCTCCGAATCTGCACAATGTATACCAACATCAACCCTCCACACATAGATGGACGAAAAACCATCCTCTGGAAAACATTATTGGCAACCCGAATCAACCAGTCGTTACGAGACAACGTCTTCACACAGACGGTGAACATTGCATTTATGCACTCACCGTCTGCCAATCTGAACCTAAAAACATCAAAGACGCAATGACAAAAGACAACTGGATTGAATCCATGCAAGAAGAACTCAACCAATTCAAACGTCTTGAAGTATGGGAGCTGGTTGAAAGACCAACAGGAGTCTACGTCATTGGTCTCAAATGGATTTGGAAAAACAAATTGGAAGCTGAAGGAAATGTTATCAGAAATAAGTCACGTCACGGTGGCTAAGGGTTATCGTCGGGAAGAGGGTATTGACTTTGAAGAATCTTTTGCTCCGGTTGCTCGTCTTGAGGCTGTTCGGATATTTCTAGCGTTCGCGGCTCATATGAATATGACGGTCTATCGGATGGATGTCAAAACTGCGTTTCTCAATGGACAACTTAAAGCGGTTTATGTCACCAACCAGATGGATTCGTTGATCCGAGTTTCGAATCACGTCTACAAACTGAACAAAGCTCCGTATGGTCTCAAACAAGCTCCTCGGGCATGGTACGATAAGCTATCATCCTTCCTCATTGCTAATAATTTCACCAAAGGTTCGGTTGACCCAACTCTTTTTATACAATATCACGGGGCACATATCTTAATTGTTCAAATTTACGTGGATGACATCATTTTGGGTCTACACATAAAAAGTTTTCAATCGCTTTTGCAAAACTAATGAAGAAAAATTTTGAAATGTCCATGATGGGTGAACTCACGTTCTTTCTAGGACTACAAGTTCATCAATCACCCGTGGTATTTTCTTGAGTCAGTCCAAATATGCCCTTGAATTGTTAAACAAATTTGGAATGAAAACCTGTGACACCTATGCCACACCAATGGCTCATACCAAGAAGCTAGACGCTGATTTACATGGGAAATTGGTGGACCCTACAAAATACCGTAGTATTATTGGGTCTCTCATGTATCTAACAGCTAGCAGACCTGATATTGTCTTTGCCGTATATCTTTGCGCTCGTTATCAGTCGCGACCAACTGAAACTCACCTCTCTGAGGCTAAAAGAATCCTCCGATACATAAAGGGAACCATTAACTTGGGGATTTGGTATCCGAAGGATTCTGGTTTTGAACTAATCGCTTTTGAGGCCGACCACGCAGGATGCTTAGACTCACGGAAAAGTACTTCAGGAGCTTTACAATTTCTTGGTGATAAAGTGGTGTCATGGCAATCGAAGAAGCAGGATTGTACATCGCTGTCCTCAACGAAGCAGAATATGTAGCCATGTCCGCATGTTGTGCTCAAGTCATATGGATGAGAACACAACTCAAAGACTATGGTTACGTATTTGACAGAATCCCGATGTACTGCGACAATCGTAGTGCCATTGCAATCTCGTGCAACTTCAGTTCAGCACTTTCGAAATCAAAGCACATCGATCTTCGATATCATTTCATCAAGGACCACGTGGAACAGTGTTGTTGAATTATATTTTGTGGGTACAGAATACCAATTGGCAGATCTTCTCACCAAAGCCTTGCCTCCGCTAGGTTTAATGAGTTGGTCCAACGGATTGGTATGAGGTGTTTGACTCAAGAGGAATTGGATGACCTCCTAAAAACAGTCTTAAAACACATCAAACACCAAAATCTCTTTTGTAAATATCTTTTCAAAAACAAAATACAAAAGTATAAAACATGATAAAACAACAAAAATATTCTTCTATCTATTTTCTTTCAACATTGCAAGTACGTTTCTTCCGTCAACACTATAATCTTTCAAAATTCAATATTTTTTCGATCTAGTGTTGAGGGGGAGAAAATTAATACTTAACCGTCTCAAATCATCCGTGTACTTGCATGTTATCTTATCTCGGTTGTTTCTTTTATCAATAGTGGTAAACTTTTCTGGTTAAACTGACACTCCTCGGACTAAAATTTATAACCTTTCATCATTTATTAAGTTGAGGGGGAGTGTCGTCAAAGTTTCTTTCTTAAAATCTTTGTTTGGTAACCAAAATGGAAGTTAAAAGGCTTTGTATGAAAAAGGAAAAGGTGGAGGGACCAAAACTGTCAAAATGTTAAAGTTATTTTTAATAAAACACCTCCCACCTACTTTTTACTTCACATTTAATACACACAACCATACTCATCCTACGCCTAAGATTGAACCAAGAAATCCGTTGTTTTGATCATCATTTTGTAAGTGGTTTTACGATCTTAACATTTTTTTAAGCTAAGGTTTTTTAATTTCATGCAAATCCAACGGCTAAAATTGAGTTACGCGTGATTATGTGTTCTACGCATTAGCGTATGAACACATAATCATTATGTGTGTGTTTTTGGTTATATGGATAGTGTCAAAATGCTTCTAATACATCAAGGATATCATTTTAACCATTAAAACCCACCCAGAAACACTTACTAATGATTTTTGAAAATTAGGGTTTATGAGTCGATTTGGGTTTTTTCAAATGTGAAGTGTTTTGGTCTAAAAGATTGTTGGGTTATGGTCATATAAGGTTGAATTGATGATTTCCATGGTTGTTAACCACCCAGAAACACTAACTGTTTGTCAATTTGAAGTTAGGGTTTAATGTTCATAACTTTGGGTAAATTTGATTCACAACGAGTTAGATGTTATAACTTGGTTTATAGACTCTCAACACATCTTAGAACTACCAGAATTTATTTGGTGCAATTCCCATGGCTAGAAATTATACGCGTAAATCTTAACCCTTAGGGTTTTGACCTACGCGTATGACTTTCTATGCGTAACTATGTTATGAATGTTCATGCCATAAATTGTTGATAAATGATGTTTTGTGTTAACTTGATGTTTTGATGAACTTATTTCAGGCTTTGCTACGCTTAAATATTGAGAATCAAGGTCATTTGCAACTCTACGCATAAGGATTACCCTACGCGTAGTCAAGTTATGCGTAAGAATAAATCCTACGCATAACCATTACGCGTAAGGTTCTACAATGGGACTACGCGTATCCTGTGAAGGATATGCGTAACAGATGACCTCTACGCATAAGGTCTACTCTTACGAGTAAGCCTTACGCGTAAGGTATTTATACGCCTACGCGTAAGCTCTACGCATAAGGTCCCCTTTTCCTACGCGTAACATTTCTTACGCGTAAGTTAGGATCCTACGCGTAAGCTTTCGTTTACGCGTATATCATCATGCGCGCTTAACTTTGCCAAAACTACGCTTAAGCCCGGATTGACCTTCATAATGAATTGTTACGTGTACAAACTTGTAAATAAACTAATCATAACGTCACGAATCCAATAATGTCACTAATAAACTTAATCGTTTGATATGTTGTGAACAATAAGTGATAACATAAACTTTAAAACTTAAAGTTAACTAACTCACGAAAACATTTCACGACATCATTGGACTATTGAACAAACAAGTGACTTAGGACTCGTAACAATCATTGAATCTGTACATTCAATAACTAGACAATAAGACCTTCCGTTGACTAACACTATGTCTTTCGATATGTTGGTTCTTTTGGCTAATGTTATTTCGATCACGACATGGTGAACAAATGATTGTGGATGCATCAGAAGTTCTTACAATTGCTGATATCTTTCCAGAGGGTTATCCGAGAAAGATTGGAAAGAACAACCTTAGGGTTGACTTTGATACCCTCACGTGCTCAGAATCTTCTGCTTGATTGCGTGGATATTCTCAGGAATCATCCCTACCGAACATGCTCTCACACTCCCACAGTTCCGAGGTCTACATTCAACAATTAAGGATTCTATGCAGAGGATCACTGGTCAAAGTGCAATGAATGTGACACTTAATCACAAACAAGTCACTATCACTCCTGCTGACTTACGGGATGTTCTCATCATTCCTGACATCGCTCCAACCGACTTCTTTACTACCCCTACTGAAGAGCAATCACGAAATTCTTGATAGATATTGGTTATGATGAAGCTTCAGGAATCATTACTAAGCACTCTCACGTAGAGCTGAAGAATATTCCTCAACCATGGAGAACACTCTACATGATCCTCACCAAATCGGTCTCAGTGTCGTGGCGGTGGCTATGAGCATCCCAAGCTCATGGAACTACAAATTTTACGTCGTTGATCAACAAGAAGGACATTGAAATCGAAGCAGCGATATGGGAGGACATGATGGTATTTCACAAGAAGCTTGGCTCCAAGATTCCCTATGTCAGATACACCAAACTGTTGATCCAGAGAGCACTTGGACTTCATCTTGACATCCCCATGAGGCTCAATGACCCAGGTAATCACGACATATTGGTGAACCCATACTATCGTAGAATCAAAGAATCGTCAACAAAGAAACAGGGTTGGTTTTACGATCACCTTCTAACCACCGAAATCAAAAAGCTTGAAACATATAAAAGGTATCGGTTAGCCGTAAAAGAAGGCAAAGTTGGTCATATTGATGAAAAATCTTACGGTACACCTACTGAAGGACCGTAAGAAAAGCGTCTTTGGAAGTGTTACAAGTACAGATATTTATAGGAAGCTTCCCAAAAGGAATCCTCCTCGTAAAAGGATTGTTCCCATAAAGGAAGCTGAACCTATTCCCACACATGAACCGCAAAGAAAGCTTGGGCGAAAGCTCGAAGAATCGACACAGATGAAGAGATTACCTACTCTGAATCTGCAACCGTAACACCTCCCGGTAGCTAAACCTCCAAGTCCGCCGGTGACAAAGAAAAGGGAAGACTCCTGTACTTGTACCGTATGATGAAAGCTCAGATGAAGAAGAAGAGCAACTGGATATATCATACAGGAAGAAGTTTAATATCGTTAGACACCTTCAAAAGGCTGAAGAATTTGCTAAAGACCAAATGGGTGGTCCGGAGGATCAAGTGGTGCTGCCCACTCTGAACCATCTCCCGATGCGGTTAATCAACCCGATAAGGGAGCTGGTGCCACCACTCTTATGCAACAACAAACGCTTGTGGAGGATACTATCGAATATGAGTTTGAGGAACCGGAAATTGAGAAGTCCGAAAAAGATCAAGATGTTGATTATGATACGTTTCTTCTAGATAGTCATGCACGATCAAAGGAAGAAACCTCTGAACCTCCGAAGGATCTAGAGTCTCCTCATATCTCTTCATCATCCGATTCGTCTTCTCACTCCTCGCCACCACCATCAAAGAAGTCAACCAAATCATCATCCAAATCCGTGAAGAAACCATCTAAATCTTGGATTTCTCAAGCTCATTAACGGATTACCAAAGCGTCAAACAAGTCGAAAGAAAACGTGCTCAACAAAAGCTAAATTTCTTTCTTGATCACATACAGCATATGTATTACGAGCATGAAAAGATAAAAGGAGAAAGGAAGTTTGTTCAGGAATTCATGAAAAATCACCGTCAAGAGGAATGAAATGATCGAAGGCTACATGAAAAAGTACCTTTCGGAGTACGTTCCTAAAGTCACAAAGGAGTTGTTCACCAAACAACTTTATCCAAATCTTATGCGGATCGCCAAGCAAACTATTCGATCAACGCCCTTAACCGTCACAATCAATCCAACCGATCCGGTTGTTTTCTCGGATAATGAATTGGTGGCCAAGCTTGTCACACAAATGTTTGCACGATCTGGGACATTTACTTCTGATGAAGGAAAGCTGTTTCAAGCATTGGACTACCAACTTCAAGAAGCTTGTAGATTTGAAGCTGAAAAGTCTAAACGTCCTAGAGACGATGAAGACAAGTATAAGGATAAAGACTACGCACCTAAGCGTCAGAAGCGGTCACGGTGAATCTTCTTTGATGCAACCTCCTCCATAATGGGCTCTGTTCAAAAAAATCTCCTCCTCGTTCTTCTACTTGAAAAACCTCAGGCGATTCCGAGTTACCACCCCCGACTCAGAAAACCGATGATCACTTTGAGTATACGGGTGGTGGCGATGAAGAGGTCCTTGAGCCCCTACAACAACCCACCTCTCCCAAACAAGTTCAGAAACCAGAATCATCATCTAGGCCTTCGAAAAAGAAGAAGAAGAAGGCCTCAAGCGGACGTCGTATCATGGCTAGATGACGATAAAACTAAGGAATTTGAATGGTTTGCTAATCTTGTTAACAACACTCCCTACCTTGAAGAAGGTCAGAATTTGGTAGACGGTTCTACATTGGAGCATGCAAAAATTCGCAAGAAAAGTTCCATGTGAAGAAAATGACGAAATCTGAGTTGAAGCGAATCAAAAATGAAGCATTTCAACTTCTAAAAGACAGCTCTGAAAGTGCCCTCGAGGTCGAATATCACCTTGAAAACATTGCTCGAGCTATGTCTAACAACATGGATTGGCTCAACCCCGAAGCAAACATTGACTTCACACAAAGGGACAACCCTCCATACTACACCGATTGGACCAAACCTCTACCAACACTTGGACAAACAGATGAACCAAGGATTCCTTTCAGATACTTCTTCAACAAAGACCTGGATTTTCTTCTACACGGTGGCGATGATTCAAGAAAATATGCTACATCGTTGACACTTCCATTCCCAGCATTTGTCTACTCAAACTGCATAGCCATTGAGGAACGTGCCAATCACTTGTTCTCCAACACGGTGGAGGCATACGCCCGAGATGCATTGTATGGGATTCATCAGCGAGCGCCGACGAATCTACTATAGAAGCTGTCAGGTTCAGAAGTCTCAACATGCTGTGCATAGTTCTAAAGATATCGTTGCCATCATACACGTTGACCTTTCATCTAAGTGGGACTACACATTCCTAAATAAGATCGTAGTCAAATGACAAGATGAACGGGACTATGCTTTCTCTGAGGCTGACTTTGAGAATTTGTCTCTCAATGACATCGAAAACATGTACCTTGCCAAGGATGCAGGTGCATGAGACAATTCTCAACTGCGATACAGCGTGAATTTATCAAGTCACTTCTCATCTTCATAAGGCGGATTGTCATCAAGAAAGCGTGTAGAAGATCTCCGGTGGCTGTTGAATCTTATCGACGCGTGTCAACTTCACTCCTCCAAAGCTTGATCTTCCGATATCAACCGCTATCTCAATATACACTCATCAACAAACCTTTCGGCGTTGTTTACCGTAGTGAACTTCAAAGAAACTGCTTAATGGCGTGTAACGAACTCCACAAATTCGAGGATCATACTTTGAAGCTGGTTAGGGATGGATTGGCATATAGGTTGAAGGATATACGCCAGAAAATTGGGTCTCCCAAGCTGGAATTCTCAGGAAAGGAGGGATGTGAGACGGATCATCACAATGATTGAGGAACGGTTGTTTTGAAGGATCAGTTCAGGGACGATTGGAGAGTTATGTCGGTGGTCGACCCGGGAGAAACATAACCGATTTCAGCGCCTGTGCACACTCCGGGAACATCACTGCACTTCATGGTACCCCTTGAATTGTTTTCTTCATATCATTTTGGATGTTTGATTAATTATGTCAATGGCTTGTGCACACATTAGAGTGTACAACCCGTACTTGTAAATAAAGGACCACGTGGTGCGCTTCATGCCACAATCCTTATAAAAGGAGCGAAAGCTTCTTACTTTTGAGTAAAACCTATCAAACCTTTCACTTTTCAAGGTTTTGCTCAAAAGAACAAGTACTTTCCCTTATGATTTTCAAAACCTCAACCGTTTATATCACTTGTTGAGGGGGAGTACTTGATTTAAAACTTTGTTCAAAAATTGTTCTTAGTGGTCATTCTTCCCGCAACACTCGAAATGGTCATATTTATTCTCCAACGTTTCAAAAATAACACTTTAATATGCCATTTTTGAGGGGAGAAAATGTGTGATAAGAAATATGTTGTGTAAAATGCAAATGAATCTGTGTGCTTTAGACTTAACCAACGAATTGTGATGGTTAGCTGTTAGTAACTTCGAAAAGACTTGTCCCTGGGCGGGTAATTTCAAGCTAGTTCGCTAGTGATGTAAACGTGTCTCGCAAAGGACTTGTTAGAGTAGAATGTACCATTCGAGAAACTCTTGGTAGACATGAACTCTGGCGGGTTTGACGACCTTTCGAGGATTGTCTACACCTTCAAGGTAGTTATTAGAGCTAGTTGTCACCTAAAAGCTGACAATGCAACTCTTTAACTATGCCGCGTAACCGTGTCTCGCGGGGGATTGTCTATCTTGAGTGAATCAATTCAAAATGTGGGCGCTCTTTCCTCACTGTGCATTTTAACCGTTAAAACACTTAAGCACATGTGGAGAGGGAGTATTTATGCAAAATCTTATCTCAACAGTGGTACTAAAATGTTTTCATTCACAAACACTTTGAGAGATTTTTCACAACGATGGTTTTATGGCAACATAGGTTAGTCATGGAGTTATAAGGTGACTAAGGTTAGGAATAACCGTCCTATGATCCACCAGAGCCGGAGGGATCTACCCAGGGACACCACAAATAGTTAGTATTTAGAAGTCCTTAGGTATGATTGTAAAAAGGAGAAAATGAGAATCGGAGAAAGAAGGAGTTGAAGAATTAAAAGAAATGCAAAGAAAAGGGTGAAAAGAAATAGCCCTCCAGATTATTCAACTTAGGGCATACACCGGGTTCAATTCATATACTCTTGGTTGTCACTTTGTGACGCCGGTATTGAAGATTAAAAGTCGTCATGGACCCAGTGGCGCATGCACTAAACCTTCTTATCCACTCAAGTTTCTCTTAACAGAAGCTTGTTTCATTCTCACTGGGAACCCTACGTAAACTATCGACTTTCTCTTAGAGATCTTTGGTATTGAAGAAGGAGACCCTCTCCCTAGTCTCCGCTCAGGAAAACCAAAACGCACTATTGAGTCTAGAGCCACGAGATTCAACAAAAGATCTCTTAGGTACACTTGATATTTAATCACTTGATGATCAACAATAAGGTTATCAGTGGTTCATATCGAGTCCTTCACAGATCTTAGCAATCTGTCGAGAACATTTATGAGAGGTTCACATTTGTGATCCTCGGTGAATGAATGGAAACTCCTGCCAGGGTCAACATTAAACGGCCCACGGCAGGTCGCTTCGGCAACTCCCCGTGGATTGCGCTTAGTGGTCTCAAGCGGTCTACAGTCGTGAGGTGATGCTTCGGTGTACCTCGGCGACTCATCTGAATCGTAGGTGTACCGATTTTTGTCGTGTTATCTCACTTGTGGGACTCCGATTCAGGAACGGCCTTTGTAAGAATTAGAATTATGTTTTCACACTATCTTTGTTGACACTCTCGAAGTTCAAACTTGTAAGTGCGGAATCCGCTTATTACTAACCGTTTAAATGTTTTCTTCTTATGGAAGCTCTGGAGCGGAATGATCGTGCATATTCTTCTCATGCTCACGCCAACATCATCACTAATGGAAGTTCTATCCAAAAGCAACACAACAGTCGGAATGATTCTTCGTCAATACAGAGAATCTACAAAGTTAAAGACTTAAAGAACTCCATCAGAACTGAATTCCAACGTCAAAGAGCGTATGAGCATGTTGAAAAATGACGTGGAGACACTGTAGCGGCGAAGCAACTGGCGAGAGACTTGATGCGACAACAACATACTATCACTTTCACCACAAAGAACAATGATCAAAGAACAAGGTTAATGATGACGTCAAAGCATAACCGTTCAAAGTAAACTATCTCTCTACCCTGGGGAGATTGTTCAAATCAAGGCAATTCTTCTCACAAGAAAGAAGAATTTCAGAAGCGTCAAAGCTACTATTACATCAACGCCTTCACCGTTTTCATCACCAACACTTGAGTGTTTGTTACTCATATGTAATAACACTTGAGGGGGAGATTGTTGGAATCACTCCTAAACCTTATTCAAGTGTTAGTTACTCATATGTAATAGTTAGCTTAGTATGGCCTTTATGTTTGTTATTAGCCTTAAGCTTATGTAGAAGGCCCATGAGCTTAGGCCCAAGCCCATAGGAGAAAGGGAAGGAGTAGGTGTGTTGCCCTAGCTCCTTGCCTATAAATACCTTATGTAAACCTTCATTTGAAGGTTGGTTGTTCAAGTTATTCTCTCTTTCACTCACTCTACGCCTAACCGTCTAAGTCTATACGTGTGTGTGTGTTTGGATACTTGTTCAATCGCCTCTCTATCTTTCTTATTAGCTTGTGTGGTAAACCTTATGACCTAACACTACTGAAGAGCCTACTTCTTCAGCATTGGTTGCTCAAGATGGGATTGGAGATTATCACTGGAGTGATCAGATTGAAGAAGGTCCCAATGCAGCTTTTCTTGCTAGTGAAGCTTCTAAGGAACACAACTTTGCTCTTATGGCCTATGCTTCATCTTCTGGTTCAGATTCTGAGGTATCTAATGATTCTAAAAATTCTACTTGTTCTTTCAAATCATGTCAAGATAACTTAGAATCACAAAGAGCTATTATTGAGAGTTTGAGAAAAGAAGTTGAAAGACTGTCTCTAGATAACTTAGGTTATAGAGTTGGTCTAGAAAGTGTTTAAGAAAAGCTTAATTACTGTATTAAATGTGAGTTTGAGTATGTTGATAAGATAAATTTACTAGGTGGTGAAATTGATCTTAAAGACAGAGAAATAACAATGCTTAAAAAGAAACTAGAAGAGGCAGAGAATGTAAAACAAGAAGCCCTTGTAGAAAAAGAAAAACATGTTGTTAGGGTTGCTAAAACACAATATGCTTCAGATCTAGTTAATAAGCCAATAGGTCAAAAATTGTTCAAGGATGGTACTGGTCTTGGTTACAATGATGTGTGATCGGT
>OU343223.1:236348769-236577301 GCA_910596185.1 Chrysanthemum makinoi | reverse complement strand
TATTTTTTAAACTTGAAACAATCCATGGATTCCGAAAACTTTAAAGAAGGGCAATCTATGCAAAGACCACCACTTTTTGAAACCAATGGATTTATCTATTGGAAAAACCATTTTGAAACATATGTAAAATCAAAAGATATAGATCTTTGGTTTGTTATCATTAAAGGTGATTTTAATCCTACAACAAAAGATATTTCAAATGATGAACAAAAGAAATTAATAATTAAAAATAATGAAGCTAAAATGATGCTTTATAATACTTTGCCTAGAAAAGAATATGAAAGAATTTTTATATGTGAAACCGCAAAAGATATTTGTGAATCTTTAATAACTACACATCAAGGTAATTCACAAGTCAAGGATAACAAAATTGATCTTCTTGTTCAACAATATGAACAATTTGTTATCCCTGAAGATGAAACCATTGATTGTGGATTTGCTCATCTTAATACTATTGTTACTTCTCTTAAAGCACTTGATGAATCTTTTCGTAGCAAGAACTTTGTCAGAAAATTTCTTAGAGCACTCCATCCGAAGTGGGGAGCAAAAGTAACGGCTATTGAGGAATCAAAAGATCTCTCAATAATGTCACTTGATGAGCTAATTGGAAATCTCAAAGTACACGAAATGATGATGGTGAAAGATTCCGAAATCATCAAAGGAAAAAGAGAGAAAGTCAAATCCATTCCTCTAAAGGTAAGAACGGAATCTAGTGATGATGAAGAATCTTGCTCGGATAGTGAAGACGAGGAGGATGCCATGGCCGTAAGAGATTTCAAAAAGTTCTTTAGAAGAAGAGGAAAGTTTGTAAGGCAACCACGAGATGAAAAGAAGTCATTACGGAAAGACCGAGATGACAAAAGGCAAAAGCGAAAGGAAGTGCTTTAGATGCGGTGATACAAGTCATCTAATAGGAGATTGACCCAAGCCACCTAAAAGCAAAACTCAACGAGCTTTTGTAGCGGTGCTTGGGTGAAAGTGATGATGACGAAGAACCAAGTAAGGATGAGATCGCTCTCATGGCACATGAATCAAACGAGGTACACTCCGACTCATCTTACTCCTCTATTGATGATGACGCTTTGCAAAAACAATATTATCAATTGTGTGAGCTTAGCTTAAAAATCATAACTAACAAGTTTTTAAAGACTAAAAAGGAATTTTTAGAAAACAAAGTCTATGAGCTAAAAGAAAAGGCCAAACGTTTAGAAAAAGGCAATGCTAATGACGATGGTTGCAAATCATGTCAAGAGCTTGGTCTTGAAATAGAAAAGCTAAAACTCACACAGGAAGTTCTCATCGAACATAACTCTAAGTTTAAAAGATTTAACAAAAACATTTCTTATGCCGATGAAATAGTAAGAATTCAAAAAGTACCAGGAAATACAAGTGGATTAGGCTTTAATGAAGTAATGATTCCAAATAGTCAAACCAAAACGGCCGGAAAAGATAAACAAACTGTCCCAACTACAACTGTTCACGGGGGCGGTAGGAACCAAAATTTGGGTCCGCCCATTGTAAAATTTGGTTCCGTGGTGTTTGCAAAAGGACAATAAGTTCGCAAAATGGACCGTAGTGAATTTGTCAAAGTAACTAAGAGGTCTAAAGATGTAGTTGAACAAAAACCTGTTGTTACAATAGGAGTAGGACTTGCTAAAAATGAATTTAGATCTAAAAATACTCAACAACGGCCTAAAACACCCATTGCCAAACGCCCATTTTCCAAGAGCAACTACAGCATACAACCCAACTATCAATATACCGGTTGGAATCAAAACTACCCTAGACCATATCAAACTCCTAATTACATGCCATGGAACCCATATCCATCATTTCCATACATGAACCAAGTAAATGGTATGTTTAACCCAAACGGACCCATGAGATATTGGGGACCAAACGCTTGAGCTATATGTGTCATAGGTATGCTTGAAAGTTGGCTTGGAACCTGATGAATTGATTAAAGATAGCGGATGCTCAAGACACATGACGGGAAACAAAAGCCTCTTCTCAACATACCAAAAGTATGACGGAGGTAATGTTACTTTTGGTAGCAATCTCAAAAGCAAAATCATTGGCAAAGGTACGATTGCTCATGACTGTCTAACTATTGAAAATGTTGCTCATGTTGATAGACTAGGATTTAATCTACTTAGTATTAGTCAACTATGTAATAAAAGTATAAAGTACTATTTGAAGAAAATGGTAGTAAAATACTAAGAGATGGTATCACCATAGCAAAAGGAGTTAAGAAAAATAACATATACGTCATGAAAATAGATAGAACATCTAAAGACAAACTTTGCCTAACAAGCTTAGATGATAACTCTACCCTTTGGCATAGACGCTTAGGTCATGCTAATATGAGACTCATTCAATCCATATCCTCAAAAGAGCTAGTTAGAAACCTACCCAAATTAAAATATGATCAACACTTTTGTGATGCTTGCATAATTGAGAAACAAGTTCATAGTAGCCATAAGGCTAAAAAACATGGTTTTCACATCTAGGTGTCTAGAGCTTTTGCATATGGACTTGTTTGGTCCATCTACTATACAAAGTTATGGAGGCAACTTCTACACTTTGGTCATAGTAGATGATTACTCAAGGTTCACTTGGACAATGTTTTTTAAAACTAAAAACAAATCCTTTGATAAATTTGAAATATTTAGTAAGAAAATTCAAAATCAACTAGGTGTTAACATTGTGTCGATCCGAACGGATCATGGTCGCGAGTTCGATAATGAAACACAATTTGGAAATTTTTGTGATACAAATGGTATAACACATAACTTTTCGGCTCCTCGAACACCCAAATCTAATGGTGTTGTAGAACGTAAGAATAGAACTCTTCAAGAAATGAGTAGAACAATGCTTAATGAACAAAACATACCCCAAAACTTTTGGTTTAACGTCGTTGACACTTCCACTTACATTTTAAATAGAGTCTTAATATGTCCTTTGTTGAACAAAACACCTTATGAAATCTATGAAGGAAAAAAGCCTACTTTAGGATCTTGATTCGCTCCAAACCGTCAAGTTTAATTACGCAAGCACGCCACTTGTGAATGGCGCACCGTAACAAACTTAAAACAGCTCGAGAGCAAATGCAATGAAGATCGAGAGTATTATTGTTTCCCAGTGTCGTTATATCCCAACGAAGCGAGAATAGTCAGACGTTTAGTGATCGAGAAGATTTGAATAGATCTGAGATTTGATTTGATTATAACTACAGAGAAAGAGTTTACAAATTAAAGGAAATTCAAAAGATAAACTATGTTAAATAAACACTATCACTGATTTTAAACTAATGTTTTTATTTTTATGTTTTTATAAAACTCAATTTAAAACTACGTTACATACAAATGAAAACGTGAAACTTACACAATATTAACCCTAAAAATATGAAAATTATATTTTTACAAACCTAATGATATAAGAAAATTTATAGAAAAAGAAAATTAATTTTACAACTATTTAATTAATTATTATTAATTAAAAACTATTTCTAACTATTAAATAATAACCTAAAATACAAGAAATTAGGAAATAAAGCTAGAAAAATAAAACTATGACTTGGAAAAGTCTAAAATAACAAAAAAGAATTTTCAAAACTATTTTTGTATTTTTCTGAATATTTTTCTATTTTTTATGGATTTTAAACTATTTAAAACTAATTAAATTATTAAAAATTACAAAATAAACTATGAAAAATCTAGAAAATTACTTTTTTTACTTTTTATATTTATCTAAACTTAAGAAAAATGAAAAAGTATTTTTTTTGAACCTTTTCTTAATTTTTTGTATTTAAAGCTAATTAAAAATGCTTAAAAACTAATTTAAATTAAGAAAAATAGCAAACCAACTTAGAAAAATCTGAAAATTTCAGGAAAACTCTAAAATTATATAAGGAAGCTAGGAAAATTGGAAAAACAGATGCTTATTTGCAAGAAATAGAAACTGATGTGGAAAGTGCTTAAAAATAAGCACTTCAAAAAGCTAAATGAAAACAACAAGCCACCAATTGATCACAGAAGATGTAATATGATAAAACTACTCTAATGCAACTTAAAACAACAGGCTATAACTTCAGAATCACAATTTGCAAAGATTTGGCTAATTTGATTTAAGTGCTAAGAACAGGTTCTGAGGGGCTAATTGCACCCACAGAATAAGCCCTCAATTAAGCTAGAAACTAGAAACAAATTATGGGGACCTAAAGTAGACCTGGCTAACTAAGTTTAAACCAAAAATCAGACCTTTCCAAGCTCTTATAAGCCTGTGCCACCCTGCAATATCGAGAAAAACTTCATATCACCGATTCTTTGGAGCAGGGGAACTAAGAGCTTATTGAGAAGCATTTTGAAACCTTTAAAAATTTGTAAATTATACTAAAATGGTGATAAGAAAGAACACCAACTGAAGTTTATAAAGTAACAAATTTCACTTGATTTGACTTAAAAATGAGTCAAGGAAAAATCCTTGCAGTTGGGGTCAAAACAAGTTTTCTAATTTTTGACTTTTGACAACATTGATGAACTTTGACCAAAATGGATTTTGAATCCAATTTATTGACTGATGTTGAAGTAATATGACATGATAACACTAATGCAAGCTATGTAATTGACTTCTAAACACAAAACAATGATCTGCAAATCCCAAATTCCAACAGTGAGCAAGTGAGACAGATTCAAAAGCAATTTTGACTTTTGGAGTTGCAAGTGCAATTTTATGATGAAATGAGCTCAAATAAGCTTAATGAACATGAACCAATAGAAATAAACTCTCGCTTATACCTCGAGATCATTATGACGATAAACCAAACACACCCTTAGTACACTGATTAACAAATTAAAACTAAGCTAACACTAGACAAGCACAGATTATGATCAAACTAAGCTAAGACAACCTAAATACTACTATTCCAACAGATTTTAACAGATTGTGACTACAAATACATTACATGCAAGAATTTGAGAAAATCACTTACAAAGGTCCAAAGCCACAATGGCTTGCAAACTGTGAACCCAAGACCACTAACCTATCAAATCCAACCCAAATAAGCGTAATTCACCCCAAATCCATGCACGCATCAATTTTTACCCTTTCGCATCGGTTTTACCCATTTTGACTTTTCTTGACCAAACTCCAAAAGTGCATGGAACTTGAACTTAAGCTTGTAAAAAGCTATATTAAGCTTATATAAGCCTGATGGAACTGAAAAATAAGCTATTTGAACCTTTGATATGAGACTTTAAAATGGAAAGTTTCAACAGTGAGCTTAAAACATGAATTCTTAACATAAGCTTGAATTGATACTTAAGAAAACTTGCAATACACTAAAATACTTGTACTTAATACAATTAAACTTGAAAATACAACTGAAAACCTTTTTAAGACTAAGAAATTAAAAATACGACATACATGTGAAAATAAAAGTTAACTACTACTTCTCTTGCCTTCTTCCCTTTTTATACACCCAATGTGTTCCACGTGGCCTTCTGATTGATTCCCACCACTCTTCTTGGCCAATGGGAGTGTTTTGAGCTTTATCACAATTTGGCGGGAAAGTGCAATTTGACTGTGGGTTACGAAAACTAGCACTAGGGGGGGTGGCATTTAATGTAGAGGGTTGTGATGATTGAGGGTGAGGGAAAGGTGATGGGAGAGTGGGAATATTGCACGAGTTGCGGTACAAGTGGTGGGAAGAAGATAGGGGTACAGTGGGGGGCAAAGCGGGTGTTTGACTATTTTGACCAAGGGTTCAAAAAGAGGTATTGGCAGGGGTCAAATGGGAAAAGGCAGGGGTCAATGGCAGTTATGATAGGGTCCAAAGGTGATAAAAGGTTTAATACTTCAAGGACTAATGTTGCAATTTATGAAATACCAAGGACCTTTCGCCAATTCATCAAACTTGTTCCAAGGGCTGAAAATGACAAGTTCCAAAAGTACAAGGACCAAAGCTGACATTTTGCAATTTTTCGGGGGCCATTTCTCGCCAATTTTCAAAGTTGAAGGACTAAACTTGTAATTTTCTCAAACTTTTATATTTTTCACCAAAGGACTAAATTTGACAACTTTTGATTTTAAAAGGACCTTTGGTGATTTTACTTTTGAAATTATGTGCTTTCGGGGACTTTTTGACAACTTTTGAAACTTGGGGGCTGAAACGCCAATTTTGCAAACCTTGCTCAATTTTCATCTGATTTTAAACATTTTGCATCTGAAACATATAAAATGTAATTTTGGAATATTTTCAGATTTTGATGCATTTCGAGCATTTTTAACCGTTTTTGCAGTTCAGTTGACTAAAATGATGAGTATTTAAACACTCATCAATCCCCACACTAAACTATTGCTAGTCCCTAGCAATCTTTTGAGAAAAACTTAATGGATTTGAATCTCTTTACCAAAAGCCATTACTTCGGGAGTAGCCAAATGTTTCAGTTCAAGTAAGAACCATGGTACACTGATAACCATGTGATTTTGAGCAAACCACCGGCTTCCAACGGATTTGATTTGTCTTTACCGAAGCGTTTGCTCTGGACTAGCCAACTCTTAGATAAATTATCAATATTATCTTTGGTGAGTGATTACCAATTATGGATTTCCCACCGCCTTTACCACAAGCCATAAACTTGCGGGCTAGCCAACTCTTCACTTTTTAGGATATGGTAAGTTGAGAACCATACAATTTTAGGCAAATTGCAAGCCATATAAACGGATTTGAGATATCTTTACCAAGAGCCGTTTGCTCTTGGATTAGCCAATCCTTTTGTTTATTAGACAAGGCGGACTGATAACCAAATGAGTAAGTGCAAAACACTTACTCAAAAAAAAAAAATTGGCCAAAAGCGGGGAATTAGGTGGTATAATTACATGATAAAATTCGTGAGAATTACCCCCCACACTAGAAATGAATATTGCCCTCAATATTCAAAGTACCGTTGTTATGCCGAAGCGTAAAGGGAAATACTACGGCCATTATTTAAAAAGAGGATTTTTTTTTTTTTTTTTTTTTATATACACAACATGTGGGGCAACTCCCCCACACTAGGGTGGTAGAAAGTAGAAAGAAGTAGTCATCAAGTTTAATCGCCGACCACTTGTGAATGGCCAACTGTAACAAACTTGACATTTCGAGAAATATGGGTGAAAACCCATATGGCATGCTCTGTTTTTGATTACAAGTCGCTAGCTTGACTCGACCCCGAATTCATTTGTTCTTGGGGAAAGTTACGTGGAAAACCAATCTCAATCGGACTTTCGTTCACAGTGTTAACAAACATATGAACATCAGAAAGTTCCACACCGACGAGACACGACCGCGGTATTGTTAATAGTAAAAACTATAAAGAATGATACCGGGGTCAAAGATGGTGTCCTCATTCCCGAAAGAGAAAAGGGAAAGAGCAACCACACCATCTGTGAAGAATGAAACAAAGATATGCATGAGAATGCAAGTCCATTCCTCATCAGAAAGAAGCAAATCACCATTTTTGACACTGTTAAGCTTAAACTTGAAGCTTATATGGTGATTGTCAATAAGATGTCCGAGAGGGAGGGAGGGAAACGGTTCTTCAATAAACAGGTTTTCCAGAAAAAGGATGTCTCCCTCCGGATCAAAGTAAGTGTTATCAATTCCCGTTGGAATTGACTCGTCACTAAGAAATGCATCGACTTCATTCCAAAAGTTGTCATCTTCCTCATCGGGAGTGAGAGAAGGGATGGAAGAGTCGGGAATAAGAATAGAGGATGATGGATCATTTCTGAGCAATTCATCAATGGGAAGTATGTCTCCCATTGGATCACAAACATCATCATCCAATTCAGATGGCGAAGATAGTTTGGTTTCATCCACAGAGTTAACAAACTCGATGCGACAAACCGATTCCGGAGGTGGGACAAGTGGTGTGCTCTTAGAGCTAGCAGTTTCCACCACTTCCGATGAAGTCTCCGATTCTAGATCATCATCATCATCATCAAGAACACTCTTGACTTCCCTGGTACAGCTTTCAAACCATTTGTTTGAACCAGGGGTAATTTTCAAAGCTTTGAGCTCAGCACGTTTTTCATGACTCCTCTTAACCGTGA
The DNA here is from genome assembly GCA_910596185.1 of Chrysanthemum makinoi. NCBI lineage: Eukaryota > Viridiplantae > Streptophyta > Magnoliopsida > Asterales > Asteraceae > Chrysanthemum > Chrysanthemum makinoi. The sequence goes on along the minus strand of OU343223.1, from coordinate 236,569,207 downwards.
AATTTGAGAGTGTTGCATTGAATCTTTCAGATTTTTGATCAATTGTGGCAACACTCTGCTTGTCTGAGGTTTGGAGTTCGGTTGATATTTAACGTGAGCTCTTCATTGTCAACCCGTATTGTCAACTCTTCACAAACACATCAATCGATCACGACTCGTTCTCAAGAAAGCTCTCCCTAAGATGAGGGAACTCTAGGATCCGCATCGAAGTCTACTACAACAAAGTCAGTAGGAAAGTGAAACTTTCCCACTTTCATCACAACATCCTCGGCTATCCCAAGTGGACGAGTTATGGTACGGTCCGCTAGCTCGAGTGTCATACAAGTGGATGAAAGTTTAGGAAGACAGTTTCTTCCATACTGAGAGTGGCATGAGGTTAATACTAGCGCCAAGATCGGCCAAGGCGAACACTGAAACATCCCAAGAAATCACACGGGATTAAAACGGCCGGGTCTTCAAGCTTTTCGGGAAGCTTAGTAAGAATGGCCGCTGAGCATTGCTCATTTAGAGGGGTTTCGTCATCTCGGACAACTTATCTTTGTTGCTCGAAGCCTTTAAGCGTGGATGCAAATTTAGGCATAAGAACGAGAGCATCAACGAAGCTTATGTCAAAGTGTAGCTCATTGAATATTTGGAAAAATTTTTCCATTTGCTCTTTGTTTTTGTCTTTGAGCTTCTCATCATTCATTCTTGATGGGTAAGGAAGCGGACTAGACTTTTGAGCCGGGATGGGAGTATTTTCTCTCAGGGATTTTTCTTCGAACTTCGGGTTCGGACTTAAGGCTTGGACTACGAAGGTGGGGCGTGTCTTGATGCCGTGGGCTTGAATAATGCACTTTGTCCGTTGTCTCCTTGGTAACTTGACTCCATGCTACGGGGAGGAGGGGCATAGGAGTCGAAGGTCCATTGTGCGTCTTACCACTACAGTGGTGGCGCTTTCAACTCGGCATTTGGATTGGGAATAGTATTGCTTGGGAGTCCTCGAAAGATGATGAAGCTTTGTTCATATTCATGTTCATGAAACCGCTCATCATATTCTTTAACTCATTTGTCTGCCGAGACAATGTGGTATCAATTTCCTTTTTTAGCTCACCTCTCATGTTGTTGATCGAGTTTGCATTGAACGCATGTTTGACTCAGTAATTTTCATGAAGTCATTTGGTGGGGGAGCATGAGAAGGTTGTTGATAATTTTGCTGATTTGGAGCTTGATATTGTGGGTTGAAATTGTTCCGGTTTTGATTGAAATTTTGAGAGTTATTGAAGTTCGTCCTTGATTCGAACAAAGCGATTTTGATTGCCATGGTTTTGCACGGGAGGAAAACCAGGTGGTGTCATACCGCTAGGTGCACGGTAGTGAGGATCACTGTGGTCGGTATTGACTGTGGTTTACCGAAGCTACGGGAGCTTGGTAAAAGGAAGCATCGGTTGCTTGACAATCATAATACGCGTGTGGACCACTACAAGTTTCACACACCTTGTTTACGGCTTTGGCCGTTCCGGCTTATGAATCTCGCTTTTGATTTCCTTAACATCCTTAATCATACAACGGATGGCATCCGTTAGAGCTGCTATCGAGCTGCTAACTTCGAAGAGTTATTAGATGAAGAGCGAGTATTCGGAGTATTGACTTTGTTGCGAGAAATAGGAACTTTTGATTTCGCTGCAAATCTCAATCACATCTTTAGGCTTACGATTCAAGATATTGCGCTGCGGTGCATTCAAGGAATCTTGATTGTTACCGTTCAACCCATTGTAAAAGATATTGACTTGTTGAAGCTCCGTGAATTCATGATGGGGGCATTTCATGAGGAGATCTTTGAATCTCTCCCATGCCTCTCCAAAGTTTTCATCGAAATTTTGACGAAATCCGGAAATTTCATTTTTAAGATTAGTCGTCTTTGATGGAGGAAAGAAATGATTAACAAACTTTTGGACAAGTTCCTCCCAAGTTTCGATGGATCGAGGGGTTCTTTTTCGGCCAAATCCGGTTGTCCCCTCAAGTGAGAATGGAAATAGCATCAACTTGATGACTTTTTGTGGCACATCCTTGAAATTGATAGTTGAAGTCAACTTGTTAAACCAACGGATGTGTGCATACGGTCTTCACGATCAAACCCGTGGAATTGATTCGTATACACAAGTGTGATCAAATGTGTCTTCAATTCAAAGTGATCGAGTTGATTCTTGGTAGAATGATGGCATCTCCATAACCGGTGGGTGCTCGGAGCATTTCCGCCATAGTACGTTAGATCGCCATATTGTTGCTTGGAATAGTATGAATCTCGGGTTCGACTATTTGGGCAAAGCGTCTACGAAACGTCGTCTAGGAATTTCTGCTAGATCACGAAAAGGACTCAATGATCTAGAAGAACGAGTACGCATGCACTAGAGTTAACTCTAAGAGATCTCAGAGTTAAGGAAAGGAATTATGAAATTGGTGAAAATGGGGTAAGGAGAATCTTTTTAGGTTTTCTGGTTCTGACAAGTAGATATCACAACAAATCCAAGTAAAACAAGATCGAGGCAAAACAATAGTGAACTTAAACCAATAATCACAAGATGAGTGGCTTCTTTGAAAAAGGTACACCACTATCAAGGACACAAAGGCAAGTTTTAAATCTTTGGTTCGGGAACTTATTATGGTCGCACCCCCAGTTAGGTAGTGCACTGCCTTGGTTTGCGGTGGTAATCTTTTAAGTTGTTATTATTAAACTCAGAAAACGACAAATCTTTTTGTATTTTTATATTTGATACATATATAGAAACAAAAGGAAAATATTTTTGTGTTTTATACGTTTTGGTGTTTTGGGTTTTGGATTTTTATATAGAAATATATATAGATATAGATAGATGGATGATATGAACAAAGAGTGAGTATTCAAACTACTAATCGCTAAGCGTGAGATAATTAGCACAGCTCCCCGGCAGCGGCGCCAAAATTTGATTCGCTCCAAACCGTCAAGTTTAATTACGCAAGCCTGCCACTTGTGAATGGCAGACCGTAACAAACTTAAAACAACTCAGGAGCAAATGCAATGAAGATCAGGAGAGTATTAGTGTTTCCCCAGGTCGTTATATCCCAACGAGCCGTGCGAGAATAGTCAGACGTTTAGTGATCGAGAAGATTTGAATAGATACAGAGATTTGATTTGATTATAACTACAGAGAAAGAGTTTACAAATTAAAGGAAATTCAAAAGATAAACTATGTTAAATAAACACTATCACTGATTTTAAACTAATGTTTTTATTTTTATGTTTTTATAAAACTCAATTTAAAACTACGTTACGTACAAATGAAAACGTGAAACTTACACAATATTAACCCTAAAAATATGAAAATTATATTTTTACAAACCTAATGATATAAGAAAATTTATAGAAAAAGAAAATTAATTTTACAACTATTTAATTAATTATTATTAATTAAAAACTATTTCTAACTATTAAATAATAACCTAAAATACAAGAAATTAGGAAATAAAGCTAGAAAAATAAAACTATGACTTGGAAAAGTCTAAAATAACAGAAAAGAATTTTCAAAACTATTTTTGTATTTTTCTGAATATTTTTCTATTTTTTATGGATTTTAAACTATTTAAAACTAATTAAATTATTAAAAATTACAAAATAAACTATGAAAAATCTAGAAAATTACCTTTTTTACTTTTTATATTTATCTAAACTTAATAAAAATGAAAAAGTATTTTTTTTGAACCTTTTCTTAATTTTTTGTATTTAAAGCTAATTAAAAATGCTTAAAAACTAATTTAAATTAAGAAAAATAGCAAACCAACTTAGAAAAATCTAAAAATTTCAGGAAAACTCTAAAATTATATAAGGAAGCTAGGAAAATTGGAAAAACAGATGCTTATTTGCAAGAAATAGAAACTGATGTGGAAAGTGCTTAAAAATAAGCACTTCAAAAAGCTAAATGAAAACAACAAGCCACCAATTGATCACAGAAGATGTAATATGATAAAACTACTCTAATGCAACTTAAAACAACAGGCTATAACTTCAGAATCACAATTTGCAAAGATTTGGCTAATTTGATTTAAGTCTTAAAACAGGTTACGAGGGGCTAATTGCACCCACAGAATAAGCCCTCAATTAAGCTAGAAACTAGAAACAAATTATGGGGACCTAAAGTAGACCTGGCTAACTAAGTTTAAACCAAAAATCAGACCTTTCCAAGCTCTTATAAGCCTGTGCCACCCTGCAATATCTCGAGAAAAACTCGTATCACCGATTCTTTGGAGCAGGGAACTAAGAGCTTATTGAGAAGCAGTTTTGAAACCTTTAAAAAATTTGTAAAATTATACTAAAATGGTGATAAGAAAGAACACCAACTGAAGTTTATAAAGTAACAAATTTCACTTGATTTGACTTAAAAATGAGTCAAGGAAAAATCCTTGCGCTTGGGGTCAAAACAAGTTTTCTAATTTTTGACTTTTGACAACATTGATGAACTTTGACCAAAATGGATTTTGAATCCAATTTATTGACTGATGTTGAAGTAATATGACATGATAACACTAATGCAAGCTATGTAATTGACTTCTAAACACAAAACAATGATCTGCAAATCCCAAATTCCAACGGTGAGCAAGTGAGACGATTCAAAAGCAATTTTGACTTTTGGAGTTGCAAGTGCGCTTTTATGACTGAAATGAGCTCAAATAAGCTTAATGAACATGAACCAATAGAAATAAACTACTGCTTATACCTCTGAGATCGGTTATGATAAACCAAACACACCCTTAGTACCTGATTAACAAATTAAAACTAAGCTAACACTAGACAATCCTGATTATGATCAAACTAAGCTAAGACAACCTAAATACTACTATTCCAACAGATTTTAACAGATTGTGACTACAAATACATTACATGCAAGAATTTGAGAAAATCACTTACAAAGGTCCAAAGCCACAATGGCTTGCAAACTGTGAACCCAAGACCACTAACCTATCAAATCCAACCCAAATAAGCGTAATTCACCCCAAATCCATGCACGCATCAATTTTTACCCTTTACGCATCGGTTTACCCATTTTGACTTTTCTTGACCAAACTCCAAAAGTGCATGGAACTTGAACTTAAGCTTGTAAAAAGCTATATTAAGCTTATATAAGCTGATGGAACCGAAAAATAAGCTATTTGAACCTTTTATATGAGACTTTAAAATGGAAAGTTTCAACAGTGAGCTTAAAACATGAATTCTTAACATAAGCTTGAATTGATACTTAAGAAAACTTGCAATACACTAAAATACTTGTACTTAATACAATTAAACTTGAAAATACAACTGAAAACCTTTTTAAGACTAAGAAATTAAAAATACGACATACATGTGAAAAATAAAAGTTAACTACTACTTCTCTTGCCTTCTTCTTCCTTTTTTTATACACCCAATGTGTTCCACGTGGCCTTCTGATTGATTCCCACCACTCTTCTTGGCCAATGGGAGTGTTTTGAGCTTTATCACAATTTGGCGGGAAAGTGCAATTTGACCTGTGGGTTCTGAAAACTAGCACTAGGGGGGGTGGCATTTAATGTAGAGGGTTGTGATGATTGAGGGTGAGGGAAAGGTGATGGGAGAGTGGGAATATTGCACGAGTTGGCAGCAAAGTGGTGGGAAGAAGATAGGGGTACAGTGGGCGGGTTATCTGCTTGTTTGACTATTTTGACCAAGGGTTCAAAAAGAGGTATTGGCAGGGGTCAAATGGGAAAAGGCAGGGGTCAATGGCAGTTATGATAGGGTCCAAAGGTGATAAAAGGTTTAATACTTCAAGGACTAATGTTTCAATTTCTAAAATACCAAGGACCTTTGCTGCCAATTCATCAAACTTGTTCCAAGGGCTGAAAATGACAAGTTCCAAAGTACAAGGACCAAAGCTAACATTTTGCAATTTTTCAGGGGCCATTTCTGCCAATTTTCAAAGTTGAAGGACTAAACTTGTAATTTTCTCAAACTTTTTATATTTTTCACCAAAGGACTAAATTTGACAACTTTTGATTTTAAAAGGACCTTTGGTGATTTTACTTTTGAAATTATGTGCTCGGGGACGCTTTTTGACAACTTTTGAAACTTGGGGATGAAGCGCCAATTTTGCAAACTTAGCTCAATTTTCATCTGATTTTAAACATTTTGCATCTGAAACATATAAAATGTAATTTTGGAATATTTTCAGTATTTTGATGCATTTCTGAGCATTTTTAACCGTTTTGCAGTTCAGATTTGACTAAAAATGATGAGTATTTACACACTCATCAGATACTTTAGAGTGTTTGGATGTAAATGTTTCATTTTAAATGCCAAAGACTATCTCACCAAATTTGATCCAAAGTCTTATGAAGGTGTGTTTCTTGGTTACTCACAAACTAGCAAAGCATACATCGTTTTAAACAAAAAAAATGAGATTTGAGGAATCGTTGAACATAACATTTGACAAAAGTCCACCTCCTTCTAAGACATCACCTTTGGTAGATGATGACTTAGTTGAAAGTCAAGAAAACAGTTATAATAACAAGAAAGATGAACCATTAAATAAAGATATTATAAATATCAAAGAATCCAAAAGTCATCCTTTAGAAAAGGTCATAGGAAAATTAAATCAAAGAACGTTAAGATCACAAGCCCAAAATCAAAGTAACTACTTTTGTTTTGTATCATCCATTGAACCGAAAAACATAAACGAAGCAATAAAAGACGAATCTTGGGTAATTGCTATGCAAGAAGAACTAAACCAATTTGTTAGAAATGATGTATAGAAATTAGTTCCAAAACCTAAAAATCAAACTATAATTGGAATGAAATGGGTTTTTCGAAATAAAATGGACGAAAACGGTGTAGTGTCTAGAAATAAGGCTAGGCTTGTGGCAAAAAGGCTATAATCAACAAGAAGGAATTGATTACAACGAAACTTATGCACCGATAGCTAGGCTCGAGTCTATTAGAATCTTACTTGCATATGCATGTGCTCATGACTTCAAACTATTTCAAATGGATGTTAAAAGTGCATTTTTGAATGGGTTCATTAACGAAGAAGTATATGTTACACAACCTCCCGGATTCCCCGACTTTGAAAAACCTAATCATGTTTTTAAACTTAAAAAGGCATTATACGGACTTAAGCAAGCACCAAAAGCTTGGTACGATCGGCTTAAGACTTTCTTAGTTAAACACAAATACACCATGGGATTAGTAGATAATACTCTCTTTACAAAAAAAAGAATCACACATTATCATAGTTCAAATATACGTTGATGACATCATATTTAGATCAACTTGTCAAGAGCTATGTGATGATCTCTTTAAAATCATGCACGACGAATTTGAGATGAGTATGATGGGTGAATTAAACTTCTTTTTATGACTTCAAATTAAACAACTAGAAGATGGCATATTCTTTAACCAATCTAAATACATAAAGGATATGCTTAAGAAATTTGGCCTTGAAGACTCAAAACCCACTAAAACACCCATGTCCTCAGAAATGAAACTCAGCAAGGATGAGGAAGGTGAATCCGTAGATAACACTAAATATAGAGGAATGATTGGTAGCCTACTTTATCTCACGGCTAGTAGACCCGACATTATGTTTAGTGTTTGTCTATGTGCTCGCTTTCAAGAAGATCCAAAAACATCACACCTAGAAGCCTTAAAACGAATATTTAGATACATTAAAGGCACTACATGTTAAGGATTATGGTATCCCAAAGGAACGGGTGTAGAAACCAAAGTGTATGCCGCCTCAGACCATGCCGGTGAATATGTCGATAGAAAAAGTACAAGTGGTATTTGTACTTTTGTTGGACAATGCCTCACCTCATGGTTCACAAAACAAATGGCCTCGCTATCTCAACTACCGAGAAGCGATGCGTCTTAGCCGGAAAAGCATCTCAACAAGCTCTTTGGATGAAGCAAGCTCTCGTGGACTACGAAATTCATCTCAACGACATCTCTATACTTTGTGACAACAAAGGAGCCATTGATCTCATCAAAAATCTTGTCCAACATGCCCGAACGAAACATATTGAAATTCTACGAAACATATTGAAATTCTACATCACTTCCTTTGCGACAATGTTCAAAAAGGAAACATCTCAATCGAGAAAGTCTCCGAAGATAACATTGCCGACATCCTAACTAAACCTCTTAAACGAGGACCATTTAATCTTCTTAGACTTGGTTTAGGATTAATGGAACCAAACATATAATCAAAAACATAGCTTAAAACTTAGAAAGACCAAAACACAACAATTTAGCAAATTTTGTTGATGTTCCCACAGAACCAAAATCCAACACAGACGAAACCATAAATTTGGGTTCGTCTAGTTCGTGGTCTTCACAGTAGCAAAAATTTTAAACTACAAAACACTTTTTTCTTCACAACCCACATAACCAAACGACCTATAAACACACCTAACCCATAATTAAGGTTTCTTCTTCAACTAATCACAGCCAAAATCATCATTGTAAGTATCCTAACTCCATTACTTCTCTTAATTCTGAGTCTAGGGTTCTAATTTATGCACAAAACCAAAACATAGGGATTATGCATAGTCTTGCACAAATCATGAACTACAATGTTAAATTACATAACTAATCATTTTTCCCTTAGTTAGGAGTTATACATCATAAGGCATTATCATAATTAACTAAATACCCCATGTCAAAATTTTGAAAAAATTTCTCACTTGCAGGAAAAACAATTTCTCATTGTTCATACAAATAAAAACAGTATTTTCATCACTTGCATAATGTCTCTTGAATACTAAAGGTAATGCATAACTAATATGCATTCCCGGGTATATTCAAACGAAGCCACATTGAATTAGGAGCGTTTGGGTCATCTCTTGCATTTTGCCAAACACTACTAATAAAAACTATTTTATGCATAAAAATGAGTCAAGATAACCACTACTCCACATTGTTCGCATATAGGCACACACTAGAACAAAAATACTAATTTAGTTTTCACTTTTACTAAAACATGTAACTTCTTGCTCCTAAGAACAAACATGGTAGCCGCAAAGTTTTACGATCACAAAGACACCCTTGGATATATCCCACAACACCACAAAACTAAGAGTCTTAGCAAAGACCAAGTTGAGGTTTTTAAGAGTCTAGAGAAACGGTACTTTCATGAGGGTAGGACAATTCACCCATCCTTTTCAAAGGAGACAACCTTCGTCAAGAACTAGCCACCATCCACTTCGATGGTCTTCTAGACATTGACGAGCCCATTTGCCCTAGATTTGTCCTTGAGTTCTATGCTAGTATAATTTTAAGTAACAAATGATGTGGTCTTATGTCTCTTAGCTTCAAAGTCAACCAAAATGACTACACCATTTCCCTCACTCAATTCAGCCCAACGTTAGGAATTCCTTGTGTTGGAACTTGTCTATACTCGGATAAATGGTCACTCACAATTCTTGATTCAATTCATGACCGTTCTCCTCCTTACCAAACTCCTTTGGTCAACAAAGATGTCATCCGTGAGAACCTCTTCTTTGATAGGGTAGCGCCAACTCGTGTCACTAGAGCGAGAAGGAAATCAACCGAGATCCATACGGAGTGGAACTCAACGAGCTTAAGCCTCACTTCAAGAAATGGGAAGAAATTCTTAGAGCCGATGTCATAAGCACCATAGGAAACCGTGACCATATCAATGCTTGTCTTTGCTACATGCTCTATAGCTTGTCTACTCGTCAACCATTCAACTTGGCATACTACATTGCTAGGAGAATGGTCGACATTCCCACTCAAGGCTCCGTTGCTCTTCCCTACGGGATGCTTCTTACCCGTCTCTTTAGAGCTTTTGCACCCATTCCACCAAGTCCTAAAGGGTTGAACCTTGACTATTGATGCAGGTTTTACTGACCAGGTCTTAATATTTATAAAGTCTCGCTATACCTATGGTCTACCCTAATGCACTAACGGGCAGTGTACCCGATCGTGTGTAGTGTAGTAAATGGTAAAGCGAGGTCGATCCAAGAGCTATGTGTGTCGGATAATTACTAAGTCTAATTATCACATAATATAAATAGTTTGATAGGCTTTTAATTAATTAAACTACTAATGCAGGATATAAAAGCAATTAAATGGTAGAAAGGTAATCAATAGAGGAATAGTGGTGCTAACCTAATTAATCCTCCTAACTAGTAATGTTTACGTCTACTTACTTCCAATTACTTCATGTGGGGTCAAATTCGAGAGGACAACATTTGGTCAATTCACCCAACCTATCAGGCAAAGATGCCACCATAGGAGAAATCAGGCATAGCACATCATAAGTCCCATGTTGTTCCGGTCCCTAAGCGAGTCATTAAGTACCACTACATGCTAGATTCTAAATAGTGAGGCCGTTAGGAACTTAGACACTACACCCCCCAGTTCTTAAGTTCATCCAAACGATAGGTGATCAGTTGGTCAAATCGCACAAGTAGAAAGGGTCGTCAGTTGGTCATATCTTACCCTTCCCGTCTCAGTCCGCTCACATAGGGTCAGTTGGTCATATCTCCTAGGCAATTGGCCTCTACCGCCATTCAAAACTACAGAACCAGGGGTGACTACCAAAGAACTATGCATGCATACACTAAGAAATAATTATGCAAGTAAAGGTAGCATAACAAAACAATTAAGGAATCATAACTAGGCTAGCACCAAAGGGTGCGCTCATATTAATCATGCAAATCAATTCAATATTCAAAGGTATGAAATACATGAATTGAAAGTAAAAGAAATAATAAACGCTAAAGCTTATCGTAATGGTGTGACTTCTCCTTGGAAACGCTGACTCTGTATGCTTCCCTAGACCTTCCTTGAGTATTTTCCCACGTTCTCAGAGTATTTTGTGTGGAATGAGATGATTAGAAATGTTGGAATTCGTAGGTTATTTATAGGCAGTGCGGGTTACGGTAACCAAAGATGAGTTACGCCGTAACCTCCGTAAATGCACTAGATCGCTAGTTACGGTAACCTAATAAGTGATTACGCCGTAGTCTTCAATAAACCAGGTTACGTCGTAAGTGATCACATTATTATGGCGTAAGTATCAGCAGCGTGGAACCTCTTTTGACCTAATGGAGTTACGTCGTAATATTTGGAAGGAGTTACGCCGTAACCTTTTGATGAGTTGGACTTCAGGGTCACGCAATAGTTACCGCATAATGTGAGAGACGAGTTACGCCGTAATCTCTTCAAAATAAGCATACTGTGATAAATCCTTAGTAACATTTCCATTTCTGCGTCTCTTTAGCTCCAATGCTCGCAATTTACCTGAAAGTGTAAAATAATGGAAAACAAGCGTAAATCCATATAAATGATATAAATACGAGCATTAACGGGGGAAATTGACACTTAATATTCAGGACTATTTGATGTTATCAAATATCCCCCACTTGAACTCTATTTGCCCTCAAGTAGACCTTATTAGATAGATTCCTAAAAAGATATCTCCCAAAACATGGAAAATATGAGTTTACAAATCCCTTATGCTAGAATAAAACAAAGCCGAACACCTCTGAAGGGGAACAAATACTCAAATCTCTAAACTATTCTAAGTGTCAATTTCGGGGTGATCACTCAATTGCACAGTCATAGCATGTATTCTATCATAAGCTTGGCGGTTACACAAATCTCCACCACTTGAGTTAAGGGCTAAACAATTCTCGAAGGCAATATGGGTAGACGACAAAGGTTAAGGGGTGACTCGTCATTACTAACATGTCACGGCAAAGTGGACAAAATCAATGATACATGACCAAATCCATGGCCAAGACACCAAAGATTGCTCGATGCATCACCTAGACATGCTTCATGACTAAAGGGTAGGATAAGACATGGGATGTATAATTGGTGTAAAATGAAAAACAAGCGGTAGTCTATATCTATAAATAAGTCATCACCACTTACCGTCCGCCCAAAGTTCAAGTTTAGAAGTCTAGAGACCGGATCATGAAATGAAAGGTAGATGTGTCATTAGAGGACGTCGTGATGGGCACACTACCTTTTCTTCTTCAGTTGGTATTACTCCAACTCCAATCTTCAAATGTGACCGAGGTGGCCTCCTCGATACTAAACAATAAAGCTCATACTATAGTGCTTATAACAATGCACTTTACAAAATCATAACTGAATCAACTATTATTTATTTATTATTTTTTTTTGAACATACATGATAACATAACATCCCCCCACTTGAGATGAACAATGGGAATTCGGGGGGTCTTCAATGATCTTCATAATTGTTGTCGATGAAAGCGTGATTTCCAAACCTTTCCACTCGAACCTTGAACTTAGGCAAATGATGACTTCCCAATTACAAATAAAGACTACAGGGTAGGCTAAGGTGTAAGGGTGTAATGAAACAATATATTGGGGTGACAAAATGAAAGGAATGGCTCAGAAGGGTGTATCTAGGGGTATCTTGCACTAAAGGGGAGTGCAACAAAAGGGTTTCACATGGGGGTCGAAAAGTCGAGGTGACTAATCGATAGACTCACAATGGTAGGCTGTTTGGGTGATAACCCTATAATCGCCTTCTAAAACTGATAAGTCCAAATACATCGAGCTAACTCAACATACCTCGTCTATGGTCTCGAAATGATGAAAAGGCCAAGTTCTAAAGTTTACAAGCTACCCCAGACTCATAATTTGGTGAATATGGGTAAAATATAGGAAACGGATAAGGCTAATCTCACCATGTAATATTATAACAACTCGTAAATTTTCGAGTCATTAATCATCGTTAGGTTCGGAAAAAACATGTCAAAATATAAAATGGCATAATTTTTCAAAATAAACTAGAAAAAATGAGGGCAAAATAAAGTTCAAGAGATAATTCTACTCCCGTCCCCCACTTGAATTGTACAAAGTCCCTTTTGTACTAGGCATTAAAATAAAGGTGAAGAAAAAGGTAGAATTAGAGCGAGAACTTCCTTGAAATTTGCTCCAAAAAAGAAGAAGGACCACGAGAAAGGATCGTGTCTTCGTTAAAGCGTCATGAGCAAACTTCAATCCCTAGAAATCACAATAGACAAGCATAATTCTAAAAAGAAAAAATAAAATGAAAACAAACCTAACTTTTCAGAAGGGAATCACGGTTGCATTTAGCGTATGCAACAAGCCTTTAAACCACTTGGTGTCCAAAGTGGACGAGTGAAGTCTCGTGAGGGTTTACAGAGAACACACCCACAAAGTTCATTTAAAACTAATACAAGGTTATTGCGTTTTAAAATGAAAGAATTAAAGAGAGGAGATTACGTAACTCCATTAAAGGATACGCCGTAACTTGCAAAACTGGTATGAGCTGAGAAGCGAATGGTTACCAACGTAACCGAGATGGTATTACGCCGTAGTTGGTAATCGTCAAGAATTCTGCGCTAAAATGTTGGTTACGGTAATCACCAAGATGAGATTACCGTAACTCTGTTGAATCGGCAAGCTGCGTGATAATTACTTCATTGTCTCTTGCAAAAATGTTAGAATTCTTCTTCATATTCCGGGCATTGTCAGTTTAGGGGAGAGCACTAATTGGGGGCGGGTGAAATGTCAGATTTAATCCCCAATTAGAATTGCTCATATTCTTCAGCAAGTTGATTCTCACAAAGACTTCAAATGTTCTTCTCAAAGAGATTTCAAGTATCTGGGCTTATAGTATGTTCGATTACGAAGTGTCAAAACCACAGGGAAGGAGACACGATATCTAAATGCGAGTAAAACTTGATGAACTTAATACTTCTAAGTAATTGAAGATATCCCGGGAAGACAAATGTTATTACCGCAGAGAAACTTAAGGTTTGACTCATGGCGAGTAAACTTGATGAACTTAATTCTTCTAAGTGTGTATTCGGGTTCGTGAGCTCTAGTCTAAGAGACTGACTGCATCAATTCAACTACGTGGGGGAAGTGGTCTCTTGACACCTTTCGGAATGGATTGCTCCAGACTTCAGTGGAAAAGGAATTTGAGAAGAGGTATTCAAATGTAGGATGATACGTTGATGTTCTTCTACTTGATGATATAACCCCGAATGGAGATCCTCGATTATCGTTCTTAAAAGGAGCAGCGGGATTTATGGTAATGGTGTGCTTCTCTGTGCACCTAGCTAAGGCAAGGTTGAAATAGAGCTTTGAATATGCTCATCACATGGATTTTCAGTTTGGGGGAAAGCTGCCAAAGTCTCTCTTTCTCAAAGGCTCATGTTCTATCTTCTATTCTGGAGCCTCGGAAGCTTTGGTGGTGAATGTTTAAGAGATGATGACTTCTATCTTCTACAACGGGGATGCTCGATATCCTTATCTCGGTACTCGTGTCATCATCTTCTTTAACTATATCATCTACTCTATCCTTGTACATATCTATCAAAAACCAAATACAAAAATATAAAACCAACAAAAGAAAATAGAAAAATATAAAACCTTCAAAAATCCATAAAAATCAGAAAATTTGAAAAATACCAAAAATATTGTTTTCAAAGACATGTGTTTTGGTATCGATAACTTCTGCGGTCTTAGAAATGTCATTCAATAATGGCACGGGACCATAGATGAAGTTCGAGCAGGAGGTGTAAATATTATTTTCCAAAACATGTCTCAAAATATGGCTTGCAGTTACTTCAAGACTGTGACCCGGGCTTAAACTATGGCTTGCTATTATTTCAGATAGCAACCCGCTCTTTAAAGGAAGGAAAGTATTGCGCTAAACAATTTTGTGGAAAACTAGAAGGGGGGGTTGAATAGTTTTACCAATTAAAACTTCCTTTTAATCTATTTAGATCGACTTATGTCAATCTATTTGGATGTGTGTGTTTGATGTTGATAAACAAGCATGTAAAGGTAAGTAATGAAAAGATTAGAGTAAGAAGCACAAAACCACAACGCAAGTATTTATAGTGGTTCAGCTACAAGTTCACCTTCCTTACTCCACTCCCGAGTCACTACTTTCGAGTTAAGTAATCACTAAACCAATCTCTTATGGCGGAGAAGCCGTCACAACGTCGTTTAACCTTTTTCCGGTACAAAGCTAAATACCGAGTTCTTTCACGCCAGGCGGACCACACCTAACACAGCGTCGCCTGCCCTTTTACTCGGTCTTTAGGGTAACCACCCGGTTCTTTCCCTCCAAGGTGAACCACACCTACACAACGTCGCCTACCCTTTATAAGGTACTAGGCTAAGTACCTAGTTCTTTCACACTTTAGGTGAACTACACCTTCACAACGTCGCCTACCCTTTATTAGGTACTAGGCTAAGCACCTAGTTCTTCCACACCTTAGGTGAACTACACCTTCACAACGTCGCCTACCCTTTATTGGGTACTAGGCTAAGCACCTAGTTCCATTGCAATGGAGGAACTACTACCACACTACACAACGACTAATCCCAAAGGAGATCTACTCCTTTACAACATCATCAAGGATATCAATATCCTTAGATCTAAAACTAGTCTATTTTGTTTTGAAACACACATATCGAATGTACATCTAAGGCACCTTTCACTAATGCCTTTGACTAGATCTACAAGACACCTTTCACTAATGTCTTGTCTCTTGACTTCTAAGCACCTTTCACTAATGCTTCTTTGTCTTGACTTCTAAGCACCTTTCACTAATGCTTCTTAGTCTTGACTTCCAAGCACCTACCACAAGTGCTTTTATCCTATAGACGATAGATACCCTTCACTAATATCTTTGTCTTGACTCTTAAGACATCTTTCACTAATGTCTTCAACACTACACTTCTTTGAAGAAAGAAAGGGATCATCAACAAGAAGACTTGTTGCTTGATGATGAGGAATTATGGCAACTCATGGACTTGAGCTTGCTCGACTTCAAAGGTGGTGATCTTGCCTTTAAGAGGAACCTAAAAGATCACACAAAAACAAAACTACAAACATAGATCTCTTGGATCTAAGGTTAGTGGGATTTAACTCAGGGGAGAAAGTATATTGAAAGGGGGTAAGAAACAATGAAGAAATGGCTCATTATATAGAGAAAAACCTCTCTGTTCCCCGGATCCCACGGATCCTACCTCAAGGATCCGGCTAGCACAAGCTAGGGATCCGTGGTCCGTTCCTCTTTGCCAATGGGTTTTTTTGGTTATGGGTCATGGGTCATGGGTTATGGGTTGATCCATGGTTTCTTTCTAGATACAATGAACTTGGTTAAGTGGTATATATAAAACCATGGGTTGTGGGTCAAAACTATTTGCTATATTTTAACCATTTAGTATATATTTGTATTACCATTTTATCATACACTTAGTTTTTACCCATTTTAGTATACTTAGTTTAAGTATATGTTTAACCAATATGTAAACACTAGTTGTTGTACATATGTATCTAAATCATAAAATCCCTTATACTTGTTTTAGTGTTTTATGTGAAAGCGTAAGTGTGTTAGAAAACTATTAACTCAAACTATTTACGTTACTTTCATTTGTTTCGTTAAAAATGATTTTACTTTTGTTATCGACAAAATATTAGAAGATCGTAAAATATAAATAAACGTTTTTTCGGAATTATTTGTTATTAACAAAATTTTCAAATATTTCGTGCACTTATCCTAATTCAAAATGAGGAAAGCATGTCGAAGGACTGCTGTTCCAACACAAATGTTTTTCCGTCTAAAATTCTTTAGAAAAATATTTGTTGTTTTCAAAATGGTGGTAAATGAGTTGTTTGAAAATATCAATTCGAGTTTTTTATAAAAATTGAAAACTCAATCAATGACTTATTTTAAACCTTTTAGAAAACGAGTCATTGATTGAGGGGAAGAATGTTTTCAAATCTATATCATCTAACGGGCTTTTTTAATTATCCTATATGCTTAATTAAAAATGATGTTAACCTATGTTGAAGGACTAGGTGCCTAGGATATGATTGTTAGGATTAGATGATTAGAGTTTGATGAACACATTATTCCCATGTCATATATGATCGATTGATATGTTGATTGACTTTTATTAGTCGATTGTTGTTTGGGTGATGTCGACCACCATATATCTGTTTGTATGTCCACTAACGTATGCAGATATCATGGCATCATAAGAATGTTCGGTCTGGATCCCCACAATTGAAGATGATTGGATGCCGAAAGAAAGGGGTAACTATATCTTGGGTTGACAAATGAAGAAACGGAGCTTAATTGGACTTCTATGGAGAGTTGGCATAAAATGCAACGTAAGATGTCTCACTGCATCAGAGAGGGTTTTCTTTAATAGTGATGAAGAAACGAGCTTAATTCACTTCGGTTGGCATTAAAATGCAACATAAGAAGTCTAAGCATTTGCAGACGATTTTTCTTCAAGCCCACAACAACAATATCAACTGAAGCAGCTCCACCACCTAACGTATCTTTGTGCAGGATAAGTGGATTATACCATTTTCTTTAAACAATTTTAAATAATATTGTTTTGAAAAAAATGGAAATATATTTGTTTTGAAAATAAATTGGACTTAATTTTGAAAATCACCGGACTTTATTTTTATCAAAACTTAAGTCACTAAATCATCGACTACGGTCATCGATTGAGGGGGAGAGTGATTTAAAATAAAATATTTTCAAACAATATCTCTTCATAAAAGTCCGTTTGTACAATAATTAAGTGGTGATCTAAAGTTTTAATGTTATGTCATGGTATGATTTTTCTTTTGAATCAAGGTCTTTCAAAATGAAATTTTTTCTGTTCTTGTTTGATTGTGAAATTGTTTATTTTACTTAAAGATCTCTTAAAACTATCATACCTGACACTAACAATCTTTAATGTCTTAAAATGGTCCTTATCTGTCAATTTCAAAATTAAATCTTGCCACGTCTTTCCCCAAAATCTTTTAAATGATTTAAATCAATTGGGATCACAAATCTCAAAAGGTTTGAAATTTTGATCGGGGAAGAGATCGTGATTTAAGTCTCAAATATGTTTTAATGGAATCAGTTTTAGTCCTTTATAGGCACTCCTGCCTCCATGTGCCAACAACGATTTCAAATACCAATGCACATGTTGAGGAGGAGGATTTCCAAAACAAGATGAGTATTTAAAACAGGCCACATATTCTCCCATGTTTTCTAAACCTTATTAAATCACTTGGGATCCAAAATCTCAAAGGGTTTGATATTTTTGATCAGGGGAGAATTTGTGATTTAATAATGAAATTTGATAAATGATGATCGATTTGATTCAAATGTGCGAGTCGCTCTCTATATGTGCTAAACGCAAATTTCGGAATCTCGAAGCACATATTGAGGGGGAGCAAATGGTTTCTTAATGGCTTTTGTGATCGTGAATGTGCTTCAAAAGAACTCTTTCCTCTATGTGATAAAATGATTTCAAATATCCTATGCACATATTGAGGGGGAGAATTTACCAAAGAAAATCAAATGGCTTTTTCCATAGAAATTGTGATCAAGAAATTATTTCGAAGAACTCTCGCCTCCATGTGCTAAAAAATTTATAAAATCATATGCACATGTTGAGGGGGAGGTTTTCTAAATGATCAAAACTATTAAGGTACAAAATGCTTGATCTCGTATCACAAGTACCTTGATTGTTTTTCCAAATGATTTTTCAATTGGTTTCAAGGAAGAATGAACTGCACCAAAAGACCGACCATTTTACTTTATGTATGGAGTTATAAGGATGGTGAGGTTAGGTATTAGTTCCCGATCCGCTGTGAACGGAGGGATCTACCAGGGACAATCCACCGAGATAGTGTGGAGTCCTCGGTATATTGAAAAAGGAGAAAAGTGAGATACGGGAAGAGTGCGGATCGAGACAGAGCTAGTAATGCTGGAATAAACCCAAAAAAGTTCTAGTTATGAAGTCTCGGTAAGCACTGAAGGGGTTGAAGAATGAAAAGAAATGAATGAGAAAAGGGTGAAAAGAAATAGCCCTCCAATAATTCAACCTTAGGGCGGAAACCGGGTTCAATACATATGCTCGGTGGTTACCAAGGTAACATAAGTATTGAAGACAAGACGTCATGGACCCAGTGACGCACTGCACTAACCTTCCCAAGCTACTCAAGTTCCTCTTAAAAGGGCTTGTTTCATTCTCACAGGGAACCGACATAATCTATCGACTTTCTCTTAGAGATTGTTGACATTGAAGAAGGAGACCCTCTCCCTAGTCTCCGGCATAGGAACCAAATATGCACAATTGAGTCTAGAGCCACGAGATCAGCAATAAATCTCATTAGGACACTTTCAATGAAGTCTCTCTACTTCACACAATGTGGAAAGAGAGATTACATCTTATGAGTCCTACGCATTATCCTTGTGGTATTGCCAAAACATCTGAGTGATATGCAAACATATTCACAATGAAGATGGAAAGCCTTCTGGAGCCAACATCAAACAAGCTCCTGGTAGGTGGCATGTGAGATCTATTCAATAGATCAACCATGTGACAACTGAACAGAAACAATGGGGCGATTCAATCTTTTGAATCAATCCTGGTTCAGGTTATGGATTGACGGATACCTTTGAAAAACCGGTCGTTGTGCCCAAAAACTCTTTTCTTTGGCACATCGACTGTGTACTTTATTTCAAAATAAAAAAAGGTGTTTATGATTGATAATTGATTTTCATTAAAACCTTCGTTGTATTGCAAAAAAATTTCTATTAGCAGACACGATTGTTTTCAAATCTCTTTTCATCAATCGGTGAATCTCATTTCGGGTTCACTCACTCGTGTTGTCTTCTTTGAGACGTTCCGGTTTGAGAACAGACTAGAGCACCGCTGCGAAACCTCGTCAAGGAAATTCTTCGAATTATACTGATCACAGGTAGTACTTGTACTGATCAACGGGTAACCGTGGGCCGTGTACCTCAATTCAACCAAAGTGGTCAAAGACACTTTCGTATGCTTTATTGCTAACTGTTTTATGCAGGCACACCCCGACGTTTTCAGCTGATCAGAATGAAGCGGTCAAACCATTGCCACATGCTCACTCAACACATTCAGTTCTAAAGAAATCATGATTAGCGCATCAATGACTCTGATATTTTCACTCCATGCTTCTGCTACGCTGTTGCCAATATCATGAATCAACGAAAGCTTCCGCTACTCTGATGAGAAGAAATCATGATCCAGAATGTGAGCATGTCGGTCCAAATGTCACAATATCACATAATACCAACACCACAAAGGATGAGTCAGAGATTAACGTGGCTGATGATCTCAAAGGCTGACTCAAAATTAAGTATCACGTGGATCAGTTAAAGACCTCCACTCAGATTATCCAAACATGCAAAAATGAAGAATCAAAGACTACGAGCTACAGAACAAAGAACATGAACAAGAATTCAAGAACTATCTCAATATAATATCTGTTTGTATTCTAAGTAATTTTAATGTGTGTGTGAGGTGACCTCCCTTAGGGGGAGATTGTTAGGATTTGGAAAATCCAGTAGTTAAAGTGTCGGTCACCTCAAGTAGATGTATTCGTTAGAAAGCTCGTAGTCGTAGTTATTTGATGTTAAGTAGTATTTAGTTTAGTAACACCGTGGAGGACGGACGGGTCTTTACCCACTGTATGCCTGATCCATAGCCCGTCAGGTGGCGTTTTATGTAAGGTAGAGAGTTAGAGCTCATAATAAGATTTTTCTTTCTCTCACTAAAGTTCCCAAACCTCTAACTTTCTCTCTCTAAAACCATTGTATACACCTACTTTGTTTATATTATGATGTGTATGTGAAATCCAATATGTTACAACACAAAACCCAACAGAAAGGAAATAAAAACAAAAGAAAGGGATAATTCGGGTTGTCTCTCGAAAGAGCACTTTTCTTTATTAACGAGTCTTTAAGTTAGACTCAGAGCCGTGGGCTACCAGTGTTTGTCTGATACTTCGTGGACTGGGCGATCTCCATGTTGAATCCAGTTGATCAAATTCTCATCCCGTTTGTATCCGTCTCCAAGTTCTAAACACCCTAAGTAAAAAATTTTGATCTTTTGGTAGGGGTGATCAAAACCTTTGGCTTTATCTTCTTCACTAATACCAAGCAGGGGTCTAGCATAACTCAAGTGTCTTTTAGTCTAATTTTTAAAGTTTTTGACAGTCCTTGGCATTTTGAAAATAGTTTTATCAACGTCAATCTTTAGCCAAACCAGTCCTTCCTTCACGTTTTTATCAAGCCCAGATATTTCTTTAAAGGGTTTTCCGAAAATCACCCATCGACCCATACGCCAGAATGCAACATCTTCCAAAACCACAAAGTCGACTAGAAACGAATGTGTTCCTACAAAAACTCGTATGTTTGTTGCTATCCCGAGGAAGTTGTTTCCTTTGTAATCAAGCTCCTTTTCCATAACCTGGTTGTAGCATTCCTTAGAGAAAATATTGACTGGGGAATCTGTGTCGATGAAAGGGTGAAAGTCGATGAATCCAATTTTGCATGAGATCTTCAGATAATAGGGATTCCTATGATGAATTCGTGCCCCAATCTCATAAAATTGCGGTTGGTTCGATTGCAAGAATGTTTTTTCAGAGTTGTCTTGCCAATGGGTCATCTCGACATCACTACAGAGGTCTTCAGCACTTAATCCTACGTTATCTTCTTTCTCAAAATTCACGAAAACATCAAAATCTTTCCCTAAGTCAATCTCTCTAGGATCCGGGGGTCGCTAAGAAACTTTTCAAGGGCTTCACCAAAATCCCCCACTTGGTCAATAGCACACACCTTCTCCGGGGTGGACAAATGTTCATTAGGTCCGAATGTGGCGACCTCTCCATTAGCCTCCAGAGTCAATTTCTCGGCAAAGACATCTACTTTAGTGTGAGCAGTATCAAGCATGGGTTTCCTAAAATGACAGAATATCTGTTGTCTTCGGGATATCAAGAATCACAAAATCTGCTGGAAAAAGGAATCTCTTTATCTTCACTAATACATTTTCAACAATTCCTAATGGCGATTGCATGGATCGATCAGCCATTTCAATTTTCATCTTGGCTGGTTTTAAGTTGCCAATTCCCATGCATAAAAACATCGAACGAGGCATTATACTAATACTAGCTCCAAGATCACCCGGGCGTTACACAAGTTTAGGCTCCCGATATAGCAAAAGGAGAGTAAAACATCCTGGATCTTTTCCTTTGTGGTAACACGTTCCTCAAACCCCCGAGCATCTTTTCGTTGAGGCGAATAGTCTCATCACCACTTAATTTCCGCGTAGCATCATTGGGAGGGTTCACCAGCAGAGTTTGGTCCAAAAGTGATTGCTTCTCAATGCTGATCCGTCGCTTAACCTTTTCTGAAAAGGTCAAGGGTTCTTCGAGGATAGTTTCTACAGTGTGGACAACTTCTTCCTCTCGAGCTTCTAGGTAATCAGAGATGGCTTTTGAACATGAACTGACACTTTCCTCTAATCTTTTTATCCTATCGTCGTGAATTTTAATAGAAGAGACTGTATTATCTACGAATGCTCTCATCATCTTTTCAATCCTATCGTCGTGCTCTCTTGATTCTTTAATGTGGTCAAGAATATTTTTCTCGATATTGCTTCCAGAATCGGTCTCAAATACTCTATTAACTTGTTCAATCCTACATGCTTCAGCTTCTCTTTCCAATCTCCGTTTTTCAAAAATTTCCCCGTAATTGTATTCTTGTTTTTTTTATAGTCTTCATTACTTTATGATCGAAATTATCTCTCGGTCCATATCCAGTATCCATGTGCCACTTGTAGCAATGTTCAGAAATCCGCTGAATACATTCCAAGGCCTGATCAGGAGTCATGCTAGGAATGGGTCTCGGTGAATCAAGGAGTTCTCGTGTTTGCGCATTAATCCCCTGATAGAAAACGTATACGATCTGATGTTTGTTTAAATCATGAGTAGGGCAATGATAGAGAAGCTCATTGAATCTTTCCCACGCTTGGTACAGCGTTTCTTCACCAATCTGCATGAATTGATAGATTCTTCCAAGAAGCCTAGCCATTTTAGAAGGAGGGCAAAATTGCTGGACGAACTCCTTTCTTAGTTTTCCCCATGCTTCTTTACTTTCACTAGGAAGTTTTTTATACCATCTCTTAGCTGTTCTAGTGAGAGTCATAGGAAAAATCCTTGCAGTTACTGAGTAACTAGGAGTACCCCTGACGTTGAAAAGGGAGGATAAGTGAAGAACTTCATCTACGTGATCCTGTACGTCCTCATCTTTGTCTCCAGAGAACTCAAGCTTATGTAACTCCCGAATAATATGATCTGGGATTGAGTATTTTTGGGCAGGAGAATCCTTAGTGAAGCTTCGTTGGCAGTTATCGTTAGGTCGGTACAAATACTGCTCCATGGTAAGGTCATTGACATTATTTTCATTGATGACTCCTGGTTCTGTCGGTTTCCGACTGGTCCGATTCAGAAATGAGAAGATGTTGTGAATAGGAACCGGAGAATAGATCCTCTTCTTCCGAAATTGCTTCTCCGGTCAATGAATGGGGTAGCCAGAAAGGGCTTAGAGTCAGCGAGTCTTGTATCGACATTATCGAAAGAAAATTAAAACAGACTTAATATGAAATCCTAATATAGTTCCCCAGCAGCGGCGCCAAAAACTTGATCCAGGTTTTACTGACCAGGTCTTAATATTTATAATGTCTCGCTATACCTATGGTCTACCCTAATGCACTAACGGGCAGTGTACCCGGTCGTGTGTAGTGTAGTAAATGTTAAAGCCGAGGTCGTCCCAAGAGCTATGTGTGTCGGATAATTACTAAGTCTAATTGTCACAGAATATAAATGGTTTGATAGGGTTTTAATTAATTAAACTACTAATGCAGAATATAAAAGAAATTAAATGGTATAAAGGAAATCAATAGATGAATAGTGGTGCTAACCTAGTTAATCCTCCTAACTAGTAATGTTTACGTCTGCTTACTTCCAATTACTTCAGGTGGGGTCAAATTCGAGAGGACAGCATTTGGTCAATTCGCCCTAACCTATCGCAAAGATGCCACCACGGAGAAATCAGCGCACCGTCATAAGACCTGTTGTTCCTGGTCCCCTAAGCCGAGTCATTAAGTACCGCTACATGCTAGATTCTAAATAGTGAGTGCCTGGCCGTTAGGAACTTAGACACTACACCCCCAATTCTTAAGTTCATCCAAACGATAGGTGATTAGTTGGTCAAATCGCACAAGTAGGAAGGGTCGTCAGTTGGTCATATCTTACCCTTCCCGTCTCAATCCGCTCACCTAGGGTCAGTTGGTCATACTTCCTAGGAAATTGGCCTCTACCGCCATTCAAAACTACCGAACCAGGGGTGACTACCAAAGAACTATGCATGCATACACTTAGAAATAATTGTACGGAAGTAAAGGTAAACGCAAACAAAACAATTAAGGAATCATAACTAGGCTAGCACCAAAGGGTGCTTAGCCGCTCATATTAATCATGCACATCAATTCAATAATCAAAGGTACGAAATACATGAATTGAAAGTAAAATAATAAACGCTAAAGCTTATCATAATGGTGTGACTTCTCCCTTGGAAACAGCTCCGTATGCTTCCCTAGACCTTCCTTGAGTATTTTCCCACGTTCTCAGAGTATTGTGTGTGGAATGGGATGATTAGAAATGCTGGAATTAGGGGTATTTATAGGCAGTGCGGGTTACGCGTAACAAAAGATGAGTTACGCCGTAACCTCCGTAAATGCACTAGATCTGCTAGTTATAGTGTAACCTAATAAGTGGTTACGCCGTAGTCTTCAATAAACCGAGTTACGTCGTAAGTGATGATAGTTACGGCGTAAGTATCAGCGGCGTGGAACCTCTTTTGACCTAATGGAGTTACGTCGTAATCTTTGGAAGGAGTTACGCCGTAACCTCTTGATGAGTTGGACTTGAGGGTCACGCAATAGTTACGGCGTAATGTGAGAGACGAGTTACAACTGTAATCTCTTCAAAATTAGCATACTGTGATAAATCCTTAGTAACGTTTCCATTTCCGCGTCTCTTTAGCTCCAATGCTCGCAATTTACCTGAAAGTGTAAAATAATGGAAAACAAGCGTAAATCCATATAAATGATATAAATAACGAGCATTAACGGGGGAAATTGACACTTAATAATCAGGACTATTTGATGTTATCATTAGGTAATATTGAACAGACATCATAATTAAATGAAGTAACTGAACCAGAATATAGCCTGACAAACTAAATAACTCAACTAGTCAGATAACATAAGTTTAAACATGAATAGAGGTTTAAACATGACAGATCAACAAGTCAGGTAAACATCAATTACTATGCCGAACCGATAACATAAGCATCAAAAAATACCAACCAGAAGTACAAACCTGGTAATCACAAATAGCAAGTAGGATTACTAAGTGATAATCATAGCCCACGAAATAACTGAACGAAGTATAACATGATAAA
This sequence comes from Chrysanthemum makinoi, assembly GCA_910596185.1. NCBI lineage: Eukaryota > Viridiplantae > Streptophyta > Magnoliopsida > Asterales > Asteraceae > Chrysanthemum > Chrysanthemum makinoi. The sequence continues at coordinate 236,543,827 of OU343223.1, read as the reverse complement.
CGGATAAATCAATTGATTACATACTAGCATGGCAACCAGACAAATAAAATAGTCACATAATAGCATGGTTAATAGATACTTAGATATTAGCATGATGACAGATGAATCAGGTAACCACATACTAACATAGTAGACAGAGAAATCATGTAATCATATACCAGCATGGTGACCAGATGGATCAAATAATTATATAATAGCATAGTCAACACTTGAATCCAATAATCATATAATAACTCGATAAATGGATGAAGTGGTAATCTGAAGTATAAGCTTGGCAGCCAACCGAAATAGAGTGAGAGCATAGTAAATCAAATGAACTGAAGACTGAGTATAATAATCAAATGAACTAAAGCATGAGTCAGATAGTCAACGAATCACATAAGAATACTGAGTGAATAAGTAGACAATTGAATGACTGAATAGGCATAACAATCGAATGAATCAGAATATCAGATAGTCACATAATAACCAAAATCAGAATGTTGCCACGAGCACCTAATACTAAAGGAGATACTCCAATAGCCAAATCAGCCAAATCTATCAAATCATATATCATATCAAATCCGTCAAATCATATCAAAGTGTACATGGGTAGCTAGCCCAAATGTACCAAACTGTGAGGGGGTGTTTTGCACATACGCACCACATCAACCAAACTGAACTGAGTACCTAGGATGCATCCATACGCTCCCTGCAAAACAAATCAAATATACATATGCCAGTTCGAGACTGTACATACGTAATCATAATGGCGAAGTGCACACATATCATAATCATATCAAAAGGGAACGCCGGGAACTAATCACACCGCCCCAAATAGTTTCATGCCATTGGTGCATCAATGACATGGCCATGGTACCTCCATGGTTAGTTAGCTCGGGCAAATAAATAAAACGAATCATATCATATCAACCTGATCATATAATGGAATTATATCAATAAGGGATCTCAAACGGATAACATATCAAACGAATAAATAATCGAATATCAAATCAGAGGATCATACCAAAACGAATCATATCAAATGGATCATATCAAATCAAAGTAAGGAGAATACAAATCGGATATCAGAATGGACAAGAGTCATGAGAGAAAAGATGTGTCATTACTGAAATGGCGGAATATCTGTACCTCAAATGTGTGTGCGTAAGAGTAAGACACACAAGCAAGCTCAACGTTCCCGCTTCAGTAAATCTACATTAGGACATATCATAAATCACATATGTGTTCCATTTATAAATCATGTTTAACTTATCTCCCATTTATACTTAGTTTCAAGTCCATAAATTTCTGTCTTTAAGTATTTCAAATCTGGACCAGATTTTGGCAATTTTTTATAGAATACTTACTTAGCTCAAATAAAATTAAGAAAATTCCAAAGGTTCCTATATGAGTTAAGAGACTCTCCAAATTTTGGGGGATTTTATTTCCAGGTCAAATGGCCTATGGAAAATTATAAGTCCAAACCTGTCCAGAGCTTACCCAGAATTACACACACCAAAAGTATAGCCCAAAAAAGCACACTCACACTACTCCATAAATCAAACCAAAAATTATAGGTGTCACACAATATATAAAAATCATAACCACCAAAGGAAAAGTTCCAAAACCTCATGGTTTTAATACCAAAAATCAAATACTACATCACAAATTTAAACTCAAAAACTTAGATTCAAACACTTTAACTTCAAAAATGTAAAAATCATACTTCCAGGTATGCAAATGCTACAAGGCTTATATTTCCAGAAAGCTATTTCAAAGTACTACAAGTTACGCTCAAGAATCACTCAAAAACATACAAGTATCATCAGTTTACACCTAGATGAATCCAACCTAAATTCTGGACAGCTTAACAAGCAATCGTAACCAAGCAACAAACAAGTCACCAATCATCTCTTAAGCATGCCAAACATCACAAAACTCATCATACATCATGTTTAGGGTCTAATAGCATGAATTTTACATAGGTTTCATCAATTTAACCAATGAAGCATAATAGCAAGCATTTAACATACTATAAGTCCATAATTTCATGTAGAAAGCTAATAACAAGTCCTAAACATGTTGTAAACCTATCCATCATCCACCAAATCATATCCAAAAGGCAACCACCATCAAATATTAATAAATCATAGAAATAAAAGTCTAACCATCCATATCATACAATTTCCCATCCTATCTCACAAGATTACAAGTTTTAGTCAAGTAAACATCACCATAACCTTCACATAAAATCATGAACTTCTAAGCTATCAAATTCATCAATAAGCATGTTATCACCTATCATTGAAAGTTCATGTACTCATTCTATATGACATATCAACATGTTATGAAAGCCGTTTCCAAATTTTCATATCCTAAGTACCATTTTTAAAGCTAACATGTCCACATAAAATCATGAATTCACAATTAGAGATTAACATGAAATGGTTTATAAAACTTCACAATGGTTCCATAAGCAAGCACACATCACCTATATAAATCAAATAACATATAAGGATCATTACATATTCATACTAACAATCATAACCATAATCATTTAACAACATAATTTCATTCACATAAAATCATAAATCAATAAACTAATACTATTCGTAGAATATGACACACACTACACAAAACCCTTATTCCAAACACACCATACACGACCCAAACCCACACGCAACAGAACCAAACAGCCCCGAATCTCAATTTTTGAAACCAAACAGCCCCAATTTCGAAATTTCTGAATTCTTTCTTTCAATTTCTTTCTCGGTAAAATTGTTTTAATAGCTTTGGTTTAAGCGATTTTCTGTACCATATAAATGTATACGAAATTAATAAGAACAAAAGGGAGCCAAGAGATACCATAATCGACCACCTTGCTGCCACTCTCTCCTAAACGTGCCTTAGGGTTTTTTGGAAAAATCTTCTGCTGCTTCTTTTTTGTGTTATACTGATTTAGGGTTTTGAAAAAAAATGGAACTAGGTATTCGGATATAAAAAAAATGCAATAGGGAAAGAGGGAGTGACTTGGGCCGAGATTTTCGTGATTGGGAAATCATTACCTAATTCAATTATAATGTATCTAGACACCTTTGTGAATTTACAAATTGTGTACAAAAATAAAATAAAAAGGTCTAGGGAAAGTTATATTTAGGAATTTATTTATTTATTTATTTTTTTGAAGATATTATAAATTTAGATCCTTATTTAACTTAGGTTAAAATTTAAATATAACATCATATTATATATCTACGATAGATTTTAAAAGTAAAATAATGTAGTCTTTTAAAATCGTTCCTTTTCACATTTTAGGTCTTTTGAAAGCAAAATGGTGGAATGAAGCATATTTGGACGAAAAGGAGCGAAAACATGAAGAAAAAGGCAAAGTCAAGATCCAAGGCAGATTCTCAAGCCTGACGGCGTCCCAACCAAAGGGCGACGTCGTCCCTAATGAAGACTTCTGATAAAAATTACACGCGACGGCTTAGGAGAATTTTTGGTTCTAAAGCATGATGGCGTCACGCCTAAACTCTGGAAGGCGTCTCCCTTATTTTCTGTACCAGACGCCCAAGAACCATTTCAAGATGACGTCCTTCATGAAACCTGACGGCGTCACACTCATCAACTGACGTTGTCCCAACAATGACTTGGCCCAAACGAAACCCTAATGACGCCGACCTGACGGTGTCACCATTAAAAGGCGACGTCGTCGCACTTGTAAATCTATATATAGAATTCGAATTTTCTGCATTTAGAGGGGTAGAGTTTTGGAGAGCAAACCCTAACTCGTGTATAGTCCAATTTGAACAGTATTTTAGGGTTCCAAAACCCTTCTTTACATCATAAGATAAGTTTTTTAATCCATCATATCATTATGTCTACCCTATGTTTAATTATTTGTGTGTATGCATGCTTGTTTACCATGAGTAGCTAAATTACTATTGTGTTTGCTTAGATCTATGAAACCTAGTTTGTTAGGATTTAGAAAATCCATGTTGAAGAGTCGGTCACCCCATCTATAGTCTAGCATATGTTAGCTCGTAGACATTACGTTATTTACCAGTTTATTAGTTAGTTATTAGCATAGTTTAGCTTAGAGTAACACCGTGGAGGAAGGACGGGTCTTTACCCACTGTATGCCTGATCCACAGTCTGACAGGAGGACGTTTAGTTGTAACTATAAATACGTCTTCCATCCTTGGAAGAGGTGGTGCTTCTAATCTAACCTTTCATTTTTTGTTTTTACTTTCTCTCTCAAGAAACACCCTCTCTACTCTTTCTATATCTAAACATGGCATATTTGATTTATCACCATCCAAGGCCACCCGAATCATCAAACAACATAATAAGTATGATCCTACAATTGGTACCAGAGCCAAGGTTGTGTTGTTTTGGTGATTCGTATGGTTTTTATACGGTTTTTGATGTGGTTTGTGTGCGTGCTTTGATGCGGTTTGATATGGTCTTGGTGATGTTTGAATGAGATTTGATGCGGTTTTGTTAAAGTTTGTTGATTGCTTGAATCCGTTTTTAAATGTGTTAATCCATTGTTATGTTGGTTATGAGCTTTGATGCGGTTTGGTTATGTTCGTTATAGCCAAAACTATTTTTACACTTGTTCTTGGATGCGGTTTGTCAAGTTCTATGATGCAGTTTGTCCAGATTCGTTATATATGATGCGGTTTGTCCAGATTCGTTATATCTGAAGCGGTTTGTCCAGATTCATTGTATCTAAAGCGGTTTGTCCAGATTCGTTGTATCTGAAGCGGTTTGACTAAGCGGTTTGACTAAGAGGTTTGACTAAGCCTCCAGATTTGTTGTATCTGGAGTGGTTTGTCCAGATTCCTTGTATCTGAAGCGGTTTGACTTAGCGGTTTGAACTGGTCAAAAGCGATTTGAACTGGTCAAAAGCGGTTTGAACTGGTCAAAAGCAGTTTGAACTGGTCAAAAGCGGTTTGAACTGGTTAAAAGAGGTTTGAACTGGTCAACAACAATTTAAAAGGGTCAAATGCGTTTTGTTGATAAAACTACTGCGGTTTGAGTAAACAAGATGAGGTTTGGTTCTTATGCGATTTGAAGAAAATGTTTGATTAAAAAGAAGATGCGGTTTGATTACTGGTATTGTGCGTTTTGGAAGTAAGATGAGAAGCAGTTTGATCATGTTTTTAATGCGGTTTGCATATCACAATCTAACAACAATATCACAATAGCAGCAATTAAACAAACAACAACGACATCAAAGATCATCTATGTACATCCAATCCAACATCATCCAACTTCATCTTAGTACATGCTACAACATCATATTCAACAACATAATCAAACATCTACAACTACATCAGTATTCAGCATACATGAGTCTACATCAACATATCAACATACTACATTCATTATGATTCGAATCTAAAACAAGTATCATCATCATAAATTTAAACTTATTCACATCTATCATTCATCTACATCAACCAAGTCATAGTTTCATCTACTTCTACATCTACTACAAGAATCATAATTGATGAATGACAAATATATTCCAAGATCTCAGTTGATTCCTTCTTTCGTGATAATTGAAGTTGCATCTAAACCTCTAGAGGTCTACCAATCGAAAGAAAGAAATTAACATTATCGATCCATGTCTCTGTGATTAAAAGGATAATAACATCAAACTAATCTCAGAAGTTTTTCCGTGCTTTTCCAATGAAATATTAAGACTCAAAGGTCATTTCACAAGAGAAACCATCATCAATGATCGATTTGAACTAAAAAGGAAATTAAAGGAGGAAAATTGAAAAATAAAAGAATAAAGATACAAGCATTAAATGATCTCAGATTCATCTCCTTATAATACCAAATCTTCTTTGTTGAACGAAACCCACAAGAGATTATCTTCATTGATCGGTTAAGAAGTCAAGTTTCTTTTGATATACGAAAGCTAATAAGTAAGATTAAAACAATAAAATGTTTTATCTTCCTTTTTGTTCGATTTGATGATTCTCACCATTTCTAAAACAAGATTAAGCATGTGATTCTCTTCCATATCCGAACATTTAAGGAGAAACAACTTAACAAAACTGTTAATTGTTTTTCTTTGGTTCATTCAACCTCAAATTAAACTAATTAAAACCTTACCGAGTTAGTGGTAGTCATGAAACCTAGTTCACAACTCAAGCCATCCCTGTGGCGAGTTAGTTTGAATGATGAAGCATGTTCTTAATCTGAGGTTGGAGTGAGAGAAGTGTTACTGATGATAGAGGGGGCGGATGTTCTCAGATTCTGCGTTTGGATTGATAAGATAATAATATTTGATGGGGGCATGAATCTGAGAGTGTTTTTTGGGTTTGTGGGTGCTATGTGACGTTTTATACCTGGACTATTAGGGTATACACGGTTGAGGGTTTTGATCTACCCGTTTGATTTTTTTAGGCTTGCTTGGGTATGTTGGATTTTGAGTAATGATTGGGTAATGGACTTGGGCCAAATAGTATTATTGAAGAAGTTGGGATTTATGTTGGACTCATAAGTGGGCTAGAATGGATCTGAGAATGGGACTTTCGTTGAGCATTAATCACATTTTTAATGGATCAGATTTAAGGTTTCTTAATGGACCATGTGATAAATGGTACTAATTTTGGAACGGGTTATGTGGTAACTGTTGGGCCTCGGTTTTAATTGTTTGAGTCGGATATCCCCAAACTCATACTCTAAACAAAAATTAATGTTGTGAAATGGGATTTATAATTCTGATATACTACATGAGTTGGTGCCATGTCTTTGGATTTTAAGAAAACTTGAACTTTAAGAGTAATTAATATCGGATGGGCTCTTCAAGATTTGGATTATATGAGACTTGGATAAAATGAGATTTGTTGAAGAGATTTGATGATCATGAGATTTGATTGGTTATGTGATTAGATAATGAAATTTGATAATAAGGTTTGATGATAAGAGATTTGGTACGATGCTGAGATTTGTTGTGTTATGCAGCTCGATACTTTGGTTTATACATTTTCATGGAGAATACTATTTCACGGCTTGAATTGATGTTTGAACAAAGTTGGCTACGGGGCTGTTTGTATTTGGTATTTCTTATTTGGATTTGAAGTGAGGTTTTCCAGGCGCATTTACTTATTTCGTCTTCTTTCTTTATACCCTTCCGCGAAGATGACTTGTTTGGGCATTTATTGAGTGTGATAAAGACTTGGCTATTTAGTTACTTTTGTGATTCTTTCTCGCTTAACACACAACGTAGCTATCACTTTGGTGTCTCACGCAGTTGAGGATACGTCAAGAGGTTTTGTACATTGGGTACACCATTTCTTTTTCACAAGGATTAGTACAAGCTTAAGTAACAAATCTGGGGAATTCTACTTCATGTTTAAGTTTGGTATATCGGGTTCACTTCACTAAGTAGTCAAAGCAATTGCCGGCAGTATTCGTGGATGGTATGTTAGCCAAAGTATTTAAAGGATGAGATGTAATCAACAATTCTCATGGAGTATTCGACGCCACAGAATGTCAATGATACTTCACAGTCTAAGCAAAATCTTTCAAGAATCTTCAAAGTCACTCATGATCTTTCAATATGTTTGCTTATGACAAGAACTTCTCGTGCAAATGGTCGTACACATTATGATGCTTTCGAAAGTTCGAAACCATCATGAGGGAGAAACGTGTACTTTGATGTTTTACGGTCAACCTCCAGGGGAAAGTAGTGTATTCTACTCTACTTAGTATGGTTTGTGAAGTATTCTACATATGGGAGAAGAATTGTTGATGTTGGAGAATGAACCGTTGATGAAGCGCTGGATGTTCCCCTAAAATAGATATTCACCAAAACAAAAGTTGTCATAACACATTCAAACTGAAATTGTTTACGGTTTAGTCTTGATTTTGTAAAATCCCGCGAAAGAATCTATTTCTCGGTTTAAATCATAGATTTGTAAAATCCCGTGACAATGGAAACATCCTGGTGTAAGAAAAGGTGCATTTCTGATTCTATCTCTCGGTTTATTATTGGTTTTGTAAAATCCCGCGAAAGAATCCGTTTCTCGATTTAAACCATAGAATTGTAAAATCCCGTGATGATGGATTAATCCTGGAGAAAGGAAAGTGTATTTATGGGTCTTATCTGATGTTGGTGCTACGGTTTCTACTTCGAAGAAGGGATAAAAGGTGTACTTCATGAATTGGATCACTGTTTGGATTTTCTTCATGGCAGTCTGGTTATTAAAAGGTTTTACGGGGTTATGTGCTTTTAACCGAGGTCGGGATGAAACCATTATCAAAGTTCATTTAAAACGTCAATGGAGGCTAGATTTGGGCTTTTAACCACAAGATGTGACAACGGCGTTAATTCATTATTATTTATTTGAAGTTGAAGTGAAATTTCACGGATGAGTGTACTTAGTATATGAAGGTATCGGGGATGGCTGGATGAAGATTCATCGAGATCCTTGCTCGAGCTTTCAACGTTTTTCAAAAACAACAACTTGGAAATCTAGTTATTTTTGGGTGATTTTCCTTTTCTTTTTACCACCACAAAATAACTATCACTTTAAGGAGTTACGTTGTAGTGCTCAGTGTCACATTAAATTGTGGATTTTCAAGAGGTGATGTACGTCTGATACTTGATGGTTAGTTGGATGAAGAGTATAGAGTACTTACGGATTTAAAGGGGCATGAACTCTCGGCACCGCTCTTTGTTACATGAGTGCAAGTTTAAGTCACTAGTTCGGGTTATTTTACTTCAGGGTCAAATTCATCATATTGGGTTTTCTCCATCTGCTGTCATGACAAAGAGCTTACTGAATGATAATGGGATTGATAACAAGTTTGCCAAGAGTAGTAGAAAAGAGAGAGATTATGACGTTTGAACACAACAGTTCAAGCCTCGTTCCTCAAAGAAAAGAAAAGTGTACATTTCAGTGCGCTTTATCTTCTGAAGAAGTGAAATCTTCTCATTTATGACCATTCTCAGCAACATGCTTCATGCCTTTTCCTTGCACGCTCAGTCATCAAGTGAACAGACTACTGTTGATTGGTCTCTTATTCCACTTGCTCAATTATAATGGCGATGGCGACATCATATGCAATTTTTGCGGGGGAGAAGTGTGAATAGAATACATTTGAAGATATTCACTTGTTTAATCAAGAATGACAACTTTGTATGTAATTCTTGAGGGGGAGAAGAAGTGTGATAATATTGTATGATGATGGATATTAGAGAATAAATGGTCATACGGCTCCAAAATCATGTAATAACCGAGCTTCTTCTTATCGGTTCATCTTCACATGGAGTTTCCTCTAAGAGCCGTTAGTTGACATTTTCTCATGGGCTGATATGATTAATGACAAAGTACTTCCAGTTACGGGGCTGATTTCCTTGATGAACATCTTTCTGTTCTTGTTTGATTGGGAGGGATTTAAGTTAAGGGGATTTGCTATATATAAGTTAATGGGAATGCATTTGGTGAGAAGAAGATGTTAACATTCTATTCCCCAAACGGACAATCTAGAAGAAGTTCGAGTCTATAGTTTGTTCTACATTTTCTGTTGTGTGTTAGAAGACTAAAGACATGTTTGCATTTAACTATCCAAAGAATTCTTCTTATCCGGGCATTTTATAAAAAGATTGTCAGTCTAGGGGAGAGCACTAATTGGGGGAGAGTGAAATGTCAAATTTAATCCCTAATTAGATTTGCTCACAGCATTCCTCAGCAAGTTGATTCTGACAAGATTTCAAGTGTTCTTCTCAAAAGATTTCTAGTGTATGGGCTTTCAATGTGTTGCTGATTCTGAAGTATCAAAACCAGCAAGGGGGGAAGGGGACACACATCTAAACTCGAGTAAACTTGATGAACTTAATACTTATAAGTGATTGAAGATATCCCGGGAAGACAAATGTCATTACCACAAAGAAACTCAAGGTTTGACTCATGGCGTTTAGTGTTCTTATTCCAACTATGTGGGGGAAGAGATGGAAGAGTTAGTTTCTGGTGATAAAAGAGGTACACAAGTATGTGATGATTTCGATGTTATCGCAATCATCAGGGGAGAGAATTGTGTACATTGGGGACGCACAGCTGTTTCACTTGAGAGCTTAATCTGTGATTCAGTGATAATCACTTATTCCGGAGTTGACATCCACATAGATAATCAGTGACTCAGACTGCTACTTCAATGTTATCAGTTATTCTCTCTTTGGGCATTAGGGTACTTCGGGTTCTTGAGCTTTATATCTGCAGAGATGATCAGTGATTCAATCTGCTACTTCGGTGCTATCGGCTATTCTCTCTTCGGGTATATGTGTACTTCTGGTTCGTGAGCTTTATTCTAAGAGACTGACGGCATCACTTCAACTACTTGAGGGAAATGGTCTCTTGATAACCTTTTGGGGATGCATCGCTTCAGACTTTAGTGGAAATTAAATATGAGAAGATTCATTCAAGCGTGGGATGATACGTTGCTGTTCCATTTGATGATATAACCCTGAACGGTGAATCACGATAATCATTCTTGAAAGGAGCAACAAGATCGATGATAATGGTGTGCTTCCTTGTGCACATGGCTAAGGTAAGCTTGAAAGAGAGCTTAGAATCTGCTCGACAAGAAGAATTTTCGGTTTGGGGGGAAGCTACCAAAGTCTCACTTTTGAAGGTTCAAGTTCTGACGACTATTCTGGAGCCTCGAAAGCTTTGGTGGTGAAAGTTTAAGAGATGACGATTTCTATCCTCTACAACGATGTTGAACGATATCCTTATCCCGGTACTCGTATCATCATCTTCTTAAACTATATCATCTCCTATCTTATATGTAAATATTTTTCAAAAAGCAAAATACAAAAATATAAAACCCACAAAAAGAAAATAGAAAAATATGAAACCAACAAAAACCCATAAAAATCAAAAAATTTGAAAATACCAAAAATATTGTTTTTCTCTGGACATGTCTTCTGGTATCGATAACATCTACGGTCTTAGAAATGTCATTCAATAATGGCACGGGACCATAGATGAAGTTCGAGCAGGAGGTGTAAATATTTCTTTTCAAAACATGTCTCAAAATATGGCTTAAAGTTATTTCAGACTGTAACCCGTGCTTAAACTATGGCTTGCAGTTATTTCAGACTGTAACCCGCTTTTAAAGAACGGAAACTGTTGTGCTAAATCAATTTTCATAAATTCGTGCACTTATCCTAAAAAAAAAACAAGGAAAGCATGTTGTCAAAAGGACTGTTGTTCCTACACAAATGTTTTTCCTTCTAAGATTCTTCAGAAAAATATTTATTGTTTCAAAATGGTGGAAAATGAGTTGCTTGTAAATCAATCAGAATCAGAGTTTTTATAAATTTGCAAAACTCAATCAATGACTTCAGCATGGTTAAAACTTTTTATGAAATGAGTCATTGATTGAGGGGGAGAATGTTTTCAAATCTATATCATCTAACGGGCTTATTTAATCATCCTACATGCTTAATTGAAAAAGATATTAGCCTACGTTGAAGGACTAGGTGCCTAAGATATGATTGTTAGGATTAGATGTTTAGAATTGATGAACACATAATTCCCATGCCTTTTTATGATATGACTAAATGATTTTATATGTTGAATTGACTTTTATTAGTCGATTGCTGTTTAGGTGTTTTCGACCACCATATATCTGTTTGTGTTGACTAACATATGCAGATAAGATGGTTTCTAAGATTGTTCCAGATCCGGATCCCACAAATGAAGATGATTGGATGTCGATAGGAAAGGCCAACTATATCTTGGGTCGACAAAAGAAGAAACGGAGCTTAATTGGATCTCTATAGGGTGTTGGCATGATAGATGCAACGTCAGAGGTCTCACTGCATCCGCAGATGGTTTTCTTTCATCCTTTCAGCAACAACAGAAGCAGCTTCTACTCGACCTAATGTATCTTTCTGCAGGACAAGTAGTGAATAATACCATATTTGAATTTTTCAAAATGGAAAAATATCTGTTTGAAAATAATCGGACTTAAATTTTTGTAAATCAACCGGACTTCATTTTATCAAAACTTAAGTCATTAAATCAACGACTACGGTCATGGATTGAGGGAGGAGTGATTTCAAATAAAATATTTTCAAACGATATTTCTTCATAAAAGTCCGTTTGTACGAATTAAAGTGGTGACCTAAAGATTTAATGTTATGTCATGGTATGATTTTCTTTAAAACTCAAAGATCTTTCAAAATGAAAATTTTTATGTTCTTGTTTGATTGTGAAATTTTTTTCTTTTACCTAAAGATCTCTTAAAACTATCATACCTGACACTAACAATCTTTAATGTCTAAAATTGATCCTTATCAGCTATTTTCAAAATTAAATTAGACTACGTCTTTCCCCAAACTTTTCTTAATGATTTAAATCAATTGGGATCACAAATCTCAAATGGTTTGAAATTTTTGATTGGGGGAGAGATCGTGATTTAAATCTATAATCTGTTTAAATGGTGTTTGTTTTAGTCCTTTAAAGGCACTCCTGCCTCCATGTGCCAAACGATTTCAAATACATGATGCACATGATTGAGGAGGAGCATTTATCCAAAAACAAGATGAGTATTTACACCAGGCCACATTTTCTCCCATGTTTTCTAAACATAATTAAATCACTTGAGATCCTAAATCTCAAAGGGTTTGATATTTTTGATCGGGGGAGAATTTGTGATTTAATATATGAAATCTAATAAAAGGTGATCGTTTGACTCAAAAGTGCAGGCTTCTCTCCCATATGTGCTAAACGCTTTCATTATTTGATGCACATATTGAGGGGGAGCATTTCAAAAGAAATTAAACTATCAAGGTACAAAGATTTATATGTTTTAACATAAGTACCTTGATTGATTTTCTAATGGTTTCTTTATGGCAGTGTGATCTTGAAAGTACTTGAAAGAACTCTTTCCTCTATGTGCAAAATGATTTTAACAACCAACGCACATTTTGAGGGGGAGAATTTACCAGAAAATCAAATGGATTTTTCTAAGGAAATTGTGATCAAAGAAACATTTCAAAGTCCTCTTTCCTCCATGTGCTAAACAAGTGCAAAATCATAAGAGCACATGTTGAGGGGGAGCTTTTCTAAATGATCAAAACAATTAAGGTACAAAATGCTTTGATATTATATCACAAGTACCTTGATTGATTTTCCAAATGATTTTTCAATTGGTTTCGAGAAGGAAATTATTGTACCAAAATACCGACCATGTTACTTTATGCATTGGAGTTATAAGGATGATAAGGTTAGGTATTAGTTCTCACGATCGAATGTGTATTCATTTTCAAATACAAAAAGTATTTCTGATTGAAAATTGATCTTTCTCATAAAACCTTCGTCGTATTGCAAAAATCTTTCTTCTAAGCAATACGCGATTGTTTTCAAATCAATTTTTCATCAATCAGTGAATCTCAATTCGCTGGTTCACTCACTCCGTGTTGTCTACTTTGGGACGCTCCGGTTTGAGAACAACTAGATCAAGTTGCGAAACCCTGTCAAGGAGATTCTTCGGAATTCTACCTTATCACAGGAAGTATTTATACTGATCAACGGGGAACCGTGGTTCTTGAAACTGTATTCAACGAAAGTGAGCAAAGACACTTTCGTATGTTTTATTGCTAACTGTTGTTTGTAAGAACATTGGACGGTTGTAGCTGATCGATATTGAGAAGTCAATTCAAAACCGCATGCTCACAAGCACAATATTATAATTGAAGAAAATCATGACCATCAAAGACATACTACAATGCTTCCGCTACTCTGACGAAAAGATGTCATGATACAGAAAGTGTGAGCATGTCGGTCCAAAAGTCACAACATCACATGAAGGCAACAAAACAAAGGGTGATCCAGAGATTTACTATGGCTGATGATCTCAAAGAAAGCTCAAAGATCATCAAGACGTGGATCAGTTAAAGACCTCCACTAAAAGTACAATGTATTCGGACTATGAAGAGTCACTGCTAAAGCACAAAGATTGTGGAAATTGAAGAATTGAAGTCTACGAGCTCAGAACTGAAGTTAAAGATAAAATGCTAGGATTCGAAATGTAAATCATGGGGTGACCTCCCTTAGGGGGAGATTTTTGGGATTTAGAAAATCCATGTTGAAGATTCGGTCACCCCATCTATAGTCTAGCATATGTTAACTCGTAGACATTACGTTATTTACCAGTTTATTAGTTAGTTATTAGCTTAGTTTAGCTTAGAGTAACACCGTGGAGGAAGGACGAGTCTTTACCGACTGTATGCCTGATCCACAGTCTGACAGGAGGACATTTAGTTGTAACTATAAATACCTCTTCCATCCTTGGAAGAGGTGGTGCTTCTAATCTAACCTTTCATTTTTTGTTTTTACTTTCTCTCTCAAGAAACACCCTCTCTACTCTTTCTATCTCTAAACATGGCATATTTGATTTATCACCATCCAAGGCCACCCGAATCATCAAATAACATAATAAGTATGATCCTACATAGTTGTTAATTATTGTTAGGCTGTCTCTTATCTTGATTGGTAGATGCTATAGTAAGGAAAACTGGCTTCTTCTTTAATTGTTGCGATCTTGAACGTCCTAAATAGCAAAAAGCTTGAGAGTGCACTTAAGCCATCGTTATGTTTATTGCGTGAGTTGTAGCTTTAGGATAATAGGGTATTCGGGGGAGATATTACGGTACTTAGCGATCCTGGGTAGTCTAGAGGAGAGTTACAATTCATAGAACTAGGGAATTAGGCACCCCTATGACCAAACGGAATACAACGTACCAATTAAGATGAGGATGTGACAATTCAACCGACCAATAAGAAATAACTAAGGAGTAAGAACATCTAAGTAAACACACTTTTAATCATCATAAGAGCACACCTACAAAACATAACCTATCTTTCCTTTTCATTAGTTTAATTAATTAGTAGCTTAATTAAAAAGTAGATAAAATTGGTAGAAGTACCACCCCCCACTACTATACCCCGAGATATTTACCTTGCTTTCTAAAAAAACATAAAAGACTAAAAAGAATCTCCCTCAATCTTACCTTCTCGTCATACATCTCTTCCTAGCATCTCTATTCCCCTAGAGAACGATCAACCCCCTGGGCTTACCCATACTACACTGCAACGATTAGGTTCACTGCCTAGAGGGTTGTAAAGCTTGCTCGTAGAAAAGGAAGTCTTTCGACCTCGAACCCTGCTATCAAGTTTTTGGCGACACTGCCGGGGAATAGAATAGCTAGTTAGATTTCTATCTCGTTTAGGTCTACTCGCTTGATTCCTATCAAGTGAGCCCTTTTTTTCTTTTCTTTTTTTCTTAGCTTTCTTTTAGTCTATCCCCTTCTTTGTGTTTTTGTTCGTAACCTCGTCACTTTTCATCTTGAAAGGTGTTAGGATATAAAAGACAATGTACTGAAGAAAGTCAAAGTGCTGAAGAAAGTCAAAGTACTGCTTAATGAAAGTCAAAGTACTGCTTGCGTCAAAGTACAGCAAAGGCTAAAGGACTGCTATGCAAAATCATTTAAGGATTATTATGTAATTCTAGAATATTCTTATATTAGAATTAGTATTACTTGTCGTACAAGGATTGTAATTGTAAAACGACTAGGGTACTCCTTATGCCTATAAAAGGACCCCTAGATTGGCATTAGAGGTACGCAACATTAGAGAATATTATAGATACGACTTACATGCAAGTACGATATTAGAGTTATTAGGGTTGTTGGTGAATCTGCATAACAAGCAGGTTCAAAGTTTTAATATAATCGTTGAAGTTTAAAGTTATTCTTCTTAGCTTTATTGAAGTAGTTTCCGCATACTTAATAGAGTAATATCAGTGTTTCATTGTTAGTAATTTAGGATTTATCCAAGGTTGCTAAACCCTTACATGCTACATAGTTAGTTTGGTCAGAGTATATCGATCCAACAAGTGGTATCAGAGCTTGTGTGGAAACTCTGATTAAGAAGAAACCCTTAAAACCGATTTAACTAACCCTAAAAGATGTCAACTGAAGCTGCACCACCCCCATCCATCACCTCACTCAGAATTCCTATCATCAAGAAGGGAGAATATGATCTCTGAAGCATGAAGATGAGGCAGTACATTGCAATTACAGACCATGCATTATGGGAAGTGATTGTCAATGGTAATGTCGTTCTTGAAGAACCTGTAGAAGTTCCTGGACAACCTAAACCACCTAAGCCTACCTTGCCAGCAGCCACAAAAAGAAATCAAGAAAAGGCTCTCAACATACTGTTGTCTGCTATTCCTGATGGTCACTTACTAAAGTTCCATGATACTAAGGATGCAAAACAACTATGGGCTGCTCTCAAGACAAGATTTGGAGGTAATGATGCTTCCAACAAGATGCATAGAAATCTGTTGAAGCAACAGTTTGAAACATTCACTGTTGGTGAAAGAGAAGGTCTTGATGCTGCCTATGACAGATTCCAAAATCTTCTTAGTATGCTAGAGTTATACAATGCAGAGGTATCTGTTGAAGATGCAAACCAGAAGTTCTTAAGAAGTTTGCCATCCGTATGGCATGTGATTGCTACTATGATTAGAGGACAACCTGGTTTGGACTCTATGGACTTTGATGATCTCTACAACCATTTAAAGGTATATGAGCATGAGATGAATGGCCAAACAAGTTCAAAATCTCACAGCATTGCTTTTGTGTCTTCTGAAAATAGAAGCAGTACTTCCACTAAAAGTACTGATTATCCTGCTCAAAGTACTGTTGGTGATAAACAACATATTTACACAACCATGACTACCCCTACCTCATCACCAACAAACACCATCAACTCTGATGAAGTTGTATGTTCCTTCTTCGCTTAACAAGCCACTTTACCTGTTACTTATGAAGAAGATTTGTCACAAATTGAAGAGGATGCTCTAGAAGAATTTGACATAAGATGGCAAGTCGCCATGATCACAGCAAGGATCAAGAAGTTCATGAAGAAAACAGGAAGAGGCATTGACTTCAAACCAAAACAGGGTATCACGTTTGACAAATCCAAGATTGAATGCTTTAATTGTCAAAGGCCTGGACACTTTGCAAGAGAATGCAAGTTTGCTAAATATCAGGCAAATAGAATGATTGAAAAACCCAAGCTTGAACTAAAGGAAATTCCTATTACTGAACCAAACCCAAAAGCTTTGGTTGCTCAAGAAAATCTATCAGAGGTTGACTGGAGTGCTGAATTTGATGATGAACCCGTAACCTACTCTATGGTTGCAATGGAAGAGTTTGATTGGAGCACCGCTTTTGATGAGGAACCAGGATTTGCTGCTTTAGAATCAAGAGATGGCCTTGGAAGCTTTGATTGGAGCATGGAAAGTGAAGAAGAACCTGTTCTGCTTGCTATGGTAGCTACTTCACCAAGTTCACCCACTATCTCTGAGGTATGTTCCAAATGTAATAACTTTTATCAAAAAGTGCTTAAAGATTATGTAACTGAAAGAGATAATTGTAGAAGGGCTAGGTCTAAGGTAGTTGGATATCAATTGACTTTAGAGTCGATGGAAGCCAAAATAATCACTCATGAAAATAATGAAATGGCTTGGGCAGAAAAATATGAGCAACAAGATTATCAATTAAAATTGAGTGAATGGAAGTTAGGATGTAAGGTTTCTGAACTTGAAAAGATGACTAAAGAAAGAGATGAATTGTTAGAAAAATTTTATGCTAGGAATGAATCTGTCTTTCACATGTTAGTTTTGTTGAAAAACAAAAAAGAGCACACATTAAAACTGGCCTAGCTTTTGGTATGGAATTTAGCAGTACAGAAAAGAACCCACCTAGTGATAAGGAACAAATTGATTCAGAGGAGATAACAACTAGTGATGATGAACTCATTAGCTCAGAAGGAAACACAACTAGTAATGAGGATTCAATTAGTCAAACAGCTCCTGAATTTAAGAAAGACAAGGGTTATCATGCAGTTCCTCCACCAAATGGTAGTTTTCAACCACTTAGGACAGATGTTTCTTATTTTGGAGTAGACAATTTAGAGTTTAGGAAAAAGCTTACTGGTCAATCTAATTCAGGTCCATCTAGTTCTGAATCCCCAAAAGAAACAGTTGAGAAACCTAAGGATGATAATGTTAAGATTTCTGCAGTACCTTCAACTCAAAGTACTGCTAAACATTCAGCAGTACCTTCAAGAAAAACTTTTCAAAATACTGCTAAATCTTTTTGGGATAGTGTTGGTCAGGATAGTTTTCATCATTCACCAAAAATTCAGTATAGTTTTGGTCATAGAACTAAAGGAAGAAATTTTGGGAGTATGGGTCAAAAATTATGTTTTGTTTGTTATAGTCCTGATCATTTGATTAAGGACTGTGACTTTCACTCAGAATATTTACGCAAATTCCCAAAGACCACATCTACCAACCATAAGCCAAGGGAGAATAAACCAGTTTGGAATCATTCACATAGGGTAAACCATAGTAATTTCTCAAAAGACTATAAGTACCCTCACAAGAAAAGACCTTTTTCCAAACCACCAGTACCCTCAAGCAACACTTTTCAAGGTACTGGTAAGACAAAGTTTTCTCAAGGAGTACCTTCTCAAAGTACTGCTAGGTTTTCACCCAATCAAGGTACTGCTAGCACTTTTTGGAATGAAAGCCCTAGGGGATCCAATTACTATCAACCTAGAAGGTGTTAGTGTGTTACACCTCAAATAGAGTCGCTAGGTCAAAGAAATCTACACAAAAAGTTAAAACCAACTGGGTTAAGAAAGAAAGTACTGATGTGGAACAAACAGTACTTTCAGCAAGTAAGGGTGAAAAAGGGAATTTTGTTGAAAAAGAAAAAGAGAATTTTGATGAAAAAGAGAGTTTTGTTGAAAAACCAACACATGTTTTGGAACAAACGAAAATAATTGATCATGTTTTCAAAAACAGTGGAGATTACATACTTAAATAATTTAAGTATGTCACTCCACAAGGGGAACACAAGTCAGTAATGGCTTGGGTTCCTAAAATTAACTAACTCTTTCATCTTTGTGCAGGGCAACCCATAAGAGGAGCTTAAAGATCATTTAATTGTTGATAGTGGTTGCTCTGGAATCATGACAGGAGACAAAGAGATTCTGTCAGATTTTAGATCATATTTTGGAGGAAGAGTTACATTTGTGAATGATCCTAGTGGAGGTAGAATTACTGGAAAAGGAACCATCAAGGCAGGAAGCATAGATTTTGAGAATGTTCGTTATGTGAAGGAGCTCAAGTTCAACCTTTTGTCAGTATCTCAGATCTGTGACAAGAAGCACCCTGTGTTATTTACTGACACAGAATGTCTTATTCTTTCCCCTGAGTTCAAGCTTGCTGATGATCACTTGGTAACACTGAGAGTACCAAGAAGGCAAGAACCAATGATGTATACAGTCTAGATTTGAAGAATCTTAATTCTACTGAAAGAGCAACATGTTTAGTAGCAAAGGCAACACTTGAAGAAGCACATCTATGGCATAGAAGATTAGGACATGTGAATTTCAAGAATAGCAATAAGTTGGTTAAAGGCAATTTAGTTAGAGGTTTACCTTCTAAAACATACAAGAATGATCATTCATGTTTGGCGTACAAGAAGGGTAAACAACACAAAGCTTCATGCAAGAAGATTGAGGAAAGAACTATTAGAGAACCTTTAGAGTTGTTGCACATGGATCTGTTTGGACCTATTTCTGTTGCAAGCTTAAACAAGAAGAAGTACTGCTTAGTTGTAATAGAGGATTGTAGTAGATTTAGTTGGGTCTTTTTCTTGGGATTTAAAGATGAAACCTTTGATGCTATTCATGATCTTATAATAGCCCTTTAAAATCAATTGAGACTCAAAGTAAGAGGTATTAGATGTGATAATGGGACTGAATTCAAAAACAAGTTTATGGATGAATTTTGTGCCAAGAAAGGGATTAAGAGGGAGATTAGTGTTGCTAGAACTTCACAGCAGAATGGTGTTGCAGAAAGAAAGAACAAAACCTTGATAGAAGCAGCCAGAACAATGCTTGCAAATTCTCTATTATCTATTCAATTTTGGGCTGAAGCTGATCTGCTTGTTATGTATTGAATAGAGTATCAGTCACTAAACCTCAGATGAAGACACCTTATGAGTTGCTTATGGGTAACAAACCCAACATTCGTTTTATGAAACCTTTTGGCTGTCCTCTGACTATTCTCAATACTATTGATACTCTGGGAAAATTTGATGGCAAGTCAGATGAAGGATACTTATTGGGGTACTGTACCAATAGCAAAGGATTTAGAGTGTACAACAAGGTCACCAAAAAGGTTTAAGATTGTCTTCATGTTGAATTTTTAGAAGATCAAGAACATCAAAAAGGTAAAGGTCCTGATTGGATGTTTGATCTTGATGTTTTGACTCCTTCTATAAACTATGTTCCTGTCAGAGAAGAAAATCAAGTTGTTCACAAAGAAGAAGATTTACAGTACATTGTTCATGAAGTCAATATTAGACCTGATGTTGTTCCTGATGAAGAACCTATTACTATTGAAAAGGAGAAAAGTATTGTTGAACCAAAATCCACTTTGTCTGTTGAATATCAGGCTCTCCAAGATGAGCTTAATAGGATGCTTTTTCAAGAAACAATAGCACAATCTTATGAGGATGATCAAAGAAGAGCTTATTGATGGATCTAAACACACACCTTGTGTTAGTAATATTTTGAATTATATTAATAAGCACGCGGAATATACTTAGTAATACTTAGAAGATGGATTGTATGATGTAATGTAAGTGAACAGTTTAACACAAAGCTCCAATATTATTAAGATATAATACGAGTGATCTTGCTTATCACTAAGGTTACACCTTGAAGCTTATATGAATAATACGTACCCTAAGCAATGACCTAGGATCTCCTTTTATAGCACAAGGAGTCCTTTACAAGATAAGTATAATCCTAACAATATATAATATACACAATATCTTTTCTATACTTATCAATACACGGAAACATAACAATTATCCTAATAGCAGTGGTAATATTGTACTGACAGTGGTAATGAGTTTCCACTGCTAGTGTAATCTGTAGCAGTGTTAACCACAAGCGTATCAGTGGTAACTGTTATCTTTATTCCCAACAATCCTCCCCTAAACTTATGATTTCTCTGCAAATCAATAAGTTTCTTCAATTTGCATCTTCTGTAAGGATTTGGGGAATTCTATCAAACACTTCTCTTTCTTCTTAACTCCTGAATAGCTCTTGAACATTGATCTTGAAGCCTATGTAACAATGCTCTGACCTTCTCATTATCTTCATGAACTCTGATTGTTGTACACAGCATCACATTGAGAGTTCCAGCTTTGAGTGGATATTCTTTTTCAGCAAACATGAATGCATCCACTCCATCTGCTGTAGAAACATGATGAACTTCACATGAATCAGAATAATACCATTTAGTACCAGGACATGAACATGAGAATTTCCAGAAATCATCAGAAGTATCTGGTTCATAGAGCCTTCTTAGATTAACCCATAACTGCATTTCCTTCATATCTTTGAGATCTTCAGCATCAAACCTTTCTTGAACCAATCTCCACAAAGTATCCAGATCATGTCTGTCACATGCTTTGATGAGTTCTTCAAATTGAATGAATGATGAAGTTTCACCACCTAGCCTTGTAATCTTCCATGTTAGAGCAAAATTGCTAGCAGTAAACACTTCCCAATCAATGATAGGATGTCTGACTTGCAGTGGTTCAGGGTAAAAATCTTCTTCTTCTATTAATATCATTTCAGTAAATTGTTCTTCAGTGAATTTCTCAGTTGAAACTTCTTGTTCTTCAGCAAACTTTGTTTTCTTATGTATCTGAGGTTCACTTTCTTTGGCCGTTCTTTTCAGATGAGGATATCTTCTTTCTTCTTCTTCAATGTTCATAGGAATAAAATCTTTATCTTGTCTTTGAACTCTGTAGTAGATACCTTCAACTTTATCATCACTCGTCCCTTTGAATTGATGTATTTTCCAGCCACCAACATTGCAACAATAAGTCTTCATGTATGAGATAACTTGTGCCTTGGTTGGTTGCCTTGGTTTCTTTTGACCCTTTCTGACGGAACCAATTACATCTTGAAGTGCTTGATTATTCTTCATTTGAATGAAGTCCTTTAACTGAGCTATTCTTTGTTCTTCAGTTAAAGACTTATCTGCCACTAGGTCAATTTCCTTCTTCTTGATCACTGGATCATTAGTAATCAAGAATTCAATCTCCTCTTCTGTAGGTACATAGCTGAACTCTGGAGTCTTTTCTCTGAATATTGTAGGTGTAATAGTGGAAAGTGGATTTACATCCATTGGATCAGTGGTATCCATTCGCCCACCTTTTAGCCTCCATGAAGTCTGCAATCTCTATCTCCTCCAGTCTTTTCTTATTAGCAAGTTGATCTTCATTGATCTTTCTAGCAACTTCCTCATCAACAGCAATTTGAGCTTGTTCTTTCTTTGAAATCTTCCTTCTTGTTTGCTCTTTGCTCTGCATAACTGCTTTACCTTTCTTCTTCTTGATTTCTTCCTCTGCAGTGGTAATAGCTTGATCAACAGTGGTAAAGTCTTCTGTAGTGGGAATGAAATCAGTGGTTGCAGTACTAAAAATTTCTTGCTCTGGTTGCTGTTGAGGATCTTCTTGAGTATCAGCTTCCTCAGTACCTTTACTTGAAACACCTTCATCTCCAAAGTCAATTCTCCTCCCCTTGGTTTCAATATCTGTTTTCCTCCCCTGTTTGGGAGAATTTCCTAAATCTGTATTGAAATCTTCTGAATCACCATTATCAGGTGAGGATGGAGATGAGAGCACAATCTTTGCAGTTTTCCTTAGCTTTAACCCCTGCAACTCTTCTTTCAAGGTCTGAATCTCTTCTTGCAAATTTGTAACATCCTTGACATGTTGCTCCTTAAGTTGTGCCAAGTCTTTCTCCAGAGATTCAACCTGCTTTGCTAATTTTGTACAAAGTTCCATCAAATCCATTTGTTGCCCACTGCCCTCAACACTTCCAACTGTGTGACCTATTGGGAGAGGTGAATCATAGGGCATTGGCTCAGATTCCTCCCTAGTTGGACTAGAGTGAAGCCTGGAACCTCCATTGCTTGTTCCTAAACTAAAAGGATCAGGGACTTGCTGTGTTGTAATGGGAGGAGTTGGCTGTTTTTGCCTCCTCTCATAGGTGTGAGAAACTAGTGGAGTATAATCAATGTTTCGAACAGTGATTATGGGTGAGTTTTGTACATGTGAAATCTTTGCAAGCATTTGAGGAAAAAGAGGTGTAATAATCCTATTGCCATCTTTGTTCATGTTTTGAAAAACTTTAGGCTTAAGACAACGGATTTTATAAACTCTGTTAATACAAATAAGACGTAAAAACATTTATTTATATTTTACGATCTTCTAATGTTTTGTCGATAACAAACGTAAAATCATATTAACGAAACAAATAAAATACGTAAATGGTTTGAACTAATAGTTTCTAACATATTTACATTTTCACATAAAACACTAAAACAAGTATAAGTGATTTTATGATTTAGATACATATGTACAACAACTAGTGTTTACATATTGGGTTAACATATACTTAAACTAAGTATACTAAAATGGGTAAAAACATGTATATACTAAATAAGTAAAAACTAGCTAATGGTTTTGACCCATAACCCATGGTTTTATTTATACCACTTAACCAAGTTCATTGTATCCTTAAGATACATTGTATCTAGAAAGAAAACCATGGATCAACCCATAACCCATGACCCATGACCCATAACCAAAACTACCCATGGGCAAAGAGGAGCGTACCATGGATCCCTAGCTTTGTGCTTGTTAGGTCACTAGTTTTACCACACAAGCTTAATAGAAAGATAAAGAGGCGATTGAACAAGATTCCAAACACACACACACGATAGTATGAAACGGTTATGCGTAGAGGTGAGTGAAAGAGAATAACTTGAACAACCAACCTTCAAATGAAGGTTTACAAGGGGTATTTATAGGAGGGAAGCTAGGGCAACACTCCTAGTTCCCTTCCTTTCCTTATTGGAATAGGCCTAGGCTTATTCACTGCACTTTGACCAGTGATCCTCTGCATAGAATCCCAGAATTGTTGAATGTAGACCTCTGGAACTGTGGCAGAGTGTGAGTGTAACACCCCGCCTTATCAGACCACAATATTGTCCGCTTTGCCCGTAGGCTCACGGCTTTGTTTTTGTGGCCTCATTTGAAAACTTCCCGGCAGGTCACCCAAGCCAGTACTACTCTCACATGAGCACGCTTAACTGCCAGTTCCTAAGAACTCCACCCGCAGTAGACCACAAAACGCGTTGTGTCATTGTAAGGCGAATGTTATCTTATGAGCCCAGCATCTCTCCAGGCCACAGCCAATGTGGGATTTGCCTAGGGTGTTACAATCACCCCCCCTTAGGGACTCATCGTCCTCGATGAGGTTTGCCCCACCATCCCGAACGGCTCAGAGTGGCTCGATACCACTTGTAACACCCCGCCTTATCAGACCACAATATTGTCCGCTTTGCCCGTAGGCTCACGGCTTTGTTTTTGTGGCCTCATTTGAAAACTTCCTGGCAGGTCACCCAAGCCAGTACTACTCTCACATGAGCACGCTTAACTGCCAGTTCCTAAGAACTCCACCCGCAGTAGACCACAAAACGCGTTGTGTCATTGTAAGGCGAATGTTATCTTATGAGCCCAGCATCTCTCCAGGCCACAGCCAATGTGGGATTTGCCTAGGGTGTTACAGTGAGAGCATGTTCTGGTAGGGATGATTCCTGAGAATATCCACAGCAATCAAGCAGGAAGATTCTGAGCAAGTGAGGGTATCAAAGTCAACCCTAAGGTTGTTCTTTCCAATCTTTCTCGGATAACCGTTTGGAAAGATATCGGCAATTGTAAGAACTTCTGATGCATCCACAATCATTTGTTCAGCCATGTCTTGATCTGAAATAACATTAGCCAAAAGAACCAACATATCGAAAGACATAGTGTTAGTCAATAGAAGGTCTTATTGTCTAGCTATTGAATGTACAGTGTCAATGATTGTTACGAGTCCTAAGTCACTTGTTTGTTCAATAGTCCAATGACGTCGTGAAATGGTTTCGTGAGTTAGTTAACTTTAAGTTTTAAAGTTTATGTTATCACTTATTGTTCACAACATATCAAACGATTAAGTTTATTAGTGACATTATTGGATTCGTGACGTTATGATTAGTTTATTTACATGTTTGTACACGTAACAATTCATTATGAAGGTCAATCCAGGCTTAAGCGTAGTTTTGGCAAAGTTAAGCGTAAACAGAGATGATATACGCGTAGACGAAAGCTTACGCGTAGGATCCTAACTTACGCGTAAGAAATGTTATGCGTAGGAAAGGGGACCTTATGCGTAGAGCTTACGCGTAGGCGTATAAATATACCTTACGCGTAAGGCTTACTCGTAAGAGTAGACCTTATGCGTAGAGGTCACTGTTTACGCATATCCTTCACAGGATACGCGTAGTCCCATTGTAGAACCTTACGCGTAATAGTTATGCGTAGGATTGTTACGCATAACTTGACTACGCGTAGGGTAATCCTTATGCGTAGAGTTGCAAATGACCTTGATTCTGAATATTTAAGTGTAGCAAAGCCTGAAATAAATTCATCAAATCATCAAAATTGACACAAACATTCATTATATCAACAAAACATGGTAAGAACACTTGTTTAACAGTTAAGCGTAGAAAGTCATACGCGTAGGTCAAAACCTTAAGGGTTATGATTTACGCGTATGAAATTTAACCACGGGATTTGCACAAGACTTTTTTTTGGTAGTTTAAGAGTGTTGTGGGAGTCTTTGTACCAAGTTATAACACCTAACTCGTTGTGAATCAAAAGTTACCAATTATTATGAACTTTAAACCCTAATTACAAATTGTTCACCAATTCGTGTTTCTGGGTGGTTAATGACAATGGAAATCATTAATTCAACAACTTAAGACCATAACCCAACAATCTTTTATACCAAAACACTTCACATTCGAAAATACCCAATTCGACTTATAAACCCTAGTTTTCAAAAGTCATCAATTTGTGTTTCGGTGCGTTTTGAGTATGGAAAACATATCATTCATGTTAGTAAAACATTTTGACACTCTTTTATGACAAAAGCCCAAACACGATTATGTGTTCATACGCATAATCGTAGAACACAAAATCAACCATAGTGAAAAATCTAACCGTTAGTTATTGAAACGATTTGAAACCATAGTTTGTAATCTTGTTGGGAATACATAGAAACTTACAATTTGAAGATCTTAAGCACGGATTTTTCAAACGATTATGGTACATAGGATCTTTTAGGTTATGAGTAATAAATGGGAAGTGAATTGTTAGGTGGGGAGGTATTTTATTAAAATAACTTTAATATTTTGACAGTTTTGGTCCCTCCACCTTTTCCTTTTTCAAACAACGCCATTTAACTTCCATTTTGGTTACCAAACAATGATTTTAAGAAAGAAACTTTGATGACACTCCCCCTCGACTTAAGAAATAATGAAAGGTTATAAATTTAGTCCGAGGAGTGTCATTGTACCAGAAAATTTACCACCAATGATAAAAGAAACAACCGAGATATGATAACATGCAAGTACACAGATGTTTTGAAACAGTTAAAGTTTTGATTTCTCCCCCTCAACACTTGATCGAAAAAATACTGAATTTTGAAAGATTATAGTGTTGACGGAAGAAACGTACTTGCAATGTTGAAAGAAAATAGATAGAAGAATATTTTTGTTGTTTTTATCAGGTTTTATATTTTTGTATTTTGTTTTTGAAAAATTATTTACAAAAGATATTTTGGTGTTTGACAGGTTTTTAAGACTGTTTTAGGAGGTCATCCAATTCCTCTTGAGTCAAACACCTCATACCAATCCGGTGGACCAACTCATTAAACCTAGCGGGAGGCAAGGCTTTGGTGAGAAGATCTGCCAATTGGTATTCTGTACCCACAAAATATAATTCAACAGTACCTGCTCCATGTGATCCTTGATGAAATGATATCGAAGATCGATGTGCTTTGATTTCGAGTCTGAACCGAGTTGCACGAGATTGCAATTGCACTCCGATTGTCGCGATACATCGGGATTCTGTCAAATACGTAACCATAGTCTTTGAGTTGTGTTCTCATCCGAATGACTTGAGCACAACATGCGGACATGGCTACATATTCTGCTTCGGTTGAGGACAACGATGTACAATCCTGCTTCTTCGATTGCCATGACACCAGTTTATCACCAAGAAATTGTAAAGCTCCTGAAGTGCTTTTTCGTGAGTCTAAGCATCCTGCGTGGTCAGCGTCTGAAAAAGCGATTAGTTCAAAACCAGAATCCTTCGGATACCAGATCCCCAAGTTAATGGTTCCCTTTATGTATCGGAGGATTCTTTTAGCCTCAGAGAGGTGGGTTTCAGTTGGTCGCGACTGATAACGGGAGCGTAGATAAACGGAAAAGACAATATCAGGTTTGCTAGCTGTTAGATACATGAGAGACCCAATAATACTACGGTATTTTGTAGGGTCCACCAATTTCCCATGTGAATCAGCGTCTAGCTTCTTGGTATGAGCAATTGGTGTGGCATAGGTGTCACAGGTTTTCATTCCAAATTTGTTTAACAATTCAACGGCATATTTGGACTGACTCAAGAAAATACCACGGGGTGATTGATGAACTTGCAGTCCGAGAAAGAATGTAAGTTCACCCATCATGGACATTTCAAAATTTTTCTTCATTAGTTTTGCAAAAGCGATTGAAAACTTTTTATGTGTAGACCCAAAAATGATGTCATCCATGTAAATTTGAACAATTAAGATATGTTCCCCGTGATATTGTATAAAAAGAGTTGGGTCAACCGAACCTTTGGTGAAATTATTAGCAATGAGGAAGGATGATAGCTTATCGTACCATGCCCGAGGAGCTTGTTTGAGACCATACAGAGCTTTGTTCGTTTATAGACGTGATTCGAAACTCGGGATCAACGAATCCATCCGGTTGGTGACATAAACCGTTTCTTTCGGTTGTCCGTTGAGAAATGCAGTTTTGACATCCATCTGATAGACCGTCATATTCATATGAGCCGCGAACGCTAGAAATATCCGAACACCCTCAAGACGAGCAACCGGAGCAAAAGATTCTTCAAAGTCAATACCCTCTTCCCGACGATAACCCTTAGCCACCAGACGTGACTTATTTCTGATAACATTTCCTTCAACATCCAATTTGTTTTTCCAAATCCATTTGAGACCAATGACGTAGACCCCTGTTGGTCTTTCAACCAGTTCCCATACTTCAAGACGTTTGAATTGGTTGAGTTCTTCTTGCATGGATTCAATCCAGTTGTCTTTTGTCATTGCGTCTTTGATGTTTTTAGGTTCAGATTGGCAGACAGTGAGTGCATAAATGCAATGTTCACCGTCTGTGTGAAGACGTTGTCTCGTAACGACTGGTTGATTCGGGTTGCCAATAATGTTTTCCAGAGGATGGTCTTGCGTCCATCTATGTGTGGAGGGTTGATGTTGGTATACATTGTGCAGATTTCGAGGATTCAAATGGTTTGTTGAAGATTCCGCGACATCCGGTGCGCAGCCTCATTAGCAAACGGGTTGAAGAACACATTTGGATCAAAATCTGCAGTGGGGTACTTCATTCGAATATCATCGCAGCTTCATCATTGTTGGAAGCGGTTTGTTCAACTGTTGTGGTGGAGTCAACGGTGTAGGTGCATCTTCAACGATAGTTGTTGTAGCAGTGTATCGGGTAAAAGAATATGATCGGGTTGAGCAGCAGAAACAGCGGATACACCTGGAGCACGTTCATCAATATCGTCACTGAACAGCGAGCAAATAACCTTTCCATTTGTTGACGAGTAAGCTGGGGGCTTTGTTCAGTGATGATGGGTTTTGAGGGAAGTTTAAGCGGTTGTGACCGGGTTCTAAGCTATTATACTCAGAAGCCATTGTGAATATAAACAGATATTGAAGAAGTTTCTTAATCAGTTTCCCCCAAACTGACATCTGTCTTTAGCAGATTTGAAACTTTGATGAAGTCTACATTTCCTCTAACTTTTGAAGGTTTTAGTATGCAGCGGAATTTGTAGATGAGCAGTAAACCACACAAAGAAAATCAGACTAATTGCGGAAGATCCGTTCGAGGGTAACATGCTAGAAATCAACAAGATCTTCTCACGTATTTGGGTAACTTCACACAAGATCACCCGTGAAATTGAGACGATAATACCAAAGTGAGACGTTTGAGCCACATATCATCTTATTTCTTCCCTCTAATTGAAGAAATTCAAGAAGGCATTGGGTTTTCGCAAAGAAGCATGTAGAAGAACAAGGAAGCAATGACCACCTACACACTCTCTCCCCCTCAATGTTTTCAATGATTCAGAATCATACACCAAGTATGTTGATGATGAATTGAAGACAATAAACCATGTATAAGGAGAAAGTGAAACCATGTATGTCCAATTGATCGAACAAGTGTGAAGTACCAAAAATATTTCGAGAGAGTCAATCACGATAAAACATCTCTGTTCATTATGTTGATCATCAGTGTGTCATTGTTGTTGAAGCAGTTTGATCTTCGTTATAGAAGATTCGGTTGTTGTTGTAGATTCATGTGTATCCGAAATTAGAGTATTATCTGGTTGTGCAAATGGAAACATTCGATACACCTGAAGCACGACTTTTGGCAGAATCTTTAACCAGAGGAGCAAGCAATGTTTCCAATTCATGACGATTAAGTACAATGGTGGAACAGTTGATGGATCATTAAATTTTAGACGGTGAGAAACGGGTCCTACGCTGTTTTGCAGTAGGAGCCATAGCTGTTGTACTGCATAGAAAAATAAAAGGGGGCAAGGAAGAGAAAACATGGATCCCCAAGTGTAACGGGTTCCGTGATGTTAGAAGCATAAATATGTAGTGTCAATTATCTTCTTGACACCTGAACATGCTAATTTGATGGTTTCCTTTCCTGCCTCAGGGATGGATGTAGTTGGTATCCCACTTGTTTTGGTGCAACTACTTAGTATCGTGCCTATAGGAATCCACCTAAGACTAACTACCCGTTGGTATCCATCTAAGGTTAGATCTAAGGGATGTTGAAACTTCTTTTGGGAAGAATTTGCGTCCTATATTGATCCACCTATTAGGTTTCTGAAATTTTACGTTTAGATCAACGGGTTTATTTCTAACTGTTTGAGTTAACTTAGGTTTTGGTTTGCTACTACAAGCAGTGTTCAGTAATACACTCGAAGGTGATACACTAGGTCGTGAACCTAAGATTCCATCCTTTTGGAGTAGTGCCCTTTTCCTAGCCTTTTCTAGGTCATAGTTCTTGTATGCGTCATTTGAATCATATGAATTTTTACGTTTAATGCTCGGTTTAGACACGGTGTTCGAACAAATCCTAGATTGGCCGTAAGCCCACTTGTACAGGTATAACGGAAACAGTTTAACAAACATGTTTAATAGAAACAAACATTATTGTTGGGCCCGAATGTGGAGTGACTGGTTTTGACAAATGATTATTCTCAACAACTTGGGAGGCAAACCGTGTTTTTGAAGATTTAGAACGTTCGATTTAAAAGCGGTTGGTTGTCTAACTAATGATTGATTTCTGATTGGTTGAAGAGACGATTTCCCCAAGATTGTTGGTTTTGTAAACTTAGTATCCACACTCTTGCCAGTTAATCTTCTCAGTTTGTTTTATAAAGCAACATCTGCAAGCCCCTTTGCTTGAATTTGAGCCTTTAAATGCTCATTTTCTTTTACTAATAAATCCACACGATTACTTTGTTCATTTGAATACTGACCATTGTGTTCTGAGGAAAAAGATTTGTTTTGTAATTTAAGTTCAAGAGAGATGCAATGTGCCTCTAGTTTTGAAAAATCTTTATGAAACTTGGCAATGGTCTTTTGGAGAAGAATGATTTCAGATTCAAGAGTTTGATTTGACGTTTCGCTTGAATTGTTAACAATTAAGGGCTCAGACATGAGATAGTTGTCTAGACATTGTGCAACACACTGGTCAACCTCTCCTTCATTACTAAATTCAGGTTGCTCAATATGTTGTGTCGCATTTGCAAATGTAATATGATCAACGTGGATTGTACCTCGACCATCCTTTCGTGTCGTGTCATAGGTGGGTAAGATATCTTCCTCAACCATTTGTTCTTCGTCACGCTTAGGCTCGGTGTCGTAGTGAAGTATGATATCTTCTCCAGATCTGCTGCTGTCATCCTGCTTTTCCAATGCTACAACCTCATTGTCCGCATACCGAGCATTGCATAATCACAACATTCTTAACGTCCATTTGAGCATTCCTTTCATGTACATCAACTCTTTTACCTTGCACGATTGCGGGATATCGGGAATTTGATGATGTCTCGACGCTTCAATGCCGAGCAAGAGCCATGTATCCTTCTTTCAATGCCACAAATGGATCTTTATGTTCGAATCCATTTCACGCTTTAGAAGAATCAAAGAGAAGCAAAGGTGCAAAGTCGATATAGCACACAGAAGGTCGATATAGTGAATCTCAATTTCCCTCCAAAAATAATTATGAAAAATTTTGACTCTCAAAATTTGAAATTCACTATAAAATTCAATTCTAAGGTTGTAAGAAAAATTTGAGTTATGACAATTTTGACGTCAAATTTTACCCGAAAAATTTGAATTTGGGCCCAAAAATTTGAATTTTTGACCAAAATTTTCACGGTTAAACCAAAATTTGAATCTCGCGTAAAAATTGAACGCTTAGTCTCCTCGAAAAATTAATTTTTTTTTTCCACTTGTGTTGGTGGATCTTTGTAGTCGAATGAAACGCTGTTGATGAAGTGTCCTTAGGCGTAGAAATCACAATAACCAAGTAGCACTTAAGCGTAAAAAACACCAAAGTTACGCGTAACAATCAAGAGTTACGCTTAGGTTTAGCTTACGCGTAAACAGGGAAAAAAGACTAAAGTTATGCGTAAATAGTAAGTTAGGCGTAGAAAGTTAGGCGTAGGATTCCCTTATGCGTAAGACTAGGTTTACGCGTAAGATGAATCTTAGGCGTAGGATTTTCTACGCTTAAGCTTATGCGTAAGTTTAGGGTTTTATCCCAAATGATCTTGTACACTATCACAGTGCAAAAGATATCCAAAGTCGACGTATTTTCAGGCTTATCCAAGCAAGAAAACACGGAGTAAACCACTAAACCTAAGATCAAACCAAGGAGCAAGTTACGCGTAGAATTAGGGTTTTGATACGCGTAGTTCTACTCGTAAAATGACTTTTGCCCAAAGATGTTTCTAAACCAGATTTTTGTGATGAAATAGCTTCAATATCACCAAAATAACACAAAAGTGTGAAACTTGATGATCCAAAGCTTCTAAAACAGTTACGAGTAGGAAAACACCCTCGTACAAAAACTAGCTTAAAAACGATTCTACACACATAAAGTTTCAAACTTTTTGCCAAAAACTTAAACTTTAACACCCAATAACCTTTAAAGTACAAGAATCTTGGATTGAAAAGTGTAAAAAATGAGTTTTTAAGTGTGAGAAAGGTTAAAAAACGTGAACCTTACGAGTAGACAAAAAACAAACCGTTTCACCCAACTAGATGGCGATTGATACCACTGATAGGTCACTAGTTTTACCACACAAGCTTAATAGAAAGATAGAGAGGCGATTGAACAAGATTCCAAACACACACACACGATAATATGAAACGGTTAGGCGTAGAGGTGAGTGAAAGAGAATAACTTGAACAACCAACCCTCAAATGAGGGTTTACAAGGGGTATTTATAGGAGGGAAGCTAGGGCAACACTCCTAGTTCCCTTCCTTTCCTTATTGGGCTAGGCCTAGGCTTATGGGCCTTCTACATAAGCCTAAGGCTAATAACAAACATAAATGCCATAATAAGCTAACTATTACATATGAGTAACTAACACTTGAATAAGGTTTAGGAGTGATTCCAACAGTGCTAGCCGGATCCCTTGTGGTAGGGATCCGTGGGATCCGGGGAACAGTAGGATTTTTCCTCTATAAATAGTGAGCCATTTCTTCATTATACCTCACCCCTTTTCAATCCCTCTCTAACACACTTTCCCCCTGAGTTAAATCTCACTAACCTTAGATCCAAGAGATCTATGTTTGTAGTTTTGTTTTTGTGTGATCTTTTAGGTTCCTCTTAAAGGCAAGATCACCACCTTTGAAGTCGAGCAAGCTCAAGTCCATGAGTTGCCATGTTTCCTCATCATCAAGGCTACTGAAGTCTTCTTGTTGATGATTCCTTTCTTTCTTCAAAGAAGTGTAGTGTTGAAGACATTAGTGAAAGATGTCTCAAGAGTCAAGACGAAGATATTAGTGAAGGGTATCTATCGTCTATAGGATAAAGCACTTGTGGTAGGTGCTTAGAAGTCAAGACAAAGAAGCATTAGTGAAAAGTGCTTAGAAGTCAAGACAAAGAAGCATTAGTGAAAGATGCTTAGAATTGAAGACACAAGACATTAGTGAAAGGTGTCTTGTAAATCTAGTCAAAGGCATTAGTGAAAGGTGCCTTAGATGTGCATTCGATTTGGTGTGTTTTGATGTACAAGATAGACTAGTATTAGTTCCAAGGATATTGATATCCTTGTTGATGTTGTAAAGGAGTAGATCTCCTTTGGGATTAGTCGTTGGTGTAGTGTGGTAGTAGTTCCTCCATTGCAATGGAACTAGGTGCTTAGCCTAGTACCTAATAAAGGGTAGACGACGTTGTGAAGGTGTAGTTCACCTAAGGTGTGAAAGAACTAGGTACTTAGCCTAGTACCTTATAAAGGGTAGGCGACGTTGTGTAGGTGTGGTTCACCTTGGAGTGAAAGAACCCGGTGGTTAGCCTAGTACCGGAAAAAGAGTAGGCAACGTTGTGAAGGCTTCTCCGCCATAAGGAGATTGGTGTAGTGATTACGAACTCTCGAGTAGGTGACTCGGGGAATGGAGTAGGGCAAGGAAGGTGACCTTGTAGCCGAACCACTATAAATACTTGCGTTGTGGTTTTGTGCTTCTTACTCTCATCTTTTCATTACTTACCTCTACATGCTTGTTTATCAACATCCAACACACACATCCAAATAGATTGACATAAGTCTATCTAAATAGATTAAAAGGAAGTTTTAATTGGTAAAACTATTCAACCCCCCCTTTTAGTTTTCCACAATTGGCATCAGAGCTTCGTTACCAAGTTCCTTGAAGTATATTGTACTTTAAAAACTTGATACGATCCATGGTTAATTGAAAACTACAAAGAAGGTTTTTCATAAAAACAAACACCATGTATTTCAAAACTATATGTTTGGATGTTGAGTTGATAACAACATTTTTTCTTTTCATTTAAATGCACTAATCTTCTTTGTCATGTTGATTAGTCAAAGCTCATACCCACCAAGCTTTAGGAGTCGCTTGGTAACAAGAATACCTTTCTTAAGAAGGTATCTTAAACGCAAAGGAGCGGGAATAGTCTAAGTGACATTTGCTGTGTCATTTGTAAAGACATTCCTAAGTGCTAGAGGTATGATTTTCTTTTTACTTTGCTTGATAATTAAGTATACCTTTTAGGTATTTATATGATTATCTTTTGTGCAAATTACATGGTTTACATGAAGCTTCGTTAGGAAGCCTTTTTCTCACATACGTGCTATATTTCTCGTCTATAGTCATAGTATACTAAACTTATGTTTTATTTCTTTTTAATCCAATAATAAAACATAACACGAATTTCAAAAATTTCTCCTTCCCTATAAAAACTCCCACCGTCGACCTATCTATCAAATCCTCACCTTTTTCAAATCATCAAATTTCAAAAATTTCCTCTCACTTAAAAACTTCATCTTCCTCCTCATTCCATCTCAACTGAAACCAAGAAGATCCGTCATCAACATGGTTTACATCGCACTCGTGCTCATCGCCATAACACTCATCGCACTTGTGTTCCCTATGATGAAGTTCA
Organism: Chrysanthemum makinoi; assembly: GCA_910596185.1. Classification (NCBI taxonomy): domain Eukaryota; kingdom Viridiplantae; phylum Streptophyta; class Magnoliopsida; order Asterales; family Asteraceae; genus Chrysanthemum; species Chrysanthemum makinoi. The sequence continues at coordinate 236,508,789 of OU343223.1, read as the reverse complement.
CATACGGAGACATTTACTTTGTGTTGTTAATCTATATTGGGGTCATATACCCAATCCTTTGTATCATCCTTAGTATTGAAATGCAATACTATTAATAATCTAGTTTATCTAGGTTACTTTTATCATAATGTGTTTGTCACTTATTTTGATTTATATGTTTTATATTTCTTTCGTGATACATTAGAAGTCATGTATGCATGCTAAAGGAAAATGTAGGATAAAACATATTTTCGTGGTATAAAAACTGTAAAATCTATGTTTTTATAAAATTTGTTTCTGTTACTACAGATCCACGGATCCCAGAAGTTATACTAGCCGGATCCCTTTTGAAAAGGAACCGTGGGATCCGTCCTACTGGAAAACAGTTTTTCATGCAAATCAAAAACCTCTTTTCTTCCAAGAGTAATACTCTACTTGTATGTGATGAGTGTCTAAATACTCATCATTTTTGTACTGTTTATAATGCCAAAAACATCTGAAAACACTCAGAAATGCATCAAAATGATGAAAATATCACAAATCAGTGTTTTATGTGTTTTAAATGCAAAAATATCAAAATCGATGAAAACGTATTAAGTTTGCATAATTAGCAGTTTTAGTCCCCCAAGTTTCAAAAGTTGTCAAATCTAGTCCCTGGTAATTCAAAAACTTGTAAAATGTCATTTAAGGTCCATGAGATTCAAAAGTTGTCAAAATAAACCCTTCAAAGTTTAAAATTTACAATATGACAACTTTAGTCCCTCAAGTTTGGAAAATGTCAAATATAGTCCTTGGTTAATTTAAAAAATGAAAATTATCAAATATTAACCTTGTACTATTCATAAATGACAAAATTGGTCCTTGAAAATAACTTTGGAAACTTGTCAAATTCGGCCCTTAACTTTGCAAAAATTACAAATGGTCCTTGTGCTAACTACAAACCAAACCGGACTTTTGTTAATATTAACCCAACAAACCAAGGCCCAAAACCAGTTAACCCAATACCCAACCCAGCGGTTTAAAAAATAAAACCCGCCATCTACTACTGTTCACCCTTCATCTCCTTCACAAACACCTGTGTCCAACCATTCCCCGCCATCTGCTACCACCACCTGTCCACTACCTTTCCACCTCACCCCTACTTTACTACCCACTCTCCACCACCTCTGCAAAACCTAAACACGCCACAATTAATGCATTTCCCACCCCATTTTCACTGCAATACCACTCCTACCCACGGTTTTGAGCAAAACCACCCCAACTTGGTCTAAACTTCACCAAACGTGTCCCTCCACCTCATGCTACATCCCAAGAATCCTTAATTAGTCTCAAACCGCCTCATATCCACGTGGCTCATTTTGGCGCCAAAACTGATTTAAACGGACAAGATGAGTTTGACTCAATCAATGGCTGTGAAACAATGTGGGAAAGTATCTGGAAGCTAATGGGATGCAAAAGAGTGATAAATACAGAAGAAAGGAGAAGAAGAGAATCATCATAATTTTAACTTAGTTTATGATCAATCGTAGTTAATCAAAGTAGTTTGTATCATTAGTGTAATTGTCATTTACTTTTCTCAGATGTTAATTACCTTTGCTAAAGTGTAATAAACAATCTTGGTTACCCAGTTTCAATCTATCTTAATGTCCAGTCATTTCAACTTTGTCCCATTTTCATTACTTGTCATTTAAATTCTGTTGATACTTGTTGATTAGAGGATCCTAACAAACACTACTTAGCTCTTTGTAAGCTATTGCAAGCTTGTAGAAACTCTCAACCAGCAATAATCAATAAAAAAGGAAAACACCAAAAAGAAATCAACAATTAAGGTATAAACTAGAAAGTTACTGTAGAAGAAGCTTGGAGCAAGTGCTATTCTGGATTGCCTTGGTTATAGTGCTTTGTGGAAAGCTATAGGTGTGGTACTCAGTTCTTGGTTCTCAGTTGTGCCTTGGATTCAAGTTGTAAGCTAATTTCTTGATTTTTGGCATTTACTATTCTTGTTCTTAATTTAGTATAATCTTTTCTGTTTCATGCTTAGTTGTTAGTAGTTAATAGTAATATAGAGTAAAATCAGTAGGTTGTTAATCAAAAATCATAGTTGCTAGTTGTTAATATTTTTAGTTAATATAGCTTAGTTGTGATTATCTTAGTAATAGTTGTTAAATCTGTATTATTTATGTTTATCTGATCTTAGTTCATCATAGTCAAGTGTTAGAATTCAGTTTCATGGTTTAAATCATTATTGAGTAACACTAATCAATAGAACAGTCCTTTCTAGGGGTGTTTGGATCAAGCTGCCATAGTGAGTTTATGCATGTTATTATGCTTTATTCTTGATACTGTATATTTGTTTAGGTTTATATAGTTCATAATAGTCATAATAAATAGGTCTCATTAGTATAAAAGTCAAAATAGAACTCAATTCCATCTAGTTTGTAATTTGTTAAGTGATTCAGTCTCATATTCCACATATTAGCTTAGAATCTGATAACCTAGCTTAATTTCATCTTAGTATAGCTTAATACAACATAATCAATCAGTAAATTAGGATCAAAGCTCACTTAAGTCAACATATTGGTTTACATAAAAAAAGTCAATTTGCAGCTTACACGATTTTTGAATAAACTTTGGATTTAAATTGTGAACTTGTTAATTGATATTAGGACTTGAGCTTGTAGGTTTATATAGTCTTATTGCTGATCTCCTTGTTACTATTTTTCATAATTTTTATGCTAGCTTATTAAGAGCTTAATTAGTGCTTAACTTTTGGTGATTCTTCATAGACCTCCCCTGTGCACAAGTTTGACACCCACTTTCACAAGCTTGCATAAGCTTGTTTATTGAGTGTTGGTCTGAGTATTTTGGTTGTTTGTGATGCCCATGTGGCTAGTTATATGAACTAAGTGCTTATTTGTCCTTAATTGCTTATCTGTACTGCTTATATTGCTTTAACTTGTGCTATCAAAATAACCTAATCACTGAGTATTCAGTATAAATAAGCAACTTCTCAAGCTAATCATAAGCTCATCACTGAGCTTTAGCTTGTGATCTTTGGCTCTTTAAGAAGCTAAGTAGCTCATCTTCACAGTTCAAGCTTTAATTTTCATTCACAAGTCCTTTTACTAGGGCTGCATCTCAGCTTAAGCTTGTCCATTCACTCGTTAATGAGTGAATCAGTTTGGACCCCTCACTTCACAAGCTCTTTCTGAGCTCATCAGTGGGTCCCATACCCTCAATCTTGGTTCTTCCAACCCACCTCCTACCAGGCTTGACCCATTGACCCTTTGTTTGGCCTAGATCATAGTGGACCCCACTTGGTTTTACCTCACAATGTTGTCCCATTTCTGAATAAAACTAGTTTTTGTTTTGCTTAATTTTTGGCTTAATCTGCTTTTCAGAAGTTTAGGATGGTTGGAATAGGTTAGTATTTAGTTATTATAGCATAACCTAGCTTATGTGTTTATTTGGTACTCATTTGTGAATTTTGGCTTATTTTGAAATTGCTTATTTATAAGCAGTTACACTACAGCTTATTATTCCTCCACATAAGCATATGTTTTTATATTTTTTATAAACTTAGAATAATATTTTAGCATTTTCCTGAATTTTTCAGATTTTTCCATCACTGTTTAGTATTTTTATTTATTTTAACTAGTTTTTAATCCTTTTTAAATAGATTTTAATACTAATAAATCAGAAAAAGCTTAAAAAAATATATTTTCAATTTTCCTAGATTAAGATAAATATAAAAGTCATAAAAAATATTTTTTCATAATTTTCTTGGTTTAAATAGTATTTTTTAGCATTTTAATTAGTTTTAAATAATATTAAATTAATAATAAATACATAATAAGTCTAAAAAATATATTTTCAGTTTTAAAATAAGTTTTATCATATTTTAGATTTTTCTAAGTTATAATTTTATTTTTCTAGGTTAATTTTGTATTTTCTTATATTTTAGTGCATTTTAAATACTTAATAAATAGTTTTTAATTAATAATAATTAAATAAATAGTTTTAAAAATAATTTTATTTTTCTAATAATTTTCTTTTATTATTAGGATAGTAAAAATGTTATTTTTATATTTGTAGGCCTTTTATTTCTTAAAACTCACGTTTTATTTTGTACGTTTACGTAATTTTATTTAAACGTACGTTTTAGGTTTTAAACGTTCATCATTTTAAAAATAGTGATAGCGTTTATTTAATATATTTTATCTTTTATTTCCTTTAATTTTCATTTAAGTCGCTGTAATTTGTAGATCTTTTCTTTAGGTAATTATCCATCAAAATCCTTACTGATCACTATCCTTAGTGATCATTCTATTATCTGATCAAGTGTTTATACACCAATTCATCCTCCGTGGGACTTAACGACCCAGGAATACACTATATTCCTCTGATCTAAATTGCATTTGGTGTTTGAGCTGTTTTGAGTTTGTTACGGTTGGCCATTCACAAGTGGCTAGCTCGAGTGATTAAACTTGACGGTTTTGCACCAATCAAATTTTGGCGCCGCTGCCGGGGAGGCTGTAAGCGTGTTTTAAGCATTTCCAGATCCATTCTTGCACATATACCACCTTTTTGTAAACAATTTTATATAAATCAAAAAGTTCATTAGCACTTTTTCTAAAGTGTTAACAACACCAAAAAGATTTTCTTTCTTATTTTTACAAAATATTTATCCAAAAGTCCAAAAATATTCATCTTTACCCTCTTACCCCTTTTTGATTCTTTATTCCTTTACCCTCTATCCATTTGATTCTGACTTCTTCTATTCTAATGGAATCTCTCGACTACGACGAATTCTGGAACGAAGTTGAAAAACTTCCTACTTTATCACAAATGTCAAGAATTTGTGTTGTTCATGATGATCCATTAATTCTGCGTAGGGAAATGGAACGAGAAACCGGGGTGACAAAGAACCAGGTACTTTCTTCTGATAATGGAGGTGCTAAATACGTCCAACCTACGGTTATCCAAAGATCTAACCCCTCGATTGCTCTTAAGCCGTCTAAAATTGATCCTACACTTTCACGATTTACGGTTAAAAGCAAACATGCAGAATTTAAACCGGTGACTAGTAAGAATGACTTGCCTAATCTTCACGTTTCTCAAGAACCAGAACCGGAGACCATAACGGAAGTGGTGGAAATTACTAGCTCTCAGAGCACACCACTTGTCCCACCTCCGGATTTTTCAAAATGTTCTTCGAATCTTAATAGTCATTCAGATCACCATGTTGGTTTTGTTGATTCTTTGAATGAACCGATTCCTTCTAATAACTCTCAAATAGAATCGTTTATTCCTTGTGTCGGTTGTGGTGAGCCTCTTTTTGGTTCACCATGTCGCTGGTGTACGTGTGTACAGTGTGGTAATGATATTCGTAGCGGGAGTTGTTTGTTTTGTGGTTCGAGGAATTCATTTGATTATGATCCTAATCCGAACTCATTTAACGACCCCTCAAATTTTTCCAATTACCCACCACAGCCGGACCTATCTTCATATAATCAACATAACTGCTGTGAATTTTGTGGAGGTCCTCACCAAGGATTTGAATGTCAATCCGGAAACACATTTGTCTATGAACAGTTTTCCGGTGATGCTCAGAACTTTGGTTATGACCAATATCCATATGATTCACCAATCCAGTCTCAACAGTTTTACTGTTGTGAGAACTGTGGAGGTCCCCATTTCAGCTCTGATTGTCAAACAGGGAATCCATTTCCTTGTAACAATTACGAGTATCCATATCACGACCAACCTCCACAATGCCAAATAACTCAAACTCCTCAGCAAACCCAACAAGACACTTATCTAGAGCTTCTGGAGTCAGTGAAAAGAACTGAGGAGTTGAGTAAAACAGCATTTCATAATGTTCCCAGTTTTTCTTGTGTATATTGTGGGGGTCCTCATGATGATTATCAATGTAAACCTTCCGGTTTTGACAAATCTCCACTCCCACAATGTCCCGTCATTCAAAATTCACATGAGAAATCCATGGAAGAATTGCTAGCTGAAGAGCAGGCTGCTAAAATTAATTCCCAAATTGCTTTTGAAAAGTCTATTAGGGAATTAATTGCAAAAGAAAAAGCAGCAAGATCTAGCTCTCAATTTCATTTTATTCCTGATGACAGTGATGATGAGGATGCACTTGGTATCCTACAATTTTATAAAGATTCATCAAGTTCATCAGTTGATATTCCAGCAGTTGAGATTCATTCTCAAGCAACTGCCATCACACCAGAAGCTCCCACTCACTCTCTGAGCATGGGGGACGAGCATCTTGACACTGTTCCTGAAAAGGAATCGGAAGAATTCATAAAGTCTGGTGTTGAGAACCTTGTCCCAATCCCGAGAGAGTCACAGGGAATTCTTGATCATGTGTGTGATATCCCTCCTCCTCTTGTCTTCCAAAATGATCATATTGAGATGTTCTCTGATTCTGATGAGGACTATTCTTTATCTTATGGAGACATAAGTTATGTGGGGGAATTACCTTCTGAGCTTGTCAGCTTAGGAGAAGAGAACGATGAAGAAATAATCCAAGACGAAGCTCTTCGTCTTACATTATTGAATGTTAATCTTCTCATTTCTAGAATCGAGGCTTTTAATGAAAAGCCTACTTCATATCCTATCCCCTTTGAGGATAGTGAACTTTTGTTCAATGATTCTATTCCCGAATTGCAAACGTTCCATTTTGATCATATGGGAGAGAAGATTAGTGGTATTACCACTTCTCATTCTCATAATTCTCTCCCCGATTATAAATCATTCACTTTTGAGGAGTTCCCCTGAACTCAAAATCAATCCTGAATATGAATCATTCTCCTTTGAGGAGTTCTCCTTTGAACTCACTCATATCATATCTCTACCGGAGTATGATAACTTCTACTTTGATCTAGACACACCCGGGATATGTCTAGACCAATTGAGCTTAAAAGATGAAATTCATGCTATCATGAATTCCCCTTCTGATGATGATGAGTTAGTCATGATTATTATCATGACTTTCTTTCTCTTCTTCACCTATCCCGTGGCTTCTCCTATTCTTCACTCCTTCGGGAATGAAGACATTATTTTTGACCCCGGCATTTTCATTTATCATTTTTGAGCCGGTTTTCAATATCTCATCGGTGTGGAACTTTCACGTACTTCAAATGTTTGTCCAAACATCTTGAATGAAAGTCCGATGGAGATTGTCTCTTCCACTTACTTCCCCATGAACAAAATTAATTCGGGGTCGAGTCAAGCTAGCGACTCGGTAATCAAAAACAGTAGTTAAACATGGGTTTTCACCCATGTGTACCACCCTAGTGTGGGGGAGATGCCCCACATGTTGTATATAGACCTTAAAAATGAATGAAAATTGTAAATATTTAAAAAAAGAGAATAATTGTTGTGTTTCTACACTTAGCTAGTAATGTTATCTTTTTACGTTCTAAGTTTCGGTATAACAGCCGGTACTTTGAATATTGAGGACAATATTCATTTCTAAGTGTGGGGGGGAAATTCTGGCGAATTTGATCATAAATGTACCCTTTTAGTCCCTTTTTCCCCCAAAATAGCCAAATTTTAAAAATTTTTATTTAGTGGAAGTACTATGTACTAAACACAACAAATGGTAATCAGTCCACCATGTCTAACCCACATAAGGATTGGCTAATCCAGGAGCAAACGGCTCTTGGTAAAGATATCTCAAATCCGTTTATGGCTTGCAATTTGCCCAAAATTGTATGGTGTTCAATTCACCATATCTTTAAACTAGTGAAGAGTTGGCTAGCCCGCAAGTTTATGGCTTGTGGTAAAGGCAGTTGAAAATCCATAATTGGTAATCGGCTCACCAAAGATAATATTGATAATTTATCTAAGAGTTGGCTAGTCCAGAAGCAAACGGCTTCTGGTAAAGACAAATCAAATCCGTTTACAGCTTATGATTTGCTCAAAATCATTTGGTTATCATTGTACCAAGGTTCTTACTTGAACTGAAACAATTGGCTACTCCAGAAGTAATGGCTTTTGGTAAAGAGATAAAATCCATTAATTTTTCATAAATCATTGCTAGGGACTAGCAATATCTTAGTGTGGGGGATTGATGAGTGTCTAAATACTCATCATTTTTGTACTGTTTATAATGCCAAAAACATCTGAAAACACTCAGAAATGCATCAAAATGATGAAAATATCACAAATCAGTGTTTTATGTGTTTTAAATGCAAAAATATCAAAATCAGATGAAAAACGTATTAAGTTTGCATAATTAGCAGTTTTAGTCCCCCAAGTTTCAAAAGTTGTCAAATCTAGTCCCTGGTAATTCAAAAACTTGTAAAATGTCATTTAAGGTCCATGAGATTCAAAAGTTGTCAAAATAAACCCTTCAAAGTTTAAAATTTACAATATGACAACTTTAGTCCCTCAAGTTTGGAAAATGTCAAATATAGTCCTTGGTTAATTTAAAAAATGAAAATTATCAAATATTAACCTTGTACTATTCATAAATGACAAAATTGGTCCTTGAAAATAACTTTGGAAACTTGTCAAATTCGGCCCTTAACTTTGCAAAAATTACAAATGGTCCTTGTGCTAACTACAAACCAAACCGGACTTTTGTTAATATTAACCCAACAAACCAAGGCCCAAAACCAGTTAACCCAATACCCAACCCAGCGGTTTAAAAAATAAAACCCGCCATCTACTACTGTTCACCCTTCATCTCCTTCACAAACACCTGTGTCTAACCATTCCCCGCCATCTGCTACCACCACCTGTCCACTACCTTTCCACCTCACCCCTACTTTACTACCCACTCTCCACCACCTCTGCAAAACCTAAACACGCCACAATTAATGCATTTCCCAACCCATTTTCACTGCAATACCACTCCTACCCACGGTTTTGAGCAAAACCACCCCAACTTGGTCTAAACTTCACCAAACGTGTCCCTCCACCTCATGCTACATCCTAAGAATCCTTAATTAGTCTCAAACCGCCTCATATCCACGTGGCTCATTTTGGTGCCAAAACTGATTTAAACGGACAAGATGAGTTTGACTCAATCAATGGCTGTGAAACAATGTGGGAAAGTATCTGGAAGCTAGTGGGATGCAAAAGAGTGATAAATACAGAAGAAAGGAGAAGAAGAGAACCATCATAATTTTAACTTAGTTTATGATCAATCGTAGTTAATCAAAGTAGTTTGTATCATTAGTGTAATTGTCATTTACTTTTCTCAGATGTTAATTACCTTTGCTAAAGTGTAATAAACAATCTTGGTTACCCAGTTTCAATCTATCTTAATGTCCAGTCATTTCAACTTTGTCCCATTTTCATTACTTGTCATTTAAATTCTGTTGATACTTGTTGATTAGAGGATCCTAACAAACACTACTTAGCTCTTTGTAAGCTATTGCAAGCTTGTAGAAACTCTCAACCAGCAATAATCAATAAAAAGGAAAACACAAAAAGAAATCAACAATTAAGGTATAAACTAGAAAGTTACTGTAGAAGAAGCTTGGAGCAAGTGCTATTCTGGATTGCCTTGGTTATAGTGCTTTGTGGAAAGCTATAGGTGTGGTACTCAGTTCTTGGTTCTCAGTTGTGCCTTGGATTCAAGTTGTAAGCTAATTTCTTGATTTTTGGCATTTACTATTCTTGTTCTTAATTTAGTATAATCTTTTCTGTTTCATGCTTAGTTGTTAGTAGTTAATAGTAATATAGAGTAAAATCAGTAGGTTGTTAATCAAAAATCATAGTTGCTAGTTGTTAATATTTTTAGTTAATATAGCTTAGTTGTGATTATCTTAGTAATAGTTGTTAAATCTGTATTATTTATGTTTATCTGATCTTAGTTCATCATAGTCAAGTGTTAGAATTCAGTTTCATGGTTTAAATCATTATTGAGTAACACTAATCAATAGAACAGTCCTTTCTAGGGGTGTTTGGATCAAGCTGCCATAGTGAGTTTATGCATGTTATTATGCTTTATTCTTGATACTGTATGTTTGTTTAGGTTTATATAGTTCATAATAGTCATAATAAATAGGTCTCATTAGTATAAAAGTCAAAATAGAACTCAATTCCATCTAGTTTGTAATCTGTTAAGTGATTCAGTCTCATATTCCACATATTAGCTTAGAATCTGATAACCTAGCTTAATTTCATCTTAGTATAGCTTAATACAACATAATCAATCAGTAAATTAGGATCAAAGCTCACTTAAGTCAACATATTGGTTTACATAAAAAAAGTCAATTTGCAGCTTACACGATTTTTGAATAAACTTTGGATTTAAATTGTGAACTTGTTAATTGATATTAGGACTTGAGCTTGTAGGTTTATATAGTCTTATTGCTGATCTCCTTGTTACTATTTTTCATAATTTTTATGCTAGCTTATTAAGAGCTTAATTAGTGCTTAACTTTTGGTGATTCTTCATAGACCTCCCCTGTGCACAGGTTTGACACCCACTTTCACAAGCTTGCATAAGCTTGTTTATTGAGTGTTGGTCTGAGTATTTTGGTTGTTTGTGATGCCCATGTGGCTAGTTATATGAACTAAGTGCTTATTTGTCCTTAATTGCTTATCTGTACTGCTTATATTGCTTTAACTTGTGCTATCAAAATAACCTAATCACTGAGTATTCAGTATAAATAAGCAACTTCTCAAGCTAATCATAAGCTCATCACTGAGCTTTAGCTTGTGATCTTTGGCTCTTTAAGAAGCTAAGCAGCTCATCTTCACAGTTCAAGCTTTAATTTTCATTCACAAGTCCTTTTACTAGGGCTGCATCTCAGCTTAAGCTTGTCCATTCACTCAGTTAACTGAGTGAATCAGTTTGGACCCCTCACTTCACAAGCTCTTTCTGAGCTCATCAGTGGGTCCCATACCCTCAATCTTGGTTCTTCCAACCCACCTCCTACCAGGCTTGACCCATTGACCCTTTGTTTGGCCTAGATCATAGTGGACCCCACTTGGTTTTACCTCACAATGTTGTCCCATTTCTGAATAAAACTAGTTTTTGTTTTGCTTAATTTTTGGCTTAATCTGCTTTTCAGAAGTTTAGGATGGTTGGAATAGGTTAGTATTTAGTTATTATAGCATAACCTAGCTTATGTGTTCATTTGGTACTCATTTGTGAATTTTGGCTTATTTTGAAATTGCTTATTTATAAGCAGTTACACTGCAGCTTATTATTCCTCCACATAAGCATATGTTTTTATATTTTTTATAAACTTAGAATAATATTTTAGCATTTTCCTGAATTTTTCAGATTTGTCCATCACTGTTTAGTATTTTTATTTATTTTAACTAGTTTTTAATCCTTTTTAAATAGATTTTAATACTAATAAATCAGAAAAAGCTTAAAAAATATGTTTTCAATTTTCCTAGATTAAGATAAATATAAAAGTCATAAAAATATTTTTCCATAATTTTCTTGGTTTAAATAGTATTTTTTAGCATTTTAATTAGTTTTAAATAATATTAAATTAATAATAAATACATAATAAGTCTAAAAAATATATTTTCAGTTTTAAAATAAGTTTTATCATATTTTAGATTTTTCTAAGTTATAATTTTATTTTTCTAGGTTAATTTTGTATTTTCTTATATTTTAGTGCATTTTAAATACTTAATAAATAGTTTTTAATTAATAATAATTAAATAAATAGTTTTAAAAATAATTTTCTTTTTCTAATAATTTTCTTTTATTATTAGGATAGTAAAAATGTTATTTTTATATTTGTAGGCCTTTTATTTCTTAAAACTCATGTTTTATTTTGTACGTTTACGTAATTTTATTTAAACGTACGTTTTAGGTTTTAAACGTTCATCATTTTAAAAATAGTGATAGCGTTTATTTAATATATTTTATCTTTTATTTCCTTTAATTTGCATTTAAGTCGCTGTAATTTGTAGATCTTTTCTTTAGGTAATTATCCATCAAAATCCTTACTGATCACTATCCTTAGTGATCATTCTATCATCTGATCAAGTGTTTATACACCAATTCATCCTCCGTGGGACTTAACGACCCAGGAATACACTATATTCCTCTGATCTAAATTGCATTTGGTGTTTGAGCTGTTTTGAGTTTGTTACGGTTAGCCATTCACAAGTGGCTAGCTTGAGTGATTAAACTTGACGGTTTTGCACCAATCAGTATGTCAAAACAATAAGTAAGTTAAGTGTATTTCTTGTTAAAAACCATTGTTAATAAAAATCTAGTAAAAACATTAGATTATCATAAGTTGACCACAAACATCTCCTTTTATTAACTTGTCATTTCTATAGGTTCAACTATGACGCATAAATATGAGTTTGATTTTTCACTCACTAGTGTCTACACTCCGAACATCTCTCTCGAACCCAACACGCCTCGCAATCATCATGTCCGTGGGTTCAATAATCTCGAAAACCGTGACTTCCATGAAGGACGTATTGTAGACACCTCTCTACAATTCGAAGAAGGTATTAATACCTCCTTCCGAGCCATAGGACTAGAATGCCTTCTTGAAATCAACGAGAAGATATGTCCAAGGTTCATAATGGAATTCTTCCGTCAAGTCAAACTCGTTCGTAACGAGGATCGCTCTCTATCTCTTTGGTTTTATATCAAAACCAAAAGTTCACTCTAACCCTTGGGCATTTTGCTCACATCCTCCGGATTCCAAATCATGGACAATGTGCTTTCACCGAAGATTGGTCTCTTGATTCTCTCTTCAACTTTTGTGAAGAAAATAGTCCATATTGTTCACACATACCCTCTCCGGAAGATTTAAATCGCATAATATGCAAACCTCGACCATATTACTCCGATCCAAATGTTATCTTTACAAGGGATATCCGAGAAGAGTACAAGCCTCTTGCACTCATCCTACATGAAAATGTTTGGAGTCTTAGGGGAAATCGAGAAATCCTTCCCGCTTGTTGTGCTCACATGTTGTACTGTTTGCTAACACAACAACCATACAATCTCGCCTACTTCTTCGCAAGGCGAATTTCAAATCTTCAAGGCTCCAAGAATAAACTCATCCCTTATGGAATGTTCTTGACACGCCTCTATCATAATGTTATGCACTTCCATCCTCAATTTCAAAGTCCGTTGTACGTACTTGTGAACAAGATGATGGAACCGCTAAACATATCCCTCATGAAGACTTTCTTCATTCTTGACTCCACCAACATTCATCAATCACATAATGATCCTCCTAGCGTAAACACTCAAGGAAACTAGTAGTATTCCAAAATAGGATCAAATCTCTTGTACTCGTGCTTTATCAATGTAATCCAACTTCTCTCATGAAATAAGACATCTTACATTTTATATCTTAGTATTAAAACTCTTTTTAGACTATCCTTGAGATATAATGCATTGTCAAGATCATTGCATACCTTTAGTAAAGGTCCTGCTGAGCAGATGGGCGGATCCCAAAGATTGTACTAGACGGATCCCTACTCTTAGGGAACCGTGGGATCTGGCGAACAGAAAATGCAATTACAAGCATTGTATTTCAAACACATTCTTAGAACACCTCACACTAAGCTAAACATAGTGTCTTAAGGCAAACTAAGTCCTTATCAAGATAGGTTAATCTTTCCTATTCATACATAACTCACCTAGGTCACACTCTAAAAAATGCTTGTAGATCTACCGTTTCGTTTTAATCCATTACTCTTCCGCTCTCAAAACTCACACTTCATTTTTTACTTGATCCCTCACATCTAGTCCTAGAAATCTTTCAATTATGACAAAATTGATCATAAATCATCCTCACCTCATAATTGATCAAAGTTGATCAAAATCTAGTTTTCCCATTTCAAAGCTTCTAGGATATTCTCCAAAACACTATCCTAAGACACAACCTGATCTCTAGGATCATTTAGTTTCAATTGACACTCTAAATCTTTAAGTGTCATCCTTGTTCATCCATTGGTACTCTTGAAAGTTCCAAATCCTTCCATAAATGATAATCATTAGCTACATCATTCATTACCTTCAAGTACTCAAGCATCCCTTCATTTAAAACACTTAGGAGGACTGAAACACTCAAGATGATATAGGTCTTAGATCTTAGAAACATCATTTCCACTCTTTCATAGCTGCTGAGAGACGGATCCCTAGGATTAGCCTAGACGGATCCCTCTGAGGAGGGAACCGTGGGATCCGGATGACAGTATAGGTCAAATCTTGCTAAAACAATCATTTCAACTCATCTTCCTAACTCAAACACTCCATCTCATCTTAAATGAGTTCCTAGATCAGTGCAACCTCTGAAGTTGACTCTTGTGCATGTCAATCATCACATTCCAATGAATCCTAGTGGCTTAAAGCTTAAATGCACTTGCCAAATCTCTTAGTTTATAAACCACTTTGTTAGGACCTCCATAGTCATCACTCTCATCTTAAACTTCAGGTCTTGCAACCTCTTGAAATCATCCCATCATGACGAAAACCCCAAGTAGTAACTTATCCACCAAAGAACCACCCATTAAAAGAGCTCGTGTTATACACGAAATTTCTTCAACCGAATCATCTCCCATCAAACCAACAAATGATAGAATTCTTCATCATCCAATCAAACCAATTCCTAAAAGGATAGTACCCACAAAACTACCTATGCCAAACACCACCATACCTCCTAGGCCAAACAATGTCATCTCCACCAAACCATCACCATTGGTTCCTAGAGCTATTTCATTTACATCCCCACTATCATCACCACACCTCTACAATTTAGAGGACTTACCTCCTAGGCCGTCTCATCCTCCTCCGCCGACAACATTCTCCTCATTAGGAGGAATAATGGTTCAAAATCAAGGTGTTGAGTCAACACTTGCTCTGGCTTCCTTCTCGGCGTTTTCATTATATAATCCCATTTGGATTATGACAAATCATCAAAGTCAACCACCCGACCATATGGAAGTTGACACTTCTCTACCACTACCATCATTCTTGGTTGAGTCATTCTCAAATGCACCTCCACCAATTCCTCCATCGTTTGAAGCTTCGCAAGCCGCTTCACTTGATCCTTCGCATCAAGCCATCTCATTTCTTCCACCACCACTACCTAGCCATGACAAACATTGCCATCATTGTCAACATGTTGAAAGTTTGATACATGAAGTACGAGAAGACCAACGTTTCATGTTCTATCATCTCCTCGAACGTTTTGACGAGATCAAACCTAAACAAAACTTGAGCTAGAAGATTTTTAGTGGTGTCCTAGCATCAAGCGATAGTTGGTCTAGAAATTTCTAGTAATTTATTTTCTTATTTTCTTAGTTTTTAGAGTCATGTATTTCATAACTCTAGTTTTATTAAATGGAAATTTCATGCTACTTGTTATTTTTCTGAGAATATGATTACCTTGTATTCATATCTCATTTTTGTGATAACATTACTTGTTATATCACCTTTGCTGAAATTTAACAGCTAAAACGGATCCCTCAGAATTGCCTAGACGGATCCCTACTAGGAGGGAACCGCGGAATCCGTGAGACAGAAAGCTTTCTTTCTACTAACTTGAATCACATTTGCAGGAAATTGTGAATTATACTTGATTTCTAACCTTTGTTTTGTAGTTATTCAATTTACATATGAAGACTTTGACACCCTAAAGCTAGGGGAGCTTTATGTCAAAGCAATACATTGCAAATTACTTGCAATACTAGGTTTACATTTTGTGACATCCCTTTGCAAAAATCACAATCATCAAGGGGGAGCACATTCGTCTCGTAGACGATATCTTTTGCAAACTTATTTGCAAACAAACTAGATTAGTATTACTTTCTTGACGCCCTTACTTAGGGATAGACTCGTCAAGGGTGAGTAAAGACGAGATCCTTTCCCGTTATTTTCTCTCTATCTCTTTTTACTTTTTCTTTCACATGTTTTTCTTAAAAACAATGTGTTGCCTTCCTTCAAACACTTTTTGTTTCGACAAAAAGGGGGAGAAGAAAGTAAAAACTACAAATTCAAACTTTTACGAATTTTAGCTTTTCTTTAAAATAATTTTATGTTTTGTCATCAACAAAAAGGGGGAGATTGTTAATACAAATAAGCCGTAAAAACGTTTATTTATATTTTACGATCTTCTAATGTTTTGTCGATAACAAACGTAAAATCATATTAACGAAACAAATAAAATACGTAAATGGTTTGAACTAATAGTTTCTAACATATTCACATTTTCACATAAAACACTAAAACAAGTATAAGTAATTTTATGATTTAGATACATATGTACAACAACTAGTGTTTACATATTGGGTTAACATATACTTAAACTAAGTATACTAAAATGGGTAAAAACATGTATATACTAAATAAGTTAAAACTAGCTAATGGTTTTGACCCATAACCCATGGTTTTATTTATACCACTTAACCAAGTTCATTGTATCCTTAAGATAAATTGTATCTAGAAAGAAAACCATGGATCAACCCATAACCCATGACCCATGACCCATAACCAAAAATACCCATGGGCAAAGAGGAGCGTACCACGGATCCCTAGCTTTGTGCTAGCCGGATCCCTTGTGGTAGGGATCCGTGGGATCCGGGGAACAGTAGGATTTTTCCTCTATAAATAGTGAGCCATTTCTTCATTATAACTCACCCCTTTTCAATCCCTCTCTAACACACTTTCCCCCCTGAGTTAAATCTCACTAACCTTAGATCCAAGAGATCTATGTTTGTAGTTTTGTTTTTGTGTGATCTTTTAGGTTCCTCTTAAAGGCAAGATCACCACCTTTGAAGTCGAGCAAGCTCAAGTCCATGAGTTTCCATGCTTCCTCATCATCAAGGCTACTGAAGTCTTCTTGTTTATGATTCCTTTCTTTCTTCAAAGAAGTGTAGTGTTGAAGACATTAGTGAAAGATGTCTCAAGAGTCAAGACGAAGATATTAGTGATGGGTATCTATCGTCTATAGGATAAAGCACTTGTGGTAGGTGCTTAGAAGTCAAGACAAAGAAGCATTAGTGAAAAGTGCTTAGAAGTCAAGACAAAGAAGCATTAGTGAAAGATGCTTAGAAGTGAAGACACAAGACATTAGTGAAAGGTGTCTTATAGATCTAGTCAAAGGCATTAGTGAAAGGTGCCTTAGATGTGCATTTGATTTGGTGTGTTTCGATGTACATGATAGACTAGTATTAGTTCCAAGGATATTGATATCCTTGTTGATGTTGTAAAGGAGTAGATCTCCTTTGGGATTAGTCGTTGGTGTAGTGTGGTAGTAGTTCCTCCATTGCAATGGAACTAGGTGCTTAGCCTAGTACCTAATAAAGGGTAGGCGACGTTGTGAAGGTGTAGTTCACCTAAGGTGTGAAAGAACTAGGTACTTAGCCTAGTACCTTATAAAGGGTAGGCGATGTTGTGTAGGTGTGGTTCACCTTGGAGTGAAAGAACCCGGTGGTTAGCCTAGTACCGGAAAAAGAGTAGGCGACGTTGTGAAGGCTTCTCCGCCATAAGGAGATTGGTGTAGTGATTACGAACTCTTGAGTAGGTGACTCGGGGAGTGGAGTAGGGCAAGGAAGGTGATACTTGCGTTGTGGTTTTGTGCTTCTTACTCTCATCTTTTCATTACTTACCTCTACATGCTTGTTTATCAACATCCAACACACACATCCAAATAGATTGACATAAGTCTATCTAAATAGATTAAAAGGAAGTTTTAATTGGTAAAACTATTCAACCCCCCTTCTAGTTTTCCACAAACTCTTGAATGGGGTTGCAGTTGAAATTCATTTAACACGGCTTGCACAAACCTTGGATACATCAAAAATTTTGTTGAACTCTTGATGCAGGTTTTACTGACCAGGTCTTAATATTTATAGTGTCTCACTATACCTATGGTCTACCCTAATGCACTAACGGGCAGTGTACCCGGTCGCGTGTAGTGTAGTAAATGGTAAAGCCGAGGTCGTCCCAAGAGCTATGTGTGTTGGATTATTACTAAGTCTAGTGTCACAGAATAATAATTGTTTCAATAGGGAATTAATTAATTAAACTACTAATGCAGAATAAAAGCAAGTAAATGGGAAAAGAGAGATCAATATAGGAATAGTGGTGCTAACCTAGTCAATCCTCCTAGCTAGTTATGTCTACGTCTACCTACTTCCAATTACTTTAGGTGGGTTCAAATTGAGAGACGAAATTTGGTCAATTCGCCCTAACCTATCGCAAAGATGCCACCACAGAGAAATCAGCGCACCGTCATAAGTCCTGTTGTTCCGGGTCCCCTAAGCCAAGTCATTAAGTACCGCTACATGATAGATTCTAAATAGTGAGTGCCCGGCCGTTAGGAACTTAAACACTACACCCCCCAATTCTTAAGTTCATCCAAACGATAGGTGATCAGTTGGTCTAATCGCACAAGTAGAAAGGGTCGTCAGTTGGTCATATCTTACCCTTCCCATCTCAGTCCGCTCACCTAGGGTCAGTTGGTCATATCTCCTAGGCAATTAGCCTTTACCTCTATTCAAAACTACCGAATCAACGGTGACTACCAAAGAACTATGCATGCATACACTTAGAAATAATTGTACGAAAGTAAAGGTAAACACAAACAAAACAATGAAGGAATTGTTGATCCCAGTTGAGCAAACGATCTAATATAGAAACTGACTTAGAATAAAAGCTTATTAAGTATTATGCGGAATTTAACACTTAATTTTAAGAAGAAGAACAGTTAACATTCAACACCTCAATATTATTTATTAATACGAATACTCTTACAGTATTAGGGTTTTGCAACCTTGAAGTGTATCGACTTTTAGATATAAAACTTACGTATATCTAACCTAACCTAGGACCTCCTTTTATAGACTAAGGAGTCCTTTACATAATACAATACGTAACTTACAAGATAAATATCTTTACCATATTTATCTAATACAATAAACTAAACCGACTATACAAAACACTAGCAGTGGTTACAATATATCATCCGTGGTTACACACTACTACTAGCCGTGGTTGTCTTTATCAGTGGTTACATTCTTCTGTCCGTGGTTATATCAAACTTGTCCGTGGTTCCAGTACTTAAAGTAATTCATGATTCAAGGAACCAAAAACCCAACAATCCTCCCCTAAACTTGATACATTCCAACAGAATTCTCAAGTTTCCTTTAAGCTCAAAACATCTGAAATGGAGGATGTAGCCAAACACTTATGAGATTTAAGGATTGTCTCATATTTCTTCAACAAATCATAAGCTTGACCATCATAGGGTAACAGCATCTTGATAATACCAGGTTTCAACATCTGAGCAATAACTTCTGGATACTTATTCAACTGAGGATATTCACCTTCTACAAGCATATGAATAATCTTTCCAGAAACAGTTAAAACATGAACTCCACAGGTTTGATATAAAAACCATCTTGTTACAGTACCATTGTAGAGTCCTTTCCACTGTGTTCATCATGAGTTGTTTCAAATAAAATCTTCAAATTATAATAGACCAGTCTCTCATGATAATCATTTGGATGTACTTCACCAAACTTATTCTTGTAAAGTATCCAAAGATTCATCAAATCATCTCTTTCAAAATACTGAAGCATTTGTGAAAATTTTATATACTCATAAACTTCATTGTTGAGTCTTTGAATTTTCCAAACTCCTTCACTTCCATCATTAAGCTTAAACTCATAAGAAACAATTTGATTAACATCTGTAACTTCTTTCAATCTTTTAGAATCAGATGTCTCTTCAATCTCAGATTTTCTCTTTCTTTTACTTTGCATCCACTCATCATGCTTCTTAATCCATTCTTCATCCTTCTCAGAATTCATTGGACAGAAATCATCATGATTAATCTTCATACATCTTTCATAAATCTCAAGAATTCTTTCAAATGAACATTTACTAAGATTTTCAGAAATGTGAATGCCCGAATTCTTAATAATTTTCATTAATACATTCCTCATCTGTGCCATTGAAAGAGGTTTCTTTCTTATAACTTGCTTCCTTTCATTACCAACCTTCCTTGCCCATTCACCCAAAAGCCTAGCTTTTTCCTTATCATCCAACAAATTCCATTCTTGTGCAGTATATTCATCATGTATTTGTTGAGAAGCTTGAAGAAAGTTTTGTGATTCATACCATATAGCTAACATTCTCTGACTAGCTTCCTCTTCTTTCTGCTTTCTTTTCTCTAAAGCTTCTTGTTCTTCAGCAACCATATTCTTTACAAACTCTGCATCATAAGCTTCTTGTTCTGCTTTAGATTTAAACTTCAACTCTGGTACTGCAACCCCTTTACCTTTTCCAATATCAGATTGAATCACTTTCTTCTTCAAAGGTTCACCAATAACTAAACTCTTTCCTCTGTGTTTGGGTTTAGTTGCAGTAGAATGAACAGATAAAATAGGTGTAGAAAATAGATGAAGTTTTGCTTAGATTTATCAATGTACTAGCAGCTTCTTTCTCAACTTCTTTAGACTTAGGTGGTGATACAGAGAGTGGTGACAACAGTGGAAGTGGTTATGATAGCAGTGGGTATGATTGTAGTAGGTATAGTTGTAGTGGTTATAGTTGCCATGTCTTTTACAGCATCAGTGGTTAGAAGAGCACTAACCGTGGTTTCAGACATACCATCAGTGTTTGTGTTCTGTACTACATCTTCTACAACTTTCTTCACATTTTCAAGAACTGCCTCATTCCCATCTTTATCAGATACCAAAAATGTTTGATCTCCACTATCAACATCTTCTTCCATAGATACATTAACAGCATCCCCTGAATTTATGCCTTCATTCCTCCCCTGTTTGGATACAGCCTCCATATGCAGAGCTGGAGAGAAGTCCACCTTCTTTTTCAGTAGCTTCCTTAAAGCAGCAATCCCAGGCCTTTTCATCTTCTCCAAAACCAAAACCCTTGCTTCAAGCCTAATATTCTTTTCATGAAACCCAGCCAATTCCTTGAGATTCGAGATCGTCTCCTCCATCTTGGTACATTTAGCCGTCAATTCATTTAAGCGTTCAAGAATATCCTCCCCACTTCGACCTGTGTGAACTGGTCCGAGAGGTGGTTCATTGGAAAAGTCATCATGTACAAACTCAGAATCCGTCAATTCATGTTCAGTTTCCAACCTATCCTCATCACTTCGAGCTGTGTTAACTGCTCCGAGAGGTGAATCCTTGGATATAGAAAACATAGCATCAGACCGAGCCTGAACATCTATGCACCCTGTATTAGTCAAGTGGCTAGGGATTCCTCCACCTGTGTTGAGTTCCAAGGAACTCTCCACATTAGAAGTTGCCAAAGGTTGGGTCTTATTTATGTTTCCACTATCCCACCATCTAAGCATGTATCAGTAGTGAAAGCCCTTCCAATCATGTCACCTTCACCACCTGTGACAGCCTCATGAGCAACACCACTAGCACTAGCCTGAGGTAGCTCAGTGCCCTTCAATCTCCTAGTGAAAACAATTGTTGTATCAGTGGTTTGAGGTTGACTAGAAATGGGTTGAGATACACTATCAGCGTTTACAGATATTCTATCAGGGATTAGAGTTACATCAGCAGTGGTTTCAGTTGGTGCAGAATCCTCATCAAACTCATGATCAGTGGGCAAAGGAATCATATGAGGAAATAAAGGAACATCTATAATGTTGACATTTTGTGGCTGATTCCTCATATGTGCAAAAACCTTAGAAAGCATATGATTTACTTCATACTCCTGAGTATGCTCAACAGGCTCCTTTATTTGACATGCCACAATCAACTGAACAAACCTAGGATACAAATAGTATTTACCCTTTTTCCTAATGTTTTGAACTAGCCCCTCATAGATCATCTTAGACCAATTGAACTTTCTTCCATCAGACAAACAAATAATAGAAGTAGCAATTTTGGAAGGAAAGTCATTAAACCTTGTGGTCTTATTACTCATACACATCAATAAGGTGTGAATAAGAAACTTCCATTGTTTTGAAAACAAACTCTTAAAATATTGTACCTTATCACCTCGGTGGGTATAACCTAACCTTTCCAAACCGGCAACAATCTCAACATATGAAAGATTATCAACACCATCAGCATCATCAAACTTTAAAACATCCCTAATGATCTTCTCAGAAACAGAAATAGCATTCTCATCCACAACAGTGCGAAACACTTCTACTCCATCAACCTTTTCAAGCTTAGCATTCCTCCAGAACTGATGTATGTAGGCTTTAAAAATGGTTGGTGTAACAGTTAAAGCATAGTGAATAGGACTGTGAACAAGGAAATCAATCATTTGATGAAACCCTTCAGATCGATCATTCTTTGTGAGAGTAGCGACAAGGTTGTGTGAAGTGGAATACTTTTCAGCCATTGTGATGAATGATGGTTATGAGGTGGGTTTTGTGAATTATGCAAAGATAGATGATTAGGGTTAGGAGTGAGCGCCAAGTGAAGTAGTTTGAAGATCAAATAAATGATCCATCCGTGATTTGGGGGAAATAATATACTTTTGCAAAAGTTACCAAGCAGCCCCTGTAGTATCCAACTCTAACGTAATGCTATCCGCGGTTGCAGAACAGCTATTAGCGTTTAGACACAAACCATACGTGGATACATAGTAACACTTCAACCAAACTACCAAGAAGTATAGCAAGCAAATCTGTGTTATGATGAAAGAGATCTTACAAAAATATGAAGGATAGTTTTTTTTTTTTTTTTTTTTTTTTTAAACAAACATAAGCAGCTAACACACCAGCTCTTATGCACACACATCCTTCACACCTGCAAGACAAACACAAAACAAACACAGAGAAGAAGGTTATGATTATCACTGGTTAGTTTATACCATCAGCGGATCCAAATGACTTATCCACAGTTAGAACAGGTAAGTCAATATAGTCAACTTTTTGGATTAATATCAGTCCAATACCCAAGAATCTCATTAACTCCTCAACCACATTTAACCTGACCCTTATTTATTTCCAAAGTCCATTACTCTGCTTATATAAAGAACCCAAAACTCATATAACGCACACACCAAATAACATCAAAACCCTAATTACTCCAAAATCCATAATCAACTCCAATCACCATGTGGAACCCTAGTTGGAATAAACCAGAAGTTGTTGATCTAACAACCTCCTCTTCCTCATCATCATCAGATGTAGACACAAACCCATGGCAGTTTTACTTCCCTCCACAAGAAACAAGACCAATAAAATCCCCATTTCTTCCATCATCAGAAGATGATAGTGTGGTGAATCCAAGTGATGCATCTGAGGACTCTGATGACTCCTCAAAGAAGAGAACTTCAAACCCCCAACCTTCATCATCCCAACCCCAAACAAAACCACGAGCAAGAAACCCACCACTCCCAAACAACAGAGAGGTGGTTCTTGGTCTACCAGCACCAGGTTGTGGTGCTTCTTCACATATCGTAAGGGGGAAGGGAAAAAGTAAAATGGAATGATGCTTTTTGGTGAAACCAGCAGATGCAAGTATGATATGACTATGTCCTTTGTGCTTCATCCACTGTGGTCATCGTCATCATCTTCGTTTTCATCAATCCATCCTTCCCATTTTGATCCTTAGCTTCTTCGTCGTACTGGTCATGCATATGATAAATGCATATCCAGCAACTGGAAGGAACTATGTGAGCAAGAATAGTAGTAGGAAATCATGTATAGAAGTAGTCTTTTTAATTTGCACTTGAAGTTGCATTGTAAGCTGTAAACTGTAAACTGTTTTGAATGAATGAACAATGAACTTCAGTACTTCTTTTACTTCTATAATGATGTTTCTTGTATCTACAAAATGGTTAGTGAAAACAGGACAACTAGCAGTAGTTTGAACCAAACTATCAGTGGTTAGAAACAAAAATAGCAAAACTAAGATTACATAATAACAGTCCAATGCTTATACAAACTGATACAAAACAAGTTGAGAGTTTAGAAATTTATCATTCCAATGCTAACAACAAGGTACTGAAACCTTCCCACATCAAAAGCTTTGGTGAGAAGATCAGCAACATTGAAATCAGTATGGATTTTTACCATTTGAATCAACCTTTTCTCATTACAATCTCTAATAAAATGATGTCTTATCTCAATATGTTTAGTTCTAGAGTGTAAAACAGGATTTTTAATGATGTATATTGTACTGTTATTATCAATGTAAATCTTAGTATGCATAAAATTGTACCCAAAATCCAGCAATTGATTCTGAATCCATAGAACTTGACCACAGCAACTAGCAGCAGCCACATATTCAGCTTCAGTTGTAGAATTTGCCACAATAGTTTGCTTTTTACACTGCCATGAAATAAGTCTGCTTCCCAAAAACTGACATCCTCCAGTTGTAGACTTCCTATCCAAACTAGCACCAGCATAGTCACTATCTGTGTAGGCCACCAAGTCAAAAGGGGAATCCTTTGAGTACCAAAGGCCCAATTTAGGATGACCCTTAAGATACCTAAAGATTCTCTTAACAACATTCATGTGTGATGAATTAGGTGTAACTTGAAATCTTGCACAAACACATACTGAGAACATAATATCTGGCCTAGATGCAGTGAGATACATCAAAGATCCAATCATGGACCTGTACAACTTCTGATCAACTCTGGTACTTCCATCATCAGGTAGCAATGGTTTCTGAGTCTCCATTGGTGTACTAGCACTCTTCACATCCTGAAGCCCAAACTTCTTCAAAACATCTGCTACATACTTATCTTGACTAATGAAGATACCATCAGTCCTTTGTTGAACCTGTAGCCCCAAAAAGAAAGTGAGTTCTCCCATAGAACTCATCTGAAACTTATCATGCATAAGCTTCTCAAAATCTTTGCATAGCTCTTTATTGGTTGAGCCAAAGATGATGTCATCTACATAAACCTGAACCAATAAAATATCATCTTTGTGCTTCCTTATGAACAAAGTTTTATCAATCAGTCCTCTTTTAAACCCATTGTCCATCAAATAAGTGGACAGGCACTCATACCATGCCCTAGGAGCTTGATGCAAACCATACATAGCCTTCCTCACCCTGTAGACCTTGTCAGGATGATCAGGATCTTCAAAACCAGGAGGTTGACAAACATAAACCTCCTCATCAATTGTGCCATACAAAAATGCACTTTTAACATCCATTTGATACACAACAAAATTTTTGAATGAAGCATAAGCTAAAAACAATCTAATAGCCTCAATTTTTGCAACTAGAGCAAACACTTCATCATAATCCAAGCCTTCAGTTTGTGTGTATCCTTGAGCAACCAACCTTGACTTGTTCCTTACAACAATACCTCTTTCATCCCTTTTGTTTCTAAACACCCATTTTGTCCCAATTGCCCTCTTACCATTTGGAAGTTCTACCAATGTCCAAACCTCTTGAAGTTTGAACTGAAGAAGCTCCTCTTGCATTGATTCTACCCAGCCTTCTTCAGATAATGCTTCTTCAACTCTCTTGGGCTCCTTTTGAGACAGAAAACAAGCAAACAGGCAATTTTGCAGATCTTTATGACTGTTTCTTTTGTGAAGTGATCTTGCAAAGAACCCATAATCAGGAAAGGGTTCAGTGTTCTTAACCTTGCTTCTTGTTTGAACTGGAGTATTCAAATTTCCAAGTATTTGTTCCTTGGGATGAATCTTGTGAATCCTTGTTGAGGTAACATGACTTTCATGAATGACATGTTCCAAGTTAGTGAAATCAGCATTGAAGAAATCATCCATGTCTTCATCATCAGTAGGAGTATCAATTTCAATCAAAGCAGGCATATCAGGATCATGTGGATACTCCTCTTCACCATGTAATGGCTTTGCATGTGGTCCAAAGAAAATACTACTATCAGTACTTACATCCGGGATTTCACTTGTAATGACAGTGGTAGAAGTTGTTGGCTTAGTAGTGGTTGTATTAACTATATCTGTGCTTATGTTTGGCTTATCCGTGCTTGCAGACTGCTTTTTCTTCTTTTCAATTTCTTCTACCAACAATGAATTATCTTTCAATAACTCATCCTTATCTTGATGATGATCACCATTGCCTCCAGTATTCAAGACATCATCATCAGTGGGACCTTTCTTTTCAATGATGGGTGAGACAGAACTAGCTTCCACTTTTCAAACAAATAGAACTCTTGAGGAGAATCAGCTTCCTTAGAAATTGCTTCTGCACCAGAATTCTTTTGAGTACCTGCATCAACATTAGTGGAAGTTCCTGCAATGATAGGCTCATAATTCATAGATTTGGTTAGCATATCAATGTTAAACAGCCAGTCTGGTCCTTTGGTCTCAACACTAGGAGTCTTTTCACTGAATTAAACATGTAGATTTTTCTTCAACAATTCTAGTCCTCCTATTGTATACTCTAAAGGCTTTACGATTTGATGAATAGCCTAAAAAGTATCCATCATCAGCTTTTTCTTGAAACTTGCCTAGGTAGTCTATGGTATTCAAGATAGTAACAGGACACCCAAAAGGTTTTAGGAATGTTATCATTGGCTTCCTATCATGTAACAGCTCATAGGGGGTCTTGTTGTGAGGCTTCACTACCTTACTTCTATTCTGCACATAACATGCAGTGCCTACAACTTCAGCCCAAAAGGTAGTTGGTAAATTAGACTCTGACAACATAGTCCTAGCAGCCTCAATTAGTGTTCTATTTTTCCTTTCAGCCACACCATTTTGTTGTGGTGTTCTAGCAACACTAAACTGTCTTTCTATACCTTTATCTACACAAAACTGATTCATCACAACATTCTTAAACTCAGTTCCATTATCACATCTGATTATCTTTACTTTATGATTTACTAGATTTTCTACCTTAGTAATGAAACTCTTGAGAACTTCACTAGTTTCACTCTTAGATGTCAAAAAGTAAACCCAAGAAAATCTACTATAATCATCAGTGATAACTAGGCAATACTGCTTATGGTTCAAACTCTTGACAAAAGTAGGTCCAAATAAGTCCATATGAAGCATAAACAGTGGTTGTGAAATGGTGTTGACAGTTTTGGACTTACAAGAAGCTCTATGTTGTTTTCCTTTTTGACAGGCCACACACAGTTCCTTACACTCAAAAATCTTAGAAGGTAACCCTCTCACTAAGTTCCCTTTAACCAGTTTATTGATTGTTATGTAATTGAGGTGACCTAATCTTCTATGCCATAACTTAGACTCATCCACAGATGCTTTAGCAAACAAACAAGTTAAGGACCTATTAGGAATTACATCTTTAAGATCAAAACAATATATATTTCCTTCCCCTAAGTTGTATAAACTTCTCATCAGGCATCTTAAACTCAGGAGACAACACCACACACTCAGTTTCACCAAAAAGTACCCAGTTTTTCTTATCACACATTTGAGAAACACTGAATAAATTGTACTTAAGTCCCTGTACCAAGTAGACTTTTTCAAAGTCCAAATTCCCTGTTCTGATTGTGCCTCTTCCAAGTATCTTTCCTCCCTTAGGATCATTTCCAAATGACACATATCCTCCATCAAAAGCTTCAAAATCTTCCAGGTTGCTCCCATCCCAAGTCATGTGCCCAGAGCAACCACTATCAAAAACTCCTTTGTCTTTTAGCTCATCTTGTAGATTGCCCTGCACATGAAATTAAGCATTAGTTCCACCCAAGCCAATTGCGACTTGGGTGCTGCGTGCATCATATAATCAAATTTGTATAGGTCCATTGATGCACAGTTGACATGATGTAAAACCTTGGTCTTAGGTTTCTATTGCCAACTAGCTGAGGCCTTTGATTTCCAACCATGTCGTTATCACCTTTGGAATTTTTAAAACTTCTTTGTTATCTGTGGTGATTTTGGCTTATCTGGTTTGATTGCTTAGCCGTGTTTACACTTTGCTTAGCAGGTTGGAACCCATTTGGGAGAAGCAATCGACAATTTTGTATTCCCATTCCTCATTAACACTGCTCTAGGAATTGTTTTGTTAGGATGAGGGTTTGTTTTCTTTGAAAAGTTTTGGTGATTTACCCTCTTCCAATGATTCCACACTTGTGGTCTGTTTTTATAACAATTTCTCTGTAAGTGCTCAAAACTACCACAATTATAACAAGCTTTCTTGACACATTGAAACTCACTACCTAACCTATTAGATATTAGGCCATTAAAGTTTCTCTGATTGCCCCTAGGTATATCTTTTCATTTGGTCCCTAGGTACTTCCTTGTATTCTACCACTTTCTTAGTAATTTGAGCTCCAAATCTAGGTACAAGGTTAGCTTGTCTAGTATCAACTTTCTTAAGAGGTTCTAACTTTTCAGGCTGTGTTGATACTTTACTATTTTCCTCAGAACCTGATTCCCAATCTTCAATGATGGGAGCATCAGATGACGTATCAGAACTTATCTTAGGTGTTTCAGTCTTATTTATTCCTTCAACAGGTTTGTTAAAACTGAATTCACTACTAAATGACAGTTCTTTAGCAGGTGGTGCATGTTGCATAAGAGTGGGTGGTGGCATATTGTTGTATCCTATCCCAGAACCCTTTTTCATTAGATGACTCTCTATAGATTTATGAACCAGATCAGAAGCAAATTGTGTTTTAGCTACCCTAACAACATGTTTTTATTTTTCGTCTAGGGCCTTTTGTTTTGCACTCTCTGCTAGTTCAAGTTTCTCTTTAAGCATTTTAATCTCTCTATTTTTAAGATCAATTTCACCACCTAATATATTGATCTTATCTACATACTCAAACTCACATTTAATACAGTATTTAAGCTTCTCTTCCACACTCTCTAGACCAACTCTATAACCTAAGTTATCCATAGTTAGTCTTTCTACTTCTTTCCTCATACTCTCAGTGATAGCTTTTTGAGATTCTAAGTTATCATGACATGATTTAAAAGAACAAGTAGACTCATTAGATACCTCAAAATCTGAACCAGAAGATGAAGCATAAGCCATAAGAGCAAAGTTATGCTCTTTTGAAGCTTCACTAGCAAGAAAAGCTGCATTGGGTCCTTCTTCAATCTGATCACTCCAATCATAATCACCAAGACCATCTTGAGCCACCAATGCTGAAGAAGGAGCAGACTCTTCAGTGATCTTCTTAACACCTTCAATCCTCTTAGGAGCTCGACATTCCCTTGCAAAGTGAGCCTTCTTCTTGCAGTTAAAGCACTCCATCTTGCTTTTGTCGAAACCTGCTCTCCTTTGACCATCATACTTAACTTGTCTTCCAGTCCTCCTCAGAAACTTCCTTGCTTGGAGAGTCAACATTGCCATTTGCCATTGAAGATTAATCTCTTCCAGATCATCAGGATCAATTTGATCCAGATCTTGATTCAACACAGTAACACTAGTAGTTAAATCAACCAGAAAAGCACAAATTGCACCATCACTGACATTATCACTAACAGTGGTATTGTTTGCAATAGCCGTGGTTATACCATAGGCAGCAGTGGATACATCTTGTGGGCTCTTGTGATTAGTGGATACAAAAGCAATGTTTTGATTAGCAGAAGATGCATTAGCAAAGTTATTCTCAGACTCATAAACCTTCAAGTTGTTGAAGAGATTGTCTAGAGTCATCTTATCAAAGTCCACCTTATTTCTCCACACAATTGTATGAATAGCCCATTCAGATGATAAACTCCTAATGAACTTCAAATTAATATCTTCTTGAAGAACCTTATAATCTACTGACTTCAGTTGACTGATAAGTTTTTGAAGTCTATTGTATGTACCATCAATCTTATCTCCACTAAGAGCAGTGAAGGTTTCAAATTGATGCTTGAGCATATTCATCCTGGACTTCTTAGTGGCTTCATTACCAGCAAACCTTGTCTCAAGAGCATCCAGTAACTCTTTAGCAGATTCATATTGTTCAAAATCCAAAGCATAATCATTGGGTATTCCCATGGAGAGAATACTGTGAGCCTTGATCTCCAGCTTTCTTTTAGCCTTATCAATTTCACTAACAATGGTAATTTCTTTGCCATCCTCACCCTTCTTAGGAAGAGTGTCTCCCTTTTCAACGACATCCCAGAGAGCATAATCAATCATGCGAATGTATTGCCTCATTCGCATTCTCCAGATTTGATACTCACCATGCTTGAGCATGGGTACCTTTGAAGCAGTCACCATGTGAGTTTCGTCAGACATCTTATCTTCCTTGAACAAAACTTAACTTGACCTCTTCTTGATTACAGTTTCTAGATCACAAGCTCTGATACCACTTGTTGATCCCAGTTGAGCAAACGATCTAATATAGAAACTGACTTAGAATAAAAGCTTATTAAGTATTATGCAGAATTTAACACTTAATCTTAAGAAGAAGAACAGTTAACATTCAACACCTCAATATTATTTATTAATACGAATACTCTTACAGTATTAGGGTTTTGCAACCTTGAAGTGTATCGACTTTTAGATATAAAACTTACGTATATCTAACCTAACCTAGGACCTCCTTTTATAGACTAAGGAGTCCTTTACATAATACAATACGTAACTTACAAGATAAATATCTTTACCATATTTATCTAATACAATAAACTAAACCGACTATACAAAACACTAGCAGTGGTTACAATATATCATCCGTGGTTACACACTACTACTAGCCGTGGTTGTCTTTATCAGCGGGTACATTCTTCTGTCCGTGGTTATATCAAACTTGTCCGTGGTTCCAGTACTTAAAGTAATTCATTATTCAAGGAACCAAAAACCCAACAGGAATCATAACTAGGCTAGCACAAAAGGGTGCTTAGCCGCTCATATTAATCATGCAAATCAATTCAATATTCAAAGGTGCGAAATACATGAATTGAAAGTAAAAGAAATATAAAACGCTAAAGCTTATCGTAATGGAGTGACTTCTCCCTTGGAAACAGCTCCGTATGCTCCCCTAGACCTGCCTTGAGCTTTTTCCCACGTTCTCAGAGAGTTGTGTGTGGAATGGGATGATTAGAAATGCTGGAATTCATGGAGTATTTATAGGCCAGGTCTGGGTTACGGCGTAACCAATATAGGAGTTACGCCGTAACCTTCTATTCCGTCGTAAATGCATTAGATCTGCTAGTTACGGCGTAACCTAATAAATGGTTACGACGTAGTCTTCAATAAAAACGGTTATGTCGTAAGTGATGCAGTAGTTACGGCGTAAGTATCAGTGGCGTGGATCCTCATTTGACCTAATGTAGTTACGTTGTAACCTTTGGGAAGAGTTAGGCCATAACCTCTTGATAAGTTGGTATTCTGAGTCACGCAATAGTTACGGCGTAATGTGAGAGAGGAGTTACGCCGTAACTTCTTCAAAATATGCATACTGTGATGAATCTTTAGTAATGTTTCCATTTCTGCGTCTCTTTAGCTCCAATGCTCGTAATTTACCTGAAAGTGGTAAATAATGGAAAACAAGCGTAAATCCATATAAATGATATAAATAACGAGCATTATCGGGGGAAATTGACACTTAATATTCAGGATTATTTGATGTTATCAAATATCCCCCCACTTGAACTCTACTTGCCCTCAAGTAGACCTTATTAGATAGATTCCTAAAAAGATATCTCCCAAAACCTGGAAAATATGAGTTTACAAATCCCTTATGCTAGAATAAAACAAAGCCGAACACCTCACGAAAGGGGAACAAACACTCAAATCTCTCAACTATTCTAAGTGTCAATTTCGGGGTGATCACTCAATCGCACAGTCATAGCATCTATTCTATCATAAGCTTGGAGGTTACAGAAATATCCACCACTAGAGTTAAGGGCTAAACAATTCTCGAAGGCAATATGGGTAGACACGACAAAGGTTAAGGGGTGACTCGTCATTACTAACATGTCACGGCAAAGTGGACAAAATCAATTATACATGACCAAATCCATGGCCAAGACACCAAAGATTGCTCACTACATCACCTAGACATGCTTCATGACTAAAGGGTAGGATAAGACATGGGATATATAATTGGTGTAAAATGAAAAACAAACAGGTAGTCTAAATCTATAACCAAGTCATCACTACTTACCGTCCGCCCAAAGTTCAAGTTTAGAAGTCTAGAAACCGGATCATGAAATACAACGTAGATGTGTCATTAAAGGACATCGTGATAGGCACACCACATTTTCTTCTTTTGTTGGCAAAACTACCAACTCCAATCTTCAAATGTGACCGAGGTGTCCTCCTCGATACTAATCAATAATGCTCAAACTATAGTGCTTATAACAACGCACTTTACAATATCATAACTCAATCTCTTTTTTTTTTTTTGAATCATAACATAATAACATAACATCCCCCCACTTGAGATGAACCAAGGGAATTCGGGGGGTCTTCAATGATCTTCATAAATGTTGTCGATGAAAGCGTGATTTCCAAACCTTTCACTCGAACCTTGAACTTAGGCAAATGATGACTTCCCAATCACAAATAAAGACTACAGGGTAGGCTAAGGTGTATAGGTGTAACGAAACAATATATTGGGTTGACAAAATGAAAGGAATGGCTCAGAAGGGTGTATCTAGGGAAGTTGAAAAGTCGAGGTGACTAATTGATAGACTTACAATGGTAGGCTGTTTGGGTGATAATTCTATAATATTGCCTTCTAAAACTGAAAAGTCCAAATACATCGAGCTAACTCAACATACCTCGTCTATGGTCTCGAAATGATGCAAAGGCCAAGTTCTAAAGTTTACAAGCTACCGGCACACTCATAATTTGGTGGATTTAGGGTAAAATATTGGAAATGGATAAGGCTAATCTCACATGTAATGTCAAGGGTTGTATGTGCTCGGCTAAGGTCTAATCGAGTTAGGTTCGGAAAAACATGTCAAAATTTTAAAAATGGCATAATTTTTTAAAATAAACTAGAAAAATGAGGGCGAAATAAAGTTCAAGAGATAATTCTACTCCCGTCCCCCCACTTGAATTGTACAAAGTCCCTTTTGTACTAGGCATTAAAATAAAGGAGAAGAGAAAGATAGAAATTTGAGCGAGAACCTCCCTGAAATTTGCTCCAAAAAGAAGAAGGCCCACGAAAAAGAACCGTGGCTTCGTTTAAGCGTCATGAACAAACTTCAATCCCTGAAATCACAATACCGACAAGCATAATTCTAAAAAGAAAAAAAAATGAAAAACAACCTAACTCACTTTCGTAGGAATCACGGTTGCATTTAGCGTATGCAACAAGCCTTTTAAACCACTTGGTGTCCCAAGTGGACGAGTGAAGTCTCGTGAGGGTTTACAGGGAACATACCTACAAAGTTCATTTAAAAACTAATACAAGGTTACTGTGTTTTAAAATGAAAGAATTAAAGCAGAGGAAAGTTACGTCGTAACTTCTATGAGGGAGCTACGCCGTAACTGGCAAAACATGGTATGAGCTGTAAAAGCGAGTAGTTATGGCGTAACCACTGAGATGGAATTATGCCATAATTGTTTATGCGTCAAGAGTTCTGCTGCTAAAACGTTGGTTACGGCGTAATCACCATGATGAGTTACGCCGTAACTCTGTTCAGATCAGAAACTGCAGCAGCAAATAGTTCCTCGTTTCCTGCAAAAATGGTTAGAAAACGCAAAACCCAACAGAAAGGAAATAAAAACAAAAGAAAGGGATAATTCGGGTTGTCTCCCGAAAGAGCACTTTTCTTTTTTAATGAGTATTTAAGTTAGACTCAGAGCCGCGGGGCTCCTATGGGGGTCTTTGAATATCCCCGACTTCCATCATTCGTTGGTATTCATTCATCCAATTATCAAGCCTTTTTTTCCTTGTAGAATTATTAAGTCCAATTGTTCCCAACTTACGTGAAAGCCATTTATCACATGATTTTCCTTGGTCATCATCTTTAGTAATATAATCAGTAATGCTGATGCTGGATCTTGTTCCGCCTATGGTGTCAGTGAGATGATTGCACCCATACCGCTTAACAAGTTCCTTAATAAATTTCGAGCTTCCAAGTTTTTATCTGTACCAATCTTCCAATGTTAATTCAACATCATGTTTCTCTCCCTTATGAGGGTAAATCCAGTCATCCGCTTTTCTTTCACATTTTTGAGGACGAGTAAACGGCGGCCATACTGATTCGCATTCTTTGGTTGACATCGAGTTGCAAAAAGGTTTGTTTGGATTCAGAGTTTCCTCAATGCTTCGGATAATTTCATCCTGTTTCTGCTTACAATGATCAATACTTTTTTCACGATTACCAATAATAGGTTTAGAGTGTAGAGTGGGATTCAGCGATTGAACATTAACAATATTATTAGAATTTTCAGTTTTTGGATTTAAAGGCTCTTTCATACTAAAAGTTATTCGTTCATTCTCAGTCCCCAAGGAAATTTGTTTTTCAAAAACCATAATTTGAGCCCTACAAGTGGCCAGAAAAGGTCTTCCAATAATCAAATTGTAAGCCTCCCACTTTCTCATGTCAATAACTACAAAATCGGTGGGGAAGAAAAATTTTCCAATTTTTAAAAGCACATTGTTCACAATTCCCCTCGGTACAGCCTTAGAGGAATCAGCCATTTCAATCATAATAGTTGTTTCTTTTAAATTGGTAAGTTTGATTTTTTCAAACAAAGTGGTAGAGATAAGGTTAACCCCGGCCCCTAAATCAGCTAATGCGGGAATTTTAATGTTACCAATAGTGCAAGGGAGAAGAAAACTTTCCTGGTATTGCAGCTTTTCAGGAAGTTGGCTTGGCAGGAACTCGTCGTCATCTGCTTTATCATCCTCTCTTAGGTAGTTAATCCCGGAGAGATCATTAGTGATAGAGGATGTACATTGTTCCTTTTTTGCTTTATCTTGCGCAAATATGGCCTTGCAGGAGGTGGCTTTAGCATTACTTGTTTCAAGGTTCTTAGCCATTTGCCCAATTTGTGTTTCGAGGTTCTTAATTGCAGCATCTTGGTTACATAGGTTCACATTGGTGTCCTCCTTTATTTTGATCATCCATTCCTTGAGTCTATCTCCCTTTTTTGCAGATTCTTCGATGTGCCGGTGCATTATTTCTTCAAGGCTAGGTTTAGGAGGATTATTGTTGATTCTAGTGTAGAACCAAGGGGATTTTTCACGATACCTAGGTCCGTAATTATTGTAGCTGTTGAAAGGGAATTCTTTTCCATAGTTCACTTCTCCGATCCTTTTAACTTCTTCATTGGAGGAACATTCTTTAGAAGGACGAGTCCCATCTCGCTCAACTTGAATGGAATGCACATTTTCTTTGAGCTTCTTCATTTCTCTTCCAAGGCTTTCTAATTTGTTGTTTATCGCTGCAAGGCCTTCTATATCATCACTCTTACTTCGGTTACTTCCTCCATTGTGCCATTTGTGAGAGTGGTCTGCCATTCTTCGAATAGTTTCAAAAGCCATAGTGGGTGTCAAACTAGGAATCGGTCCTTGAGAATCAATCATTTGTCTTGAAGAGATGCTCAGTCCTTTGTAGAAGACGTTCACCTTTTGTTGGCTGTTGAGATCATGAGTAGGGCACTTGTATAACAATTCGTTGTATCTTTCCCAAGCTTGGTACACTGTTTCACCACCCTCTTGCTTGAAGTTATGAATTTCTTCCAATTGCTTGGCCGTCTTCGAAGGAGGACAATATCTCTGAATGAAATACTTTTTTAAGGTAGGCGAAGTGCTGACAGTCCCTGCAGGCAATCGATCTACCCATCTTTTCGCAGCTCCCGTAAGAGAAATAGGGAAAACTCGTAACATTATAGCATCGTGTGAGACTCTGGGAATTTTAAATAGGCTGACAATGTATTCGACATTGTCTACATGTTCATAGGCATCATCGGTTATACTTCTAGAGAAAGGATTTGCACTTAATTCTCTCATGAATTGAGGTTTGATTTCGAATTGAGCATCTTCTGCAATGGCTAGCCTAACAATCCCTGGTCCTTGTTCTTCTCTTGTCAACGCCAAATATTCCTCAAGAGTGAGGTTATCGATGTTAATAGCTTCCATGGTACCTGAAATCTAGAAATATGATCATGAGAAAAGTTTAAAATGAAATGAAAGACTTAATATAAATCCTAATATAACTCCCCGGCAGCGGCGCCAAAAACTTGATGCAGGTTTTACTGACCAGGTCTTATTATTTATAGTGTCTCGCTATACCTATGGTCTACCCTAATGCACTAACGGGCAGCGTACCCAGTCGCGTGTAGTGTAGTAAATAGTAAAGCTGAGGTCGTCCCAAGAGCTATGTGTGTTGGATTATTACTAAGTCTAGTGTCACAGAATAATAATTATTTCGATAGGGAATTAATTAATTAAACTACTAATGCAGAATAAAATCAAGTAAATGGGAAAAGAGAGATCAATATAGGAATAGTGGTGCTAACCTAGTCAATCCTCCTAGCTAGTTATGTCTACGTCTACCTACTTCCAATTACTTCAGGTGGGGTCAAATTCGAGAGGAAAGCATTTGGTCAATTCGCCCTAACCTATCAGCAAAGATGCCACCACAGGAGAAATCAGGCGCACCATCATAAGTCCTGTTGTTCATGGTCCCCTAAGCCAAGTCATTAAGTACCGCTACATGCTAGATTCTAAATAGTGAGTGCCCGGCCGTTAGGAACTTAGACACTACACCCCTCAATTCTTAAGTTCATCCAAACGATAGGTGATCAGTTGGTCAAATCGCACAAGTAGAAAGGGTCGTTAGTTGGTCATATCTTACCCTTCCCGTCTCAGTCCGCTCACCTAGGGTCAGTTGGTCATATCTCCTAGGAAATTGGCCTCTACCGCCATTCAAAACTACCAAATCAAGGGTGACTACCAAAGAACTATGCATGCATACACTTAGAAATAATTGTACGAAAGTAAAGGTAAACGCAAACAAAAAAATGAAGGAATCATAACTAGGATAGCACCAAAGGGTGCTTAGCCGCTCATATTAATCATGCAAATCAATTCAATATTCAAAGGTACGAAATACATGAATTGAAAGTAAAAGAAATATAAAACGCTAAAGCTTATCGTAATGGAGTGACTTCTCCCTTGGAAACAACTCCGTATGCTCCCCTAGACCTGCCTTGAGCTTTTTCCCACATTCTCAGAGAGTTGTGTGTGGAATGGGATGATTACAAATGCTGGAATTCGTGGGGTATTTATAGGCCAGGTCTGGGTTACGGCGTAACCAATATAGAAGTTACGCTGTAAGCTTCTATTTCGTCATAAATGCACTAGATCTGCTAGTTACGCCGTAACCTAATAAATGGTTACGCCGTAGTCTTCAATAAACATGGTTATGTCGTAAGTGATGCAGTAGTTATGGCGTAAGTATCAGCGGCGTGGATCCTCATTTGACCTAATGTAGTTATGTCGTAACCTTTGGGAAGAGTTACGCCGTAACCTCTTGATAAGTTGGTATTCTGAGTCACGCAATAGTTACGGTGTAATGTGAGAGAGGAGTTACGCCGTAACTTCTTCAAAATATGCATACTGTGATGAATCTTTAGTAATGTTTCCATTTCCGCGTCTCTTGAGCTCCAATGCTCATAATTTACCTGAAAGTGGAAAACAATGGAAAACAAGCGTAAATCCATATAAATGATATAAATAACGAGCATTATCGGGGGAAATTGACACTTAATATTCAGCATTATTTGATGTTATCAATTCTTTAAATTGCCTTTCATACTTGTAAAAATATAGTTTGACCAATTAAAAATCCTATCATTGGCTAGACAAACCAAAGGGTAAGCCATTGTCGAACTGAATTGTTCATAAGAGGTTTTCTTAGGACTTAGACAATGTAAAAGAGTATGTATAAAAAATCTCCAATGAGGACAGAAACCACTCTTTTTGAAAGTAGCCTTTTTGTCAGTGGTATCATACCCCATGGATGAAAGATGTATATGAATTTCTGGCATAGGTAATGTGATGATACCATTGAGATCATCCAATTGGAGAATTCTCCTCAAGGATGCCTCAGTAACATCAATAGTTACCCCATCTACAGTGGCTCTAAGAGCATCCACTGTTTCATGTGTATCTTTATTTTCAATTGTTATGGACTGAATAGAGGTCCAAAACTGTTTGATTTGAGAGATATAGATTGTGGGATTAAGAAGTAAAGCATACCTTATATGGGTAGTGTTAAGAAAGTCCACAATCTGATGAAAAACAGGGCCACTCTTCTCGTTTGACTTTTCCAAATAGGCCATTTGGTTGTGCTCATCTGCAAAGGTGATTGGTGCCATAAAATCTTTTGATGAAAAATATATTATGTCAGTAAGAATTGAATAAATAACTCGCCAATTGAAAAAGAAAGATATATAGGGATAGGGTTTAACAGTTTTGCGCAACAAAGAGTATCTCAGGAAAAGATTTATCTTTAGAGGATAAATAGCAATTAGGTAAGTAGATAATCTTCTAAAAATTTACCCTATATATATATATATATATATGGAAAGAAATTTCTCTTCAACGGCTAGTAAAAAATTTGTTACTGACACAACAGTTGTAACGGCTAGATCAACAGTGGTAAAAATAACACTGTCATTGGAAACTGTAAACTAGCAGTGGTAATTTTTCACAAAAATTTTCAAAGAGCAGTGTTAAAGAAAAACATATGAAAATTGGACTGCTCTTTATCATAGTTTTTAGCAAACTACCAGCT
Source organism: Chrysanthemum makinoi (assembly GCA_910596185.1). Lineage (NCBI taxonomy): Eukaryota > Viridiplantae > Streptophyta > Magnoliopsida > Asterales > Asteraceae > Chrysanthemum > Chrysanthemum makinoi. Next base: position 236,470,258 of record OU343223.1, on the reverse strand, counting down.
ATCAACGGATTTGATATGTCTTTACCATGAGCCGTTTGCTATGGACTAGCCAACTCTTAATCATAGAGAATATGGTGAGTTGATAACCATATAGTTTTTGGTAAACTATCAACCATAAACGGATTTTTTTAGCCTTTACTAGTAGCCGTTTGCTCTGGACTAGTTGATTCTTATGTGGATTAGACATGGTGAATCAATAACCATTTGTTGTGTGTCTCAGTTACACAACTTTTAAGATCAACTCACATGTTTTTGCTTGGTTATGAACCTGCAAGTGTTAGTATAGTACAAAGAATATGCATAACTGACTTGTTTTAATACAATATCTTCCCAAAGTCAATCCAATAATATCTATATTTACTTACCAAAATAGGTAAACGAAAATATCTTCTTAAATTAAACCTTTTGATTGACTTTTCCTATATAAAGTGATTTGACTCTGCATAATCTGTATCAAAACACATTCGTACCAGCACAAGAACCCTAAAAATCGCCATGAGCAATCTTCCAGACATCATTGACATCTCTTCAGATTCCTCCTCTGACATAGAGATATCAGAGTGGGAATACATTCCATGCTATTCCACTAGCTCCTCTTCCAAGGAGCCAACTAAGAAGACTATGAAGCCTGTTGCCAAGCGTGCACTTTCTCTTGAGTTCTACTCCAGCTCATCAGATGATGATGATGATGATGAAAGCTATGCCTTGTCCAAGAAGTTATCAAGTGCTCTGTCAAAGGCTTTGGGAACAGCTATCTCCAACATGAAGAAAATCGCCATACCAGATAAACCTATAAGACCACCAAGGCCTCCTCCACAAGTTCTTGGTCTTGCTTGTCCAAGAATGCAGTCAACCTTTGAGAACAAGAGGAAGAGAGCACAGAAGAACAAGCATGACTATTAGGGCAAGGGCAAGAAGCCAATGGAGTAGCTGGTGTAGAATGTAGGGATGTAGGATGTGTTAGGTTGTTGTCTTTTGTGTTTTGTTTGTGGTTGGAAGCACTCCATCTTTGAATGTAATGAATCTTCTTCATGAATGAAATAAAGTTTCTTTGTTTTACTTTTTCCACTGTGAGAGTAACTTTTACCACTGCTTGCATTATGGTTTCCACTGTTAGCCTTATTTTCTGCATAAAAATCAGTGGACAAACAAAAAATACAAGCACTAAACAACAACAACTCCAATGCATACAAGTAGTCCTTCAAACCTGCATATCACAAACATAGACCAAACACAGAAAGCATTGTTAAGGTTAGAAGTGATTAGTAAATAACTCGAAGTGAATAAAATTTTTGCTGGCAGTGGTTAAAACAGTGCAAAACCACCCAGTCAACAAGTCAACTACAAGTTATTTATCATGCCACCAAAGTCAAAGACTTCATTTACTCCTCAACAACTTACACCTTCCCCATATTAACTTACTGAATCCAGCTTAACATGTATTAAAGAACCAATAACACACAAGCCACTCATATCACACATACTCCAAAAACATTTCTCTCTCAAAAACTTACTTCTCTCTTGTTGGAATCACTCCTAAACCTTATTCAAGTGTCAGTTACTCATATGTAATAGTTAGCTTATTATGGCCTTTATGTTTGTTATTAGCCTTAAGCTTATGTAGAAGGCCCATGAGCTTAGGCCCAAGCCCATAGGAGAAAGGAAGGGACTAGGAGTGTTGCCCTAGCTTCCCTCCTATAAATACTATGTAATAACCCTCACTTGAGGGTTGGTTGTTCAAGTTTTTTCTTTCACTCATGCCCTACGCATAACCGGTCATAAGCATATCGTGTGTGTGTGTTTGGATACTTGTCCAATCGCCTCTCTATCTTTCTTGTAAGCTTGTGTTGTAAAACTAGTGACCTAACAGTGGTATCAATCGCCAAATAGTTGGGTTAACACTTTCGTTTTTGAAGTATTTGTTTTAGGTCTTACGCGTAAAAGTAGTTACCACTTTGGATCGCTTAAAAACTCGTTTTTTACACTTTTTAATCCAAGATTCTTGTACTTTCAACGTTTTAAGGTGTTAAAATACTTGTTTTTGGCAAAAAGTTTCAATCTTTACATGTGGATCTAAGTTTTTAAGCTTGTTTTTGTTCGTGGGTGAAGTTCTACGCGTAACCCGTTTAGCTATTTTGGTTCATCAAGGTTCACACTTTTGTGTTATTTTGGTACTATTAACGCTATTCCATAACAAAAATCTGGTTTAGAAACACATTTGGGCATCTTCATTTTTACGAGTAAGTCTACGCGTAAGAAAACCCTAATCTTACGCGTAACTTTTTCCTTGGTTTGATCTTCGTTTTCGTGGTTTACTCCATGTTTTCTTGCTTGGATAAGCCTGAAAATACGTCGACTTTGGATATCTTTTGCACTGTGAAGTGTAAAAGATCACTTGGGATAAAACCTTAAAATTACGCATAAGCATAAAGCTTACGCGTAGAAATCCTACGCATAAGATTCATCTTACGCCTAAGCCTAGTCTTACGCCTAAGATAATCCTACGCCTAACTTTCTACGCCTAACTTTGTGTCTACGCATAACTTTAGCGTCTTTTTCCTACTTACGCGTAAGCTAAATCTACGCGTAACTCTTCCTTGTTACGCGTAACTTTGGTGTTTTTACGCATAAGTGCTACTTGACTATTGTGATTTCTACACCTAAGGATACTTCATCAACAAAGGTTCATTCGACTACAAAGATCTATTTTTACCAACACAAGTTTATCAACATGTCACAACCACCATACTCTAACTATTTCCCTTACACTTATTCTCAACGTCAACAATAACTAACTCCACAACATCAACAATGGAATCAACAACAAGCAATTTATCAACAACATACTCCACAACTTGCTGCAATTCCACAACCTCAAAGGGTTCAACCACCACCAAGTCTTCAAGTTCAACCCTACACAACCGAATTCAATCAACATCCATCAAGGAACTCTATGAAGGAACCCACTTGGTTTTCAAAGATGTGTGAAGCTTTAAGTAGCCAATAATCAATTCATGAGGCTGGATCACTTGATAGACCTCCAATGCTCACTCCAGGAAACTACGATCAATGGGTGATAAGGTTCTTTAGGTTTTGTGATCTGAAGAAGCCACATGGAAAGTTCTTAAAGAAGGTTATCTTGGAAGGTCCATTTCAGATGCCTACTGTTATCGTACCCGCCGATCCTAATGCTATTCCTCCAAGAGATGAACAAACGAACATTGCTATCATTTTTGCGACTTGAATCCTCAAGAGCTTCTACACTATGAAGCTGATGAACTTGCAATGCAATACATCCTCTTAGGATTACCTAACCCAATTCTTCAAAGTGTTGATGCTCAAAAGACTGCAAAGAAATGTGGGATCATATTCATCTTCTTATGGAAGGATCTGTACTCAATCGGGAGGATTTGGAATCCAAAATTTACTTGGCTTATGAACACTTCTTGATTGAACCTGGAGAGACACTAGAGTCTTATCATCATCGATTTTCAGACATCATCAATGATTTGGATAAACACAACATCATCATGCCAAGAATTGTAGTGAATACTAAGTTCCTGAGTAGTCTTGGTTCTGAATGGGAGAAGTATGTCATTTTCCTCCGTCAAGCGAAGAATTTACATCAGTCTACATATGGATTGTTGTACGATTACTTGAAACCTCATGAAAAGGAAGTTGATAGGGAAAGGATTCTCCGTGCTCAAATTGCTCCACCGACACATCCGAAAAATCAACAACTTGCCTTATATGCTCAAAATAGTTATTCTCCTCAACCAGCAACTCAACCAACTGCTACAATCACACCATATGATCCTTCACAGCCTCAATCTCAACAAACTCAATTGGTTCCATACAACAACAACAATGCTCAAGCACTTGTCGTGATGCTAATGAGGAATCGATCCGTTTGAAGCACTGAAACAAGGATTTGCTATGATTGCTAATGCCTTTAGCCGTTATACCAACAAATCCAACAACCGTATTTGTTCCTCATCTAATACAAGGAATCAAGCTGTTGTGAACAATGGATGAGTTGAAGTTCAGAATCGTGGTTATGGTCGTCCGATGGGCGGTGGTCAAGGGTTTAATGTTGTGGGTAGGAATAACAATCGAGCTCCAGTGGTGGAACAAGGAAATGCTCAGAATGGGTTGAATGGTCTTCGATGCTACAACTGCAATGAGAAGGGACACTGGCTAATGCATGCCCAAAGCCAAGGACTAGGGGCAGTGCTTATTTCAAAGAGGCTCTTCTTTTGGCTCTTAAGGATGAAGCTGGTGGAACTCTCACGGACAAAGAACAGAGCTTTATGGCAAATGCAGACTCAGATGATGATATGGAGGACTTGCGTGCCAATGCAACTTTGTTATGTTGATGGCTAATATGCATGAATTACACATGAGTGACACAGGGCCCGGTGTATGACACCGATGGCTTGTCTCAGGTCCCCGAACAAACCATATTTATCTCTGATCTCATATCTCCGCCAACATCTGAATCCGGCAAGGCTCGGAATGTTCAAAATGCGCCATCCACATCTCATTCCGACGATTTTCAACTAGACCCCGTAGTTATATTTGACGATAAAGATGACCAAATGGTTTCCCTTGATAATCAAATTGACTCCGTGGTTATACTTGAGGATCTCAGAAATGATCATGTTGAGACTCACGTTGAACACGCCGAACTTTTGCCTCATCCGGATTTTGCTCGTTTAATACAAGACCAACAGACCATAGTGGAAAAATGTCATGCCATTAATCGGGACTTGAAAAGCAAAAATGCACTGTTAACCAAGGATTTTGAATGTTTACAAAAGCAACTCAACTTTTTCAAAACTCAAGAAAACGTGAAAACGGTTTTGAAGCAGCCTTTGCCAAATCTCATCAAAACGAAAAATATTTAGAGAGACAGATGCTGATCTAGCGCTTCGAAGAATGCTTTGTTGTCTGAAATAGAACAACTGAAACATGAACATAAAAAGCAAATTAACGCCTCACCTTGGAAAATCAAAAAGCTAAGGCTGAGTTGTTAACTTGTCATAAAAAGTTCTCTGCATACAAAAAGCATTCAACGAAACGAATAGATGATCATCTTGAAGAAATCATCGGCTTGCAAAACAAACTTAAAGAGTTTAAAACTGTTGTTTACAAACATGGCGAAGTCGGTCACGCCATTGAAAAGTTTACTTTAAAACCCAATCCAAATGGATATGGACCGAATCTTGCTTATTACAAACCTAAGCTTTCAACCAAAGCATTCAAACCAAATCCTCGAAGTTTCCATTGGTCACGAATATAAAATTGATGATTATGTTATGAGTGTTGTTGAATATCATCGTCAAGAGGAATTAGATGCATAAGACGAGAGTCGATCAAAATTAGAAAAGTTGTTTACAACAAACCTTTTAACTATTCAAAAGCGGTCACTTTCGTCACACCAACGGATTCTTCTAACACACCAAGGATTATCATAAAACGTCTGAGTCTTCTAATGATTAATCCCAAACCGATTATGCACAAACTTATGGTCCTTTACCTTCCATCGGTGAAGTAAACTCAAAACCTGAAAATCGCAAAATTCTCAGATATTTTGACATTTTCATGGTTGACCTCAAAACTTTACAACATGAGATAGAATATCATTCTGAAATCAAAGTTCAACATTTTCAATCGCCTCTAGGACGAGAACAAAGAGACATTTTTCAGAAAAATCTTTTACCAAATGTTAAAAATTTGAAAAGTTGTGCATTGTCTTGGGAAAGGGACTTTCATAAGGAACTTGGATTAATGAAGGTCGTTTTAGAGAAAACAGAAACATCTATTTCTAACACTAAACGTAAAAAGAAACTGTTGAGAAAAGATGTTGATCGACTCTTGGAAGATGTCATCCGTGCTGATGTCCATAATGTTGTGTTATTGAATTCTTTGTCATATGCATTTGATTATATCTCTGCGATCGTTTATTCGTGGTAAATGTTGAGAACACGATAATGTGCTTGATCGAGTCCTTAACTGTAGAAAACAAACGATTGTCAAACGAACTTTCAAATGCAATACGTCGTCTTAATTGGTGTCAAAAAGATATTCACGATCAACAACTTGCTTTTCAACACAAAATCACCCGCCATTGCGTGCAAAATCTTCTGATCCTAAAATTGAGCAACTGGATGATCAAAACGAGTCTTTTAAGTGTCAAATCTCAAAATATGAACAAGAACTTGTAAAAGTTAAAAAGAAATATGGTGTCATATTTGATTTACTCAAAAGACTCGTGATGAAGCATCAAATGAACTTGATCATTATCTTGCACACACTAAAGAAGTTATGCATTTTGTTTGGAAATGTTCGGTATGAAAATCAAGATCTGATTCACACTATCTTCAAGTTAAGAGAAATGTTAGGAAAGTATGAACAACTTCCGCCTAACCGTGATTAAGAGAATAGAACCAGTAACACTTAGTAATCGTGAACCTAGAATCCCTACTGCCAAATCACAAGTTGCTAACGTGCTTCCTTCTACTCAAACAGGAATAGTTGCGTCTTTTCCAAACGTCCGCACTTCACAGCCTAGGAGCACTACATCGAAGAATAGGAAGTTGCGACCTAAGAAAAGATCAATAAGGAATGCTAAAGTAGAAGAACACCCTAGGACTATGAATAAGACTCACGTTGCTTCCACCATAGATATTGCATCTGGCAAATGTAATAGAAATAGTGATGTAATGAATGCTAAACCATTAAGCACTTTTGATATTCAGTCCGATGCACCTTGTGTTATTTGTCGTAAAAGTATGAATTCTGATTGTCATGATAAATGTGTTTCTAAAGCTATCATCTCTCGTTTAAGGAATCCTAAGAACCGGAATACCTCTAGGCCCACTAATCTTTCTAAGTCTTTGCTTGGTAGACCGCCCTCTTTAGATTCTAAGAAACGCTTTGATGTCCCTGTAACTCCGGTTTCACCTCCTAGGAATGTAGTACCACCTAGTGCATTCACTAAGACAAAAGAAAATACTAGTTGGAGATGGCAGAAATGGATATATAACACACTAGGATTTAAATGGATACCTAAAGCTATTGATGTGTGTATATCTACTATAATTGCTATGGAACCCTCTAACATTTCGGGTTCCACATCTACTTCTATTCCATCCGTGTTATCGCCCTGCATGTGTAATGCAGGTGATACAGAACATCCTTTGGATTGTTGATAGCGGATGTTCCCGACACATGACAAGCAACCTTAAACTGTTATCAAACTTTATTGCAAAGTTCATTGGCACTGTCTGATTCGGGAATGATCACTTCGCAGCTATCATGGGCTACGGAGACTATATCAATGGGAACATCGAAATTAGCAGGGTTTATTATGTGGAAGGCCTCGGTCACAATCTGTTTTCAGAGGCGGTTTTGTGATGGAGATTTGGAGGTTGCTTTGGGAGAAAACTTGTTTCATTCGTGATCTACAAGGAAACGACCTTATGTCCGGCTCGCGTAATTCCAGTCTTTACACTATCTCTATGCAAGACATGGTTGCTTCTTCTCCCATCTGCTTACTTTCAAAGGCAACATCAACAAAATCCGGGCTATGGCACCGTCGTCTCTCACATCTAAACTTTCAAACCATCACCAACCTTGCTCGACACAAACTAGTTGAAGGACTCCCTTTTGGTATTCTAAAGATCACCTATGCTCAGCTTGTGAACAAGGAAAAGCACTCGTGCTCATTTTCCTTCAAAGGTGGAACACAGCTCTCAGCATGTGCTTCATCTTCTTCACATGGATTTGTGTGGCCCGATGCGCGTGCAAACGATCAATGGCAAACGCTACATCTTAGTAATTGTTGATGACTATTCACGCTGGACTTGGGTCTACTTTCTTCAAGCAAAGACCAAGCTCCACAGATGATCATCACCTTTCTCACGAAAATACAAGTTCAGCTACGCAACACCGTTCAATAATCGAACAGATAGAGGCACTGAATTAGTTAATCAAACTCTTCGTGAATTTTATGAGAAAGTGGGAATTCAGCATCATACATCTATTGCACGCATACACCGAACAAAACGGAGTTTTTGAAAGACGAAACCGAACGTTAGTGGAAGCTGCAAGAACAATGTTAATCAATGCTAAACTTCCAGATTACTTATGGACAGAAGCTGTATCTACTGTATGCTATACTCAAAACCGTTCTATGATTACAAAACGCCACAACAAAACACCTTTTGAGCTTGTCCACAACAGAAAACCGAATCTCAAACACTTTCATGTATTTGGATCTCTTTGCTATCCGAATAATGATCGTGATGACTTTGGAAAGCTCAAAGCCAAAGGTGACATTGGAGTCTTTATAGGATATTGTGATAATTCTAAAGGTTTCCGAATCTAGAATCGTCGAACAAAGGAGGTTATGGAAACGATTCATGCTCATTTTGATGAACTTACGGAAATGGCTTCGGAGTATAACAACTTGGAACCCGACACAACCGCTTAAACTTCCCCAAACCCCATCATCACCAACAAAGCCCCGCTTACTCGTCAACAAATGGAAAGGTTATTTGCTCCGCTGTTCAGTGACGATATTGATGAACGTGCTGTGTATCCGCGTTGTTTCCGCTGCCAACCCGATAATACTCTTATACCCGATACACCTGCTACAACAACTACGGTTGAAGAAGCACCACCAGTTGACTCCAACACAATGGTTGAACAAACCGCTTCCAACAATGATGAACCGGCTGATGATGTTCTGAATGAAGTACCCCACCTGCAGATTTTGATCCAAATGCGTTCTTTAACCCGTTTGCTAATGAGACTGCTGCACCGGATGTCGCAGAATCTTCAACAAGCCATTTGAATCCTCAAAATCCGCACAATGTATACCAACATCAACCCTCCACACATAGATGGACAAAGACCATCCTCTGGAAAACATTATTGGCAACCCGAATCAACCAGTCGTTACGAGACAACGTCTTCACACGACGGTGAACATTGCATTTATGCACTCACCGCACTGCCAATTGAACCTAAAACATCAAAGACGCAATGACAAAAGACGATTGAATCCATGCAAGAAGAACTCAACCAATTCAAACGTCTTGAAGTATGGGAACTGGTTGAAAGACCAACAGGGGTCTACGCATTGGTCTCAAATGGATTTGGAAAAACAAATTGGATGATGAAGGAAACGTTATCAGAAATAAGTCACGTCTGGTGGCTAAGGGTTATCGTCGAGAGAGGGAATAGACTTTGAAGAATCTTTTGCTCCGGCTGCTCGTCTTGAGGTCGTTCGATATTTCGCGTTCGCGGCTCATATGAATATGACGGTCTATCAGATGGATGTCAAAACTGCTTTCTCAATGGACAACTTAAAGAAACGGTTTATGTCACCAACCGATGGATTCGTTGATCCCGAGTTCGAATCACGTCTACAAACTGAACAAAGCTCAGATGGTCTCAAACAAGCTCCTCGGCATGGTACGATAAGCTATCATCTTTCCTCATTGCTAATAATTTCACCAAAGGTTCGTTTGACCCAACTCTTTTTATACAATATCACGGGCACATATCTTAATTGTTCAAATTTACGTGGATGACATCATTTTGGGTCTACACATAAAAAGTTTTCAATCGCTTTTGCAAAACTAATGAAGAAAAATTTTGAAATGTCCATGATGGGTGAACTCACGTTCTTTCTCGGACTGCAAGTTCATCAATCACCCCGTGGTATTTTCTTGAGTCACTCCAAATATGCCCTTGAATTGTTAAACAAATTTGGAATGAAAACCTGTGACACCTATGCCACACCAATGGCTCATACCAAGAAGCTAGACGCGGATTTACATGGGAAATTGGTGGACCCTACAAAATACCGTAGTATTATTGGGTCTCTCATGTATCTAACAGCTAGCGATATTGTCTTTGCCGTATATCTTTGCTCTCGTTATCAGTCGCGACCAACTGAAACCCACCTCTCGGAGGCTAAAAGAATCCTCCGATACATAAAGGGAACCATTAACTTGGGGATCCGGTATCCGAAGGATTCTGGTTTTGAACTAATCGCTTTTTCAGACGCCGACCACGCAGGATGCTTAGACTCACGGAAAAGTACTTCAGGAGCTTTACAATTTCTTGGTGATAAACCGGTGTCATGGCAATCGAAGAAGCAGGATTGTACATCGCTGTCCTCAACCGAAGCAGAATATGTAGCCATGTCGGCGTGTTGTGCTCAAGTCATTTGGATGAGAACACAACTCAAAGACTATGGTTACGTATTTGACAGAATCCCGATGTACTGCGACAATCGGAGTGCCATTGCGATCTCGTGCAACTCAGTTCAGCACTCGAAATCAAAGCACATCGATCTTCGATATCATTTCATCAAGGATCACGTGGAACAGGGTACTTTTGAATTATATTTTGTGGGTACAGAATACCAATTGCAGATCTTCTCACCAAAGCCTTGCCTCCCGCTAGGTTTAATGAGTTGGTCCACGGGATTGGTATGAGGTGTTTGACTCAAGAGGAATTGGATGACCTCCTAAAACAGTCTTAAAACACATGAAACACCAAAATCTCTTATGTAAATAATTTTTCAAAAACAAAATACAAAAATATAAAATCTAATAAAACAACAAAAATATTCTTCTAATCTATTTTTTCTTTCAACATGGCAAGTACATTTCTTCCATCAACACTATAATCTTTCAAAATTCAGTATTTTTCCGATCAAGTGTTGAGGGGGAGAAAATATATACTTAACTGTTTCAAAATCATCCATGTACTTGCATGTTGTCATATCCCGGTTGTTTCTTTTATCAATAGTGGTAAACTTTTCTGGTTTAAACTGACACTCCTCGGACTAAAATTTATAACCTTTCATCATTTATTAAGTCGAGGGGGAGTGTCGTCAAAGTTCCTTTCTTAAAATCTTTGTTTGATAACCAAACGGAAGTTAAATGGCTTTGTATGAAAATGGAAAAGGTGGAGGGACCAAAACGACCAAAAGTTTAAAGTTACTTTTAATAAAAACACCTCCCACCTAACTATTTCATCACATTTATTACTTACACCAAAAAGATCCTACGCCTAAGAATCATTTGACAAATCCGTGTTTCTGATCATCAATTTGTAAGTTGTTTCATGATCTTAACATGTTTACAAACATAGGTTTTGATTTTTACACGAATCCAACGGTCAAATTTTGTCTATGATTGTTTTGTGTGTTCTACCATAAGCGTATGAACACCTAATCAAGAATGGGTGTTTGTGGTTAAAAGGATTGTGTCAAAACATGTATTTAACATCAATGATACTAATTCTATGCTCAAAATACACCCAGAAACATGAATTAATGGATTTTTATAATTAGGGTTTATGAGTCGAATTGGGTATTTTCAAAATGTGATTGTTTTTGGTCAAAAGATTGTTGTGTGATACTCATATCATGTTGAATTAAAGGTTTCAAGGCTCTATAACCACCCAGAAACTCTCATTGATTAAAAATTGGATGTTAGGGTTTAAAGTTCTTGAGTTTGGGTATTTTTGATTCACCACGATTTAGATGTTATAACTCCGTTATTAGACTCTCATAACATCCATGACCTACCGGAATTGAATTGGTGCTAATCCTATGGTTAAAACTCTTATGCGTAATTCATAACCCTTAGGGTTTTGACCTACGCCAGTAAGTGTTTTCTTCAAAGATAAATGTTTAACAACCTTTCATGCCATGATTTGATTTTAGAATGAATATATGTGTTAAGATTGATGTTATGATGATTTATTTCGGCTTGCTACTCATAAAACTCAGAATCAAGGTCATTGAATCTCTACGCATAAGGATCACCTTAAGCGTAGAAGGTTATGCGTAAGAGTAATCTTACGCGTAGCGTCTACGTATAAGGTTCTACAATGGGACTACGCGTATCCTGTGAAGGATATGCGTAAACAGTGACCTCTACACATAAGGTCTACTCTTATGAGTAAGCCTTACGCGTAAGGTTTATATACGCCTACGCGTAAGCTCTACGCATAAGGTCCCCTTTTCCTACGAGTAACATTTCTTACGCGTAAGTTAGGATCCTTCGCATAAGCTTTCGTCTACGCGTATGTTATTGTTTATATATTTCACTTAACTTTGCCAAATCTACGCCTAAGCCTTGATTGACCTTCATTATGAATTGTTACGTGTACAAACTTGTAAATAAACTAATCATAACGTCACGAATCCAATAATGTCACTAATAAACTTAATCGTTTGATATGTTGTGAACAATAAGTGATATGTGCAAAAACACATATCATTTCTTTTTCTAATAAAACCCAAAATAACCAAGAAAGAGCCGTTTATTGCTAATATTTGTGGTTTTCTTGAGTTTGTGCTTGTGCAGTATCGATATAAAAATACACAAAAAAAGGAACCAAATCGACGTGAACTGAAAGCACGAGAGATTAAGAGAGCTTAAGCCGAGCCAAGAGGGTCGGGATTGTGCACTTTTGAAGATTTTATTCTCTCGAGGATGATTTTGGAAGTTTTAATCAAGTTTGAAGAGATGTCAAATAGTCCCCTAACTTCTAAATGATTTAAAATACCCTCAAGTTTCAAAAGTTGCAAATTCAGTCCTTGGATTATTTGAAAGTGACAAGTTCAGCCCTTGAAAGAGATTTTCAGAATTACAGCTATGGTCCTTTGAAGTTCAGAAAATACACTTTTGGTCTTTTAATATTACTTGATCATTATCTAGTCCTAAATCCAAAACAAAACCGCCCAAACCAAAGATCCGGTCCAATCCATTAAACCAAACCCATCCAACCGTTATCCATTTTTCACCCGCATAACCCCATCTCTAATTCTCGGGTCAACTTACTTTACCCGTCAAGACAATCAAACAAATATTAAAATTACCCCGCCGCCCAATTACCCCCAAATACCTGTACTATGAACCCAAATCCACTCAAGGTCAATTGGTCAAAATTACGTATTAAGGTATATATGTATTTCGTCACACCACCGACACATGGAGTGCTCATCCGTGTGCTCATTTACAATCCTGCTCTCCCATTGGTTGTTGATAATGTGGTATATTTGATCCTAAGGTGGAAATGGATTGGATGCATTTGGGATATGATCTAAAGGTTGCAAATCGACTAAAAGAAGCACTGATTTCATCTTCTAGATTCTTCTTTGGCCTTAGAGCTCAGCTATAAAGCCTCATTCGCTCACAAATGTTATACTACCATTTTCAAGAGCATAGTTTTTAGTTTTAATGTCATTTTAATTTTGTTAAGCTTTTGTAATTCATTTGGTGTAATCAAATTTCATATATTAATAAAATTTAGCTTTTAATTTTCAAGTAATAGTTTAATTGTTTATGTTTTTAATCGCTTATTCTCCTTGTTTAAATGCTTATTTCATTAATATAAATCGTTTTAGCTAATTTCTTCATTAACTCAAAAATACAAAAAATCGATAAAATAATTCTAAAAAAAAAAAAAACATATTAAAATTGTTTTGTGGATTGATCCACACTCAGCTATCAAGTTTCACAAGGTTCATTTTAGCTTATAGTGAGCTTACTTCTGTTTTAAACTCAAATTTCTCATTGGTCAACAAAAGTCAAAGCGAACAGCTGCTACAGTATTTGGTTCTGAATTACTGGTTTGATTATGGATTTGCTGATAACAAATTTGTTTTGGATTGAGATCGGAGTTAGGTTAGTTGTTAAATGATCTCAGTTGAGCATGTCATTGTGACAGGACTATTGTAAGTGCTTATCCTGCCTTTACCAATTTGCTTGCTATAGCTTATTAGTTTTAATGTTATCTGAACTAATAGTGTTGTGATTCATTCAAGAGTTATATTGTAGATCATAAATTAGTAGCCATTGATGTATCTGTAATTGTTAGAATACATGTATTATCGATTTAAAGTGTTTGGATCGATATTTGATCCGAGATTGAGGTTAGTTAGGTGGTTAAGCTCATTTGCTTTAGTCCAACTTTAGGTCTATTACAACTTTCAGTCCAATTTGCATAATAGATACACATAAGTCAAAACCAAAACTGTCTCAATTTTGCAACTGCTTTGAATCCGAGGTTCTAATTTGCATATAGGATTATAAAGAAGCTAGCCTATTATATGATCATTTTGTCATTATAAGTCAGTTACATCCATTTATAAGCTTACAAGTTCAATAAAGTCAAACTTAAAACTGATTTCAAAAGTCAAAAGTGTCAACACCGCCATCAAACTTTGTGGGCTTTATATTAGCTTCATTTAAGATTGTTTTGATCTGAAATTTGGTACACTCACTCTTTGGTTGGTGGTCTTGAGAATTTGCTTTCAAATTAGCTTATTTAATAAGCCCGCTTCAAATTTTAAAAGTAGTGGTCGAGTCGTTTGGTTAGATTAGTCAGTTTGCATAATTCATTAGACGTGAGCTTGTAACTTGTTAGGATTAGGTAGAATCGAGAATTAGCTATTTTAGCATAACTTAGCTTCAAGAATCGTTTGTAGCTTATTTCTTAATCGCTTAGCTTATTTTCAAGTGCTTATTTGGTAACGCTTACACATCAAATTTCTCATATCTATACATAAGCTATAGTTTTATACTTTTTATAGATTTAGATATATTATTTTAAACTTTTCCTAAGTTTTCATAATTTTTTTAGACTTAGTTTCTTATATTTTCTTTGATTTAAAAATCAGCTTTTAGGTATTTTAAATAGTTTTTATTGCAAATAAATTAGAAAAAGTTCCAAAAAATAAATTTTCATTTTTCCTAGATTAAGAAAATTATAAAAAGCAAAAAAAAATAAATTCTCCAGATTTTTCCTCGTTTAAATTGTAATTTTTAGCATTTAAATTAGTTTTAAATAGATTTTAATTCATAGAAAGTAGAAAAATCTTCGTAAAAAATACAAAATTAGTTTTGAAAAGTCTTTTGAGTTATTTTTTAGATTTTAGAAAATAGTTTTATAATTTTCACTTTTGTTTTCATAATTTTTAGTATTTTTAATTAGTTTTTAAAGTTTAAAATTAGTTTTTTAATTCAAATAAATTCCAGAAAATTCATAAAAATTAGTTTTAATTCTTAGTTAATTTTAAAATATTATTTTTAGTTAGAAAGTAATTTTAGATTATTTTTAGGACTTAGATTAGACGTAGTTGCATTTTTATTTACGCTTTTTATTTCGTTTTAGTATAATTTACGCTAGGATTTCCGTAGTGTAAATTCCCCAGAATTGCTTTCCCATTCCCATAGTTTTAAATCATAATCACAAATCAAAAACACGCATTTTAATAACGAACCAATAACGACGTTGCCTATTCACACCTCCTTGGGGGAAACGACTTGATTTCTAATCTGTATCACTATCACCACTCGGTTTTGATTCATTATCCTTTTCCTAAAGGGATTTTAAATCATTCCTTTGGTTATTTTTGATATCGATATTGTGGTTTTATCCATACACACATACCCCTTAAACCTCAACGAATCAAATTTTTTACGCCGGGAGGTTGTGTCACACAATATCGCTAAAGGTTTGACGATTAGTGACTCGAGATCCTTCCTTTGTGAAGTTACTATTTTTTTAAAATCAAAAAAGTAAAAAATATTTTCCTTTTTCTTTATATATATATATATCATATTAAAAATACAAAAAGATTTTCTCTTGTGTTTTTGAGCTAAATAGAATACATCAATTATATAACATTCTCAACTGAGGTGTTATCATTAGTAAGTTCCCAACCAAAGATCAAAAACTTGCCTTTGTGTCGCTTAGAGTCAATTTATTTCTATTTGATAAACAAACTGCGGTGGTGGGTATAAGGACGGCTCATTAAATTCGCGGCGGGTTTTAATAAGCTTCATGCCACCTAAAAGCTTCTCCGCCGCTGTGCGCTTGTCTTATAGAGGTGATTTATTCACTTGGGATTATTGGTTAAGTTCACCGTGTTTTCAATACCGCTCGCTTTAATTGCCTTGGTTTTTGAAAGTGCATGCGACTCGCTCTAATAACTACAGAACCGATACGTGAAGCCGCTACAATTCGGAAGGCAAAATAGACGTGCTCCATTAGTCGAACCCGAGATTCGAACTAATCCGACTCCACCCATTGTCGAAATGGCGGAGGACAACCGATCTATGCTAGAGCAACTCCAAGCACCCACCGAAGGTTATGGAGAAGCCATCGTCGTCCCGGCAATCGTTGCCGATAACTTTGAGCTTAAACAGGATTGATAAATTTGGTTTCATCAAGCCAAAATTTACGGATTTGAGAGAGACGATCCTCACTCTCATATCCGACGATTCAACAAGCTCACGTCTACGATCAAGTACCGTAACGCCCGAAGAGGCTATCAAGCTTTCTACTCTTCCCGCTACTTTGAGGGGGCAGCCCCGGATTTGGCTCGAGAAACTACACCCTCGATCGATAACCACATGGGAGAATTTAGTGTCAAAATTGTGAAACGAATTCTTCCCACCATATAAAACAACAAGCTTAAAAAATGAAATAACAAAATTCACACAAAGATTTGATGAATCATTTAGTGAGGCATGGGACCGATTCAAAGATTTGCTTAGGCAATGTCCCCATCATGGTTTTACGGAATTACACCAACTTGATACATTCTATAACGGTTTGAATGAAACTGATCAAGACTCTCTCAATGCCGCCGCTGGTGGTAATTTGTTGACCCGATCAACGAGAGATGCCTTGTTGATTATTGAGAACAAATCTAAAGTTCGTACTTCACGTAGCAAATCGGTTGTTGCCTGAAAGGGTGTTACACCATCGCCCGCGTACTTAAAATACGTCTAGCACCGATGCTAAGATTGATAAGCTTACGGATATGATTCAGGCTGTGGTTAAGATTAAGACCGCTAAAGTTAATTCTCCACCCGCCAAGTCAAAGCGTGGAAACGACTTGTACTACTTGTGGTGGCCCGCATGCCTACTACAATTGTACCGCAACCGATGGTAATCCTTTCGATGCTAATGCCGAACCGGAGGTAACCAATATCGCCTCAAGTTGAACCAAACCTCGTGTTAGTAATCAAATGGTACCTCCGATTTTCTCAATTAAACAATCGACTCGCTTTTAATCGAATCAAGTTTGTGGACCAAATGTTCAAAACCAATTCAAAGCCCCACCAAATCAATACCCGAATCAAGGGGTCAATTACAATCAAGGATATCAAGCTTCAAGCTATCAAGCTCCACCTTTACCCTCTAATGAATTCCGAATTACGCTCGAACAATAATGCTACCATCCAAACCATGAGAACCCAGATTTCAAGTTTGAGAAACGAGTTTCAATCTTCGATAACTAGACAAAGCAATGAGTTTAGGAACGAAATTCGACTTCAGAACAACAAGATGGATGCTTCGCAAAATAAACTTGAGAATATGTTGAATGTTGTTTTGTGCCAAATGAGTCAACCCTCGAGTTCCGGTTCTCTTCAAGTAACACAATTCCAAACACGAAGGGAGAAATGAAATCCGTTACCATTCGAGATGATGGGCCCTCGATGACTACCTCCTCTCCGGTGAGGAGTGTAGCATGAGAGACCGAGGTGACAAAGGACCCGGTAATTCCTCTTGATAATGGAAAAGCCAAATACGTCCAACCTCTGGTTGCCCAAGTTCCTTCTATCTCCGTCATAATGCCGAATTCTAACCTTACACCGTGCAAATCTGTTCAATCACGGTTCGACAAAATGAAAGTTGTTTCCGGAACAAAGTTCAAACTTACGACTGATATGATCAAAGCTCTAAAAGATTTATGAAGAGAAATTGGAACAAATTTCAAAGATTTCAATTGAGCCTACACCGCCTAATTCTTCCTCTAACCAAGCTCCCGAGAAGCTTGGTGATCCTGGGAAATTTCTCCTTCCTTGCTCCTTAAATGATATTAAGGAATGTAATGCCCTAACCGATCCAGGTGCAAGCATAAGTCTCATGCCTCTTGCGATATATCATGAGCTTGGATTGAAGACTCTTATACCGACTCGTATGACTATCGAATTAGCTAATCGAACAATTGCTCACACGGTTGGTGTAGTCAACGATGTTATGGTACGCGTGGATAAATTCCATTTTCCCGTGGATTTCGCCGTAGTTGATATAGAGGTCGATGCCCGAGTCCCTCTCACTTTAGGAAGACCATTCTTGAGAACCGCAAAAGTCATTGTGGATCATTACCAAGGAACATTAACGATCAGAAAAGGAAATGAAAAAATAGTGTTTTATGCCGAAAAACGTCAAAACCTCCACCCGATGATCATTCGATTCATAGCATCGGTGTGATTGATTTTTCTCAAGAAAGTGGTGATCCCATTTTACCATCTGATCCTAATGATGTGAAGAAAGTTGAACTTAAACGCCTGAATTGATCTTTCAAGGTTTACGATTAAGAGTATGTCGCACAATACAAGTTTGAACGGAAAAGAAACAAGAAAAGGAGTCTACCACGGTAGTGGTGGAAACTGCTAGCTCTAAGAGCACACCACTTGTCCCACCTCCGATTTCTAAAATCATGGAACCTTCTTTTGAGACATCTTTCGATCCAGAATCTTTTAAGACATTCACGAATCCCTTGTTGAATTCGACTTCAATATACTCAAAATTTGGAAAATCAACTCTTTGACGAAGAAAGTGAGGAGTTCACCGATGAACTTGCTCTTACCACTCGATTTTCTAAGGATGAAGAAAAATACGATGATCCGTTTTTTCCAAAGAAAGATAAGGAAGTGAAGTTTTCGACAGATGAACTTGTTGATCCCGAGGTCCAATATTATTTTTTAGCCGAGAGTGAATCTTCTCCTCGTGAGGATTTTCACATAGATGACACTTTGATCTCCTTCTCCAGGACAAGATTTTCAACCCCGGATACGCTGATGAGTTTTATGCTAAATATGTTATTCGAGATAAGGATCCTCTCTTGGATGCCTTCGTTGATGAACCTTTGAGTAACACCTTTCTATACCATGAGCTCCTGATTTATTTGGAGTATTCTCTTATCGATCCTTCATCCTTTCGGCCCCAAAAACCGCCGGATGATGGATCGATCTTTCATATGCCTTATGTGAGTTTGGGAGGAGTTATTCCGTATGTGCCGAGCCCGACATTTTCTTTCCTCCCAACCCACCCGCCTCATTCCTTCGGAATGAGGACACCGATTTTGACCCTGGTATCTCTACCACTTTCTTCCCCAAGGACAAATGAATTCGGGACGAGTCGCTAGCGAATCGTTTAAGAAAAACAGAGCGCTCGTGGGAGGCACCCCATGCTTATCTCTATCTTCTTTCTATTTTCTAATAAGTGACGGGAAGGGGTTAGCCTCTTCGATTTCTCGTGTTTGGTTGTTTGTGATGTTTTGTCTAGGATTTCCCGATATGAAGACTCTCGTGCTCGAAGTTTGTCTTTTCTCTACTCGAGTTTCATGATCGATGCTTATGGAAATCCGATATCCGAAATCTTATCGACTAACGTTTATCTTTGAGCATACTTAATAAACGGCTTTAGATTTTCGTTGATACCCTTGTTTTAAACATTGAGGACAATGTTTCGTTCTAGTCTGGGGTAGGGTAATCTTCGATTTGATTTGACCGCACTTGCTTTTTTTTTGTCGTGTACTCTCGCAACCCCGTTTTTCCTTAGAAAATGAAAAATTGTGCTATATATGAGAAAATTTAAAATTTTTTAAGCTTTTGTTAAGTCTTTTTGATTGAAAAGTTTGCTAGTCTCTTAGACAAGAAGCTATAAAAAGCTAATTCTAGCTCACAAGGCCAAGAATTTGCAAGTTTCCATGAGTGATTTTAAATATGCATGACTTAATTTCATTTAGACAAAGCATTTGCTAAGTTAATATATGTTTTGACACCTTGTTGACTTTCCGCTGGTGAGAGTAGGAATAGAATTTGACTTGACCTGTTGAGCCCTAGCTTGTTCCCTTAACCATAGATAATCTAAAAATTATCGGCTAAGCATCCGCGAATCTCATTATTTGGGATTTTAAATTTGCGGAGATCGAGAAATGATAGAGTTACTTATGAGTTTAGATGCTAAGCGTGGAGTAGTTGGTTCTCTTTAGAGCCCATCGAAGGTACTTATGGCTTTTTGTTCCCACAAAATTGTTTCACCCCATATTTGTCTAATAATAATTAGAGATGTTGAGTTTTTGGCGATAGTTAGTTCTTTATTCTTCTTTAGAGAATCTTTGCCCATGAGAGTTGGGTACACATCGAGGTATCAGTCAGTGTTAAGTGTGTAATAGACAACTGATTCCTATAGTTTTGCTATTGTTTCTATTGTTATAAAAGCCGTAGGGTTTAGAGTTTGGCACAAAAATTAACATGAAATAAAGCCCAAATGTTTTAAAATTAAAAATCCAAAGCTATAAAAGTTGTCATAGACTTCTATAAAGGCAGAGGAAAATCCAAAGTCATAATAAGACTTCTGATAAAGCGGTAATCCCGTTGAGTTAGTAGTTTAAAAGACCAAGGGTCTATATTGCAAAAATGCAAATGTGTCAAATAGTGTTAAGCCAAACTTGATCCGGAGATGTCTAAATAAAGCTCGTCTCTGGACTCAGATGAGTTGTCTCGGTGGCCATAAAAAGGATATTCTCCCTAAATCGTGTGAAATTAGGACCTTGATGTGGACCTCATTCTTGTGTGCAATGGTTTTGAGGAAGGTGAATAACTAATTAGCGACTTAGCTTTATATCTTTATCAGAATAAAAGTTATCGAAACGAGAATTATGAAGAAATTCATGTCTCACAAAAATAAAAAATCTAGAGGCAAATAGGAAAATGGGAGCAAAAGGTATTTACACAAGTAACTTCCATGGGTAGTGTTAGCATCTAGAATCATATTTAACAATGATTTCGATTTTACGCTTAGTTTGGGGACTTGTGAAAAATCGTGGATGATGTATTCTATCCGTATGGTCACTTCACGATGTGTTGTGTTTTCTACTCCGTGATCCTAACGTGTCTTTTGATCGATTAATGAAAGTTCAACAAACCGCCACTCATAACCGGAATGTGCTTAATCGTAATATCTATACATGTGAATTAAAAGGTAAACGGGGCGTTTTTAGAATTAAGGCTTTCTTAATCTCTTTTGAGAAATCTTTGCTACTTCTTCAAAGGTTTAGTAGAAAGAGATTGAAATCCTTGGTTTTAGAAGCGTGAGTTGATTACATTGCGTGGGGACACGACAATAGTCTCGTCTGGGGTATTTTGATATGTGCAAAAACACATATCATTTCTTTTTCTAATAAAACCCAAAATAACCAAGAAAGAGCCGTTTATTGCTAATATTTGTGGTTTTCTTGAGTTTGTGCTTGTGCAGGTACGGATATGCAAAAATACACAAAAAGGAACCAAATCGACGAACCGGAGCACGAGAGATTAAGAGAGCTTTGCCGAGCCAAAGAGGTCGATTGTGCATTTTTGAAGATTTTATTCTCTGAGGATGATTTTTGGAAGTTTTAATCAAGTTTGAAGAGATGTCAGAAATAGTCCCTGAACTTTCAGCAAATGACAGAAAATACCCTCAAGTTTCAAAAGTTGCAAATTCAGTCCTTGGATTATTTGAAAGTGACAAGTTCAGCCCTTGAAAGAGATTGTCAGAATTACAGCTATGGTCCTTTGAAGTTCAGAAAATACACTTTTGGTCTTTTAAATATTACTTGGATCATTTATCTAGTCCTAAATCCAAAAACAAAACTCACGGCCCAAAACCAAAGATCCGGTCCAATCCATTAAACCAAACCCATCCAACCCGTTATCCATTTTTCCAACCCGTACACCCCATTCGGACCCTGGTCAACTTCACTTTACCCGGTCAAGACAATCAAACAAATATTAAAAATTACCCCGCGCCCAAATTTACCCCCAAATACCCAGGCATCATGAACCCTAAATCCACTCAAGGTCAATTGGTCAAAATTCATCCAATTAAGGGTATATATGTATTTCGTCTGACACCACCGACATGGGGAGTGCCAGTCACCATCCGTGTGCTCATTTACAACCCTCGCTTCCCATTGGTTGTTGATAACGCGGTATATTTGACCTAAGGTGGAAATGGATTGGATGCATTTGGGATATGATCTAAAGGCTGTAAATGACTCAAAGAAGCACAGATTTCATCTTTCTAGATTCTTCTTTGGCCTTAGAGCTCAGCTATATAAAGCTCCTCATTCGTTCACAAATAAAGGATATCTTATCTTCATTTTCAGTAGCATAGTTTTTAGTTTTAATGTCATTTTAATTTTGTTAAGCTTTTGCAATTCATTTGGTGTAATCAAATTTCATATATTAATAAAATTTAGCTTTTAATTTTCAAGTAATAGTTTAATTGTTTATGTTTTAATAGCTTATTCTCCTTGTTTAAATGCTTATTTATTAATATAAATCGTTTTTAGCTAATTTCTTCATTAACTCAAAAATACAAAAAAATCTATAAAAAATAATTAAAAACATATCAAAATTGTTTTGTGGATTGACCCACTCAGCCATTGCTTCACAAGGTTCATTTTAGCTAATATAGCTTATAGTGAGCTTACTGCTTTTTAAACCTAAATTTCTCTATTGGTCAACAAGTCGCTGCACTGCTACAAGATTTGGTTCATTACGGGGTTTGATTATGGATTTGGGTTGATAACAGTTGTTTTGGATTGAGATCTGAGTTAGGTTAGTTGTTAAATGATCTCAGTTGAGCATGTCATTGTGACAGGACTATTGTAAGTGCTTATCTGTCTTACCAATTTGCTTGCTACATGATTAGTTTTAATGTTATCTGTTAGCTAATAGTGTTGTGATTACATTCAGTAGCTCCTTTATCATTGTAAGATCATAATTAGTAGCTGCTATTGAGTTGTATCTAGTAATTGTTAGAATACATGTGTATTATCAGATTTTAAAGGGTGTTTGGATTATATTTGATCTGAGATTGAGGTTAGTTAGGTGGTTATTCTCGGTTGTTTTAGTCCAATTTAGGTCTATTACAATCATTTCATGTCACAATTGCATAATAGATACACATAAGTCAAACTCGCTAAAAATCGTCTCAATTTTATAACTCGTTTGAATCAGAGGTTCATAATTTGCATATAGGATTAGAAGTAGTTAAGCTAGCTTATTATATGATCATTTTGTCAATATAAGTCGCTATACATTCCATTTCATAAGCTTACAAGTTCAATAAAGTCAAACTTTAAAACTGATTTCAAAAGTCAAAAAGTGTCAACACCAGTTTTCATCAAACTTTGTGGGCTTTATATTAGCTTCATTTAAGATTGTTTTGATCTGAAATTTGGCACACTCACTCTTTGGTTGGTGGTCTTGAGGACCACAGTTCTAGTTTTCAAATTAGCTTATTGAATAAGCCTGTGCTTCAGCTTAAAAGTAGGGGTCAGGAGCTGTTTGGTTAGATTAGTCAGTTTGCATAATTCATTAGACAGAGCTTGTAACTTGTTAGGATTAGGTAGAATCAGTGAGAATTAGCTTATTTTAGCATAACTTAGCTTCAGTAACTGTTTGGTAGCTTATTTCACTGTTTAGCTTATTTTCAAGTGCTTATTTGGTAACGTTTACACATCAGCTCTCATATCTTACACATAAGCTATAGTTTTTATACTTTTTATAGATTTAGAATATTATTTTAAACTTTTACTGAATTTTTCATAATTTTTAGACTTAGTTTGCTATTTTTCTTGATTTAAAAACTTTTAGTATTTTAAATAGTTTTTATTGCAAATAAATCTAAAACGTTCCAAAAAAATAAATTTTCATTTTTCCTAGATTAAGAAAATTATAAAAAGCAAAAAAATAAATTTTCCAGATTTTTCCTAGTTTAAATTGTAATTTTTAGCATTTAAATTAGTTTTAAATAGATTTTAATTCATAAAAATAGAAAATCTTCAAAAAAATACAAAATTAGTTTTGAAAAGTCTTTTGAGTTATTTTAGATTTTAGAAAATAGTTTTATAATTTTCACTTTTGTTTTCATAATTTTAGTATTTTTAATTAGTTTTTAAAGTTTAAAATTAGTTTTTTAATTCAAATAAATTCCAGAAAATTCATAAAAATTAGTTTTCATTCTTAGTTAATTTTCAAATATTATTTTTAGTTAGAAAGTAATTTTAGATTATTTTTAGGACTTAGATTAGACGTAGTTGCATTTTATTTACGCTTTTTATTTCGCTTAGTATAATTCTACGCTTTAGGATTTCCGTAGTGTAAATTCCCGTAATTGCTTTCCCATTCCCCATAGTTTTAAATCATAATCACAAATCCAAAACATCGAGCATTTTAATAACGAACCAATAACGACGTTGTTCATTCACACCTCGTTGGGAAACGACTGATTTCTAATCCGTATCACTATCACCACGGTTTTGATTCATTATCCTTTTTCCTAAAGGGATTTTAGATCATTTCTTGTGGTTATTTTTTATATCGATATTGTGGTTTTATCCATACACACATACCCCTTGAACCTCAACGAATCAATAAGTGATAACATAAACTTTAAAACTTAAAGTTAACTAACTCACGAAACATTTCACGACGTCATTGGACTATTGGACAAACAAGTGACTTAGGACTCGTAACAATCATTGTCACTTCACATTCAATAACTAGACAATAAGACCTTCTGTTGACTAACACTATATCTTTCGATATGTTGGTTCATTTGGCTAATGTTATTTCAGATCACGACATGGTCTGCCAAATGAATGTGGATGCACCTGAGGTTCTCACTATTGACGATATCTTCCCAAATGGCTATCCGAGAAAGATTGAAAGAACAACCTGGGTTGACTTTGACACCTCATGCTCGTAATCTTCTTGTCTCATCGGATATTCTAAGGAATCATCCCAAACAGAACATGCTCTCACACTCTCTATGCGACGGAAATCTACATATTCAATTCTCGGGACTCTATGAGGATCACGGTCAAAGTGCGTGACAGGACACTTAATCACAAACAAGTCACCATTACTCCTTCGACTTACCGGCTGTACTCATCATTCCGACATCGTGCCAATGAATTCTTTGCCACACCTATGAAGATCAGTTCTGCAATTTCTACTTGATATTGGCTATGATGAAGCGTCAGGAATTATTAACAAGCACTCGCACGTGAGCTTAAGAACATTCTTCAACCATGGAGAACACTCTACATCATCATCACTAAGTCTGTCTCTGGTCGTGACAGTGGCTATGAGCATCCAAGCTCATGGAACCGCAAGTCTCTGGTCATTGATCAATAAGGACATTGAAATCGAAGCACTGATATGAGATGGCATGATGACATTTCACAAGAAACTTGGCTCAAAGATTCCCTATGTCGATATACAAAAGCTTTTGATCCAGAGAGCACTTGGACTTAATCCTGATATTCCCAAGAGGCTCAATGACCCCGACAATCACAAAGTGTTGTCCAACCTATCCTTTCTATCAGAATCAAGGAATCGACAACAAAGAAACAAGGTGCCGTGCAGCCTGATCACCTTCTGACCAATGAAATCAAAAAGCTTGAAACATACAAAAGGTATCAAGTAGCAATACGAGAAGGCAAAGTTGGTCATCTCGATGAAAAGCTTGGAACTCCTACCGAGAACCGAAGAGGAAGTGCTGGAAGTGCAGTAAGCACCGAGAGTCAAAGGAAGGTCCCAAAGAGGAAA
The DNA here is from genome assembly GCA_910596185.1 of Chrysanthemum makinoi. Lineage (NCBI taxonomy): Eukaryota > Viridiplantae > Streptophyta > Magnoliopsida > Asterales > Asteraceae > Chrysanthemum > Chrysanthemum makinoi. The sequence continues at coordinate 236,444,537 of OU343223.1, read as the reverse complement.
CCTACTCCAAGGAGAAAGTTCCCAAGGAAGCTGCTCCTATTCCTACACCTGAACCGCAAAGAAAGCTAATGGACGAAAGCTCAAGATACACAATCGACGAGGAGGTCCACTACTCAAACTGCAAATGATGACTCCATCGTACCAAAATCTCCTAGTCCAATAATAACATGGCAAAGGAAAGACTCCCGTACTTGTGCCATATGATGAAAGCTCAGAAAGTGATGAAGAGCAACTGGATAAATCATACAGAAAGAAGTTCAAATTCGTTCGACTTCAACACGTTGCACAACAATTTGCTCAAGAACAAATGGGTGGCCCCGGAGGGTCAAGTGGTGCGTCAACCTTCACTAGATCCCGATGCGGTTAATCAACCCGATAAGGATCTGGTGCCACCACTTTGGTACAACAACAAAACACGTGTGAAGACACTATTGGTATGATTTTGAAGAACCAGAATCTAAGAAGCTAGAGAAGGTAAAAGCTAATGAAGAAGCTGCAGTCAAAGCCAAAGCTGATGAACAAGCTAAGACTGGCAATGAAGAAGATGTTGATTATGATACGTTTCTTCTAGAAGTCCCTGCATGATCAAAGGAAGAAACTTCTGAACCACCAAAGGACCCGGAGTCTCCTCACATCTCATCATCATTATATTCTTCTTCTCACTCTTCACCACCACCATCAAAAAGATCAACCAAATCATCATCCAGATCAGTGAAGAAGCCACCTCAATCTTGGATTTCTCATACTCATGAAAGAATTATGAAAGCTGTCCAACAAGTCAGAAAGAAGGACATGCTCTATAGAAAACTGAATTGGTTTGTCTGACCAAATGCAGATCTACATGATGATAATGACAAGATGCGAATGAAAGGGAATACATAGAAGCTCATGCGGATGATCTACAAGGAAAATGGACAGAATGACGAAGGCTACACCACAGTACCTTCGGAAATCGTTCCAAAGTCACAAAGGAGATGTTTACAGCACAACTATATCCGAATCTTATGCAAATAGCCAAGAAAACTATAAGATCAACACCCTTAACCGTCACAATCAATCCATCGATCTGTAGTTTTCTCGAATAATGAATTGGTGGCCAAGCTTGTCACACAAATGTCTAAACGATCTGGGACATTTACTTCGATGAAGGAAAGTTGTTTCAAGCATTGCTGACTACCAACTCCAAGAAGCATGCATTCAAGCTGAAGGTCTAAACGTCCTAGAGACTATGAAGATAAGGATCGGATAAGAATGATGAAGCTAAACGACGAAGAAGTCGGTGAATCATCTTCCATGCCACCACCTCCCCAACGGCCCCTCGACAACAAAGGTCTCCTCCTCGTTCTTCTACCGATAAACCTCATGATTCTGAGACACCACCCTGCATCAAAAAAAAACCGGTGATTACTTTGAGTATACGGGTGGTGACGATGAAGAACACCATGAGACCCTACAACAACCCACCTCTCCCAAACAAGTAAAGAAACCAGAACCCTCATCTAGGCCTAAGAAACGAAGAAAAAGGCCCAAGGCGAGACGTCCTATCATGAATAGATGAAGACACCACAGAGGAATTTGAATGGTTTTCTACACTTGTCAATTCCATTCCTACCCCTGAAGAAGGTCAAGATCTGGTAGACGGTAATACAATGGAGCATGCTAAGATTATGCAAGAAAAGTTCCATGTGAAGAAGATGACGAAACCAGAGTTGAGGCGAATCAAGAATGAAGCTTTCCAATGTGGAAAGATAGCTCGAAAGTTGCCAGGTCGAATATCGCCTTGAAAACATTGCTCGAGCTATGTCTAACAACATGGATTGGCTCAACCCGAAGCAAACATCGACTTCACCAAACGGGACAACTCCATACTACATCGATGGTCAAAACCTCTACCAACAATTGGCCAATCGATGAACCAAGGATTCCATTCCGATATTTCTTCAACAGTGACTTGGATTTTCTTCTACATGGTGGCGATGGTTCAAGGAAATACGCTACATCGTTGACACTTCCATTCCCGCAGCTATATACTGAATTGCATAGCCATCGAGGCACGTGCCAATCACTTGTTCTCCAACAAAGTGGAAGCCTACGACCGAGATGCACTGTACGGATTCATCATTGGCCGAAACGCCAAGAATCTACTACAAAAGCTGCCAGTTCAAGTCTCAACATGAAATATTCAGTTCTAAAAGTATCGTTGGCATCAAACACGTCGATCTTTCATCTAAGTGGGACTACACCTTCCTAAAGAATATCGTGGTCAAACGACAAGATGAAAGGGATTATGCATTCTCTGAAGTTGACTTTGAGAATTTGTCTATCAACGACATCGAAGACATGTACCTTGCCAAAGTACGGGTCGATGAGACAATTCTCCACTGCAGTACAACGTGAATTCATCAAGTCGTGCTCATCTTCATCGACGCATAGTTATCCAAGAACGTGTAGAAGATCTCCAACCGCCAGTTGAATCTTATCGCACCCGTCAATTTCTTCACTCCACGCAAATTTTGATCTACCCGACATCAACCGCTTCCACAATATACCATCGCCAGAAACCTTCGGCGTCGTTACCGCAGTGAACTTCAAAGAAATTGCTTGATGGCGCATGAGATCTTCATAAGTTTGAAAATCACACTTTGAAGATGGTTAGGGACGGATTGGCTTACCGGTTGAAGGATATACACCAAAAGATCGGGTCTCCTAAGCGATGGAATTCTCGGGATCGAAGGGACGTGAAGAGGATCATCACCATGATTGATGAATAGTTGTATAGAAGGGATCACAGAAGACTGAAAGCTATGTTGGTGGTCCAACCCGGAGAAACATCATCGCTTTCAACGCCCGACTCACACTCCTGGCGCATATCTCGGACTACTGGTACCCCTTGAACTGCTTCTTCAGATATTCTTTGGATGTATGATTGTTTATGTCGATGGCTTGTGCACACGTTATGTGTACAACCCGTACTTGTAAATAAAGGACCCTGTGGTACGCCAAAGGCCACAATCCTTATAAAGGAGCGAAAGTTTCCTTTTTGAGTAAAACCTATCAAACTTTTCATTTTTCAAGGTTTTGCTCAAAAGAACAAGTACTTTCTCTTATGACTTTCAAAACCTCAACCGTTTATATCACTTATGAGGGGAGTACTTGACTTATAACTTTGTTCACAAATTGTTCACAATGGTCATTCTTCCCGCAACACTCGAAATGGTCATATTTATTCTCAACTTTTCAAAAATAACATCATATATGCCATTTTTGAGGGGGAGAACATAAGTGATAAGAAATATGTTGCGTCAATGCAAATGAATCATTGTGCTATAGACTTAACCCATGAATTGACGAGATCTTAACTGTTAGTAACTCGAAAATACTTGTCCGGGACGGATAATAATTTCAAGCTAGTTCGCTAGTGATGTAAACATGTCTCACAAAGGACTTGTCTGAGTAGAATGTACCATTCGAGAAACTCTTGGTAGACATGAACTCTGACGGGTTTGACAACCTTTCGATTGTTTCACACCTTCAAGGTAATTACTAGAGCCAGTTGTCACCTAAAAGCTGACAATGCAACTCTTTAACTATGCCACGAACCGTGTCTCGCGGAGGATTGTCTATCTTGAGTTGATCAATTCAAAATGTGCGCGCTCTTTCCTCACTGTGCATTTTAACCGTAAAACTCTTAAGCACATGTGGAGGGGGAGTATTTATGCAAAATCTTATCTCAAAAAGGGTACTAAAATGTTTTTCATTCACAAACACTTTGAGTTCACAAAGCGGGTTTTTATGGCAACATACGTTAGTCATGGAGTTATAAGGTGACTAAGGTTAGGAATAACCGTCCTATGATCGCCAGAGCCGGAGGGATCTACCCAAGGACACCACAAATAGTTAGTATTTAGAAGTCCTTAGGTATGATTAAAAAGGAGAAAATGAGAATCGGAGAAAGAAGGAGTTGAAGAATTAAAAGAAATGCAAAGAAAAGGGTGAAAAGAAATAGCCCTCCAGATTATTCAACTTAGGGCGCATAATCGGTTCAATTATGCTACTAGTTGTCACTTAGTGACGCCAGTATTGAAGATTAAAAGTCGTCATGGACCCAGTGACGCATGCACTAAAACTTCTTAACCACTCAAGTTTCTCTCAACAGAAGCTTGTTTCATTCTCACAGGAACCCTACGTAAACTATCGGCTTTCTCTTAGAGATTGCCGGTATTGAAGAAGGAGACCCTCTCCCTAGTCTCCGCTCCAGAAAACCAAAACGCACTATTGAGTCTAGAGCCACGAGATTCATCAAAAGATCTCTTAGGTACACTTGACATTTCATCACTTGATATTCAACAATAAGAATTTCAGTGGTACATTATCGAGTCCTTCATAAATCTTAGCAATCTGTCGAGAACATTTATGAGAGGTTCACATTTGTGATCCTCGTGATTGAATGGAAACCGCCGTGGTCAACATCAAATGACCGACAAAGAAGTCGCCGCAAAACTCCCCGTGGATTGTGCTTAGTGGTCTCAAACGGTCTATAGTCGTGAGGTGATGCTTCGGTGTACCTTAGCGACTCATCTCACGTAGGTGTACTTCGGCATATCGTGCTATCTCACTTGTGGGACTCCGATTCAGGAACGGCCTTTGTAAGAATTAGAGTTGTGTTTTCACACTATGCTGTTAACACCTCGGTTCAAACTTGTAAGTGCCGGAATCCGCTTATTACTAACAGTTTAAATGTTTTCTTCTTATGGAAGCTCGGGCGGAATGATCGTGCAGATTCTTCTCATGCTTACGCCAACATCATCACTAATGGAAGTTCTATCCAAAAGCAACACAACAGAAAGAATGATTCTTCGTCAAATCAAAGAATCTACAAAGTTAAAGACTTAAAGAACTTCATCGATCAATTCAACGCCAAAGAGCGTGTGAGCATGTTGAAGAATGACGGAGACACTGGAGCAAAGTGAAGGCACTGAAGTGCACTTGATAACAACATACTATCACCTTCATCACAAAGAACAAAGATCAAAGAACAAAGTTAAAGATGACGTCAAAGCATAACTGTTCAAAGAAAACTATCTCGCTACATTGGGGAGATGGTTCAAATCAAGGCAATTCTTCTCACAAGAAAGAAGAATGTCGAAAGACGTCAGAGCTACTATTACATCAACGCCTTCACCATTTTTCATCACCAACACTTGAGTGTTTGTTACTCATATGTAATAACACTTGAGGGGAGATTGTTGGAATCACTCCTAAACCTTATTCAAGTGTCAGTTACTCATATGTAATAGTTAGCTTATTATGGCCTTTATGTTTGTTATTAGCCTTAAGCTTATGTAGAAGGCCCATGAGCTTAGGCCCAAGCCCATAGGAGAGGAAGGGACTAGGAGTGTTGCCCACTTCCTCCTATAAATACTACGTAATAACCCTCACTTGAGGGTTGGTTGTTCAAGTTTTTCTTTCACTCATGCCCTACGCATAACCGGTCATAAGCATATCGTGTGTGTGTGTTTGGATACTTGTCCAATCGCCTCTCTATCTTTCTTGTAAGCTTGTGTTGTAAAACTAGTGACCTAACATCTCTAAAATTCACCATGAGTCATTCAAACCCCATCAATGTCTCATCTGACAGTTCATATGCTGATAGTGTTTGGGATGAAAACATTTGGCATTATGTTCTGAACAATCCAGGTAGAACGAAGAGAGAGGTGTTTGAGGAGGTTGCTTCAAGAAAGAGAACGCATGTGACCATGAGCACTACCCCTTCAGTTGCTGGTCCATCATCACTCCAACCAATGCCTCAGGATCTTATCAAAGAAGGCAGCTCAGACATCAGTTCCTATGAAGAGTCTGATGATGAAACAGCTTCTAGAGTCCTTGTGGTTCCTCCCCTTGCTACAATCCTTCCATTAGGAGAGCTACAAGCACCACCTTCTCTACCAATGTTGTCAGCACCACCACTAGTGGGTCCTTCATCATCCTCACCACCTGTTGGAGGAGTGGTGATGGGACTAGCATGCCCCGAGGTGTATAGGGTGATTGATAGGTGAATGGCGCCTAAAGTGATGCCAGAGTGGGCCTTCCCAGCCTAGGGTAGGTGGTTAGGTTGGGGTAGGATGTGAAGCTTGTGTCATCAGTTGGTAGTTGAATGATGTTATCAGTTTTCTTTTCATGTAATGATGCTTGTTATATGTAACTCATGGATGTATCCTTTGCACTCAGAGTGCAGATTTGTTTGATAAGAATAAAAATCCATGTCTTTTGCTTTAAAATCCTTGCATCATACTGTTTGTGATTTATTTCATTTATTTCCAAAACTAACAAGCTGTCCATCATAATGTTTAAAATCTGAGAGATAGGACTTGTTGCGAGTCATATGCCTTGAACATCCACTATCTGTGTAGCCTTGATCTGATCTTTTTGTCCTTGGATGTTCCTGCACATAAAATAAAGGAGTTAGTTTTTTGGGGACCCGCCATGATTGACTTGGATCTCGTATCAATATAGTTAAATCTATCAAAGGTCATGATACACCATGGGATTGGTTGTGGATGTAATTCCTTTAGGTTTCCATTCCCAACGTCGGAGCCTTCACAACATTTCCCATGTACCCCTCGGTCTTGTTTACAACCCTTGCAGTGGGAACTTTTGGTTGAGCAGTGGTAACTACTGGTTTAGTTTTAGGTACCCAACGTTGGTTATAGTTAACACTTTTATTTTGAACAGCACCTTTTCCCTGCTTGTGCGATTTTGCAAAAGTTGTTTTGATTTTACACTTGTAACAGGTGATTTAGGGTGAGCAGTGTTGACAGTTTTATCAGTGGCAAAAGTTTTAAGACCACTTCTTAGTTGAACTGCTCTTGGGACCATTTTGCTGTGTGGATTAGGGTGTACATTATTTTGAAACTTGTTAGACTCCACCCTTTTATTCCCATGGACTTCTCCCAAAATGATAGTCACAATTAGCATGTAAATGATAAAGCTACCACGATATAACATGCTTTATAGTACATCACAAAATCACTACCTAGTTGTTGAGATTTAACATGATTCCAACTCCTCTGGTTACCCCTAGGAGTTGATGACTTATTCCTATACATCTCAGCATACCTTACTGTTAGGAATTGTAAATTCCATGTTAAAGTGTCGGTCACCCCAATTATGGTCTAGCATATATTAGCTCGTAGACTTGTAGTTATTTACGTTGTTTTGTAGTTAATTAGTTAATTAGTAGCGTAGAATAGTTTAGTGTAACACCGTGGAGGAAGGACGGTCTTTACCCATGTATACCCGATCCACAGGCAGTCAGAGGTGTAGTCTGTAAGTATAAATACCTCTTCCATCCTTGGAAGGGGTGGTGCTTCTCAAAATCTAACCTTTACATTTTGTTAAGCAAGTCTCTACCAAGAACACCCTCTCACTCTTTCTCTCTCTAAAACATGGCATACTTGTATAATCACCATCCAAGGCCACCCGAATCATCAACACAATAATATTTACGATCCTACAAATGGTACCAGAGCCAGGTTATTGTGTTGTGTTGATTTATTGTGGTCTTTTGATTCTTGTCATAACTGTTTTGGTACTTTTTGGTCAGAAAATTTGTTTTCCAAGTATTGTTATGATTAACAGTTTCAAACATGGTTTTAGTATCCTTTTGGTCAAAAAGTCATGTACTTGTATATGAAAAATCTGTTTTTGATGTCCAAACAGTAACTTTGAGACTATCTTTTTGTACCAATTTATATCCGTGAAATTATTTATGGTCAATCTGGTCTATTTTTACGGTCAAACAGTCATAAGAAGCAGTTTTTATGATGTGTTTCTGGGTTTATTATGAAGGTGGTCGAAAAACATGGTCGGAAACATCGCCGAAAAAATTAAAATGGTCAAATCTTGCTGTTTTTTCTTGTTAGCGAGTTGTTAACCTAAACCAAAAGCGAGTTGAGTCAAAAATGTTCTAAGCGACTTGTCTTTACAAGTTAGCAATTTGTGATGTATATGAGGAAGCGACTTGCCATACTCATGGTAGCGACTTGAGTCGAGTAGCGAGTTGTGACATGTAGCGACTTGTCAAAAGATGAAAGGTAGAAAAAGAATTGACCACGACCACATCCAAAATACAAAATAAACTGTAATACCAAAACTCTTTTTGACTTCAGCTCATCACATCATATGTCAAGATAGATCCGAATTTAAATCAATACATGAATGTTATGTTTAAACAACATACAACTCAGCCAGATCCAAAACCAAGCACAACCAACTCCATCTCTATTCTTATCCCTTAACCAACAACTACATATCTACACTTAATCCCATCTCCATTTTACATATCAACTCAAAATAAAAAGAAGATATTACGAATCTCAGTTTGTTCTCTTGAAGCATACTCCGACACATCTAGACTTGTAAAAGTCTATAACTGAGAGACACAACTCATCATTGATCCAATCTTTGAAGCTTCACTTCAATTAATATCCGAAACACAAAGATAAGGATTATAACAATTATGTTATACCCATTTTCTTGGTTCGTTCATACACAAACAAAAACGAAAACATAAATTACAACCTACCTTAGACCCAATGGATCTTGAAGCCGTATGACTCATGTTCTTGATTCACTTGTGCAGAAAAAGAAAAAAAGGGGACGAATTAGCTACTATTCGTGATTGTTGAATGGGTTTAATTTGTGTTTATATGATTCGGATTGAATTTGATGAGTGAAGATATGTTGGGTAAGATGAATACTTTTATTTTTCTGGATCTGTATTGGGAGATGAACGAGTTAGGTGGGAGATATGATAAGTTGGTAGGCGTTATTTTTTGAGAAGTGTTTTAGGGTTAAGAGTGTGTTTTAGATTAGGTTTAGTCTAAATGACTAAATTTTAGGGTATGGTATTTTATACTCGGTTGTGACTGGATCGGGTATAACTCTTGCTTGGGCTGTAAATGGATTTGTTGGATCGTGGCCATCATTTAGATCATGGGCTTCTTTCTCACATACATGGATCGTGGGCTAGTATGTGATATTTGATATATGGGCTGAGTTGTGACTTGATGGATTGGAATGGGATAACGTCCGTTTGGAATGAAATAGTCTAATAAATTTTGTTATCCTAAATTTCTCATTCATACAAATCTTTGGATACTAATATTTAAATTGGTTTTACGAGTGGTATTTTTGGTATATGTTTCACGGAGGATACAAGTTCACGGCTTGAACGGAAACTTGAAGAAAAATGACTACGGGGTTTTTGTACGGTATTATTAATGCGAAATTAAAGTGACATTATCTCCATATATGGTCATTATTATTAGCCGGTGAATCAAAGGAGGTTCAATTTCATCAATTCCATGAGATATTCGATGCCACAAAATGTTTACGATACTTCACAGTCTAAGAACTTCTCATGCAGATGGCCGTACACGCTATGATGCTTCCGAAAGTTCGAAACCATCATGGGGAGAACGCGTGACTTTGATGTGTTACAGTTAACCTCCAGGGAAAAGGAGTTTATACTACTTAACTTAGTATGGTTTGTGAAGTTGTCTACATTCGGGCAAAGAATTGTCGATGGTGAAGGTGATTCGTTGATGAACCGCTGCATATTCTCCTAAAACAGATATTCACCGAAACCAAAGCTGTCTGAACACATTCAAACTGACATTGCTTACGGTTTTGTCTTGATTTTGTAAAATCCCGCGAAAGAACCTATTTCTCGGTTTAAATCATAGACATATAAAATCTCGTGACACTGGAAACATCCCGGTTTAAGCAAAGTGCATTTCTGGATCTATCTTACGGTTTATTCTTGGTTTTGTAAAATCCTGCGAAAGAAAGTGTAATTCTGGATCTTATCTAATGCTGGTGCTACGGTTTCTACTTCAAAGATTGTCTAATAGGGTGTACTAAATGAATTGGATGTGTGTTTGGATATTCGTCATGGCAGTTTGGTTATTACATGGTTTTACGGGGTTATGTGCCTTTAACCATGGTCGGGATGGAAACCATTATCAGAGTTCACTTAAAACGTCAAAGGAGGCTAGATTTGAGCTTTTAACCAGAAGATGTGACAACGGGGTTAATTCACTATTATTTATTTGAGGTTGAAGTGAAATATCACGGGCGAATGTACTTAGTATCTGATGGTATCGGGGATGGTTGGATGAAGATTCCTCAAGATCCTTGTTCGAGCTTATTATCAAAAATGAAGACTTGGAAATCTAGTTATTGTTGGGTGTCTTTTACCTTTTCTTTTACCACTTGGGGGAATTGGGCTCTTACCACTTCAAAATAACTATCACTTTAAGGAGTTACGTTGTAGTGCTCAGTGTCACATTCAATTGTGGATTTTCAAGAGGTGATGTATGTCTATTACTTGATGGTTGGTTGGATGAAGAGTATAGAGTACTTAGAGATTCAATGGAGGATGAATTCTAGGCACCGCTCTTTGTTACATATGTGCAAGTTTAAGTCATGAGTTCGGGTTAGTTTACTTCAGGGTCAAATTCATCATATTGGGTTTTCTCCATCAGCTGTCACAACAAATATCTTCGAAAGAAGAGAATTATTCTTATGACGTATGAACACAACAGTTCATGCCCTCGCATTCTAAAAAAAGAGAAAGTGTACGCCTCGCTAAGCGCTTATCTTCTAAGAAGAGAAATCTTCTCTATTATGACCATTCTCATCAACATGCTTCATGCTTTTCCATGCGCTTCTTCAACATCAAGTGAACCAGACTACTGATAATTACTCTTATCCCACTTGCTCAATATAATGAAGATGGCGACATCATGTGCTAATTTTGTGGGGGAGAAATGTGAATAGAATACATTTGGATGATAATCACTTGTTTAATCAAGAATGGCATCTCCGTATGCAATTCTTGAGGGGGAGAAGAAGTGTGAATTTTCTGCATGGTTGACTGATATTTGAGAATATATGGTCAAACGGCTCCTAACTCATGTAAGAACCGAGCTTCTTCTTATCAGATCATCTTCACATGTAGTTTCTTCTAAGAGCCGTTGGTTGACATCTTCACACAGGCTGATTTGATTAATGACAAAGTGTTTCCAGTTGTTGGGCTGATTTCCTTAATGAACACCTTTCTGTTCTTGTTTGATTGGGAGGGATTTGAGTTAAGGGGATTTGCTATTTGTATGTTAACGGGAATGCATTTGGTGAGTTTAAGATGTTGACTTTCTATTCCCCAACTGAACAATCTGGAAGAAGGTCGAGTCTACAGTCTGTTCTACATTTTCTGTTGCATGTTAGAAGACTAAAGACGAGTTGCACTCAACAATCTAAAGACTTCTTCTTAATCTGGGCATTTATCAAACAGATTGTCGGTTTAGGGGAGATCACTAATTGGGGGAGAGTGAAATGTCGAATTTAATCCCCAATTAGACTTGCGCACATCTTCAAAGAAGTTGATTCTCACAAGACTTCAAGTGTTCTTCTCAAAAGATTTCAAGTATTTGGGCTTATATTATGTTGCTGATTCTGAAGTGTCAAAACCAGCAAGGGGGAAGGAGACATGCATCTAAACGCGAGTAAACTTGATGAGCTTAATACTTCTAAGTGATTGAAGAAATCCCAGGAAGACTATTGTCATTACCGCAGAGAAACTCAAGGTTTGACTCATGGCGTTTAGTGTTCTTATTCCAACTATGTGGAGGAAGAGATGGAAGAGTTAGTTTCTGAAGATGAAAGAGGTACACAAGTGTGTGATGATTTTGATGTTATCACAATCATCGGGGAGAGATGTGTACATTGGGGATGCTCACTGTTTTACTTGAGGGCTTAATCGTGATTCAGAGATATAATCACTTATTTCGAGTTGACATCCGCAGACTGTCATCCGCAGAGATAATCGTGATTCGGCCTCGCTTCTTCAATGTTATCGTTATTCTCTTTGGGCATTCGGTACTTCGGTTCTTGAGCTTCATACACTATCATCAGGGGAGAGAAAAGTATACATCGGGTTATTCTTTGGCTATTGGACTTAATCTACTACTTCGATGGTATAAGTTTCTTTGTCTTTGGGTATATGTGTATTCGGGTTCGTGAGTTCTAGTCTAAGAGAATGACTGCATCAATTCATCTACTTGGGGGAAGTGTTCTCTTGACACCTTTTGGAATGGATTGCTTCAAACTTCAGTGGAAAAGGAATTTGAGAAGATTATTTAAATGTGGGATGATACGTTGCTGCTGTTCTATTGGATGATATAACCTCAAACGAAGAATCACGGTGATTATTCTTAAAAGGAGGCCAGGATCGATGATAATGGTGTGCTTGCACGTCAATGGAAGCTTGAAAGACAGCTTTGAATCTGCTCAGCTAAAGGATTTTCGGTTTGGGGGGAAGCTGCCAAAGCCTCTATTTCTTAAAGGCTCATGTTCTATCTTCTATTCCGAAGCCCTAGAAGCTTTGGTGGTGGATGTTTAAGAGATGACGATTTCTATCTTCTTCAACGGGGCTGTTCGATATCCTTATCTCGGTACTCGTATCATCATCTTCTTAAACTATATCATCTACTCTATCTTTGTATATATTCATCAGAAAAACAAAATACAAAAATATAAAACCAACAAAAAGAAAATAAAAAAATATAAAACCAAAAAAACCCATAAAAATTAGAAAATTTTAAAAATACCAAAAATATGTTTTCTCAAAACATGTCTTCTGGTATCGATAACATCTACGGTCTTAGAAATGTCATTCAATAATGGCACGGGACCATAGATGAAGTTCGAGCAGGAGGTGCAAATATTCTTTTCCAAAACATGTCTCAAACTATGGCTTGCATTTACTTCAGACTGTAACCCGTGCTTAAACTATGGCTTGCTATTATTTCCGATAGCAACCCGTTCTTAAAGAAAGGCAAGTGTTGCGCTAAACATATTTTCAAATATTTCGTGCACTTATCCTAAAAACAAAATGAGGAAAGTATGTCGAAGGACTACTGTTCCTACTCAAATATTTTTCCGTCTAAAATTCTTCAGAAAAATATTTGTTTTAACTTAATGGTGGTAAATGAGTTGCTTGAAAATCAATCAGTATCGGAGTTTTCATAAATTTTCAAACTCAATCAATGATTTCCGTGCTTTTAATCTTTTCATAAAATGAGTCATTGATTGAGGGGGAGAATGTTTTTCAATTTATATCATCTATCGGACTTATCTAATTATCCTAAATGCTTAACGGAAAAATGCTGTTAACCTACGTTAAAGGACTAGGTGCCTAGGATAAGATTGTTAGGATTAGATGATTAGAGTTTGATGAACACATAAATCCCATGCCTTATATGAACTGATTGATATGTTGAATTGACTTTTATTAGTCGATTGCTGTTTAGGTGTTGTCGACCACCATATATCTGTTTGTATGTCTACTAACGTATGCAGATATCATGGATTATAAGAATGTTCCTGATCCGGATCCCACAATTGATGATTGGATGCCAAAAGGAAAGGGCAACTATATCTTGGGTCGACAAACGAAGAAACGGAGCTTAATTTGACTTCTATGGAGAGTTGGCATGAAATGCAACGTCAGAAGTCTCACTGCATCAACAGACGGTTTTCTTCCTGCCCTACAGCAACAACAGAAGCTTCTCAACCACCTAACATATCTTTGTGCAGGACAAGTAGTGATGATACCATTTTTTAAACCAATTTTTTAATCATATTGTTTTGAAAATGGAGAAATATTGTTTTGAAAATAAATCGGATTCAAAGTTTTGAAATCAACCGGACTTTATTTTGTCAAATCATAAGTGATTTCAAATTAAATATTTTCAAATGATATTTCTTCTTAAAAGTCCGGCTTGTACAACATAAAGTGGTGATCTAAAGATTTAATGTTATGTCATGGTATGATTTTCTTTAAAACTCAAAGATCTTACAAAATGAATTTTTTTTCTGTTCTTGTTTGATTGTGAAATTGTTTTATTTTACTTAAAGATCTCTTAAAAAACTATCATACCTGACACTAACAATCTTTAATGTCTTAAATTGATCCTTATCAGTCATTTTTCAAAATTAAATGTTGCCACGTCTTTCCCCAAAATTTTCTAAATGATTTAAATCAATCGGGATCCAAAATCTCAATTGGTTTGAAATTTTTGATCGGGGGAGAGATCGTGATTTAAATCTCAAATCAGTTTTAAAGGGTGATTGTTTCAAAGCACTCCTTCCTTCATGTGTCAAACGATTTTGAAATACATAATGCACATGATTGTGGAGGAGCATCTAACCAAAAACAAGAAGAGTATTTAAACAAGGCCACATTTTCTCCAATATTTTCTAAACCTTATTAAATCACTTGGGATCCAAAATCTCAAAGGGTTTGATATTTTTGATCGGGGGAGAATTTTTGATTTAATTATGAAATCTGAAAAATGATGATCGATTCGATTCAAAGTGCAGTCGCTTCTCCCATATGTGCCAAACGCTTTCGAATCTCGAAGCACATATTGAGGGGGAGCATTTCAAAAGAAAATAAACTATCAAGGTACAAAGGTTTCAATGTTTTATCATAAGTACCTTGATTGAGTTTTAAAGGTTTTCTATATGGCATTTGTGATCGTGAAAAATACTTCAAAAACCTCTTGCCTCTATGTGATAAAATGATTTCAAATATCCTACGCACATATTGAGGGGGAGAATTTACCAAAGAAATTCAAATGGCTTTTTCTACGAAAATTGTGATCAAGAATTTATTTCAAAGAACTCTTGCCTCCATGTGCTAAACAATTTCAATATCATACGCACATGTTGAGGGGGAGCATTTCTAAATGATCAAAACAATTAAGATACAAAATGCTTTGATTTTATATCACAAGTACCTTGATTGATTTTCCAAATGATTTTTCAATTGGTTTCAAGAAGGAAAGAACAATACCAAAAGACCGACCAATTTACTTTATGCATGGAGTTATAAGGATATTCAGGTTAGGTATTCGTTCCCACGATCCCGCCAGAGCTGGAGGGATCTACCCAGGGACAATCCACTAGATAGTGTAGAAGTCCTTAGGTATGATGAAAAAAAAGGAGAAAATTAAGAATATGGGAAGAGTGCCGACTGAGACAGAGCTAGTACTGGAACAAACCCAACAAGGTTCTAGTAATGAAGTCTCGGTAAGCACTAAATGGGTTGAAGAATGAAAAAGAAATTAATGTGAAAAGGGTGAAAAGAAATAGCCCTCCAATAATTCAACCTTAGGGCAGAAACTGGGTTCAATACATATGCTACTGGTTGTTACTAAGGTAACACTGGTATTGAAGACAAGACGCCATGGACCCAAAGTGGACGATGCACTAAACTTCCCAAAACTACTCAAGTTCCTCTTAAAAGGGCTTGTTTCATTCTCACGGGGAACCGACATAATCTATCGACTTTCTCTTAGAGATTGTTGATATTGAAGAAGGAGACCCTCTCCCTAGTCTCCGGTATAGGAACCAAATATGCACGATTGAGTCTAGAGCCAAGAGATCATCCACAATTTCTCATTAGGACACTAAATTCTTGAAGACTTGCTGTTTCACACAATGTGGAAAGTAAGTATGTATTTTAAGAGTCCTATGCATTATCCTTGTGGTATTGCTAGAACATCCGAGTGATACCTAAAAGTATTCACGATGAAGATGGAAATCCTTCAAGAGCCAACATCAAACAAGCTCTTGGTGGGTGACATGTGAGATCTTGCAAAAGATCAAGCTTGTGACAACTGGATAGAAACGATGGGGCGATTCACTCGTGAATCAACCTTGGTCCAGGAAATGAATTGACGAATACTTTTGGAAAAACCGTTCAATGTGCAAATCTCTTCTTTTCTCTAGCACATCGAATGTGTATTCATGTTTTCAAACACAAAAAGTATCTCTTATTGAAAAAATACTTTTGGAAAAACCGTTCGATGTGCGAATCTCTTCTTTTCTCTAGCACATCGAATGTGTTCTCTTTTCAAATACAAAAAGTTTTTATGATTGAAAATTGATCTTTCTCATAAAACCTTCGTCGTATTGCAAAACTCTTTCTTCTAAGCAATACACGATTGTTTTCAAATCAATTTTTCATCAATCAGTGAATCTCAATTCCTGTTCACTCACTCGTGTTGTCCTCTTTGAGACGTTCGTTTGAGAACAAATAAGAACAAATGCGAAACCCTCAAGGAGATTCTTCAAATTCTACCCTGATCACAGGAAGTACTGGTACTGATCAACGGGGAACCGTGGGCCGTGTACCTCAATTCAAACGAAAGTGATCAAAGACACTTTCGTGTATTTTATTGCTAACTGTTGTTTGCAGGTACATTTGGACGGTTGCAGCTGATCATAATTGAGAAGTCAATCCAAAGCCGCATGCTCACAGCATCCACACTTAATTGAAGATCATCAGCCACAGTAGTTATTTACGTTGTTTTGTAGTTAATTAGTTAATTAGTAGCGTAGAATAGTTTAGTGTAACACCGTGGAGGAAGAACGGGTCTTTACCCATCAGATACCTGATCCACAGTCCGTCAGGAGGTCGTGTAGTCTGTAAGTATAAATACCCCTTCCATCCTTGGAAGGGGTGGTGCTTCTCATAATCTAACCATTACATTTTGTTAAGTAAGTCTCTACCAAGAACACCCTCTCACTCTTTCTCTCTCTAAAACATGGCATACTTGTATAATCACCATCCAACGCCACCCGAATCATCAACACAATAATATTTACGATCCTACACTTACAGTTGGTCTAGGTTTATTAGCTTGTTTCCTAGGTTCCTTTGTAACAGTATCTACGACTTTTGGGATAGAAGCCTCTACATTCTTTTTAGCATTTTCATCTACAACAGATGAGTCACTTGCACTTTCAAAAACATCAGTCTGCTTAACCTGCTCCTCGCACAAATGTGTCCTTTAGAGGACCATATTCACGCATAAGATCCTGAAACTCTTATAGGCCTGTATGAGCTAAATCTATGCCAGGAGGTGATGGAACACCCCTTAGGGGTGGAGGAGCTGTGTTGTAACCCATATCGGACATAACTTTACTAGTAATTTGAGCATTCCAAATTTTATCAATTGACTTAGACTGATAATAACAGGTGTTAACAAATAAATTTACATTCTCATTTATCTTTTTGAGTTTTTCATACTCTTCTTTTAATGCCTCATTCATTGCTGTCTTATGATCTATCTCTCTTCTAAGGATAATCATATCATCATTATATTTTGACTCATTAGCTCTATAGTGCTCTAGTTGTTTCTCTAATACAGCTATACCTCTCCTAAGGTTTGACACATAAAGATAATTAGTCGCGTATACAACTCTGTTCTTTGGTTGTCAAATAATTCATTAAGCCTTTCACATTCTCTAGAAGCCCTACATGTTTTAGAACAACATTCAAAGTTTTGTACCTCAAAGTCATAGAAAGCCATGAGAGCATGTTCTGTAGACACAAGAGCAGCATCTGCAGGTTGTTCCTCTTGTCCATCAGCCATGAAACTCCAATCATAGCTCACATTCAATAGCCAACATTGCCTTTGGTTCTTCCACAATTGGTTCTTTCCTTTGCTTGTACCAAGTAGACCTTTTGTCCTGGTTCCTTGGTCTTCTGCATTCTCTAGCAAAATGCCCCAACTTGTGACAATTGAAACACTCTACTTTCTTTTTATCGAACCCCTGCAGTTTCACCACCATTGATGTGAATTGGCTTGCCAGTCTTCTTGTAGAATTTCCTAGCCCTCATGCTAAGAAGAGCTATCTGCCATTTTATGTCCATCTCCTCCAAGTCATCTTCATCAATTTGCTCTATGTCCTCATGAGTTAAAATAGAGCCATTAACTTGAGTGGAGATGAAAGCATAAAAGGTAGGATCTCTAATACCAGCAACCTTCTTCTTTGAACCTGCAGTGGTAACACTAACATTACCAGTGGAAACAGAGAACCAAGAGCGCAAGATCATCATCACCTGCCGCCTTCGAATCATCACAACAACGAGAGGTTGACAACAATACCAAGCTACTAGAGCTTGTACCAAGTTTCCCTGCCTTCTTCAATCTTTGTTCAATGAGTTTGAAGTTATTGTAAAGATCATTGAGCTTCATAGTTTCAATCTCGTTTTGTTTTCCCATCAGAAACATTCGTATGAAACTCAGAAGGCAAACTTCTTATAAACTTCAAATTGAGGTCTTCCTTTTCTACCTCAATGCCAAATACAGTCAGTTGTGTAACAATCTTCTGGAGTTTGGTGAAGATGATGTCAAGTGAGTCATTGCTTGAAGCAGAGAAGTTTTCATAACTTTGCTTCAACAATGTCTTTTGTGTCTTTTTGTAGCATCATTACCACCAAATACTGAGCAGATCTCTTCAAAAAGTTCTTTTGCAGTCTTGTACTTGCTGAAAGCAATGATCTGATCTTTAGGAAGAGTCATTAGTAACAAACTTCTGGCCTTCAGGTCATTCTTCTTCTTTGCTCTTTCATCATTAGTCTCAGGTACAGAGATTGCTACAACTTCTGTGTCACCAACTTTCTCTCTTAGTAATGACTTGAAAGAATCACCAATTAAGATGATCTCCCATAGAGCATAGTCTTGTATGAGAAAGTATTGCTCAATCATTATCCTCCACATCTCAAACTCATTTAGTTTGAGCTTAGGAAGTCTTGGAGCAGAGTTGGACTGGTTGTTTTCCATCTCCATTGATTTGAGTGAGTAGGTTAAGCTTATTCCTTGGATCTTCTAAATCAAAATATCAGAACCTTCGCTCTGATACCACTTGATGGATCTAAACACACACCTTGTGTTTGTGATATTTTGAATTATATTAATAAGCATGCGGAATATACTTAGTAATACTTAGAAGATGGATTGTATGATGTAGTGTAAGTGAACAGTTTAACACAAAGCTCCAATATTATTAAGAAATAATACGAGTGGCATTGCTTATCACTAGGGTTACACCTTGAAGCTTATATGAATAATACATACCCTAAGCAATGACCTGGGATCTCCTTTTATAGCACAAGGAGTCCTTTACAAGATAAGTATAATCCTAACAATATAGAATATACACAAGATCTTTTCTATACTTATCTATACACGGAAACATAACAATTATCCTAATAGTTGTGGTAATATTGTACTGACAGTGGTAATGAGTTTCCACTGCTAGTGTAATCTTTAGCAGTGTTAACCACAAGCGTATCAGTGGTAACTGTTATCTTTATTCCCAACACTTATGAAGAAACAAAGAAAAAGGGAAAGTCTACAGATTACTCACACAGTACTTTAGATCACAGTACTTTGGATCAAAGTACTGCTGCGCCAATTGACAGTACTTCTGATGATTTGAATGATCCTAACATGCCTGGATTAGAAGACACTGATGATGAGTTAGATGATGAAGGTATTTTCTCAAATTCCAATGCAGAACTTGATTTCACAAATTTTGGTGATGATCTTGAAGTTCCACAAACTCTTACATTAAGAGTTCATAAAGATCATCCTGCTGGTCAAATCATTGGACCTCCTACATCAGGGGTTCACACAAGGACCAAAGCCAAAGGTTTATCTAAGCCACATAATGCTTTACTTAGCTTTGTTTATAAACAAAATAGGCTGAATCATAAGGATCAACAAACATGCTTGTTTACCTGCTTTATCTCTCAAGAAGAACCCAAGAATGTAGCTCAAGCTTTAGCCAAAGAGAGTTGGGTTGAAGCCATGTAAGAAGAACTTCTTCAATTCAAACTTTAAGATGTTTGGGTACTATGTGATTTACCAGATGGAAAGAATGTCATTGGTACAAGATGGGTTTTCAGAGTTAAGAGAGATGAAAGAGGCAATGTCATCAAGAACAAAGCCAGATTGGTTGCACAAGGCTATAGACAAGAAGAAGGAGTGGACTATGATGAAGTGTTTGCTCCTGTAGCAAGGATTGAAGCCATTAGATTATTCCTTGCTTTTGCATCTTATATGGGCTTTCCTGTTTATCAAATGGATGTCAAGAGTGCCTTTCTTTATGGCAAAATCACAGAGGAAGTCTATGTAAAACAACCTCCCGTTTTGAGGATCCTGCAAATCCAAACAAAGTCTACAAAGTTATTAAGGCTCTGTATGGCCTTCATCAAGCCCCCAAAGCTTGGTATGAGAGACTCTCCACTTTTATATTACAACATGGCTACAGAAGAGGAGCAATTGATAAGACTTTGTTTATCAAGAGAGACAAAAAGGATATCATGCTTGTTCAAGTATATGTGGATGATATTATCTTTGGAGCTACAAAACAGTCAATGGTGAAAGAATTTGAACAGCTCATGCAACAAGAATTTGAAATGAGTTCCATGGGTGAATTAACTTTCTTTTTGGGGCTTCAAGTTAAACAATCAAAGGATGGAATCTTCATTAGTCAATATAAGTATGTCACTGACATTCTTAAGAAGTTTAACTTCCATGCTATCAAGCCAGTCACCACACCCATAAAAGCTATAAACTCATTAGGAAAGGATGAAGATGGACAAGCTGTGGATGTCAAGCTTTACAGATCAATGATTGGTTGTCTTATGTACTTAACTGCATCTAGACCTGATATCATGTTTGCTATCTGTTTATGTGCAATATATCAAGTCTCACCCAAGGTCTCTCATATGAATGCAGTCAAACGAATTTTTAGTTATCTAAAATAACAACCTAAGTTAGGGTTGTGGTATCCTAAGGATTCACCTTGTCACTTGGAAGCTTTTTCAGACAGTGATTGATATGTGCTAAAACACATATCATTTCTTTATCAAATCAGACCCAAAATAACCAAGAAAGAGCCGTTTATTGCTAATATTTGCTGTTTTCTTAAGTTTGTGCTTGTGCAGGTACGGATATGTCAAAACACGCAAAAGATAATCAAATCTGACAAAAACCCAAGCACGAGAGATAAAGAGTGCTAAAGCTGAGCCGAAAGGTCAGAATTGTGCATTTGTGAAGATTTCTATGCTGAAAGGATTATTTTTGAAAGATATGTTCAACTTTGAAGAAATGTCAGAAACAGTCCTTCAACTTTCATCATTTGGTAAAAAATACCCCTGAGTTTCAGAAATGGCAAAATTGGCCCTTGGTCTATTAAATATTGGCAAATTCAACCCTTGGATTACATTTTCAGATTTATACTTTTGGTCCTTGAAAATCGCAAGTACAAGTTTGGTCCTTATGGTTAACCATTTGATCCAATGTTAGTCCAAATCCAAAGTTATTACACCTTGGCCCATATGATATCCAAGCCCAAATCCCAAATCCATTACCCGGTCCAAATAAACATACCCGGTTATCCCACACAATACAATTCAACCCAAACTATTAACCCAGTCAAAACATTAAACGAGATAATATTAAAAAAAAACCCAAATGAGCGCCAAAATTTTCCCCAATATCCCCAGACATAAACCCTAATTTACCCTTGGCACCAATTAGTATAATCCACTTCAATTAAGGGTATCCTGGTACTTTCGCTCGACATGCTCGACACAAATGCGGTTGGCAATCCGTGTGTCACATACCTCAAACACTACCTTCTGATTGGTCGAAGAGACGTGGTATTCATGATCCAATGATTGAGATTGATGGGATGAGGTGGAGAGTTAATCCAAGGGCTGAGAAGCATCAAGAGAAAGCACAAGATGGGACTTCTGGATCCTTCCATGAGCTCAAGGCTGGCTATATATACCTTCTTATTTCACAGATGTAACCATGTAGAGTAGGAGTAGAGTAGTAGTGTAGTTTTTAAGTAGTTTTTAAATGTTTTCAATGTATTAGTTTAAATTCAGTTATTAAATTCATTTATGTACTCAAATTTTATTATCAATATAATCATTTGGCTTTAATTCTCATTTTAAGTTTTAAATTCTGTTTTCATGATTTCATTAGCTGTTATAAGCTGATATAAGCTCAATTTACTTTAAAACCTCTCACTACCACTCACTCTCAAATATTTCATTGGTCAATAAAAGTCAAACCCGCAGATATTTGGTTGAATTGCTCGATTGTGAATCGATGGATGTGGGTTGAATTTGATCCAATTTGGGTTGAGATTAGGTTTAGATTAGTAAGTTCTTTGATCTCAGTAGCATGTCATTGTGACAGGACCCCTATAAGTCCATGGTTCTTTCTTTCATTTGATTCAGTAGAGTAATGATCTAGTTGACTAAATGTGTTCAAATTTAGTTTAATATTGCTATTATATGTGGAATTTTGTTGTGTTTAATTTCAGCATACTTGTTTATGTGATTTCTGTTTCAATCAGTCTTATATCTGCATATATAGATAATGTTGGAACTTGAGTTTTTTCTGCATTTAGTCTTATAATATCATATTAGATCATGCTCCATTCATCCAATAGGTATTATTAGTAGTTAACTGCTTTTAATTTGCATTTTAGGATATTAAGGTGTGTTTGGTAAAGGATTCAATTCTGAGTTTGAGGATAGTTCAGTAGTCAAGGTTAGTAGAATTAGTCTTAATTAGGATATTTCCACTTATTCCAGTCTTTAGTTTACATTTCATAACACTCAAAGTCAAATTTGCTCTTAATATGATCTCTAATGCTTATCAAGTAGGATAGGATTAAGTTTACTTGCATTTTAGGCTTAGATTATTATAGTTTAGCTTATTTGAGTCACTTTGAATCCTTTAGTATCATTTAAAATCAGATTCGATCAATCAAAGTTCATCATAGTCAAATAGCAAGATTTTTCATAAAAAGTCAAATATCCAATTTTTGCTCAAACTGCTTCCACTTTTATATTTTTCATTCACTCACTTTAAGTCCAATTCAGTTGAAATTTTGGACTTGAGCACTCTGGTTGGTGATCTTTAACATGGTATTTTTATTTTATTTTTAGGATTTTTATAAGCTAGTTGAATTAGTGCTTAAAGTAGGGCCTGTAGGGCTATTTGGATTTGGTTTTGGAAACCTGTTTTGTGCTTAACTTCCCTTTATCTTGTGCTTTTTAAGTTCAAATCTGTTGCTGAAGCTTTATCTTGGATAGTATAGGTTAGTTTTATGCTTAGGTAGCTTATGGTAGCTTCTAGATAGCTTATAGCTTGTTTCACTTAGCTTATTACATCAGTTGTGTGCCCATTTCATATCTCTTGTGACCATTAGTTGTTTCTGTTATTTTTCCTTGATTCTCAGCAGTATTTTATAATATTCTGGAAGTTTTCATATTTTTCCCTTTTCATTTGCTATTTTTCTACATTTAATTTCAATTTTAAGGCTTTTTAATTAGTAATTAATACAAATAAATCAGAAAAAGTTCAAAAAATATGTTTTAAATTTTCCTAGATTAAGAAAAATATAAAAAGCCAAAAAAATATTTTTCCATAATTTTCTTAGTTTAAATAATATTTTTTAGCAATTTATTTAGTTTAAAATAGTTTTTAAATCATAGAAAATAGAAAAAAGTTCAAAAAAATTTGATTCTAGGTTTGAAAAGTCTTTTTAGTTATTTTAGAATTTTTAAAAATAGTTTCATAATTTTCTCACTCATTTTCATAATTTTTAGATGATTAGTTTTATTTTTAAAATTAGAGATTAGTTTTTAATTCAAATAAATTCAAGAAAAATCCTAAAAATTAGTTTTAAATTTCAAATAATTTTCAAATATCATTTTTAGCTGTATAATTATAGTAGTTCATTTTTATGGGTTAAATTAGAATAGTTTGCATTTTATTCACGTTTTATTAATTACGTTAATCGCGTTTTAGCTATAATTTGCATATCTAGTTTAATTTCCTTGTTTGCATAATAGATCCAGTAGTTTTACTTGCTTTCCTTTATTATTCCTTGCCTCGTAGCGTAGAAAACCCCAAAACTCCTTATTTTCATATTCAAATCCCGATATTCGTGACGTGAGTTGAAAATTCCATTCAACCCTCGATCGGAACGATCTCGGTGCTCAAACCTAACACGTTTGAGTTACCCAACATACTACAAACTTCTTATTATTGGTTTCCCGAGCGAATCAATTTTTGGCGCCGCTGCCGGGGAGGGCTTGTAGTGAATTTTCGTATTTCCGTCTCGAATCGCGTGCATTTGAAGATCCTTCCCCAAGTGAAGTTATCGTCGTTTTTGTATATATATCTCTTTCAAAAACCCAAAAAAATCTAAAAAAAACCAAAACATTCTTCCTAGAGTGTTTACAAAACCATAAAAATTAAAAAACCAACAAAAAGAACTGAAACGCGTCAATTGTTACGTCGGCTCACCTCTGTAAGTACAACCTATACACGGGGTAAACGGAAGTCTTGACATTAAATTGCAGACTGAAGAATGATCCACTCTTCGTTCGCCACGCTACATTACTTTTGGGAGCTACCGAGCACCGGTTGACGTGAAGGTTACAAAAAGATTATGTTTTCAAAAGTTTTCTAAAATATAAAAACCAAAAAAGATTTTCCTTTTCAAAATTAGTTTTAAAAAACTCAAAAATATTCTTCTTTTTCTTCTAAACCGATAATTCTTTCTTCTTAACCCTCTATATGTTTAATTCTCATGGATACGATCAATTATCATCATTGTTTTCATTGCCAAATCCGTATGGAAGAAAATTAATATCGATGTTTGAAATGTATTTGCGACTGGTGCAGAAATAATTGTCGAGATGGATTTTGTAATGTATGCCAGAATTTTATTAATCCAAATCCAGATCTCGCTCGTCTTTATGCACGTCTAGAACAAAAGGGTACTCTTCATAATGATGATGACATAATAGCATGGTGGAAAATTTTGATTGAAGAACCCTCGATTCTTACTCCTTCTCCGGTGAGGGAAATGGAATATGTTTCTGAGCCCGAGGTGACTCCCGTTCAAGAACCAGAGCCTATCACGGAAATGGGGGAAATAGCTAACTCTTATCCGGATAATTCTTCAATTTATCAGCTCTTGTGCATATGGTGCAGAGGACCCGAATATGGTGGGAATTGTCCCGGTTGTAGCAATGGAAAATCAGAAACCGAGTTTCACCACAATCCTTACAATGAGACAACCGATTTCCCTAACCAACCTCTGTACTCATGAGCCGAATCATACTCTTGTGCGTACTGTGGTGGTCCTCACCAAGGTTTTCAATGTCAAGTTCAATTTAACAACTCAACCTTTGGTTATGAACCTTACCCGTATTCGTCACAACAATCATATTGTTGTGAGTATTGTGGAGGTCCGACGCGTTAATTCCGATTGTCAGATGCAGAATCCGATTGATTACGAGCAAGTTCCTTGTAACAATTACGACTATTCTTATGACCCACCTCCACAATACCAAGAAGTTCAACCACAACCTTCAATAATGTCTAATCCAAAATTTCTGGAAGCAATGATTGATCTTAAGAATCTTCTTGATAAAATTACCCACTGATGAGTGTGTAAATACTCATCATTTTTGGTTAAATCTGAACTGCAAAACGTTTAAAAATGCTCAGAAATGCATCAAAATACTGAAAATATCTCAAAATTGCATTTTATATGTTTCAGATGCAAAATGTTTAAATTCAGATGAAAAATGAGCTAAGTTTGCATAATTGGCGTTTCAGTCCCAAGTTTCAAAAGTTGTCAGAAATAGTCCCCGAGCACTTATTTCAAAAGTAAAATCACCAAAGGTCCTTTTAAAATCATAACTTGTCAAAATTAGTCCTTTGGTGAAAAATATCAAAAGTTTTGAGAAATTACAAGATTGGTCCTTCAAGTTTCAAATTTGGTAAAAATGGTCCTTGGAAATTTGAAAATGTCTATTTTGGTCCTTGTACTATTGAAACTTGGCAAAAGTGACCCTTGAAACAACTTTGAGATATTGGCAGAATTGGTCCTCGATTTTTCTGAAATTGCAAAATGGTCCCTATGTTATTAATACAAGCCATGGACCTTGGACCCTTGTCAAAACCTTTTGGACCCTGTCAAACCCTTGTGACCCCTGTTTGACCCCGCCTTATTAATACCCAAGTCAAACCCACCAACAAACCCAACCCAACTGCTTTCCCTCTCTTTTTCTTCCCTTCACCCACCATGCCTCGCAGAAAACCAGATATCCCATCCCCCGCATCACATATCCCACACCTTATCCCTCCACCTCAACAAACCATCCAAGAAACATTAAATGATCCTTCTCCTTTCACTTAACCCCTCAACTGTTAAACCCAATTTGGCGCCAAAATGCATCAAACGGCCAATAATAACTCAACTCATCCAATGGTCCTGAATTAAAGTGGGATTTGCTCAGAGAGGTGAGAGAAGCTTTTTGGGTATAAAAGAGAGAGGAGATGCAGAGGAGAAGACTATCTAGCATCATTTAGTTTTAATTAATGTCGCTTAGCTTAAATTTAAATTCCAGGTATTTTATAGCTTTTGAACTTTGTATTTCAAGTTTACAGTGTACAATAAAGCTTTTGTGATAATCAATTTCAAGTTTTAATCTCAATTTCAGCTATGCAAAATTTCCATGTTCAAAATTCCAAAATGTTCTAATGTTGTTGTTGGTTGTTTTTATGGACGGAGATAGCTCATATAAGCTCCTAGAAAGCTTCTTCAAGCTTTTAGAAACAATAAAATCCAGTTTAATATCAAAAAGGAAAATTCACCAAAAATACCAAATAAATAGTTGAAAATTCAAAAATCACAAGAAATGGTGATCAAAGCTGGAGCAGGGTGAATATTGGATTGCCCTGGGTTAGTGGCTTAGTGGTAAGCCTATAGGAGTGGTCTTGTGATCTTGGTTCTGTTTTCATGGGATAGCCTCTTGTAAGCTTTTAACTCAACTTTTGCATTTCACTATACAAGTGTTCATTAGCTTGAATCTCTGTTTCTTTATGTTCATTAGTTATAGTTAAGTGTATTTAAGCATTAAAATTAGTTGTTTGTTCATTTAAATTTGTAGTTGTTAAAAATCTCATTTTGACAGTTAAATTAGCTTAAGTTTAATTTCTTGGTTTTATGTTGTTAAAGTTGTTGTTCATGGTTTCTTTAATCTTATTTAAGGATAATATAAGGTCTCTAATTACTTGCATGGTCTGAATTTGTGTTTTGCTTTGAAAATCACCAAATCAGTCATATAAAGGTTTGTTTGGATATGCTGCATTATCTGAGTTAGAGGATTTGTTTGAGGTTAAATTTCTTGTCATTTCTAATAGGTATATTAGAGTCATCTAGCTCTTTTATTTGCACCTTAGCACTCTAAAAGTCAAAATCCACTTAAATCTGTCCTAGTCTCTTAACTGTTAGAATTTTTAAAAAGGCAAAAGCTTGTTTTGTGTTTGCAATACATAGAGATAGATTGCATTAGGTTTATTTCATCATAATACATTAATATCAGTCCACAAATTGGCTTCAAACCTCAAATAAGTCAACATATCATTTCTTCTCCAAAAGTCAAAAGTTGTAAAAAAACCAGTTTTTCCAGATCTTTATGGATTTTTCATGAATTCAATTTTGGGTCAATTCAAGTAAAACTTGGGGTTTTATAACTTCAGTTGGTCTAGTGTCTTAATATAATTTTAGTTGGATTTTAGTAATTTTCTACAAGCCTCAAAACAGCTTGTCAACTTGGTCTCATTTTTGGAAAGTGCCCGTGCGGCACCGTGGAATTGTGTGCAAGGGCTTTGTGCAAAGCTTGGCACAAGCTCATCGAGCTTCTCTTGGTCCTGTTTTTGGTTTATAGGTAGCTAGCCAGGTCTAGTTTAGGTTCCAATATCTGGTTTCAACTTCCAGCTTATTGGGTAGCTTATTCTTAAGCTACAAAGTTGTACTCAAAACCTGATTTTAGCACTTAAGCCAAATCATCAAATCATAGAAGTTTGTATTTTAGAGGTTTAGGATAGTTGTAAGAAGTTGCTTTTTAGTAGTTTTAACATAATTTAGCTTCAGTAATAGTTTGGTGCTTATTTGTAGCCTTTGGCTTATTTCAAGTGCTTATTACTTAAGCACTTGCATTGCAGTTTCATTTTCTTACACACAAGCCACTGTTTTTATATTTTTCATAGAATCAGAATATTAATTTAGACTTATCTTGAATTTTTCATATTTTTCTAGGTCAGTTTGCTATTTTTCTTCATTTAAAACAGTTTTTAGGCTTATTTAATTAGCTTTTAATACAATTAATTCAGAAAAACTTCAAAAAAATAAGTTGTAACATATTGGATTTCACAAACACATCACATAACAATATATGGTTCGAATTAAGTAGAGTTTAGAGAGAGAAAGTGGGAACCTTTCTAGAGAGAGAAGGTGAAAGAAAACTTAGAAGGTTAGATTAAGATGAATGAAAGGTCCAACCCTCTACCTTGGGAGGTAGAGGGTATTTATAGTTACAAACTAAACGTCCTCCTTCGGGTGTGGATCGGCATACGTGGGTAAAGACCGTCCTTCCTCCACGGTGTTACTCTAAACTAAATAACTAACTAATAAAACAATAAATAACGATATTTCTACGAGCTAACTTATGCTAGATTATATTTGGGGTGACCGCTACTTCACTATGGAATTTTCTAATTCCTAACAATCTCCCCCTAAGGGAGGTCACCCCATGTTTTACATTTTGAATCCTAGCATTCTATTTTATCTTCAGTCTTGAGCTCGTAGACTTGAATTCTTCAACATCGACAATCTTTGTGCTTTAGTAGTGATTCTTCAAAGTCCGCACTGACTTGTACTTTTAGTGGAGGCCTTTAACTGATCCACATCTTTGATGATCTTCGAGCTTTCATTGAGATCATCAGCCACAACAAATCTCTCTGGATCACCCTTTTGTTGTGTTGCCATCATGTGAAGTTGTGACTTTCGGACCGACATGCTCACACTTTTGAATCATGACATCTTTCCATCAGAGTAGCGGAAGCTTTTACTGGTTCAAGATATTTGCAGCAGCGCAGCACGAACATAGTATAGAAATATCCGAGCCAGGTTATGTAGATATGCACCAGTCATGATTTCTTCAAATTAAGTGTGGATGCTGTGAGCATGCGGCTTTGGAATGACTCCTCAATTCGATCACCAACCGTCCCAAATGTACCTGCAAACAGCAATTAGCAATAAAACACACGAAAGTGTCTTTGATCACTTTCGTTGAATTGAGGTACACGCCCACGGTTCCCCGTTGATCAGATACAAGTACGCCTGTGATCGGTAGGATTCCGAAGAATCTCCTTGACAGGGTTTCGCAATGTTCTAGCTATTCTCAAACCGAACGTCTCAAAGAAGACAACACGGAGTGAGTGAACCAAATAATTGAGATTCACGATTGATGAAAAATTAATTTGAAAACAATCGCGTATTGCTTAGAAGAAAGAGTTTTGCAATACGACGAAGGTTTTATGAGAAAGATCAATTTTCAATAAACAATACTTTTTGTATTTAAAAGAGTACACATTCGACGTGCTAGCGAAAAGAAGAGATTCGCACATCGAAAGGTTTTTACAAAAGTATTTTTTTTTTTTTTTCAATCAGAGATACTTTTTGAATTTGAAAACATAAGTACACATTCGACGTGCTAGAGAAAAGAAAAGATTTGCACATCGAATGGTTTTCCAAAAGCATCCGTCAATCCATTTCCTGGACCAAGGTTGATTCACGAGTGAATCGCCCCATCGCTTCTATCCAGTTGTCACATGGTTAATCTATAGAATAGATCTCACATGCCACCTACCAGGAGCTTGTTTGATGTTGGCTCCAGAAGGCTTTCCATTTTCATTGTGAATATGTATGCATAGCACTCAGATGTTCTGGCAATACCACAAGGATAATGCGTAGGACTCTAAATATATACTTACTTTCCACATTGTGTGAAACAACAAGTCTTCATTAATTTTGTGTCCTAATGAGATATTGTGGATGATCTCTTTGCTCTAGACTCAATCGTGCACATTTGGTTCCTATGTCGGAGACTAGGGAGAGGGTCTCCTTCTTCAATATCAACAATCTCTAAGAGAAAGTCGATAGATAATGTCGGTTCCCCGTGAGAATGAAACAAGTCCTTTTAAGAGGAACTTGAGTAGTTTGGGAAGTTGTAGTGCAGTGCATCACTGGGTCCATGATGTCTTGTCTTCAATACCAGTGTTACCTTAGTAAACACCAGTAGCATATGTATTGAACCCGGTTTTACGCCTCTAAGGTTGAATTGTTTGAGGGCTATTTCTTTTCACCCTTTTCACATTCAATTCTTTTTCATTCTTCAACCCCTTCAGTGCTTACCGAGACTTCATAACTAGAACTTTGTTGGGTTTATTCCAGTTCTAGCTCAATCTCAGTCGGCACTCTTCCCATTTTCTCATTTTTCTCCTTTTTTTCAATATACCTAAGGACTCTACACTATCTAGTGGATTGTCCCTGGGTAGATCCCTCCGTTCTGGCTGGATCGTAGGAACTAATACCTAACCTCACCATCCTTATAACTCCATACATAAAGTAAAATGGTCGGTCTTTTGGTACAGTTCATTCTTCCTTGAAACCAATGAAAAATCATTTGGAAAAACAATCAAGGTACTTGTGATACGAGATCAAAGCATTTTGTACCTTAATAGTTTTGATCATTTTAGAAATGCTCCCCCTCAACATGTGCATATGATTTAAAATTGTTTGGCACATGGAGGCAAGAGTTCTTTGAAATAATTTCTTTGAAATAATTTCTTGATCACAATTTCCTTAGAAAAAGCCATTTGAATTTCTTTGGTAAAATTCTCCCCCTCAATATGTGCAAAGGATAAGAGAAATCATTTTAACACATAGAGGCAAGAGTTCTTTTGAAGCACATCCACGAACACACAAGCCATTAAGAAACCATTTAAAACTCAATCAAGGTACTTTATGTTAAAACATAAAAGCATTTGCACCTCGATAGTTTATTTTCTTTTAAAATGCTCCCCCTCAATATATGCTTCAAGATTCGAAAGCGTTTAGCACATATGAGAGAGCAGTCTGCACAATTAAATCAAATCGATCACCTTTTATCAAATTTCATTATTAAATCACAAATTCTCCCCCGATCAAAAATATCAAACCCTTTGAGATTTTAGATCCCAAGTGATTTAATACGGTTTAGAAAACTTGGGAGAATATGTGGCCTGGTTTAAATACTCATCATGTTTTTGGATAAATCCTCCTCCTCAACATGTGCATTGTGTATGAAATCGTTTGGCACATGGAGGCAGGAGTGCCTTTAAAGGACTAAAACCAATTCCATTTAAATGATAAGAGATTTAACTCACGATCTCTACCCCGATCAACATTTCAAACCTTTTGAGATTTGTGATCCCAATTGATTTAAATCATTTAAAAGATTTTGGGGAAAGACGTGGCTTGATTTAACTTTGAAAAATGACAGATAAGGACCATTTTAATACTTTAAAGATTGTTAGTGTCAGGTATGATTGTTTTAAGAGATCTTTAGGTAAA
The DNA here is from genome assembly GCA_910596185.1 of Chrysanthemum makinoi. Taxonomy (NCBI): domain Eukaryota; kingdom Viridiplantae; phylum Streptophyta; class Magnoliopsida; order Asterales; family Asteraceae; genus Chrysanthemum; species Chrysanthemum makinoi. The sequence goes on along the minus strand of OU343223.1, from coordinate 236,413,109 downwards.
ATAAAACAATTTCACAATCAAACAAGAACGAGTAAAAAATTTCATTTTTGAAAGATCTTGATTCTAAAGAAAATCATACCATGACATAACATTAAATCTTTAGATCACCACTTAATTTCGTACAATCCGGACTATTATGAAGAAATATCGTTTGAAAATAATTTATTTTAAATCACTCTCCCCTCAATCGATGACCGTAGTCGATGATTGAGTGACTTAGGTTTTGGTAAAATGAAGTCCGGTGATTTTCAAAATTAAGTCCAATTTATTTTCAAAACAATATTTTCCATTTTTCAAAACAATATAATTTAAATTATTCAAAATTGTTTAAAAATGGTATCTGCACAAAGATACGTTAGGTGGTTGAGCAGCTTTTGTTGTTGTTGCTGAGGGTTTGGAAGAAAAACCGCTGCATATGCAGTGAGACTTTCTTCTACGTTGCATTTTGAATGCAAACCGAGGTCAAATTAAGCTCCGTTTCTTCAATCACTTAGAAGAAAACCATCTGCTGATGCGGTGAGACCTCTTACGTTGCATTTATGCCAACTCTCCATTGAAGTCCAATTAAGCTCCGTTTTTTCATTTGTCAACCCAAGATATCGTTACCCTTTCCTTGCGGCATCCAATCATGTTCATTTGTGGGATCCGGATCGGGAACATTCTTATATACCAATATACCTGCATATGTTAGAGAACACACATACAAATATATGGTGGTCGACAACACCCAAACAGCAATCGACTAATAAAAGTCAATCCAACATATCAATCAGATCATGTAAGGTATGGGAATAATGTGTTTCTCAAACTTTAATCATCTAAACCTAACAATCATATCCTAGAAACCTAGTCCTTCAACATAGGCAATTATATTTTTTTCAGATAAGCACGTAGGATAATTAAGAAAGTCCGTTAGATGATATAAATTTGAAAACATTTTCCCCCTCAATCAATGACTTATTTTCTGAAAAGATTAAAAGCGTTGAAGTCATTGATTGAGTTTTCAATTTTCACAAAAACTCTGAATCTGATTGTTTTAAAAGCAACTCATTTTCCACCATTTAAGAGAACAACAAATATTTTTCTGAAGAATTTTAGACGGAAAAACATTTGTGTAGGAAGCAGCGATCCTTTTGACATAGCTTTCCTTGTTTTGTTTTAGGATAAGTGCACGAAATATTTTGAAAAATTGTTTTAGCGAAGCACTTTCCTTTCATGAAGAGCGGGTTGCTATCTGAAATAATAGCAAACCATAGTTTAAGCACGGGTTACAGTCTGAAGTAACTGCAAGCCACCATTTGAAGCCCGGGTTCGATCTGAAATAACTGTAAGCCATCATATGAAGCCCGGGTTACAGTCAGAAATAACTGTAAGCCATTTTTGACATGTTTAGAAAACGAATATTTACACCTCCTGCTCGAACTTCATCTAAAGTCCCGTGCCATTATTGAATGACATTTCTAAGACCGTAGATGTTATCGATACCAGAAGACATGTCTTGAGAAAAACAATATTTTTTTGGTATTTTAAATTCGAACAACATCTAAAGTCCCGTGTCATTCTTTGAATGACAGCACAAAGACCGTAGATATAATCGAACTGAGAAAAACATGACAAATAGACAATATTTTTTGAAGATTTTTCGATATTTTCAGATTTTTATGGATTTTTTGAAAGTTTTATATTTTTCTATTTGGTTTTATAGGGTTTTATAATTTTGTATTTTGTTTTTCGAATAAATATTTACAAGAGATAAATTAGTTTAAGAGAATGATGAAATGAGTACCGAGATAAAGATATCGTTCAGCACGATGTAGAAAAAAAAGGAATCAACATCTCTTAAACTTTCGCCACCAAAGCATTCGAGGCTTCTAAGAAAATCGCCTGGACATGAGCCTTCTCAATTTGAATCTTTGGTAGCTTCCCCCAAACCGACAAACATCGAATAAAGACCATTTCCCTAAGAAGTATAGTTGAATACAAAGCGGTCTCATTGATTGAAGCTCGCACCACGAAGAACACGAGAACACCAAAGTAACAAGTTGAAACATTGATCGTCTCAGTGGTTATCAAATCCGGATTAACCGATTACGACCGATCACATGAACCTCGTGCATCCCGATGTACACCTTACTCATCGAGTTTGACCAGTTGTCTATTTAGGGGAACAATATATCAACATCTTCATTTTACCAAGTGCATTCCATTTATATAACATATAACCAATCAGCACATAATGTACACATGTACCCAACAAGAGTAGAGACGATGACATCCATGTAACATGTTGAGTCACTAATCATCTCTGTGGATGTCAACTCAGAAATAACTGAATTAGCTCGATCAAGTGAACATGTTGTGCATATAACCGAAGGCACTTTATCATAAACCGTATATAGATAATGTCGATAGGCAAGCTTATCATCTCACGTTCCAAATATTCTTCTCACATTTCTTCCAACTGAACACTCGAGTAACATAATATATATCCATAAACTTGAAATCTTGTGAGAAGAACTCAAATAGCCCAAATGAATCCTGTGAGAATCAACGCTACATAAACTCTCTCTGACTATCTTTATCAACCCATATGTAGACAATTTGAAGTGACCCTGTTTAAGAAAAAAACCAATATACCAAACTTGAAACCGAAGTCGAATTCCCTGTATTTGTGTCTTAAGCTTGCACTTAAAGATGGAAGAACGGTGTCGAGAATTTATGCACCAAGCAAATCTCTTAAGTACTCAATACTCAATTAAAGTATGAGACATTAACACCTCTTGCGATTATCCACAACGTAATATACGCGTGACACGGAGTAAAACAACGTAACTCCTAATAGTGATAGTTAACCAGGTCTTCAACCATCCACCTCGAGTGCTGGTAACTAGATAACCCAAGACTTCAACTCTAATTCTTAAGCTCGAGCAAGTTATCAAATAAGATCACGCCTTTGTGAACGTCAACTTCAACCTCAAATAAGTGATAAAAGAGTAACTTCAAAGTAATCAACTTGTGTCAAATGCCTAACATGTGAATAAACATACAACCGGATGTACATTCACCCACTGAATGAACCGGAACAAATGATGCCTCAACATCAATGTATTCTTCCTAAAAGTATTCATGTAGAGACTGATCGGGAGGATACACCAATAACTTCGAGCGGATGAGGTAGACATTTTCCTTGACGTTCATGTGGTTGATTTATAGCATGCACGATGTGAGGAACAATAATCCATGAAGATTTGGCAAAGGAATACCAAAGAGTGGATCATTATTCATGAACAATAATCCGTGAAGATTTGGCAAAGGAATACCAAAGAGCGGATCATTATTCATGAGTGCAACTGGAGATAGGGATTTTTGAGTAGTCTGAGTTGTACTTCTTTGATGATCATCAAACATATCTTGAACTCATGAATCACATAGTCTTTGATGATCATCAAATATTCGCTAGCGGTTGTAAATACTCATCAAACATATCTTGAACCAATGAATCCCAAACAATAAATCCCATTTATCCTTCGTGAGTGAAACATTAGGCGTTGGAGGAGAGTCATCAAACTTTAAGTCGTATAACCATTATTCAAACATCCATCATCATTTAGTATATTCACTCTTCTCCCCCTCAAAAATTGCATCCGAAGTTGCCATTTTGATTTAGCAAGTGAATAAGAATATACATTAATGAATGTAGATCCATTTGATGACTGAATGAGCATGGGAGAAACATGAAGCTTGTTGATGAAGAATGTCGATGAGAATGGTCATAAACATGAAGATTTCTCTTCTTCTGAAGATAAAGCGCACAGAAGCGTACACTTTTCTTTTCTTTGAGGAACGGGGCCTGAAGTGTTATCTGCAGACGCCATAATGATGAAGAACGAGGCTGAACTCGATGTGAACAGACGTCATAATGATGAAGAACGAGGCCCGAATCGATGTGAACAGATCATAGCCGATTGAATATCAATGTTGAGTAACATGAACCCGTGAGTTATGAGATATCAATCCTTTTGTTATCCATACTTTAAGCCATTCCATGTATTGAAGGATCGAAGTATCTGCAATTGAGTAAGGACTACCTGCACTAATATTACAAACTTGATTGCATATATTATGGTTAGTGACATCAGTATCCAAATCCAAACCCTTTGGGGTTTCACGGTCAACATTGAGAATGCCATTGGTAAACATCTTTCCTGTGGGTATCCACCTAAGTCCAGCATCCTTAAAAGTTCTACCAGATGGTATCCACTTATGGCAAGGTCTAGGATTGTAAGGCTTCTTATGCATAGTGAGAGACTTATCCTTTTTCCTAGTTTCCAAAGATTTAGCAGTTGGTAACCATCTAGGTGAGGCTTTTGGTTTCATTTGCTTCATATGCACTGTGGATGACTTAGTGTAAATCCTAGACTTAACAGGTTGTACCATTGCATGAGCATTTACTTTCTTCAGGGATTTTGTGAAACATTTATCATGATTAGCATTAAAGATACATTTCAGACACTTTGAGCAAACAGCTTGTTTGGATTCAGAAATAGATCTAGATTTCTTAGAGTGATCTGCTATAGGAATAGCTTTAATCAAAACGCAACTACTCTTAGATGTACGCCAATCCCTAGTCTTTAGATTAGTGTTCCTAGGTAATAGTTTAGAACTACTAGCAGTGCTTTGAAATCTAGAAGAATTCATCATCCTAGGTCTTGCACCTAAAATTCCGTCTTTACGATTCTGTGCCTTCTTTCTAGCCATTTCAAGATAAGAGTTCTTATACAAGTCATTCATGTCAATTTTCCTAGGCAAGTGAGGTGAAGTGACTGGTTTTGTCAAAACTTGTTTCGCATCAACTTGGGAGGCAAACCGCGTTTTAGAAAATTTTGGTCGTTCAGATCTAAACGCATTCGGTTGTCTAATAACCGGTTTCCCCAAGTTTGATGGTTTTGAAAACTTAGTGTTCACACTATTCCCTGTTGTTTTTCTGAGCTCATTTTTAAAGCAACAATGGCGAAACTCTTTTCCTGAAGTTGAGCTTTGAGTTCATCAATCTTTGCTATCAAAGGGTTTGTTTGTTCCATTGACTTAGTTCTAGCTTCTTTGACAGAGTCACTTAGTTCTATGTGATGCTTTCTCAAAGACTCATTTTCCTTTAGTAATTTAGCCACATAAATTGACAGTTCATTATTTCTTGTTATAGTAGCATCAATGTCTTGTGTATTCATGACTAAATTACTTTTCACATTCAAGACATAAATATGTTTCTTCATATTGTAAATGGTTGAGTCTTTGTCTTGAAGCTGAGCTTTCAAAGTGTTAATTTCAAAAGTTCACGGAATTCAGGAAGTTCCGGATTTTTACATGGTTTGTTAAGTTGAAAACTTTCTTCTTTACTCTGTAACGCAATTTCAAGTGAAATGCAATGTTTTTCAAGATTTGAGAATTTGTTTGAAAGTTCATCAAAAGCCTTTTTATCAACCGTATCTTTTATTTTGAAACACTTAATCTGACTCGCCTCAGTTATAGAAAATTTATCAAAGACATGTTCAGCATCATGATCAGTTTGTTTAAGAACTTTAGCAGATGCACTATGTTGAACAGTTAAGGGTACCTCATTGCATGACACTTGTTCAATTATCGGTCTGATATCTGCATCCATATCATGTGTAACAAGAGTCACCGGACCGCTGGCTCGTCAAGCTTATCTATCTCTGAGCCTCTGATTCATGTCAACAGATCCAACATCGGTGCATTACCCACTCAACATTACAATCTTTTGATTGTGCCCGCCATTCATTCCCATTTCTGATTTCAGCATCTACTTCTTGTGTGTTAAGAGTAATTGAAGAGCTGGTTACATCATTCTTTGCTTTTTCGATATTCTCATTCAACAACACCCGTCCTTTCTGATACATTACCCGACTTATCACAAATATCTCTCAACTGTACCCGACTCTCATCTACTTTCTCATCAACTTTTTCATCTTTCGGAGTAACTTCCTCAATATACTTCTCCACATTATCCATGAGATGGATAAGTGTCTCCGTGAACACGCTAATTTCCATTCCAGTGTGTCTCTTGAAGGACATTTCAGTCATGTCTTGATCATAATCAGATGTGAATTCCCTTCTAATGAATGACCAAATAGTTTGTAGATCACTTGAAGTGCTGAATTATCCTTATGAACCTTCTCTTTGCCAAGTTGTAGCTCCAATTGCTCTAGGTTTAACAACAGAGTTCCTGTTAATGTGGATAAGTCCTGACGGAAGAGGGCAATACATGTTCGTTCCATTGATGTGGGTAGAAGTAACATGAGGTGAGAGTGAAGTTGTTGATAAGGTTCAATCTCGCTTTCCTTTGCATGGCATTTTGTAGCCTGAACAGGTGCAAATCTATCCCATTGGACTCGGAGCATGATGAACACAAATCATCATTGATTGATTCCATCATCTGTAACCGCTTCAAGATAGCTAATATTCTCATGGTTGTCTACACATCATACAGTTTGAGTACTTCGAAATCACTGAATCAAGAGTGTAGGACATGATGTTGATGAATCCACAGGATTTTACAAGTCTATGATTTAAACCGAGAAATAGAATCTTTCGCGGGATTTTACAAAAATCAAGACCAAACCGTTAAGCAATGACCAATGGAACGAGTTAAGATGACTGATGGGTTGTCAAAATGATAGAAAATTGTGTGTTAGGACATATAATTGTTTGTAGGATTAGCAGAGATGTTGTTTGGTTGAGATTTGGATTGGTTTATGCACGATTTTCCCGAGAAATTTAGGTCTAAAAACATAAAAACCTCAATAACTTCTGTTCAGAGCAGATTTATCCCTCGAAGGTTGACCCGAATGAACTTTAGTTCCTTAGGCGTGATATTCTCCTCGTTCTCACGGTCGTTTTGATGGGTAGAACGCTGAAAACGGAGTTACGGATCAAAAGTTATAGCCGTTTGAAGTTTTGTCGGAAAAGTCAACAAGTCGCTAAGAATTCTTAAACCAAGTCGCTAAGACCAAGTCGCTAGGACCCAAGTCGCTAAGATAATGCACCAAGTCGCTAACACCTAATTCGCTACACCACTAAGTCGCTACAGTCCCAATTCGCTAGATAAGTGCAAGTCGCTAAGTAGTAACTCGCTAACCTCAAGTCGCTAGCGAAACTTTGGCAGACATTCGCTACTCAAGTCGCTAGGAATACAAGTCGCTAAAGAGCAACTCGCTACTGACCAAGTCGCTACCACCAAGTCGCTACCCGTAGTGGAGAGTCCACTACTTGTACTGTAAATCGCTAGGTAAGTCGCTAGCTCCAAACTTGTAACTCGCTACAGAAATGTGAAGCAAGTCGCTACGAAGAAACTTTTCCGTGGCTCAAGTCGCTAGCATGAAAACCACATAAACACCACTTTTCAATCCAAAAACAACCCAACCAAGATGATTTAAACCTTCCAAATCACAACCTAAACACTTATGATGATCCTAAACACAAAAGTACAATCAAAATCCAAACTTTAACACAAGAAATCAACCAAATGATGCAAAACCACTAAACTTTTTCAAACTCAAAAACCACCTAAAACCACTAGAAATCCATGGATATGTAAGAGATGATCTAACCATGGCTCTTGATACCAATTGTAACATATTGGATTTCACAAACACATCACATAACAATATATGGTTCGAATTAAGTAGAGTTTAGAGAGAGAAAGTGGAAACCTTTCTAGAGAGAGAAAGTGAAAGAAAACTTAGAAGGTTAGATTAAGATGAATGAAAGGTCCAACCCTCTACCTTGGGAGGTAGAGGGTATTTATAGTTACAAACTAAACGCCCTCCTTCGATCTGTGGATCAGGCATACAGTGGGTAAAGACCCGTCCTTCCTCCACGGTGTTACTCTAAACTAAATAACTAACTAATAAAACAGTAAATAACGATATTTCTACGAGCTAACTTATGCTAGATTATATTTGGGGTGACCGCTACTTCACTATGGAATTTTCTAATTCCTAACATAAGTTTTCATTTTTCCTAGGTTAAGATAAATATAAAAAGTCAAAAAAATATTTTTCCAGATTTTTCATAGTTTAATTTGTAATTTTTAGCAATTTAATTAGTTTTAAATAGTTTTTAATTCATAGAAAATAGATAAATAATCAGAAAAATATAAAAATAGTTTTGAAATTTCTCTTTAGTTATTTTAGATTTTTCCAAGTCATAATTTCATTTTTCTAGCTTTATTTCATATTTTCTTGTATTTTAGGCTATTATTTAATAGTTAAAAATAGTTTTTAATAAATAATAATTAGATAAATAGTTTTAAAAATAATTTTCTTTTTCTAAAAATTTTTTCTTCTGGACCATTCACCATCACTAAAGTATTTCCATATGGAACCATTGAGTTATCTCAACCCGATGGTCCAAACTTTAAAGTGAATGGTCATCGGTTGAAGCATTATTTTGGAGAGGACATTCCTCCTGTGGTTGTCCCGGATCTACAAACTTTCCCCATGAACCAATGAATGCGGGATCGAGTCAAGCTAGCGACTCGGGAATCAAAAACAGTAGCATGCCATATGGGTTTTCACCCATATTTCTTCTTCTTTCTACTTTCTACCACCCTAGTGTGGGGGAGTTGCCCCACATGTTGTGTATATATATAAGTTTCAAAAAAAAAAAAAAAATCTTTCAAAATAATGGCCGTAGTATTTCCCTTTTACGTTCTCAGTTTTGGCATAACCGCCGGTACTTTGAATATTGAGGGCAATATTCATTTCTAGTGTGGGGAAGAATTCTCACGAATTTTATCATGTAATTATACCGCCTAATTCCCCCATTTTTGGCCAAAATTTTTTTGGAGTAAGTGTTTTTCACTTACTCAGCTTATGGTTATCAGTCCGCCATGTCTAAAAAACAAAAGGATTGGCTAATCCAGGAGCAAACGGCTCTTGGTAAAGATATCTCAAATCCGTTGACGGCTTGCAATTTGCCCAAAATTGTATGGTATTCAGCTCACCATATCCTCAAAAGTGAAGAGTTGGCTAGCCCGCAAGTTTATGGCTTGTGGTAAAGGCAGTGGAAAAACCATAATTGGTAATCGACTCACCAAAGATAATATTGATAATTTATCTAAGAGTTGGCTAGTCCAGAGCAAACGGCTTCCGGTAAAGACAAATCAAATCCGTATTGAAGTTGGTGGTTTGCTCAAAATCACATGGTTATCAGTGTACCATAGTTCTTACTTGAACTCAAACATTTGGCTACTCTGTAAGTAATGGCTTTTGGTAAAGAGATTCAAATCCATTAAGTTTTATCAAAAGATTGCTAGGGACTAGCAATTGTTTAGTGTGGGGGATTGATGAGTGTGTAAATACTCATCATTTTTGCTTAATCTGAACTGCAAAAAATTTAAAAATGCTCAGAAATGCATCAAAATACTGAAAATATCTCAAAATTGCATTTTATATGTTTCAGATGCAAAATGTTTAAATTTAGATGAAAAATGAGCTAAGTTTGCATAATTGGCAGTTTCAGTCCCCCAAGTTTCAAAAGTTGTCGGAAATAGTCCCTGAGCACTTATTTCAAAAGTAAAATCACCAAAGGTCCTTTTAAAATCATAACTTGTCAAAATTAGTCCTTTGGTGAAAAATATCAAAAGTTTTGAGAAATTACAAGATTGGTCCTTCAAGTTTCAAATTTGGTAAAAATGGTCCTTGGAAATTTGAAAATGTCTATTTTGGTCCTTGTACTATTGAAACTTGGCAAAAGTGACCCTTGAAACAACTTTGAGATATTGGCAGAATTGGTCCTTGATTTTTCTGAAATTGCAAAATGGTCCCTATGTTATTAATACAAGCCATGGACCTTGGACCCTTGTCAAAACCTTTTTGGACCCCTGTCAAACCCTTGTGACCCCCTGTTTGACCCCTACCTTATTAATACCCCAAGTCAAACCCACCAGTCAAACCCAACCCAACTGCTTTCCCTCTCTTTTTCTTCTCCTTCACCCACCATGCCTGCAAAACCAGATATCCCATCCCCCCAGCTCACATATCCCACACCTTATCCCTCCACCTCAACAAACCATCCAAGAAACATTAAATGATCCCTTCTCCCTTTCACTCAACCCCTCAACTGTTAAACCCAATTTGGCGCCAAAATGCATCAAACGGCCAATAATAACTCAACTCATCCAATGGTCCTCAATTAAAGTGGATTTGCTCAGAGAGTGAGAGAGCTTTTGGGTATAAAAGAGAGAGGAGATGCAGAGGAGAAGACTATCTAGCATAATTTAGTTTTAATTAATGTCGTTTTAGCTTAAATTTAAATTCCAAAGGTATTTTATAGCTTTTGAACTTTGTATTTCAAGTTTCCTGTGTACAATAAAGCTTTTGTGATAATCAATTTCAAGTTTTAATCTCAATTTCAGTTTATGCAAAATTTCCATGTTCAAAATTCCAAAATGTTCTAATGTTGTTGTTGGTTGTTTTATGGACGGAGATAGCTCATATAAGCTCCTAGAAAGCTTCTTCAAGCTTTTAGAAACAATAAAATCCAGCTTTAATATCAAAAGGAAAATTCACCAAAAATACCAAATAAATAGTTGAAAATTCAAAAATCACAAGAAATGGTGATCAAAGCTGAGCAGGTGAATATTGGATTGCCCTGGGTTAGTGGCTTAGTGGTAAGCCTATAGGAGTGGTCTTGTGATCTTGGTTCTGTGTTTTCAGTGGGATAGCCTCTTGTAAGCTTTTAACTCAACTTTTGCATTTCACTATACAAGTGTTCATTAGCTTGAATCTCTGTTTCTTTATGTTCATTAGTTATAGTTAAGTGTATTTAAGCATTAAAATCAGTTGTTTGTTCATTTAAATTTGTAGTTGTTAAAAATCTCATTTTGACAGTTAAATTAGCTTAAGTTTAATTTCTTGGTTTTATGTTGTTAAAGTTGTTGTTCTCGTGTTTCTTAATCTTATTTAAGGATAATATAAGGTCTCTAATTACTTGCATGGTCTGAATTTGTGTTTTGCTTTGAAAATCACCAAATCAGTCATATAAAGGTTTGTTTGGATATGCTGCATTATCTGAGTTAGAGGATTTGTTTGAGGTTAAATTGCTGCCATTTCTAATAGGTATATTAGAGTCATCTAGCTCTTTTATTTGCACCTTAGCACTCTAAAAGTCAAAATCCACTTAAATCTTTCCTAGTCTCTTAACTGTTAGAATTTTTAAAAAGCAAAAGCTTGTTTTGTGTTTGCAATACATAGAGATAGATTGCATTAGGTTTATTTCATCATAATACATTAATATCACCCACAAATTGGCTTCAAACCTCAAATAAGTCAACATATCATTTCTTCTCCAAAAGTCAAAAGTTGTAAAACCAGCTTTTTCCAGATTTATGGATTTTTCATGAATTCAATTTTGGGTCAATTCAAGTAAAACTTGGGGTTTTATAACTTCAGTTGGTCTAGTGTCTTAATATCATTTTAGTTGAATTTTAGTAATTTTCTACAAGCCTCAAAACAGCTTGTCAACTTGGTCTCATTTTGGAAAGTGCCCGTGCATCGTGGAATTGAGGTGCACATGTGCTTTGTGCAAGCTTGGCACAAGCTCAATGAGCTTCTCTTGTCCGGTTTTTGGTTTATAGGTAGCTAGCCAGGTCTAGTTTAGGTTCCAATATCTAGTTTCAACTTCCAGCTTATTGGGTAGCTTATTCTTAAGCTACAAAGTTGTACTCAAAACCTGATTTTAGCACTTAAGCCAAATCATCAAATCATAGAAGTTTGTATTTTAGAGGTTTAGGATAGTTGTAAGAAGTTGCTTTTTAGTAGTTTTAACATAATTTAGCTTCAGTAATAGTTTGGTGCTTATTTGTAGCCTTTGGCTTATTTCAAGTGCTTATTACTTAAGCACTTGCATTGCGCTTTCATTTTCTTACACACAAGCCATCGCTTTTATATTTTTCATAGAATCAGAATATTAATTTAGACTTATCTTGAATTTTTCATATTTTTCTAGGTCATTTTGCTATTTTTCTTCATTTAAAACAGTTTTTAGGCTTATTTAATTAGCTTTTAATACAATTAATTCAGAAAAACTTCAAAAAAATAAGTTGTAACATATTGGATTTCACAAACACATCACATAACAATATATGGTTCGAATTAAGTAGAGTTTAGAGAGAGAAAGTGGGAACCTTTCTAGAGAGAGAAGGTGAAAGAAAACTTAGAAGGTTAGATTAAGATGAATGAAAGGTCCAACCCTCTACCTTGGGAGGTAGAGGGTATTTATAGTTACAAACTAAACGCCCTCCTTCGACTGTGGATCGTGCATACATGGGTAAAGACCCGTCCTTCCTCCACGGTGTTGCTCTAAACTAAATAACTAACTAATAAAACAATAAATAACGATATTTCTACGAGCTAACTTATGCTAGATTATATTTGGGGTGACCGCTACTTCACTATGGAATTTTCTAATTCCTAACAATCTCCCCTAAGGGAGGTCACCCCATGTTTTACATTTTGAATCCTAGCATTCTATTTTATCTTCAGACTTGAGCTCGTAGACTTGAATTCTTCAACATCGACAATCTTTGTGCTTTAGTAGTGATTCTTCAAAGTCCACACTGACTTGTACTTTTAGTGGAGGCCTTTAACTGATCCACATCTTTGATGATCTTCGAGCTTTCATTGAGATCATCAGCCACAACAAATCTCTCGATCACCCTTTGTTGTGTTGCCATCATGTGAAGTTGTGACTTTCGGACCGACATGCTCACACTTTTGAATCATGACATCTTTCCATCGGAGTAGCGGAAGCTTTTACTGATTCAAGATATTTGTAGCAGCGCAGCACGAACATAGTATAGAAATATCTGAGCCAGCTATGTAGATATGCACCAGTCATGATTTCTTCAAATTAAGTGTGGATGCCGTGAGCATGCGGCTTTGGAATGACTCCTCAATCGATCACCGCAACCGCCCAAATGTACCGCAAGCAACAGTTAGCAATAAAACACACGAAAGTGTCTTTGATCACTTTCGTTGAATTGAGGTACACGCCCACGGTTCCCGTTGATCAAGACAAGTACGCCTCGTGATCGGGTAGGATTCCGAAGAATCTCCTTGACAGGGTTTCAACTGTTCTAGCTGTTCTCAAACCGAACGTCTCAAAGAAGACAACACGGAGTGAGTGAACCAAATAATTGAGATTCACGATTGATGAAAATGATTTGAAAACAATCGCGTATTGCTTAGAAGAAAGAGTTTTGCAATACGACGAAGGTTTTATGAGAAAGATCAATTTTCAATAAACAATACTTTTTGTATTTAAAAGAGTACACATTCGACGTGCTAGCGAAAAGAAGAGATTCGCACATCGAAGGTTTTACAAAAGTATTTTTTTTTCAATCAGAGATACTTTTTGAATTTGAAAACATAAGTACACATTCGACGTGCTAGAGAAAAGAAAAGATTTGCACATCGAATGGTTTTTCCAAAAGCATCCGTCAATCCATTTCTCGGACCAAGGTTGATTCACGAGTGAATCGCCCCATCGTTTCTATCCAGTTGTCACATGGTTAATCTATAGAATAGATCTCACATGCCACCTACCAGGAGCTTGTTTGATGTTGGCTCCGGAAGGCTTTCCATCTTCATTGTGAATATGTATGCATATCACTCGATGTTCGGCAATACCACAAGGAGAATGCGTAGGACTCTAAATATATACTTACTTTCCACATTGTGTGAAACAGCAAGTCTTCATTAATTTTGTGTCCTAATGAGATATTGTGGATGATCTCTTTGCTCTAGACTCAATCGTGCACATTTGGTTCCTATGTCGGAGACTAGGGAGAGGGTCTCCTTCTTCAATATCAACAATCTCTAAGAGAAAGTCGATAGATAATGTCGGTTCCCCGTGAGAATGAAACAAGTCCTTTTAAGAGGAACTTGAGTAGTTTGGGAAGTTGTAGTGCAGTGCATCACTGGGTCCATGATGTCTTGTCTTCAATACCGTGTTACCTTAGTAAACACCAAGAGCATATGTATTGAACTCGCTTTCTGACCTAAGGTTGAATTATTGGAGGGCTATTTCTTTTCACCCTTTTTCACATTCAATTCTTTTTCATTCTTCAACCCCTTCAGTGCTTACCGAGACTTCATAACTAGAACCTTGTTGGGTTTATTCCAGTTCTAGCTCAATCTCAGTCGGCACTCTTCCCATTTTCTCATTTTTCTCCTTTTTTTTCAATATACCTAAGGACTCTACACTATCTAGTGGATTGTCCTTGGGTAGATCCCTCCGGCTCTGGCGGATCGTGGGAACGAATACCTAACCTCACCATCCTTATAACTCCATACATAAAGTAAAATGGTCGGTCTTTTGGTACAGTTCATTCTTCCTTGAAACCAATCGAAAAATCATTTGGAAAAACAATCAAGGTACTTGTGATACGAGATCAAAGCATTTTGTACCTTAATAGTTTTGATCATTTTAGAAATGCTCCCCCTCAACATGTGCATATGATTTAAAATTGTTTGCACATGGAGGCAAGAGTTCTTTGAAATAATTTCTTTGAAATAATTTCTTGATCACAATTTCCTTAGAAAAAGCCATTTGAATTTCTTTGGTAAAATTCTCCCCCTCAATATGTGCATGGGATAAGAGAAATCATTTTAACACATAGAGGCAAGAGTTCTTTTGAAGCACATCCACGATCACACAAGCCATTAAGAAACCATTTAAAACTCAATCAAGGTACTTTATGTTAAAACATAAAAGCATTTGCACCTCGATAGTTTATTTTCTTTTAAAATGCTCCCCTCAATATGTGCTTCAAGATTCGAAAGCGTTTAGCACATATGAGAGAGCAACCTGCACAATTAAATCAAAACGATCACCTTTTATCAAATTTCATTATTAAATCACAAATTCTCCCCGATCAAAAATATCAAACCCTTTGAGATTTTAGATCCCAAGTGATTTAATACGGTTTAGAAAACTTGGGAGAATATGTGGCCTAGTTTAAATACTCATCATGTTTTTGGATAAATCCTCCTCCTCAACATGTGCATTGTGTATGAAATCGTTTGGCACATGGAGGAAGGAGTGCCTTTAAAGGACTAAAACCAATTCCATTTAAACAGATAAGAGATTTAACTCACGATCTCTACCCCGATCAAAATTTCAAGCCTTTTTGAGATTTGTGATCCCAATTGATTTAAATCATTTAAAAGATTTTGGGGAAAGACGTGGCTTGATTTAACTTTGAAAAATGACAGATAAGGACCATTTTAATACTTTAAAGATTGTTAGTGTCAAGTATGATTGTTTTAAGAGATCTTTTAGGTAAAATAAAACAATTTCACAATCAAACAAGAACAGAAAAAATTTCATTTTGAAAGATCTTGATTCTAAAGAAAATCATACCATGACATAACATTAAATCTTTAGATCACCACTTAATTTCGTACAATCCGGACTATTATGAAGAAATATCGTTTGAAAATAATTTATTTTAAATCACTCTCCCCCTCAATCGATGACCGTAGTCGATGATTGAGTGACTTAGGTTTTGGTAAAAATGAAGTCCGGTGATTTTCAAAATTAAGTCCAATTTATTTTCAAAACAATATTTTTCCATTTTCAAAATTGTTTAAAAATGGTATCCTGCACAAAGATACGTTAGGTGGTTGAGAAGCTTTTGTTGTTGTTGCTGTAGGGTTTGGAAGAAAAACCGTCTGCATATGCAGTGAGACTTCTTCTTACGTTGCATTTTGAATGCCAACCGAGGTCAAATTAAGCTCCGTTTCTTCAATCACTTAGAAGAAAACCATCTGCTGATGCAGTGAGACCTCTTACGTTGCATTTATGCCAACTCTCCATTGAAGTCCAATTAAGCTCCGTTTTTTCATTTGTCAACCCAAGATATAGTTACCCTTTCCTTTCGGCATCCAATCATGTTCATTTGTGGGATCCGGATCGGGAACATTCTTATATACCAATATACCTGCATATGTTAGAGAACACACATACAAATATATGGTGGTCGACATCACCCAAAACAACAATCGACTAATAAAAGTCAATCCAACATATCAATCAGATCATGTAAGGTATGGGAATAATGTGTTTCTCAAACTTTAATCATCTAAACCTAACAATCATATCCTAGAAACCTAGTCCTTCAACATAGGCAATTATATTTTTTTCAGATAAGCACGTAGGATAATTAAGAAAGTCCGTTAGATGATATAAATTTGAAAACATTTTCCCCCTCAATCAATGACTTATTTTCTGAAAAGATTAAAAGCGTTGAAGTCATTGATTGAGTTTTCAATTTTCACAAAAACTCTGAATCTGATTGTTTTTAAAGCAACTCATTTTCCACCATTTAAGAGAACAACAAATATTTTTCTGAAGAATTTTAGACGGAAAAACATTTGTGTAGGAACAAGCAGATCCTTTTGATCGACATACTTTCCTTGTTTTGTTTTAGGATAAGTGCACGAAATATTTTGAAAAATTGTTTTAGCGAAGCACTTTCCTTTCATGAAGAGCGGGTTGCTATCTGAAATAATAGCAAACCATAGTTTAAGCACGGGTTACTCAAGTAACGCAAGCCACCATTTGAAGCCCGGTTACGAAATAACGTAAGCCATCATTTGAAGCCCGGGTTACAGTCAGAAATAACTGTAAGCCATTTTTGACATGTTTAGAAAACGAATATTTACACCTCCTGCTCGAACTTCATCTAAAGTCCCGTGCCATTATTGAATGACATTTCTAAGACCGTAGATGTTATCGATACCAGAAGACATGTCTTGAGAAAAACAATATTTTTTTGGTATTTTAAATTCGAACAACATCTAAAGTCCCGTGTCATTCTTTGAATGACAGCACAAAGACCGTAGATATAATCGAACTGAGAAAAACATGACAAATAGACAATATTTTTTGAAGATTTTTCGATATTTTCAGATTTTTATGGATTTTTGAAAGTTTTATATTTTTCTATTTGGTTTTATAGGTTTTTATAATTTTGTATTTTGTTTTTCGAATAAATATTTACATGAGATAAATTAGTTTAAGAGAATGATGAAATGAGTACCGAGATAAAGATATCGTTCAAAGACGCTTGTAGAAGAAAGGAAGCAACATCTCTTAAACTTTCGCCACCAAAGCATTCGAGGCTTCTAAGAAAATCGTCTTGACATGAGCCTTCTCAATTTGAATCTTTGGTAGCTTCCCCCAAACCGACAAACATCGAATAAAGACCATTTCCCTAAGAAGTATAGTTGAATACAAAGCGTCTCATTGATTGAAGCTCAAAGACCAAGAACACGAGAACACCGAAGTAATAAGTTGAAACATTGATCGTCTCAGTGGTTATCAAATCCGATTAACCGATTACGACCGATCACATGAACCTGCTGTGCATCCCCGATGTACACCTTACTCTTCGAGTTTGACCAGTTGTCTATTTAGGGGAACAATATATCAACATCTTCATTTTACCAAGTGCATTCCATTTATATAACATATAACCAATCAGCACATAATGTACACATGTACCCAACAAGAGTAGAGACGATGACATCCATGTAACATGTTGAGTCACTAATCATCTCTGTGGATGTCAACTCAAATAAGCTGAATTAGCTCGATCCAGTGAACATGTTGTGCATATAACCGGAAGCACTTTATCATAAACCGTATATAAGATGTCGATAGGCAGTATCATCTCAAGTTCCAAATATTCTTCTCACATTTCTTCCAACTGAACACTGAAGTAACATAATATATCCATAAACTTGAAATCTTGTGAGAAGAACTCAAATAGCCCAAATGAATCCTGTGAGAATCAACTGCTACATAAACTCTCTCTGACTATCTTTATCAACCCATATGTAGACAATTTGAAGTGACCACTGTTTAAGAAAAAAACCAATATACCAAACTTGAAACCGAAGTCGAATTCCCCGTATTTGTGTCTTAAGCTTGCACTTAAAGATGGAAGAACGGTGTCGAGAATTTATGCACCAAGCAAATCTCTTAAGTACTCAATACTCAATTAAAGTATGAGACATTAACACCTCTTGCGATTATCCACAACGTAATATACGCGTGATAATCGAGTAAAACAACGTAACTCCTAATAGTGATAGTTAACTGTGTCTTCAACCATCCACCTCGATTGCTGGTAACTAGATAACCCAAGACTTCAACTCTAATTCTTAAGCTCGAGCAAGTTATCAAATAAGATCACGCCTTTGTGAACGTCAACTTCAACCTCAAATAAGTGATAAAAGAGTAACTTCAAAGTAATCAACTTGTGTCAAATGCCCAACATGTGAATAAACATACAACCGAATGTACATTCACCCACTGAATGAACCGGAACAAATGATGCCTCAACATCAATGTATTCTTCCTAAAAGTATTCAT
Organism: Chrysanthemum makinoi; assembly: GCA_910596185.1. Taxonomy (NCBI): domain Eukaryota; kingdom Viridiplantae; phylum Streptophyta; class Magnoliopsida; order Asterales; family Asteraceae; genus Chrysanthemum; species Chrysanthemum makinoi. The sequence goes on along the minus strand of OU343223.1, from coordinate 236,394,647 downwards.
GTAGAGATCGATCCGGAGGATACACCAATAACTTCGAGCGGATGAGGTAGACATTTTCCTTGACGTTCATGTGGTTGATTTATAGCATGCACGATGTGAGGAACAATAATCCATGAAGATTTGGCAAAGGAATACCAAAGAGTGGATCATTATTCATGAACAATAATCCGTGAAGATTTGGCAAAGGAATACCAAAGAGCGGATCATTATTCATGAGTGCAACTGCAATATTATGATAATCATTATCAACGCCTTGAGGAATAACGGGAGATAGGGATTTTTTTTTTGAGTAGTCTGAGTTGTACTTCTTTGATGATCATCAAACATATCTTGAACTCATGAATCACATAGTCTTTGATGATCATCAAATATTCGCTAGCGGTTGTAAATACTCATCAAACATATCTTGAACCAATGAATCCCAAACAATAAATCCCATTTATCCTTCGTGAGTGAAACATTAGGCGTTGGAGGAGAGTCATAAAACTTTAAGTCGTATAACCATTATTCAAACATCCATCATCATTTAGTATATTCACTCTTCTCCCCCTCAAAAATTGCATCCGAAGTTGCCATTTTTGATTTAGCAAGTGAATAAGAATATACATTAATGAATGTAGATCCATTTGATGACTGAATGAGCATGGGAGAAACATGAAGCTTGTTGATGAAGAATGTCGATGAGAATGGTCATAAACATGAAGATTTCTCTTCTTCTGAAGATAAAGCGCACTGAAGCGTACACTTTTCTTTTCTTTGAGGAACGGGGCCAGAAGTGTTATCTGCAGACGCCATAATGATGAAGAACGAGGCCTGAACTGATGTGAACAGACGTCATAATGATGAAGAACGAGGCCTGAACTGATGTGAACAGACGTCATAGCCGATTGAATATCAATGTTGAGTAACATGAACCCGTGAGTTATGAGATATCAATCCTTTTGTTATCCATACTTTAAGCCAGTCCATGTATTGAAGGATCGAAGTATCTGCAACTGAGTAAGGACTACCTGCACTAATATTACAAACTTGATTGCATATATTATGGTTAGTGACATCAGTATCCAAATCCAAACCCTTTGGGGTTTCACGGTCAACATTGAGAATGCCATTGGTAAACATCTTTCCTGTGGGTATCCACCTAAGTCCAGCATCCTTAAAAGTTCTACCAGATGGTATCCACTTATGGCAAGGTCTAGGATTGTAAGGCTTCTTATGCATAGTGAGACACTTATCCTTTTTCCTAGTTTCCAAAGATTTAGCAGTTGGTAACCATCTAGGTGAGGCTTTTGGTTTCATTTGCTTCATATGCACTGTGGATGACTTAGTGTAAATCCTAGACTTAACAGTTTGTACCATTGCATGAGCATTTACTTTCTTCAGGGATTTTGTGAAACATTTATCATGATTAGCATTAAAGATACATTTCAGACACTTTGAGCAAACATCTTGTTTGGATTCAGAAATAGATCTAGATTTCTTAGAGTGATCTGCTATAGGAATAGCTTTAATCAAAACGCAACTACTCTTAGATGTACGCCAATCCCTAGTCTTTAGATTAGTGTTCCTAGGTAATAGTTTAGAACTACTAGCAGTGCCTTGAAATCTAGAAGAATTCATCATCCTAGGTCTTGCACCTAAAATTCCGTCTTTACGATTCTGTGCCTTCTTTCTAGCCATTTCAAGATAAGAGTTCTTATACAAGTCATTCATGTCAATTTTCCTAGGCAAGTGAGGTGAAGTGACTGGTTTTGTCAAAACTTGTTTCGCATCAACTTGGGAGGCAAACCGCGTTTTTAAAAATTTTGGTCGTTCAGATCTAAACGCATTCGGTTGTCTAATAACTGGTTTCCCCAAGTTTGATGGTTTTGAAAACTTAGTGTTCACACTATTCCCTGTTGTTTTTCTGAGCTCATTTTTTAAAGCAACAATGGCGAAACTCTTTTCCTGAAGTTGAGCTTTGAGTTCATCAATCTTTGCTATCAAAGGGTTTGTTTGTTCCATTGACTTAGTTCTAGCTTCTTTGACAGAGTCACTTAGTTCTATGTGATGCTTTCTCAAAGACTCATTTTCCTTTAGTAATTTAGCCACATAAATTAACAGTTCATTATTTCTTGTTATAGTAGCATCAATGTCTTGTGTATTCATGACTAAATTACTTTTCACATTCAAGACATAAATATGTTTCTTCGGATTGTAAATGGTTGAGTCTTTGTCTTGAAGCTGAGCTTTCAAAGTGTTAATTTCAAAAGTTCACGGAATTCAGGAAGTTCCGGATTTTTACATGGTTTGTTAAGTTGAAAACTTTCTTCTTTACTCAGTATCGCAATTTCAAGTGAAATGCAATGTTTTTCAAGATTTGAGAATTTGTTTGAAAGTTCATCAAAAGCCTTTTTATCAACCGTATCTTTTGTTTTGAAACACTTAATCTCAGACTCAACCTCAGTTATAGAACATTTATCAAAGACATGTTCAGCATCATGATCAGTTTGTTTAAGAACTTTAGCAGATGCACTATGTTGAACAGTTAAGGGTACCTCATTGCATGACACTTGTTCAATTATCGGTCTGATATCTGCATCCATATCATGTGTAACAAGAGTCACTGGACCGCTGGCTGCGTCAAGCTTATCTATCTCTGAGCCTCTGTATTCAGTGTCAACAGATCCAACATCTGGTGCATTACCCAACTCAACATTACAATCTTTTGATTGTGCCCGCCATTCATTCCCATTTCTGATTTCAACATCTACTTCTTGTGTGTTAAGAGTAACTGAAGAGCTGGTTACATCATTCTTTCGTTTCGATATTCTGCATTCAACAACACCCGACCTTTCTGATACATTACCCGACTTATCACAAATATCTCTCAACTGTACCCGACTCTCATCTACTTTCTCATCAACTTTTTCATCTTTCTGAGTAACTTCCTCAATATACTTCTCCACATTATCCATGAGATGGATAAGTGTCTCCGTGAACACGCTAATTTCCATTCCAGTGTGTCTCTTGAAGGACATTTCAGTCCTGTCTTGATCATAATCAGATGTGAATTCCCTTCTAATGAATGACTGAAATAGTTTGTAGATCACTTGAAGTGCAGCACTGGAATTATCCTTATGAACCTTCTCTTTGCCAAGTTGTAGCTCCAATTGCTCTAGGTTTAACAGCAGAGTTCCTGTTAATGTGGATAAGTCCTGACGGAAGAGGGCAATACATGTTCGTTCCATTGATGTGGGTAGAAGTAACATGAGGTGAGAGTGAAGTTGTTGATAAGGTTCAATGCTGCTTTCCTTTTGCATGGCATTTTGTAGCCTGAACAGGTGCAAATCTATCCCATTGGACTCGGAGCATGATGAACACAAATCATCATTGATTGATTCCATCATCTGTAACCGTTCAGTATAGCTAATATTCTCATGGTTGTCTACAGCATCATACAGTTTGAGTACTTCTGAAATCACTGAATCAGGAGTGTAGGACATGATGTTGATGAATCCACGGGATTTTACAAGTCTATGATTTAAACCGAGAAATAGAATCTTTCGCGGGATTTTACAAAAATCAAGACCAAACCGTTAAGCAATGACCAATGGAACGTGTTAAGATGACTGATGGGTTGTCAAAATGATAGACAATTGTGTGTTAGGACATATAATTGTTTGTAGGATTAGCAGAGATGTTGTTTGGTTGAGATTTGGATTGGTTTATGCACGATTTTCCCGAGAAATTTAGGTCTAAAGACATAAAAACCTCAATAACTTCTGTTCAGAGCGGATTTAGCCCTCGAAGGTTTACCCGAATGAACTTTAGTTATTCGGCGTGACATTCTCCTCGTTCTCACGGTCGTTTTGATGGGTAGAACGCTGAAAACGGAGTTACGGATCAAAAGTTATAGCCGTTTGAAGTTTTGTCGGGAAAAGTCAACAAGTCGCTAAGAATTCTTAAACCAAGTCGCTAAGACCAAGTCGCTAGGACCCAAGTCGCTAAGATAATGCACCAAGTCGCTAACACCTAATTCGCTACACCACTAAGTCGCTACAGTCCCAATTCGCTAGATAAGTGCAAGTCGCTAAGTAGTAACTCGCTAACCTCAAGTCGCTAGCGAAACTTTGGCAGCAATTCGCTACTCAAGTCGCTAGGAATACAAGTCGCTAAAGAGCAACTCGCTACAGACCAAGTCGCTACCACCAAGTCGCTACCCGTAGTGGAGAGTCCACTACTTGTACTGTAAATCGCTAGGTAAGTCGCTAGCTCCAAACCTGTAACTCGCTACAAAAATGTGAAGCAAGTCGCTACGAAGAAACTTTTCCGTGGCTCAAGTCGCTAGCATGAAAAACACATAAACACCACTTTTCAATCCAAAAACAACCCAACCAAGATGATTTAAACCTTCCAAATCACAACCTAAACACTTATGATGATCCTAAACACAAAAGTACAATCAAAATCCAAACTTTAACACAAGAAATCAACCAAATGATGCAAAAACCACTAAACTTTCTCAAACTCAAAAACCACCTAAAAACCACTAGAAATCCATAGATATGTAAGAGATGATCTAACCATGGCTCTTGATACCAATTGTAACATATTGGATTTCACAAACACATCACATAACAATATATGGTTCGAATTAAGTAGAGTTTAGAGAGAGAAAGTGGGAACCTTTCTAGAGAGAGAAGGTGAAAGAAAACTTAGAAGGTTAGATTAAGATGAATGAAAGGTCCAACCCTCTACCTTGGGAGGTAGAGGGTATTTATAGTTACAAACTAAACGTCCTCCTTCGGACTGTGGATCAGGCATACAGTGGGTAAAGACCCGTCCTTCCTCCACGGTGTTACTCTAAACTAAATAACTAACTAATAAAACAGTAAATAACGATATTTCTACGAGCTAACTTATGCTAGATTATATTTGGGGTGACCGCTACTTCACTATGGAATTTTCTAATTCCTAACATAAGTTTTCATTTTTCCTAGGTTAAGATAAATATAAAAAGTCAAAAAAATATTTTTCCAGATTTTTCATAGTTTAATTTGTAATTTTTAGCAATTTAATTAGTTTTAAATAGTTTTTAATTCATAGAAAATAGATAAATAATCAGAAAAATATAAAAATAGTTTTGAAATTTCTCTTTAGTTATTTTAGATTTTTCCAAGTCATAATTTCATTTTTATAGCTTTATTTCATATTTTCTTGTATTTTAGGCTATTATTTAATAGTTAAAAATAGTTTTTAATAAATAATAATTAGATAAATAGTTTTAAAAATAATTTTCTTTTTCTAAAAATTTTCTCTTATCATTAGGATTGTAAAAATGTCATTTTCATATTTTTAGGATTTATATTGCTTCAGTTTCACATTTTCTTTTGTACGTCACGTAGTTTTTAATTTAAATTTTATAAAAGAAAAATCAAAAACATCATTTTGCAAATAGTGATAGCGTTTATTTAATATAATTTATCTTTTTAATTTTCTTTAATTTGCATTTAAGCCCCTGTAATTTGTATACTTTTTCTTTAGGTTTAATCAATCATATCTCCTTTTCCGTTCAAAATCTCTCGATCACTATTCGTTTGATTATTCTCGCACAGCTCGTTGGGACATAACGACCTGGGGAAACACTATACTCTCCTGATCTTCATTGCATTGGTGTCTGAACTGTTTTAAGTTTCTTACGGTTAGCCATTCACAAGTGGCTAGCTTGTGTGAGATAACTTGACGGTTTGCCACCAATCAAATTTTGGCGCCGCTGCCGGGGAGCTGTGCTAATTATCCTACGCTTAGCAGATTAGTGATTTGAATATTCACTCTTTGTTCATACCATCCATCTATATCTATATATATATTTTCTTATAAAAAATCCAAAAACCCAAAAACATCCAAAAACGTATAAAACACAAAAATATTTTTCTTTTGTTTCTATATATATATCAAAAATAAAAATACAAAAAGATTTGTCGTTTTCTTTGTTTAATAATAACAACATAAAAAATTACCACCGCAAACCAAGGCAGTGTACTACCTAACTGGGGGTACGACCATAATAAGTTCCCGAACCAAAGATTAAAACTTGCCTTTTTGTCCTTGAGAATGGTGTACCTTTTTCAAAGAAGCCATTCATCTTGTGATTATTGGTTTAAGTTCACTGTTGTTTTGCCTCGATTTTGTTTTAATTGGATTTGTTGTTATATCTACTTGTCAAAACTAGAAACTCAAAAAGATTCTTCTTAGGGGAACAATATATCAACATCTTCATTTTACCAAGTGCATTCCAGTTATATAACATATAACCAATCAGCACATAATGTACACATGTACCCAACAAGAGTAGAGACGATGACATCCATGTAACATGTTGAGTCACTAATCATCTCTGTGGATGTCAACTCTGAAATAACTGAATTAGCTCGATCAAGTGAACATGTTGTGCATATAACCGGAAGCACTTTATCATAAACCGTATATAAGATGTCGATAGCAATATCATCTCACGTACCAAATATTCTTCTCACATTTCTTCCAACTGAACACTGAAGTAACATAATATATCCATAAACTTGAAATCTTGTGAGAAGAACTCAAATAGCCCAAATGAATCCTGTGAGAATCAACTGCTACATAAACTCTCTGACTATCTTTATCAACCCATATGTAGACAATTTGAAGTGACCACTGTTTAAGAAAAAAACCAATATACCAAACTTGAAACCGAAGTCGAATTCCCTGTATTTGTGTCTTAAGCTTGCACTTAAAGATGGAAGAACGGTGTCGAGAATTTATGCACCAAGCAAATCTCTTAAGTACTCAATACTCAATTAAAGTATGAGACATTAACACCTCTTGCGATTATCCACAACGTAATATACGCGTGACACTGAGTAAAACAACGTAACTCCTAATAGTGATAGTTAACCGGGTCTTCAACCATCCACCTCGAATGCTGGTAACTAGATAACCCAAGACTTCAACTCTAATTCTTAAGCTCGAGCAAGTTATCAAATAAGATCGCGCCTTTGTGAACGTCAACTTCAACCTCAAATAAGTGATAAAAGAGTAACCTTCAAGTAATCAACTTGTTTCAAATGCCCAACATGTGAATAAACATACAACCGGATGTACATTCACCCACCTGAATGAACCGGAATAAATGATGCCTCAACATCAATGTATTCTTCCTAAAAGTATTCATGTAGAGACTGATCTGGAGGATACACCAATAACTTCGAGCGGATGAGGTAGACATTTTCCTTGACGTTCATGTGGTTGATTTATAGCATGCACGATGTGAGGAACAATAATCCATGAAGATTTGGCAAAAGAATACCAAAGAGTGGATCATTATTCATGAACAATAATCCGTGAAGATTTGGCAAAGGAATACCAAAGAGCGGATCATTATTCATGAGTGCAACTGCAATATTATGATAATCATTATCAACGCCTTGAGGAATAACTGGAGATAGGGATTTTTTGAGTAGTCTGAGTTGTACTTCTTTGATGATCATCAAACATATCTTGAACTCATGAATCACATAGTCTTTGATGATCATCAAATATTCGCTAGCGGTTGTAAATACTCATCAAACATATCTTGAACCAATGAATCCCAAACAATAAATCCCATTTATCCTTCGTGAGTGAAACATTAGGCGTTGGAGGAGAGTCATCAAACTTTAAGTCGTATAACCATTATTCAAACATCCATCATCATTTAGTATATTCACTCTTCTCCCCCTCAAAAATTGCATCCGAAGTTGCCATTTTTGATTTAGCAAGTGAATAAGAATATACATTAATGAATGTAGATCCATTTGATGACTGAATGAGCATGGGAGAAACATGAAGCTTGTTGATGAAGAATGTCGATGAGAATGGTCATAAACATGAAGATTTCTCTTTTTCTGAAGATAAAGCGCACTAAAGCGTACACTTTTCTTTTCTTTGAGGAACGGGGCCAGAAGTGTTATCTGCAGACGCCATAATGATGAAGAACGAGGCCTGAACTGATGTGAACAGACGTCATAATGATGAAGAACGAGGCCTGAACTGATGTGAACAGACGTCATAGCCGATTGAATATCAATGTTGAGTAACATGAACCCGTGAGTTATGAGATATCAATCCTTTTGTTATCCATACTTTAAGCCAGTCCATGTATTGAAGGATCGAAGTATCTGCAGCTGAGTAAGGACTACCTGCACTAATATTACAAACTTGATTGCATATATTATGGTTAGTGACATCAGATCCAAATCCAAACCCGTTGGGGTTTCACGGTCAACATTGAGAATGCCATTGGTAAACATCTTTCCTGTGGGTATCCACCTAAGTCCAGCATCCTTAAAAGTTCTACCAGATGGTATCCACTTATGGCAAGGTCTAGGATTGTAAGGCTTCTTATGCATAGTGAGAGACTTATCCTTTTTCCTAGTTTCCAAAGATTTAGCAGTTGGTAACCATCTAGGTGAGGCTTTTGGTTTCATTTGCTTCATATGCACTGTGGATGACTTAGTGTAAATCCTAGACTTAACAGGTTGTACCATTGCATGAGCATTTACTTTCTTCAGGGATTTTGTGAAACATTTATCATGATTAGCATTAAAGATACATTTCAGACACTTTGAGCAAACGGCTTGTTTGGATTCAGAAATAGATCTAGATTTCTTAGAGTGATCTGCTATAGGAATAGCTTTAATCAAAACGCAACTACTCTTAGATGTACGCCAATCCCTAGTCTTTAGATTAGTGTTCCTAGGTAATAGTTTAGAACTACTAGCAGTGCCTTGAAATCTAGAAGAATTCATCATCTTAGGTCTTGCACCTAAAATTCCGTCTTTACGATTCTGTGCCTTCTTTCTAGCCATTTCAAGATAAGAGTTCTTATACAAGTCATTCATGTCAATTTTCCTAGGCAAGTGAGGTGAAGTGACTGGTTTTGTCAAAACTTGTTTCGCATCAACTTGGGAGGCAAACCGTGTTTTTGAAAATTTTGGTCATTCAGATCTAAACGCATTCGGTTGTCTAATAACTGGTTTCCCAAGTTTGATGGTTTTGAAAACTTAGTGTTCACACTATTCCCTGTTGTTTTTCTGAGCTCATTTTTTAAAGCAACAATGGCGAAACTCTTTTCTTGAAGTTGAGCTTTGAGTTCATCAATCTTTGCTATCAAAGGGTTTGTTTGTTCCATTGACTTAGTTCTAGCTTCTTTGACAGAGTCACTTAGTTCTATGTGATGCTTTCTCAAAGACTCATTTTCCTTTAGTAATTTAGCCACATAAATTGACAGTTCATTATTTCTTGTTATAGTAGCATCAATGTCTTGTGTATTCATGACTAAATTACTTTTCACATTCAAGACATAAATATGTTTCTTCAGATTGTAAATGGTTGAGTCTTTGTCTTGAAGTTGAGCTTTCAAAGTGTTAATTTCAAAAGTTCACGGAATTCAGGAAGTTCCGGATTTTTACATGGTTTGTTAAGTTGAAAACTTTCTTCTTTACTCTGTAACGCAATTTCAAGTGAAATGCAATGTTTTCAAGATTTGAGAATTTGTTTGAAAGTTCATCAAAAGCCTTTTTATCAACCGTATCTTTTGTTTTGAAACACTTAATCTCAGACTCAGCCTCAGTTATAGAACATTTATCAAAGACATGTTCAGCATCATGATCAGTTTGTTTAAGAACTTTAGCAGATGCACTATGTTGAACAGTTAAGGGTACCTCATTGCATGACACTTGTTCAATTATCGGTCTGATATCTGCATCCATATCATGTGTAACAAGAGTCACTGGACCGCTGGCTGCGTCAAGCTTATCTATCTCTGAGCCTCTATATTCAGTGTCAACAGATCCAACATCGGTGCATTACCCGACTCAACATTACAATCTTTTGATTGTGCCCGCCATTCATTCCCATTTCTGATTTCAGCATCTACTTCTTGTGTGTTAAGAGTAACTGAAGAGCTGGTTACATCATTCTTTGCTGTTTCTGATATTCTGCATTCAGCAACACCCGACCTTTCTGATACATTACCCGACTTATCACAAATATCTCTCAACTGTACCCGACTCTCATCTACTTTCTCATCAACTTTTTCATCTTTCTGAGTAACTTCCTCAATATACTTCTCCACATTATCCATGAGATGGATAAGTGTCTCCGTGAACACGCTAATTTCCATTCCAGTGTGTCTCTTGAAGGACATTTCAGTCATGTCTTGATCATAATCAGATGTGAATTCCCTTCTAATGAATGACTGAAATAGTTTGTAGATCACTTGAAGTGCAGCGCTGGAATTATCCTTATGAACCTTCTCTTTGCCAAGTTGTAGCTCCAATTGCTCTAGGTTTAACAGCAGAGTTCCTGTTAATGTGGATAAGTCCTGACGGAAGAGGGCAATACATGTTCGTTCCATTGATGTGGGTAGAAGTAACATGAGGTGAGAGTGAAGTTGTTGATAAGGTTCAATGCTGCTTTCCTTTTGCATGGCATTTTGTAGCCTGAACAGGTGCAAATCTATCCTATTGGACTCGGAGCATGATGAACACAAATCATCATTGATTGATTCCATCATCTGTAACCGTTCAGTATAGCTAATATTCTCATGGTTGTCTACAGCATCATACAGTTTGAGTACTTCTGAAATCACTGAATCAGGAGTGTAGGACATGATGTTGATGAATCCACGGGATTTTACAAGTCTATGATTTAAACCGAGAAATAGAATCTTTCGCGGGATTTTACAAAAATCAAGACCAAACCGTTAAGCAATGACCAATGGAACGTGTTAAGATGACTGATGGGTTGTCAAAATGATAGACAATTGTGTGTTAGGACATATAATTGTTTGTAGGATTAGCAGAGATGTTGTTTGGTTGAGATTTGGATTGGTTTATGCACGATTTTCCCGAGAAATTTAGGTCTAAAGACATAAAAACCTCAATAACTTCTGTTCAGAGCGGATTTAGCCCTCGAAGGTTTACCGAATGAACTTTAGTTCATTCGGCGTGACATTCTCCTCGTTCTCACGGTCGTTTTGATGGGTAGAATGCTGAAAACGGAGTTACGGATCAAAAGTTATAGCCGTTTGAAGTTTTGTCGGGAAAAGTCAACAAGTCGCTAAGAATTCTTAAACCAAGTCGCTAAGACCAAGTCGCTAGGACCCAAGTCGCTAAGATAATGCACCAAGTCGCTAACACCTAATTCGTTACACCACTAAGTCGCTACAGTCCCAATTCGCTAGATAAGTGCAAGTCGCTAAGTAGTAACTCGCTAACCTCAAGTCGCTAGCGAAACGTTGGCAGCAATTCGCTACTCAAGTCGCTAGGAATACAAATCGCTAAAGAGCAACTCGCTACAGACCAAGTCGCTACCACCAAGTCGCTACCGGTAGTGGAGAGTCCACTACTTGTACTGTAAATCGCTAGGTAAGTCGCTAGCTCCAAACCTGTAACTCGCTACAAAAATGTGAAGCAAGTCGCTACGAAGAAACTTTTCCGTGGCTCAAGTCGCTAGCATGAAAACCACATAAACACCACTTTTCAATCCAAAAACAACCCAACCAAGATGATTTAAACCTTCCAAATCACAACCTAAACACTTATGATGATCCTAAACACAAAAGTACAATCAAAATCCAAACTTTAACACAAGAAATCAACCAAATGATGCAAAAACCACTAAACTTTCTCAAACTCAAAACCACCTAAAAACCACTAGAAATCCATAGATATGTAAGAGATGATCTAACCATGGCTCTTGATACCAATTGTAACATATTGGATTTCACAAACACATCACATAACAATATATGGTTCGAATTAAGTAGAGTTTAGAGAGAGAAAGTGGGAACCTTTCTAGAGAGAGAAGGTGAAAGAAAACTTAGAAGGTTAGATTAAGATGAATGAAAGGTCCAACCCTCTACCTTGGGAGGTAGAGGGTATTTATAGTTACAAACTAAACGTCCTCCTCTGGACTGTGGATCAGGCATACAGTGGGTAAAGACCCGTCCTTCCTCCACGGTGTTACTCTAAACTAAATAACTAACTAATAAAACAGAAAATAACGATATGTCTACGAGCTAACTTATGCTAGATTATATTTGGGGTGACCGCTATTTCACTATGGAATTTTCTAATTCCTAACATAAGTTTTCATTTTTCCTAGGTTAAGATAAATATAAAAAGTCAAAAAAATATTTTTCCAGATTTTTCATAGTTTAATTTGTAATTTTTAGCAATTTAATTAGTTTTAAATAGTTTTTAATTCATAGAAAATAGATAAATAATCAGAAAAATATAAAAATAGTTTTGAAATTTCTCTTTAGTTATTTTAGATTTTTCCAAGTCATAATTTCATTTTTCTAGCTTTATTTCATATTTTCTTGTATTTTAGGCTATTATTTAATAGTTAAAAATAGTTTTTAATAAATAATAATTAGATAAATAGTTTTAAAAATAATTTTCTTTTTCTAAAAATTTTCTCTTATCATTAGGATTGTAAAATTGTCATTTTCATATTTTTAGGATTTATATTGCTTCAGTTTCACATTTTCTTTTGTACGTCACGTAGTTTTAAATTAAATTTTATAAAAGAAAAATCAAAAACATCATTTTGCAAATAGTGATAGCGTTTATTTAATATAATTTATCTTTTTAATTTTCTTTAATTTGCATTTAAGCCCCTGTAATTTGTATACTTTTTCTTTAGGTTTAATCAATCATATCTCCTTTTCCGTTCAAAATCTCTCGATCACTATTCGTTTGATTATTCTCGCATAGCTCGTTGGGACATAACGACCCGGGGAAACACTATACTCTCCTGATCTTCATTGCATTGGTGTCTGAACTGTTTTAAGTTTCTTACGGTTAGCCATTCACAAGTGGCTAGCTTGTGTGAGATAACTTGACGGTTTGCCACCAATCAAATTTTGGCGCCGCTGCTAATTATCCTACGCTTAGCAGATTAGTGATTTGAATATTCACTCTTTGTTCATACCATCCATCTATATCTATATATATATTTTCTTATAAAAAATCCAAAACCCAAAAACATCCAAAACGTTATAAAACACAAAAATATTTTTCTTTTGTTTCTATATATATATCAAAGATAAAAATACAAAAGATTTGTCGTTTTCTTTGTTTAATAATAACAACATAAAAATTACCACCGCAAACCAAGGCAGTGTACTACCTAACTAGGGGTACGACCATAATAAGTTCCCGAACCAAAGATTAAAACTTGCCTTTGTGTCCTTGAGAATGGTGTACCTTTTTCAAAGAAGCCATTCATCTTGTGATTATTGGTTTAAGTTCACGGTTGTTTTGCCTCGATTTTGTTTTAATTGGATTTGTTGTTATATCTACTTGTCAAAACTAGAAACTCAAAAAGATTCTTCTTAGGGGAACAATATATCAACATCTTCATTTTACCAAGTGCATTCCAGTTATATAACATATAACCAATCAGAACATAATGTACACATGTACCCAACAAGAGTAGAGACGATGACATCCATGTAACATGTTGAGTCACTAATCATCTCTGTGGATGTCAACTCTGAAATAACTGAATTAGCTCGATCAAGTGAACATGTTGTGCATATAACCGGAAGCACTTTATCATAAACCGTATATAAGATGTCGATAAGCAATATCATCTCACGAACCAAATATTCTTCTCACATTTCTTCCAACTGAACACTGAAGTAACATAATATATCCATAAACTTGAAATCTTGTGAGAAGAACTCAAATAGCCCAAATGAATCCTGTGAGAATCAATTGCTACATAAACTCTCTCTGACTATCTTTATCAACCCATATGTAGACAATTTGAAGTGACCACTGTTTAAGAAAAAAAACCAATATACCAAACTTGAAACCGAAGTCGAATTCCCCGTATTTGTGTCTTAAGCTTGCACTTAAAGATGGAAGAACGGTGTCGAGAATTTATGCACCAAGCAAATCTCTTAAGTACTCAATACTCAATTAAAGTATGAGACATTAACACCTCTTGCGATTATCCACAACGTAATATACGCGTGACACTGAGTAAAACAACGTAACTCCTAATAGTGATAGTTAACAAGGTCTTCAACCATCCACCTCGACTGCTGGTAACTAGATAACCCAAGACTTCAACTCTAATTCTTAAGCTCGAGCAAGTTATCAAATAAGATCATGCCTTTGTGAACGTCAACTTCAACCTCAAATAAGTGATAAAAGAGTAACTTCAAAGTAATCAACTTGTGTCAAATGCCCAACATGTGAATAAACATACAACCGGATGTACATTCACCCATTGAATGAACCGGAACAAATGATGCCTCAACATCAATGTATTCTTCCTAAAAGTATTCATGTAGAGACTGATCAATAACTTCGAGAGGATGAGGTAGACATTTTCCTTGACGTTCATGTGGTTGATTTATAGCATGCACGATGTGAGGAACAATAATCCATGAAGATTTGGCAAAAGAATACCAAAGAGTGGATCATTATTCATGAACAATAATCCGTGAAGATTTGGCAAAGGAATACCAAAGAGCGGATCATTATTCATGAGTGCAACTGCAATATTATGATAATCATTATCAACGCCTTGAGGAATAACTGGAGATAGGGATTTTTTGAGTAGTCTGAGTTGTACTTCTTTGATGATCATCAAACATATCTTGAACTCATGAATCACATAGTCTTTTATGATCATCAAATATTCGTTAGCGGTTGTAAATACTCATCAAACATATCTTGAACCAATGAATCCCAAACAATAAATCCCATTTATCCTTCGTGAGTGAAACATTAGGCGTTGGAGGAGAGTCATCAAACTTTAAGTCGTATAACCATTATTCAAACATCCATCATCATTTAGTATATTCACTCTTCTCCCCCTCAAAAATTGCATCCGAAGTTGCCATTTTTGATTTAGCAAGTGAATAAGAATATACATTAATGAATGTAGATCCATTTGATGACTGAATGAGCATGGGAGAAACATGAAGCTTGTTGATGAAGAATGTCAATGAGAATGGTCATAAACATGAAGATTTCTCTTCTTCTGAAGATAAAGCGCACTGAAGCGTACACTTTTCTTTTCTTTGAGGAACGGGGCGGAAGTGTTATCTGCAGACGCCATAATGATGAAGAACGAGGCCTGAACGATGTGAGACGTCATAATGATGAAGAACGAGGCTGAACTGGCCGATGTGAACAGACGTCCTAGCCGATTGAATATCAATGTTGAGTAACATGAACCCGTGAGTTATGAGATATCAATCCTTTTGTTATCCATACTTTAAGCCGGTCCATGTATTGAAGGATCGAAGTATCTGCAACTGAGTAAGGACTACCAGCACTAATATTACAAACTTGATTGCATATATTATGGTTAGTGACATCAGTATCCAAATCCAAACCCTTTGGGGTTTCACGGTCAACATTGAGAATGCCATTGGTAAACATCTTTCCTGTGGGTATCCACCTAAGTCCAACATCCTTAAAAGTTCTACCAGATGGTATCCACTTATGGCAAGGTCTAGGATTGTAAGGCTTCTTATGCATAGTGAGAGACTTATCCTTTTTCCTAGTTTCCAAAGATTTAGCAGTTGGTAACCATCTAGGTGAGGCTTTTGGTTTCATTTGCTTCATATGCACTGTGGATGACTTAGTGTAAATCCTAGACTTAACAGGTTGTACCATTGCATGAGCATTTACTTTCTTCAGGGATTTTGTGAAACATTTATCATGATTAGCATTAAAGATACATTTCAGACACTTTGAGTAAACAGCTTGTTTGGATTCAGAAATAGATCTAGATTTCTTAGAGTGATCTGCTATAGGAATAGCTTTAATCAAAACGCAACTACTCTTAGATGTACGCCAATCCCTAGTCTTTAGATTAGTGTTCCTAGGTAATAGTTTAGAACTACTAGCAGTGCCTTGAAATCTAGAAGAATTCATCATCCTAGGTCTTGCACCTAAAATTCCGTCTTTACGATTATGTGCCTTCTTTCTAGCCATTTCAAGATAAGAGTTCTTATACAAGTCATTCATGTCAATTTTCCTAGGCAAGTGAGGTGAAGTGACTGGTTTTGTCAAAACTTGTTTCAGCATCAACTTGGGAGGCAAACCGCGTTTTTAAAAATTTTGGTCGTTCAGATCTAAACGCATTCGGTTGTCTAATAACTGGTTTCCCCAAGTTTGATGGTTTTGAAAACTTAGTGTTCACACTATTCCTTGTTGTTTTTCTGAGCTCATTTTTTAAAGCAACAATGGCGAAACTCTTTTCTTGAAGTTGAGCTTTGAGTTCATCAATCTTTGCTATCAAAGGGTTTGTTTGTTCCATTGACTTAGTTCTAGCTTCTTTGACAGAGTCACTTAGTTCTATGTGATGCTTTCTCAAAGACTCATTTTCCTTTAGTAATTTAGCCACATAAATTGACAGTTCATTATTTCTTGTTATAGTAGCATCAATGTCTTGTGTATTCATGACTAAATTACTTTTCACATTCAAGACATAAATATGTTTCTTCAGATTGTAAATGGTTGAGTCTTTGTCTTGAAGCTGAGCTTTCAAAGTGTTAATTTCAAAAGTTCACGGAATTCGGAAGTTCGGATTTTACATGGTTTGTTAAGTTGAAAACTTTCTTCTTTACTCTGTAACGCAATTTCAAGTGAAATGCAATGTTTTTCAAGATTTGAGAATTTGTTTGAAAGTTCATCAAAAGCCTTTTATCAACCATATCTTTTGTTTTGAAACACTTAATCTCGACTCACCTCGGTTATAGAACATTTATCAAAGACATGTTCAGCATCATGATCAGTTTGTTTAAGAACTTTAGCATATGCACTATGTTGAACAGTTAAGGGTACCTCATTGCATGACACTTGTTCAATTATCGTCCGATATCTGCATCCACATCATGTGTAACAAGAGTCACTGGACCGCTGGCTGCGTCAAGCTTATCTATCTCTGAGCCTCTATATTCAGTGTCAACAGATCCAACATCCGGTGCATTACCCAGCTCAACATTACAATCTTTTGATTGTGCCCGCCATTCATTCCCATTTCGATTTCAAAGCATCTACTTCTTGTATGTTAAGAGTAACGAAGAGCTGGTTACATCATTCTTTGTTGTTTCGATATTCGCATTCAACAACACCAGACCTTTCTGATACATTACCCGACTTATCACAAATATCTCTCAACTGTACCCGACTCTCATCTACTTTCTCATCAACTTTTTCATCTTTCTGAGTAACTTCCTCAATATACTTCTCCACATTATCCATGAGATGGATAAGTGTCTCCGTGAACACGCTAATTTCCATTCCAGTGTCTCTTGAAGGACATTTCAGTCATGTCTTGATCATAATCAGATGTGAATTCCTTCTAATGAATGACTGAAATAGTTTGTAGATCACTTGAAGTGTGGAATTATCCTTATGAACCTTCTCTTTGCCAAGTTGTAGCTCCAATTGCTCTAGGTTTAACAGCAGAGTTCCTGTTAATGTGGATAAGTCCTGACGGAAGAGGGCAATACATGTTCGTTCCATTGATGTGGGTAGAAGTAACATGAGGTGAGAGTGAAGTTGTTGATAAGGTTCAATGCTTTTTTCCTTTTGCATGGCATTTGTAGCCTGAGCAGTGCAAATCTATCCTATTGGACTCGGAGCATGATGAACACAAATCATCATTGATTGATTCCATCATCTGTAACCGTTCAGTATAGCTAATATTCTCATGGTTGTCTACAACATCATACAGTTTGAGTACTTCGAAATCCTTTGAATCAGGAGTGTAATACATGATGTTGATGAATCCACGGGATTTTACAAGTCTATGATTTAAACCGAGAAATAGAATCTTTCGCGGGATTTTACAAAAATCAAGACCAAACCGTTAAGCAATGACCAATGGAACGTGTTAAGATGACTGATGGGTTGTCAAAATGATAGAAAATTGTGTGTTAGGACATATAATTGTTTGTAGGATTAGCAGAGATGTTGTTTGGTTGAGATTTGGATTGGTTTATGCACGATTTTCCCGAGAAATTTAGGTCTAAAGACATAAAAACCTCAATGACATTCTCCTCGTTCTCACGGTCGTTTTGATGGGTAGAACGCTGAAAACGGAGTTACGGATCAAAAGTTATAGCCGTTTGAAGTTTTGTCGGGAAAAGTCAACAAGTCGCTAAGAATTCTTAAACCAAGTCGCTAAGACCAAGTCGCTAGGACCCAAGTCGCTAAGATAATGCACCAAGTCGCTAACACCTAATTCGCTACACCACTAAGTCGCTACAGTCCCAATTCGCTAGATAAGTGCAAGTCGCTAAGTAGTAACTCGCTAACCTCAAGTCGCTAGCGAAACTTTGGCAGCAATTCGCTACTCAAGTCGCTAGGAATACAAGTCGCTAAAGAGCAACTCGCTACTGACCAAGTCGCTACCACCAAGTCGCTACCCGTAGTGGAGAGTCCACTACTTGTACTGTAAATCGCTAGGTAAGTCGCTAGCTCCAAACCTGTAACTCGCTACAAAAATGTGAAGCAAGTCGCTACGAAGAAACTTTTCCGTGGCTCAAGTCGCTAGCATGAAAAACACATAAACACCACTTTTCAATCCAAAAACAACCCAACCAAGATGATTTAAACCTTCCAAATCACAACCTAAACACTTATGATGATCCTAAACACAAAAGTACAATCAAAATCCAAACTTTAACACAAGAAATCAACCAAATGATGCAAAACCACTAAACTTTCTCAAACTCAAAAACCACCTAAAAACCACTAGAAATCCATAGATATGTAAGAGATGATCTAACCATGGCTCTTGATACCAATTGTAACATATTGGATTTCACAAACACATCACATAACAATATATGGTTCGAATTAAGTAGAGTTTAGAGAGAGAAAGTGGGAACCTTTCTAGAGAGAGAAAGTGAAAGAAAACTTAGAAGGTTAGATTAAGATGAATGAAAGGTCCAACCCTCTACCTTGGGAGGTAGAGGGTATTTATAGTTACAAACTAAACGTCCTCCTTCGGACTGTGGATCAGGCATACAGTGGGTAAAGACCCGTCCTTCCTCCGCGGTGTTACTCTAAACTAAATAACTAACTAATAAAACAAAGAAATAACGATATTTCTACAGCTAACTTATGCTAGATTATATTTGGGGTGACCGCTACTTCACTATGGAATTTTCTAATTCCTAACATAAGTTTTCATTTTTCCTAGGTTAAGATAAATATAAAAAGTCAAAAAAATATTTTTCCAGATTTTTCATAGTTTAATTTGTAATTTTTAGCAATTTAATTAGTTTTAAATAGTTTTTAATTCATAGAAAATAGATAAATAATCAGAAAAATATAAAAATAGTTTTGAAATTTCTCTTTAGTTATTTTAGATTTTTCCAAGTCATAATTTCATTTTTCTAGCTTTATTTCATATTTTCTTGTATTTTAGGCTATTATTTAATAGTTAAAAATAGTTTTAATTAATAATAATTAGATAAATAGTTTTAAAAATAATTTTCTTTTTCTAAAAATTTTCTCTTATCATTAGGTTTGTAAAAATGTCATTTTCATATTTTTAGGATTTATATTACTTCAGTTTCACATTTTCTTTTATGCGTCGTAGTTTTTAATTTTAGTTTTATAAAAGAAAAATCAAAAACATCATTTTGCAAATAGTGATAGCGTTTATTTAATATAATTTATCTTTTTAATTTTCTTTAATTTGCATTTAAGCCCTGTAATTTGTATACTTTTTCTTTAGGTTTAATCAATCATATCTCCTTTTCCGTTCAAAATCTCTCGATCACTATTCGTTTGATTATTCTCGCACAGATCGTTGGGACATAACGACACTGGGAAACACTATACTCTCCTGATCTTCATTGCATTGGTGTCTGAAATGTTTTAAGTTTCTTACGGTTAGCCATTCACAAGTGGCTAGCTTGTGTGAGATAACTTGACGGTTTGCCACCAATCAAATTTTGGCGCCACGGGAGCTGTGCTAATTGTCTTACGCTTAGCAGATTAGTGATTTGAATATTCACTCTTTGTTCATACCATCCATCTATATCTATATATATATATTCTTATAAAAAATCCAAAAACCCAAAAACATCCAAAAACGTATAAAACACAAAAATATTTTTCTTTTGTTTCTATATATATATCAAAAATAAAAATACAAAAAGATTTGTCGTTTTCTTTGTTTAATAATAACAACATAAAAATTACCACCGCAAACCAAGGCAGTGTACTACCTAACTGGGGGTACGACCATAATAAGTTCCCGAACCAAAGATTAAAACTTGCCTTTGTGTCCTTGAGAGTGGTGTACCTTTTTCAAAGAAGCCATTCATCTTGTGATTATTGGTTTAAGTTCACTGTTGTTTTGCCTCGATTTTGTTTTAATTGGATTTGTTGTTATATCTACTTGTCAAAACTAGAAACTCAAAAAGATTCTTCTTACCCCATTTTCATAATTCCCTTCATAATTCCCATTCCTCTCCTTAACTTTGAGATTCCTTAGAGTTAACTCTAGTGTATGCGCACTCGCTCTTCTAGATCTGTAAGCCCATTTCGTGAGCTTGTCAAGATTCCAAGAAGGCGTATCCGTAGACTTTTTGCCCCATCAGTCGGATCGAGATCCGTCTGCTCACACTACTTCCGTTATCATGGAGGAAGAACGTCCTATGTGTGAGCTTCTCCAGGCACCCATCGACGGGTATGGAGATGCTATTGTTATCCCAGCCATTGTGGCTGAAAATTTTGAGCTCAAAACCGGGTTACTGAATCTTGTAACCTCAAGTCAATTCTATGGTTTTGAGCGGGATGATCCTCATGCTCATATTCGATGGTTTAAGAAGATTGCATCTACCATCAAATACAAGAATGTCCCCACAGATGCTGTCAAGCTTCTTCTGTTCCCATTTTCTCTAGAGGGGCAAGCCCGGATTTGGCTTGAAAAACAACCCCCTAAATCAATTGAAACTTGGGAAGACCTGGTGAAGAAATTTGTGAACGAGTTCTATCCACCTTCCAAGACCACGAGTCTTAAAAATGAAATCATCAAGTTCACACAAAAGTTTGATGAATCCTTCAGTGAATCGTGGGATCGTTTTAAGGAGTTGCTTCGCAAATGTCCTCACCACGGTTTCTCCGAGTTAATGCAACTCGATACTTTCTATAATGGAGTGAGTCAATCTGATCAAGATTCTCTCAATTCCTCCGCTGGAGGAAATTTCTTGAGCAAAACTGTAAAAGACGCTTTAACGATAATTGAAAACAAGTCTAAAGTCCGCACTGCACGAAGCAAACCGGTTGTTTCCCAAGTCAGTGTTGGTCCTTCTTCTTCATCACCCGTGAGTCAATCTAGCACCGATGCTAAGATTGACAAACTCACGGAAGCAATTCAAGCTTTGGTTCTCTCCAACCAAAAGAAAGTTTCTTTTCCACAAACTTCACCTCCTGCTGAAGTTAAGAAAGTGGAAGTCTGTGTTACTTGCGGTGGCCCCCATGCCTATTACAACTTTATGGCCACCGATGGTAACCCTTTTGAAGCAAATGCTGTGGGCGGGATTTCTAATCCAGGAGGCAACCAATACCGTGCTCCTATAGACCAACCACCGCCAAACCAAAACCGTAAACAAAATCAGAATAGAATGAACCAAGGTTTTCAAAACCAAGGTAATTTTAGTCAAAATAACGGTTTTCAAAATCAAAGTCAAAATTTCCAAAACCAAGGAAATTTCAATAGAAACCAAGGTCAGGGAAATTTCAACCCTGGGTACTTTCATGGCAATAATCAAGGAAATTTTCAAAATCAAGATCCTAATCCAAACAATAGAGGCCAGAATTTTCCTACACAAACTCAAGCCATTGTTCCAACTGGACCATCATCTGATGAGTTGTTGAAGCAATTCATGAAATCCCAGGAGGAAATGAACAGGTTGTTGGTTAGCCGATTTCGACATTAAGAAGTCTATAAATGATCGACCCTCGGGCTCAGGTACTTTACCTAGCAACACGATCGCTAATCCGAGGGGCGATGCAAAGGCGATCACAACCGAAGTGGTGCTTGTATGATGGACCCGCTACTCCTACTACCTCTTCTTCTTCTCTCCCGAAGGTAGTGGAAAGTGAACCTGAGGCGACAAAGGACAAGGAACTTCCTACTAATAACGGAGGTACCAGCAATGTCCATCCTCAGGTTGTCCCGAAACCCAAAACCAAACCTGGAGTTGTTTTTGAACCTCCAGTTGATAACCCTAAATCCAAAACTTCTATTCCTTACCCCTCACGTTTAAATGAGCAAAAGCTCCGCGAAAAGGCCAGTCATCAAATGGAAAAAAATTTTCAAATTTTCCAAGAGCTACATTTTGACATAAGCTTTGCGGATGCTATCATGCTGATGCCCAATTTTGCATCAACTCTCAAACACATGTTGAGCAATAAGGAAAAACTGTTTGAAATGGCTAAAACTCCTTTGAACGAGAACTGCTCAGCAGTTCTGTTAAAGAAGCTTCCCGAGAAGCTAGGAGATCCTGGAAAATTTCTTCTCCCTTGTGTTTTTCCAGGAATGATTGAATGCTTTGCCCTTGCCGATCTTGGTGCAAGCATCAATCTGATGCCTTATTCGGTATGGAAGAAACTTTCTCTTCCGAACTTATTCCTACTGCATGACTCTCGAGCTTGCAGATCGTTCTATATCACGTCCTATTGGCATCGCCGAGGATGTATTTGTGAAAGTAGGAAAGTTCCATTTTCCAGCTGACTTCGTGGTTGTTGATTTTGATGCCGATCATCGGGTTCCCCTCATTGTTGGAAGAGGATTCCTAAGAACGGGCCGTGCTCTTATTGATGTATTTGAGCAAGAAATCACGTTACGTGTGGGTAATGAAGCTGTTACCTTTAACCTTGATCAAACTTCGAGGTACTCCTCAAATTATGATATTGAATCAGTTAATCGAGTCGATTTAATTGATATTGCTTCAGAGGAGTACTCTCAAGAGTTTCTTGGTTATCTTCATAATTCTGTGAGTGGGGATTCCACCACATCTTCTAAACCTATCATTGCCGACTCTTCCCTCTCTCTCACTCCGTTTGAGGGAGGTGACTTCTTTCTGGAAGAGATCGATGAGTTTCTCGCTAGTGATGAATCAATTCCTCCTGGAATTGATGGTGTTTATGATTCGGAGGGAGATATCCTTTATCTCGAGCAATTGTTAAATGAAGATCCATTACCTTCACTCCCTCCGAAAGAGATCACGATTGAGGAAATCAAGTCGTACAAACATCTCTGAAGAATTTCCGAGGTTAAACTTAAGGACCTACATCCTCATCTCGAGTATGCATTCTTGGAGGGTGATGATAAATTACCCGTCATAATTGCTAAAGACTTAACTGAGGGGGAAAAGACTGCTCTCATAAGGTCTTGAAGTTACACAAGCAAGCAATTGCTTGGAAACTCTCCGACATTAAGGGTATCAACCACGAGTTTTGTACTCACAAAATCTTAATGGAGGATGACTTCAAACCAGCAGATCCAACATCGAGAAGGGTGAATCCTCAGATTCATGAGGTTATCAAACAAGAGGTTCTCAAACTTCTTGATGCCGGTTTGATTTACCCGATCTCACGATAGTCCTTGGTTAGCCCAATTCACTGTGTTCCTAAAAGGGTGGCATAACTGTTGTCACAAATGAAGAAAACGAGTTAATTCCAACTCGATTGGTTACGGGATGGCGTGTGTGTATTGACTATCACAAGTTAAACGAAGCCACCCGTAAAGACCATTTTCCTCTACCCTTCATGGATCAGATGCTTGAGAGATTAGCAGGAAACGAATACTATTGTTTCCTAGATGGTTTCTCGGGTTATTTTCAGATCCCCATTGATCCAATTGGATCAAGAAAAAACCACATTCACCTGCCCATACGGAACATTTGCCTACAGACGTATCCCTTTTGGCCTATGTAACGCTCCTGGCGCGTTCCAACGATGTATGATGGCAATTTTCCACGACATGATCGGGGAAACAATGGAGGTGTTTATGGATGACTTCTCGGTCATTGGGGACTCATTTCACACATGTCTCTCCCATTTAGAAAAAATGCTAAAACGGTGTGAAGACACCAATCTTTGTCTAAATTGGGAGAAGAGCCACTTTATGGTCAAAGAAGGCATAGTCCTTGGCCATAAGATTTCCAAAAACGGGATTGAGGTAGATAGAGTAAAAGTTGATGTTATTGCCAAATTGCCTCATCCTACTACCGTCAAAGGTATTAGGAGTTTTCTAGGTCATGTCGGGTTTTATCGCAGATTCATACAAGATTTTTCTAAAATCGCCCGGCCTATGACCCATCTTCTTGAAAAAGATGCTCCTTTTATCTTCTCACCTGAGTGCATCGAAGCTTTTGAAATACTAAAGAAAAAGCTTACGGAAGCACCCATTCTAGTTGCCCCCGACTGGGATTTACCCTTTGAACTCATGTGCGATGCAAGTGATTTTGCTATCGGTGCAGTCTTGGGGCAACGAAAAACCAAGCATTTTCAGCCTATCCACTCGCAAGTAAGACTATGATGAAGCTCAAACCCATTACACCACTACAAAAAAGAATTATTAGCTGTGGTGTATGCGTTTGAGAAATTTCAGCCATACCTCATCTTGACCAAATGCGTGGTGTATACGGATCACTCGGCTCTCAAATATCTCTTTGCAAAACAAGATGCAAAGCCGAGATTGCTCCGTTGGGTTCTCCTCCTACAAGAATTTGATATCATTATACGTGATAAAAAGGAGCTGAGAACTTGCCGATCATCTGTCCCGTCTTGAAAACCCTCACCAAGATGTGTTTGAGAAAAAGGAAATAAATGAAACATTTCCTCTCGAAACACTCAATGTGGTTTCTTTTCGTGGAGACTCTTCTACCCCATGGTTTGCTGACTTTGCAAATTACCATGCGGGTAACTTTGTGGTGAAAGGGATGTCGTCCCAACAGAAAAACAAATTCTTTAAAGATGTAAACATTACTTCGGGACGACCCCTACTAATTCAAAATTTGCGCGGATCAAGTCATCAGGCGATGTGTGTATGGTCAGGAAGTCATTGACATTCTCAAGGCTTGCCACTCACGGACCTCTTGGGGACATCATAGCCCCAACTACACCGCCAAGAAGGTGTTTGATTACGGATTCTATTGGCCCACGATTTACAAGGATGCCCACGAATTTGTCAAAACCTGTGACGCTTGTCAGCGTCACGGGAATATCTCACAAAGAAATGAAATGCCGCAAAACGCCATTCAAGTGTGTGAGATTTTGACATCTGGGGCATTGACTTTATGGGGCCATTTCCATCATCTCGCGGTAATAAATACATACTCGTGGCCGTTGACTATTTGTCAAAATGGGTTGAAGCTAAGGCTTTGCCTACCAACGATGCCCGAGTTGTTGTAAAATTCTTAAAATCTCTTTTTGCTAGGTTTGGAACTCCATGAGCCATAATCAGTGATCGTGGTGCATTTCGCAATGACCGTTTGATAGAGTCATGCAAAAGTATGGTGTAACTCACCGTCTCTATACTGCGTACCACCCCCAAACAAGTGGGCAAGTGGAAGTTTCCAACCGGGGAATTAAAAGAATTCTTGAAAGGACAGTAGGCGAAAACCGTGCCTCTTGGTCGGATAAGTTAGATGACGCCACTCACGGGCCTTCCGTACAGCTTATAAAACACCCATCGGGTGCACTCCATACAAGCTAGTGTACTGGAAGGCATGTCATCTGCCGGTTGAGCTTGAGCACAAGGCATACTGGGCCTTGAAACATGCCAACTTCGATATTCAGACAGCTGGTGATCACCGGAAAGTTCAAATGAATGAATTAAATGAACTCCGTGATCAAGCATACGAGAACTCTTTGATCTACAAACAAAAGACAAAGAAGATTCATGACTCTAAAATCAAGAACCGCGTTTTCAACGTCGGTGATCGAGTCCTTCTTTTCAACTCAAGATTGAAGATTTTCTAGGGAAAATTAAAATCCCGCTGGTCTGGACCATTCACCATCACTAAAGTATTTCCATATGGAACCATTGAGTTATCTCAACCCGATGGTCCAAACTTTAAAGTGAATGGTCATCGGTTGAAGCATTATTTTGGAGAGGACATTCCTCCTGTGGTTGTCCCGGATCTACAAACTTTCCCCATGAACCAATGAATGCGGGGATCAAGTCAAGCTAGCGACTCGGGAATCAAAAACAGTAGCATGCCATATGGGTTTTCACCCATATTTCGGACTTCTTTCTACTTTCTACCACCCTAGTGTGGGGGAGTTGCCCCACATGTTGTGTATATATATAAGTTTCAAAAAAAAAAAATCTTTCAAAATAATGGCCGTAGTATTTCCCTTTTACGTTCTCGGTTTCGGCATAACCGCCGGTACTTTGAATATTGAGGGCAATATTCATTTCTAGTGTGGGGGAATTCTCACGAATTTTATCATGTAATTATACCGCCTAATTCCCCATTTTGGCCAAAATTTTTTTGGAGTAAGTGTTTTCACTTACTCACTTATGGTTATCATCCGCCATGTCTAATAATCAAAAGGATTGGCTAATCCAGGAGCAAACGGCTCTTGGTAAAGATATCTCAAATCCGTTGACGGCTTGCAATTTGCCCAAAATTGTATGGTATTCAGCTCACCATATCCTCAAAAGTGAAGAGTTGGCTAGCCCGCAAGTTTATGGCTTGTGGTAAAGGCAGTGGAAAAACCATAATTGGTAATCGACTCACCAAAGATAATATTGATAATTTATCTAAGAGTTGGCTAGTCCAGAGCAAACGGCTTCTGGTAAAGACAAATCAAATCCGTTGGAAGTTGGTGGTTTGCTCAAAATCACATGGTTATCAGTGTACCATAGTTCTTACTTGAACTGAAACATTTGGCTACTCCAGAAGTAATGGCTTTTGGTAAAGAGATTCAAATCCATTAAGTTTTCTCAAAAGATTGCTAGGGACTAGCAATTGTTTAGTGTGGGGGATTGATGAGTGTGTAAATACTCATCATTTTTGGTTAAATCTGAACTGCAAAACGTTTAAAAATGCTCAGAAATGCATCAAAATATTGAAAATATCTCAAAATTGCATTTTATATGTTTCAGATGCAAAATGTTTAAATTTAGATGAAAAATGAGCTAAGTTTGCATAATTGGCAGTTTCAGTCCCCCAAGTTTCAAAAGTTGTCAGAAATAGTCCCTGAGCACCTTATTTCAAAAGTAAAATCACCAAAGGTCCTTTTAAAATCATAACTTGTCAAAATTAGTCCTTTGGTGAAAAATATCAAAAGTTTTGAGAAATTACAAGATTGGTCCTTCAAGTTTCAAATTTGGTAAAAATGGTCCTTGGAAATTTGAAAATGTCTATTTTGGTCCTTGTACTATTGAAACTTGGCAAAAGTGACCCTTGAAACAACTTTGAGATATTGGCAGAATTGGTCCTTGATTTTTCTGAAATTGCAAAATGGTCCCTATGTTATTAATACAAGCCATGGACCTTGGACCCTTGTCAAAACCTTTTTGGACCCCTGTCAAACCCTTGTGACCTCCTGTTTGACCCCTGCCTTATTAATACCCCAAGTCAAATCCAACCCAACTGCTTTCCCTCTCTTTTTCTTCTCCTTCACCCACCATGCCTGCAAAACCAGATATCCCATCCCCCACTCACATATCCCACACCTTATCCCTCCACCTCAACAAACCATCCAAGAAACATTAAATGATCCCTTCTCCCTTTCACTCAACCCCTCAACTGTTAAACCCAATTTGGCGCCAAAATGCATCAAACGGCCAATAATAACTCAACTCATCCAATGGTCCCAATTAAAGTGGGATTTGCTCAGAGAGGTGAGAGAAGCTTTTTGGGTATAAAAGAGAGAGGAGATGCAGAGGAGAAGACTATCTAGCATAATTTAGTTTTAATTAATGTCGTTTTAGCTTAAATTTAAATTCCAGTGTATTTTATAGCTTTTGAACTTTGTATTTCAAGTTTCCTGTGTACAATAAAGCTTTTGTGATAATCAATTTCAAGTTTTAATCTCAATTTCAGTTTATGCAAAATTTCCATGTTCAAAATTCCAAAATGTTCTAATGTTGTTGTTGGTTGTTTTTATGGACTGAGATAGCTCATATAAGCTCCTAGAAAGCTTCTTCAAGCTTTTAGAAAAATAAAATCAGTTTAATATCAAAAAGGAAAATTCACCAAAAATACCAAATAAATAGTTGAAAATTCAAAAATCACAAGAAATGGTGATCAAAGCTGGAGCAGGATGAATATTGGATTGCCCTGGGTTAGTGGCTTAGTGGTAAGCCTATAGGAGTGGTCTTGTGATCTTGGTTCTGTGTTTTCAGTGGGATAGCCTCTTGTAAGCTTTTAACTCAACTTTTGCATTTCACTGTACAAGTGTTCATTAGCTTGAATCTCTGTTTCTTTATGTTCATTAGTTATAGTTAAGTGTATTTAAGCATTAAAATCAGTTGTTTGTTCATTTAAATTTGTAGTTGTTAAAAATCTCATTTTGACAGTTAAATTAGCTTAAGTTTAATTTCTTGGTTTTATGTTGTTAAAGTTGTTGTTCTGTATTTCTTTAATCTTATTTAAGGATAATATAAGGTCTCTAATTACTTGCATGGTCTGAATTTGTGTTTTGCTTTGAAAATCACCAAATCAGTCATATAAAGGTTTGTTTGGATATGCTGCATTATCTGAGTTAGAGGATTTGTTTGAGGTTAAATTTTGTTGCAGTCATTTCTAATAGGTATATTAGAGTCATCTAGCTCTTTTATTTGCACCTTAGCACTCTAAAAGTCAAAATCCACTTAAATTTGTCCTAGTCTGTTAACTGTTAGAATTTTTAAAAAGCAAAAGCTTGTTTTGTGATTGCAATACATAGAGATAGATTGCATTAGGTTTATTTCATCATAATACATTAATATCAGTCCACAAATTGGCCTCAAATCTCAAATAAGTCAACATATCATTTCTTCTCCAAAAGTCAAAAGTTGTAAAAAAACCAGTTTTTCCAGATCTTTATGGATTTTTCATGAATTCAATTTTGGGTCAATTCAAGTAAAACTTGGGGTTTTATAACTTCAGTTGGTCTAGTGTCTTAATATCATTTTAGTTGAATTTTAGTAATTTTCTACAAGCCTCAAAACAGCTTGTCAACTTGGTCTCATTTTTGGAAAGTGCCCTGTGCACAGGGAACTGAGTGTGCACAGGCTTTGTGCAAAGCTTGGCACAAGCTCATCAGAGCTTCTCTTAGTCTGGTTTTTGGTTGATAGGTAGCTAGCCAGGTCTAGTTTAGGTTCCAATATCTGGTTTCAACTTCCAGCTTATTGGGTAGCTTATTCTTAAGCTACAAAGTTGTACTCAAAACCTGATTTTAGCACTTAAGCCAAATCATCAAATCATAGCAGTTTGTATTTTAGAGGTTTAGGATAGTTGTAAGAAGTTGCTTTTTAGTAGTTTTAACATAATTTAGCTTCAGTAATAGTTTGGTGCTTATTTGTAGCCTTTGGCTTATTTCAAGTGCTTATTACTTAATCACTTGCACTGCAGTTTCATTTTCTTACACACAAGCCACTGTTTTTATATTTTTCATAGAATCAGAATATTAATTTAGACTTATCTTGAATTTTTCATATTTTTCTAGGTCAGTTTGCTATTTTTCTTCAAAAAAATAAGTTTTCATTTTTCCTAGGTTAAGATAAATATAAAAAGTCAAAAAAATATTTTTCCAGATTTTTCATAGTTTAATTTGTAATTTTTAGCAATTTAATTAGTTTTAAATAGTTTTTAATTCATAGAAAATAGATAAATAATCAGAAAAATATAAAAATAGTTTTGAAATTTCTCTTTAGTTATTTTAGATTTTTCCAAGTCATAATTTCATTTTTCTAGCTTTATTTCATATTTTCTTGTATTTTAGGCTATTATTTAATAGTTAAAAATAGTTTTTAATAAATAATAATTAGATAAATAGTTTTAAATATTTTTCTAAAAATTTTCTCTTATCATTAGGATTGTAAAAATGTCATTTTCATATTTTTAGGATTTATATTGCTTCAGTTTCACATTTTCTTTTGTACGTCACGTAGTTTTTAATTTAAATTTTATAAAAGAAAAATCAAAAACATCATTTTGCAAATAGTGATAGCGTTTATTTAATATAATTTATCTTTTTAATTTTCTTTAATTTGCATTTAAGCCCCTGTAATTTGTATACTTTTTCTTTAGGTTTAATCAATCATATCTCCTTTTCCGTTCAAAATCTCTCGATCACTATTCGTTTGATTATTCTCGCACAGCTCGTTGGGACATAACGACCTGGGGAAACACTATACTCTCCTGATCTTCATTGCATTGGTATCTGAACTGTTTTAAGTTTCTTACGGTTAGCCATTCACAAGTGGCTAGCTTGTGTGAGATAACTTGACGGTTTGCCACCAATCACCCACGGAAAAGAAGACCCTCATCAAAAGACTTATGGTGAATTACTCGCTGAAGAGCAAGCCGCTAAAATTAGTTACCGGAGACCTTTCGTTTACGATTCTGATTCTGATGACGATTATACTCCTCCGAGTGGCAATCCCACTCCCGTTTCTGAGCCTTTCATTTCCGACCCTTCCCCTTCTCTCACGCCGGTTGAGAGAAGTTACGTCGTTTTGAAAAAGGTCGATGATTCTATTTCTTCAAACATTGTTGAACCCATTAACTCTCTCATAATGGGGGATGAGCATCTTAGTACTATTCCAGAAACGGAATCGTCTAATGCTGAGATCCTTATCCCAATCCCAATTGAGTCCGAGGTTGTTGATGATATTTGTGATGAGCCTTCTCTTGTATTCTCAAACGATCCTGATGAGATGTTCTCCGATTCCGATGATGATTCTTATGGAGACATCGATTTTGTCGACGATTTACATTCTGAGCCCGTTCACATAGAAGAAGAAAACAATTTTGAGCCGGAAGAGGAAGAGATTGAGCCTGATGATATTCAGTTCGAGGATGAAGCATTACGAGAAACATTGTCAAATGTCTATCTTCTCATTTCTAAGATTGAAGCCCTCAAAGATATTTCAAGTTCGCATCCTATCTCCGTTAAAGATAGTGATTTCTCTCCCGAGCTTGAGACTTTCCGATTTGATGAAGAGATTAATGGCAGTCCCACTATGGCAGATATTTATCCTCCGATTCTTGAGCGATTCTACTTCGAGGTTGATATGAGCAAAGTTTTGAACGAGATTTCCGATACTCCGACAAATGACCCGATCATTGAGGATGCTTTTGATGACTTGATACCACCGGGTATTGAGGATGTTGTTAATGATCCCGAGGGGGATATGGTTGTTCTTGATGGTTTTCTCGACTCTCCTCTCTCTGATGAGTCGACCATCCTTTATCCCGTTGAGCCTGCATGTGAAGACAAAATTTTTAAACCCGGGATATTCATTGATGAGTTTCATGTTATAACCGTTATTCGAGATAAGGATCCTCCGTTGGATGCCTTCGTTGTTGAGCCTACACATCTTATGCCTTACCATGAGCTCCCGTCTTTCTTGGAGTTTTCTCTTATTGATTCGTCATTCTTTCGTCCACCCGCAAAACCGCCGGATGATGGATCATTATTTCATGATGTGCTTGATATGCTTGAGCCCCACACTTTCTTTCCCACCCAACCCACCCATTCTCTTTCCCTCCGGAGTGAGGATACCGTTTTTGACCCTGGTATCTCTTCCGCTTGTTTCCCCAAGGACAAATGAATTCGGGGACGAGTCAGGCTAGCGACTCGGTGATCAAAAACAGTAGCGCTTCGTGGGAGGCACCCCATGCTTATCTCTATCTTCTTTCTATTTTCTCTAATAAGTGACGTGAAGGGGTTAGCCTCTTCTATTTCTCGTGTTTTGTTGTTTGTGCTGTTGTGTGTAGGATTTTCCTGATATGAAGACTCTCGTGCTCGAAGTTTGTCGTTTCTCCACTCGAGTTTCATGATCGATGCTGATGGAAATCCGATATCCTAATCTTATCAACTAACGTTTATCTTTAAGCATACTTAATAAACGGCTTTTAGATTTTCGTTATTACTCTTACCTTTAAACATTGAGGACAATGTTTCGTTTTAGTCTGGGGTGGGTAATCTTCGATTTGATTTGACCGCACTTGCTTATTTTTGTTATATACTCTCGCAACCCCGTTTTTCCTTAGAAAATGAAAAAAATTGTGCAAAAATAAGAAAATTTAAAATTTTTTTTGTAAGCTTTTGCTAGTTTTATGATTGAAAAGTCTTTGCTAGTCTCTTAGAAGTTTCTTTAAATATGCGTTTTCTTGAAAAAGCCTTTGCTAATTGCTTAGACAAGAGGCTATAAAATGCGATTCTAGCTCATAAGTCCAAGAATTTGCAAGTCACTCTAAGTGATTTTATATATGCGAAGCTTAAACAAGAATTTGCTAGTTTCTAAGAAGTGACTTTAAAAATGCGAGACTTGAGATTATTTTACGAAGCATTCGCTAAGTTAATATATGTTTTGACACCTTGTAGACTTTCCGCTGGTAAGAGTAGGAATAGAATTCTGACTTGACCGGGCGTGTTGAGCCCTAGCTTGTTCCCTTAACCATAGATAATTTAATTATCGGCTAAGCATCCACGGATCTCATTATTTGGGATTTTAAATTTAGGGAGATCGAGGAATGATAGAGTTACTTATGAGTTTAGATGCTAAGCGTGGAGTAGTTGGTTCTCTTTAGAGCCCATCGAAGGTACTTATGGCTTTTTGTTCCCACAAGATTGTTTCACCCCATATCTGTGAATAAATAATTAGAGATGTTGAGTTTTTGACGATAGTTAGTTCTTTATCTTCTTTAGAGAATTCTTGCCCATGAGAGTTGGGTACACATCAAGGTACTGTCAGTGTTGCGGTGTAATAGACAACTGATTCCTGATAGTTTGCTGCTTGTAAGATATAACTTTTCACATACACATCATAACATTAACACAAGGTAGCATATAGATGGAATTCTAGAGAGAGAAAGTTAGAGGTTTAGGGAACTTAGTGAGAGAAAGTGAAAGATATTATTATGAGCTCCAACTCTCTACCTTGGGAGGTAGAGAGTATTTATAGTCTTACATAAAACGCCACACATCGGGCTGTGGATCAGGCATACAGATGGGTAAAGACCGTCCGTCCTCCACGGTGTTACTTAACTAAATACTACTTAACTTAAAATAACTACGACTACGAGCTTTCTAACGATTACATATACTTGAGGTGACCGACTCTTTAATACCTGGAATTTCTAATTCCTAACAATCTCCCCCTAAGGGAGGTCACCTCAATCATGCATTAAAATTACATTGAATACAAACAGATATGACATTAACAATTGTTCTTGCATTCTTGATGTAGTCCTTTGTTCCTAAGCTCGTAGTCATTGATTCTTCACATTGCATGTTTGGTTACATCAAGTGGAGGTCTTTTACTGATCCACGTGATAATAATTTTGAGCCATCATTTGAGATTATCGGCCATCAAAAAAATCTCTGTGACATCCTTTGTGGTGTTGGTATTATGTGATGTTGTGACTTTAGGACCGACATGCTCACATTCGGATCATGATATATTCTCATCGAGTAGCGGAAGCATTTGTTGATTCATGATATTGGCGGCAGTAGCGAAGCATGGAGTAAGAATATCAGAGTCATTGATGCACTAATCATGATTTCTTTTGAGATGAATGTGTTAGGTGAGCATGCGGCTATGGATTGACCGCTTCATTCTCGATCACCGCAAACGTCGGGTGTACCTGCATAAGACAGTTAGCAATAAAGCGCACGAAAGTGTCTTTGATCACTTTCGATGAATTGAGGTACACGCCCCACGGTTCCCCGTTGATCATACAAGTACTGCTCGTGATCGGTATAATTCAAGAATTTCCTTGACAGGGTTTCGCAGCTCTAGCTTTGTTCTCAAACCGGAACGCATCTCAAAGAAGACAACACGGAGTGAGTGAACCAGCGAATTTACGTCCACTGACTGATTAAAAGAAATTTGAAAAACAATCGTGTATTGCTCAATAGAAATTGTTTTTGCAATATAACGAAGGTTTTAATGAAAATCAATTATCAATCATAAAACACCTTTTGATTTGAAAAATTAGTACACGATCGACATGCTAATGAAAAGAGTTTTTAAAGCACAAAGACCGGTTTTTCAAAGGTATCCATCAATCCATAACCTGAACCAGGATTGATTCAAAAGACTGAATCGCCCCATTGTTTCGCTTCGCTTGTCACATGGTTGATCTGTATAATAGATCTCACTTGCCACCTACCAGGAGCTTGTTAGATGTTGGCTCCAGAAGGCTTTCCATCTTCATTGTGAGTATGTTTGCATATCACTCGGATGTTCTGGCAATACCACAAGGATAATGCGTAGGACTCAAGATATAATCTCTCTTTCCACATTGTGTGAAACAGAGAGTCTTCATTGAAAGTGTCCTAATGAGATTTATTGATGATCTCGTGGCTCTAGACTCAATTTGTGCATATTTGGATCCTATATCGGAGACTAGGAGAGGGTCTCCTTCTTCAATATCAACAATCTTTAAGAGAAAGTCGATAGATTATGTGGGTTCCCCGTGAGAATGAAACAAGTCATTTTAAGATGAACTTGAGTGGTTTAGGAAGTTGTAGTGCAGTGCGACACCGGGTCCATGACGTCTTGTCTTCAATACTGATGTTACCGTCAGTAGCATATGAATTGAACCCGGTTTCTGCCCTAAGGTTGAATAAATGGAGGGCTATTTGTTTTCACCCTATTCTCATTCAATTCTTTTTAATTCTTCAACCCCTTCATTGCTTACCGAGACTTCATAACTAGAACTTTGTTGGGTTTATTCCAAGACTAGCTCGGTCTTAGTCCGCACTCTTCCCATATCTCATTTTTCTCCTTTTATCATCATGCCTAAGGACTTCTACACTAACTAGTGGATTGTCCCCGGGTAGATCCCTCCGTTCGGCGGATCATGGGAACAAATACCTAACCTTATCATCCTTATATCACCGTACATAAAGTA
Organism: Chrysanthemum makinoi; assembly: GCA_910596185.1. Lineage (NCBI taxonomy): Eukaryota > Viridiplantae > Streptophyta > Magnoliopsida > Asterales > Asteraceae > Chrysanthemum > Chrysanthemum makinoi. Next base: position 236,359,492 of record OU343223.1, on the reverse strand, counting down.
AGGTTGGTCGGTCTATTTGGTATTGTTCATCTGCCATTGGATCCAATTGAAAACCATTTGAAAGTCAATTCAGATACTTGTGATATATTATCAAAGCATTTTGTACCTGAATTGTTTTTGATATTTTTAGAACGAGAACTCCCCTCAACATGTGCATCAAGTATTTGAAAATGTTTTGCACACGGAGGCAAGAGAAAGAATTAACTTCTTTGATTACCATTTTCTAAAAGATATCAACATCACTTCCTAATCGAATCAAGTAGATAAAGCATTTTGGGGAAGGATGAGGTTTTCATGATTTTGCTCCCCTCAATATGTGCCTCGAGATTTGAAAAGAGTTTTGCACATACTAGAGGGAACCTGCACATTGAGATAAGTGATCACGCTTCAAATCATTGTGGTTTAATATAGATGCTCCCCTCAATGTGTGCATGGAAAATTTGAAATCGTTTGTCACTTACGGGGAGGCAAACATGCTAATCACTTAAGAAACCATTTATCGAATTATCAGTTTAAATCCTATTTAAATCACAACTTCTCCCCCGATCACAATTATTAAAACATTTGAGATTTGTGATCTCTGTAGATTTAAATTGATTTTGAAAGCATTTAAGGAGAATTGTGACTTGATTATGAAAGCGTTTTAACTGATAAGGATCTGATGTTGAGATTTTAAACTCCATTGGTTAAACATGCATGTACATCTTTTGAAAACAATTTAATGCCAAATAACTTTTTAATTTAATTGAAATCATTCTCCCCTCAATCAATGACATAGGTTGTTGATTGAGCGATAGAGATTTTGACAGATAAGTCCCGATGATTATCAAAAATAGAGACCGAGTTATTTTTCAAAGCATTTAGTTTTCGCAGATAAATGTTATAGAATCAAAGCATGGAATTTGAAAACATGGTAAAACATGGCTCTGTTCTTTCTTTTAAAACCGGGTTATTGCCTGAAAATGACAATAAACCATTGTTTCTCTTTCTCCCAAAAATATTTTTTGATTTTTTTTTTTTTTTTTTTTAATTCGAACAACATCTAAAGTCCCGTGTCATTCTTTGAATGACAGAACAAAGACCGTAGATATAATCGAACCGAGAAAAACATGACAAATTGACAATATTTTTTGAAGATTTTTCGATTTTTTTTTTATGGATTTTTGAAAGTTTTATATTTTTCTATTTGGTTTTATAGGGTTTTATAATTTTGTATTTTGCTTTTTGGATAAATATATACAAAGATATAGATGAAGGAAAGACCTTTACTCCTCGTCTTCCTCCTGAAGACGTTTGAGTGTTTCTGGTTGAAGGCTTTTCAAGCCAAGTCGAGGAAGAATAAACTCAAAACGTTCTCTCGGAAGAGCTTTGGTGAAGATGTCGCTAACCGGTATTCTCGACTTAACAAAATAGAGTTCCACCACACCGTTTTCCACTTGCTCCTGATGAAATGATGTCGGATGTCAATGTGCTTTGCTCTTGAGTGTTGTATGTTGTTGCATGAGAGAGCAATAGTACTTTTATTATCACAGTACAGAGGGATTATGTTGAATTCAAAGCCATAGTCAGATAATTGGGATCTCATCCAAAGGATTTGAGCACAACAAGATGACATGGCTATGTATTCAGCCTTTGTAGAGGAAATAGAAGTACTCATTTGCTTCTTTGAAGACCAGCTCACAAGTTTATCACCCAAAAACTGAGCACCTCCTGATGTACTTCAACGTGTATCTTGACATCCTGCATGATCAGCATCTGACTTTCTGGTGAACAATGTTGGATCAACTGCTCCTTTGCTGAAGCCGGTCGACAGAAGAAACTTTGATAGCGTATCATACCATGCCTTTGGAGCTTGATTTAAACCGTAAAGAGCTTTCTTTAGACGATAAACGAGAGTAGGATGCTCTGGATTCACAAAGCCTTCAGGTTGGCTGACGTAGACAACTTCTTTAAGATCTCCGTTCAGAAATGCCGTCTTTACATCCATCTGATAGACTACCATGTTCTTACTTGCAGCATTGGCTAAGAATATTCTGATTGCCTCGATTCGAGCCACTGGAGCAAATGATTCTTCAAAGTCTATATCCTCCTCTTGACGGTATCCTTTAGCAACTAATCGAGCCTTGTTCTTTAACACATCACCATGCTCATCAAGTTTCACTTTGAAGATCCACTTTAGAGCAGTGATCATAGCACAATCTGGAGCAGGTACTAATTCCCATACATCAAGTCGATCAAACTCATGAATTTCTTCTTGCATGGCATTGAACCACAGTCTTCATCCATGTCGGTTTTAACATCTTTTGGTACGATCTTAGAGAGTACGGAGTTGAAGAAGCACCATAAGGCATCTGTTGCAAGTTGTTTCCGTGTGGATACAGGATGAGAGGGATTTCCAATGATGTTGTCCAATGGATGATCGTGAGTCCATTTACTGAGGTGTTCATGTGGCAGTGGTTGAGGGACTAAAGTAGCAGAGTCGATGTCTCCTGAAGAAGATGGTTCTGATGAAGATTTAGGAGCAAATACATTTTCAAATGGAGCATCTTCAGGAGTAGCAAAGGGATTAACTTCATTATTGATACGAGACATAGTTCCATGATGTACCCTCGAAGTTTGATGATTTGTTGATGAGACAGAGTGATCAGCAGTAGGCGCTTCTTGACTTAATGATATTGAGATTGAAGGATTGATGTCATTCACGGAATATGAGCGACCTCTGAAGTAGGAATTATTAGTTCATTAGCACTTGGCTCACAATGTTCATCAAACATGGGATCAAACAATTTCTTTAAATCATCTTCAGATGGAGGTACATATGGAGTTTCGGAAGAAGAATTTGGTATAAGGGATGAACTAATGGGACTGTCTTGAAGTGCGGGTCTTGAACTGGAGTGTCCAGGAGCCATAGGACCACTGCGATAGAAACTCTCTCGGACTATCTTTATCAACCCATATGTAGACAATTTGAAGTGACCACTGAAAAAGAAAACCTGATATACCAAACTTGAAACTGAAGAAGAATTCCATGCATTTGCATCTTAAGCTCGCCTTTGTGAATTTTAACTTCAATCTCAAATAAGTGATAATTGATTAACTCTGAAGTAATCAGCTTGTGTCAAATGCCCAACACGTGAATAGACGTACAACCGGATGTACGTCGATCCACTGAATGAACCGGAACAAATGATTTCTCGACATTAATGCATTCTTCCTAAAGGTATACATGTAGAGACGATCCGGAAGATTCACCACACTTGTCTTCGAGCGAATGAGGTAGTCATTTTCCTTAATGTTCATGTGGTTGATTTATAGCGTGCACAATGAGAGGAACAATAATCCGTAAAGATTTGGCAAAGGAATACCAAAGAGCGGATCATTATTCAATAATGCAACTTACAATATCATGATAGTCATTATGAACGCCTTGTGAAATAACGGGAGATAAGGTTTCTTGAGAATTCCAAGAAGTACTTCTTAGATGGTGAACCAGTTGAGTCAATAGTACGGAGCATGAGCTGAAGCGGATGATCAACATTCGTCGAAGGTTGAAGGTACTCATCAAACATATCTTTGAAAAACAATGAATCCCAAACATTGATTCCTAATTATCCTTAGTAAGTGAAGCATTAGGCGTTGGAGGAGAGTCATCAAAAATCAAAACAATGAATCCCAGTTATCCTTAGTATATTCACTCATAATCAAAAGGAATATACACTCATCATCATCAAAAATAAAGTCGTATAACCATTATTCAAACATCCATCATCATGTAGTATATTCACTCTTCTCCCCTCAAAAATTGCATCCGAAGTTGCCATTTTGATTTAGCAAGTGAATAAGAGTATACACCAATGAACATAGATCCACTTGATGATTGAATGAGCGTGGAAAAACATGAAGCTTGTTGATGAAGAATGTAGATGAGTATGGCCATTCATGAGAGAATTTCTCTTTAGCTGAAGATAAAGCGCACGAGAAGAGCATACACTTTTCTTTTCTTTGAAGAACGGGGCCTGAAGTGTTATCTGCAGACACCATAATGATGAAGAACGAGGCTGAATCGATGTGAACAGACGTCCTTGTTTAGAGCCCAGTCATATGTTTAGAGCCGCCCGAATCCAAATACCAAGGGACGATTTGTACGACCTGCTTTGGACAAATGAAGAAGACAGAGAATTGGACACATTGGATCCCCACGTGCTCATGGGGTCCTTTTGGTTAGCACAAACAATCTTTGAATCGCAGAGAAACCCTAGGTGCAATGTCATTGTCACTAGGAGCTAAACTAGTAGAAGCATCGGACTTAGTCGAGGGACATTTTGTGCTTAATGGGATTATTCTACCAGTTGGCTTCCAAACCTTAAGAGGCACTACTCTAGGCATAGTGGGTCTAGTTAAGGGGCAAGGTTTGCCATTCGTGAATATTCGACTTGTTGGCTTCCACTGAAATCCTACATTGGTAAAAACCTTCCCTGTAGGTTTCGAGGATTGCTTAATCTGTTTCGCTCTCCAAACTTTCTTAAGCGGGTTATGAATCTTAGACCTCGAAATAACACATCACATTTATCATGATTACCAGAAATTAAACATTTTTGCATGTTTTGCAGACAGCATAAGGCCTCGAATTATTTTTAGTAAGCTTAGAGCTAATACTAGAACTAACACGATTCTTTTTGTTTAAATCAAACTTCTTGTCCCTATGGTGTTCTTTCACTTCCTTATCATGAACACTTTTAGTTTGCGTAATCCTATCCTTCTTTGCATGGCTTCTAGGTTTTGACCCGCTAACTTTAGTGTCAATCTTAACATCTGTAGAAGTAACGATGGGAACATTACATGGCTTCACTACTTTCTGCATTCCTGGTCTAGAAGTGCTGGGATCTGAAATTCTAGGAGGCACATCACAGGTTTCTTGCTTGAATTTAGATATGGAACAAGACATATCAAGGGTCACATGCTTGGCTTTAGGCATAGAACGGATTTCCTGTTTGGCACTAGGCATAGAACAAGGCTTCACAGCTTTGCCTTTTTCACCTAAGGGTTTTGGACATGTTGCAATTACACATTCAAGCAGCTCTTGAGATCGTTTGGCCGGAGGCAAGCAAACCTAATTTCACTATCAAGAGGTTTGTTAATGAAATCCTCTTCGACAATCTCACGGAGACATTCTAGACTATCCTTAAGGTGAGCACAGTAGTCATGAAAAGCATGTTCATTATTCCTAAGATGAGGAGGAATATATTTAACTGTCACAGTGTATTTGCAATCTAAGGGTGATTTTGAGACAACATTCTTATTGAAAACAAGTGGCAGCTTTCCCATTTCCCTCACTTCTCAGATTCTCAATTTCCTTTTGTAAAGACGTTATTTTTTCGTTGTTTTGGTCACGGGTGACGTTTATTGAATCATATAACTCTTTAAAATGTCGTTTAACTTTTTCATTTTCTTCTAGAAAACTTTTGTTTTCCTTTTGTAAAGCATTTACTAGGTTTTGAAGATGAAACGTTTGAGAATTCGAAGAATCTAAAGGAGAAGGCATTTGGGAGCCTGTCATATTGTTCGTTTGACCCTTTAATTGAGAGATTTGGGCTTTCAACTTTCGGATCGTGTTGCAATGAGCTTGAATCTGTTCATCACGTTTGTTAATTTGAAAAACTGCATCAAACTCTGGAGCATCTGAAGATGTCTTGATATTTGAAGTTTTGACATTTTCTTTGAGATGTTGATATTTGAGTTGTAAATTAAAATGCTCAACTTCTAGTTTAGAAAAATGTTTAACCAAATTGTCGTGATCATCCAGTTCAATTTTCTCGTTTAGTTTAGAATTAGTTTTTCAAGCTCAATGACACGATCATGGGAGACTTTCAGGGCCACAGATAGTTCATGAAATTTGGAAGCATTAATAGAGCAATTTGAAGCAGTGAAAAAGATATCTTGAGCAACACATTCATTAATAAGAGTCTCATTTAAGGTATGCAAGTTCTTCCTCTCAATCTCATTATATTTTAGTGCACGCTCATAATCACTAACTTCAACTACCATTGCATCAAATTCCTTTTCCATTTCTTTAATATCGATTTTATCCCTTTTTAAGACTCTCAAAATGATCTTTTAGTTGTTTAAAGAAAGGCATGACCTCAGTTAAATAACATTCTTTCATTTGCTCAAAACCCCTTTCCCCTTCAGTTATCCCAGTGGGTGTGATCCTTTTCTTACAAGTTTTCTCAAAATCGGTAAATAGTTGAAGAATAACATATTGACTGATTAAGGTCTTGCTCTTAGTGGCAATAGTTCTAGGAACTAAATGCATTGGTGTATTTGGAGGATACACAGTCGCTTTAGGGAATTTCCTACAAGGGGATTCTTTTCAACAAGATTTTCAGCTTTTTGCAAGTCCATATCCTTTTTCCGGAACACTTGTTCAGGGGTCAATAGAGTCTGAGGCTTAAACATGTTTAAGGATATCCAATTTTCCTTAGTGTAATCATGGGGTTTTATCGTTATCTTGTTCTTTTTACACTCGGGATCTTCTAGCTTCTTATTCATTTTCTCCCTAGTGACTTCATCTGATTTCTTATCTTCCTCAGTGCACTCAGCGCAACTAGGTTTCTGTCTAGGCTTAAGGATCTCATTACCATCATACAGTACCTTATGAGCATTTCTAGCCTTTTTAATTACCTCTGGATTAGGTTCCTCAACAAGTGGAATGCTATGCTTATCGCTTAAGACTCTATGCTTAGTGATCATGTGAGCAGTCTGAATGGTATTCCCTTGTACGTACAACTTATTTTCAAGCTTGTTTTTCAAAGGTTTTAGATTGGAAAAATCATTCAAAAGTTTTGATTCCTTAGCCTTGAATTCTTGCTTAAGCATTTTAACATTTTCTTGAAGTTCGTGTTTTGCTTAGCAGTTTTAGAAAGCTTTTCTTGTAAGGAGTTTAACTCTTGTTTTAATACTTCTTCTCTAAACCTACTTTTTCTAATAGTTGTACGTATTTGGACATCCATTTCCTGCTCACGGGTGGTCAACTCAAACTTAGCACTCTGTTCATAAATAGCAACCTGATCCTTATATATGTTAAGCTCAGTGGTAAGGGAATCATCGGCACAAATGCACGTACTCATGCAGTTCATAATCATCATATTGAGTAGAAGATGCACAACTAGGTACAACAGAAACATCCATGCAACTTACCTGAGCATTGACATGCACTGTGCGGGTGCATCTCTATCTTTGGTACATCCGAAGCTTCCATGGAGCGTTCCTTTGCATTAACTTGCACAGGTTGTGTCCGGTGCACCTCTCTCTCTTGTGAATTTGAGCACGAAGATTCCATTTTTCCATTATCCGACTCATCATTTTTGTTGTCACTGACATTCTGCATTCAACAACACCCGATTCTTCAACATATACATTACCCAACTTATCACAACAATCTTTCAACGCACTGACACTCATTCACGTCTTCATTCTTATGAGCATATTCTTCAATGTACTTTTTCACATTATCCATGAGTTGGATAAATGTCTCAATGAATTCTTGAATTTCCATTCCAGTATGTTTTTTGAAAGAAATTCCAGTCAAGTGTTGATCGTAATCTGCTGAATATTCCCCATTGATGAACGGCTGAAATTGTTTATAGATTACTTGAAGAGCTGCACTGGAACCATCCTTTTGAACCTTTTTATTAGTAAGTTGCAACTTTAAGTGTTCTAAGTTCAACAGCAAGCTTCTTGTCAATGTAGGTAAGTCTTGGCGGAAAAGAGCACTACATGTTCGATCCCCGCTATGGATAACTGTATGAGGTGCAGATGAAGTAGGCGATAGGGCTCAATGCTACATTCCATTTGCATGGCATTCTGTAGCAGGTGCAATTCATTCTCATTGTACTCGAACATGAAGAGTTCACATCCTCATTGTTTAATTCAAACATCTTTAATCGTTCAGTGTAGCAATCATTAACATTATTGTCCACAGATCATACAATTTAAGCACTTCTGAAATCACTGGGTCAGTTGAGTAAGTAGAGTAAGACATGATGTGGTGGAATGCACGGGATTTTACAAGTCTATGATTTAAACCGAGAAATAGAATCTTTCGCGGGATTTTACTAAAATCAAGACCAAACCGTTAAGCAATGACCAATGGAATGTGTTAAGATGACTGATGGATCGACACAATGACGAAATTGTGTGTTAGGTCTAATGATTGTTTGTGGGATAAGCAGAGATGTTGTTTGGTTGTGATTTGGGTTGGTTGTTGCACGATTTTCCCGAGAATTTTAGGTCTAAAAACATAAAAACCTCAATAACTTCTGTTCAGAGCGGATTTAGCCCTCGAAGTTTGACCGTTCATTCGGCGTGACATTCTCCTCGTTCTCACGGTCGTTTTGATGGGTAGAACGCTGAAAACGGAGTTACGAAACAAAAGTTATAGCCGTTTGAAGTTTTGTCGGGAAAAGTCAACAAGTCGCTAAGAATTCTTGAACCAAGTCGCTAAGACCAAGTCGCTAGGACCCAAGTCGCTGGACACTTAATTCGCTACACCACTAAGTCGCTAGAGTCCCAAGTCGCTAACAGAAAAGCAAGTCGCTAAGTAGTAACTCGCTACTGACCAAGTCGCTAACCAAATTTTTGCAGCAATTAAGCTACACAAGTCGCTAGAGACACAAGTCGCTAAAGAGCAACTCGCACGACCAAGTCGCTACCACAAGTCGCTAACCGTAGTGGAGAATCCACTACTTGTACTTTAACTCGCTAGATCTAACTCGCTAGCTCCAACACTGTAAGTCGCTACAAAAATGTGAAGCAAGTCGCTACCAAGAAAATATTCCGTGAACTAAGTCGCTAGCTTGAAAAAACCATATAAACCTCACTTTTCAATCCAAAAACAACCCAACCACTATGATTCAAACCTTCTAGATCAAGACCTAAACACTTGTGATGATTCTAAACACAAAAGTACAACCAAAATCGAAACGTTAACACTAGAAATCAATCAAATGATGCAAAAACCACTAAACTTTTTCAAACTCAAAAACCACCTAAAAACCACTAGAAATCCAAAGATGTGCAAGATATGATCTAACCATGGCTCTTGATACCAATTGTAAGATATAACTTTTCACATACACATCATAACATTAACACAAGGTAGCATATAGATGGAATTCTAGAGAGAGAAAGTTAGAGGTTTAGGGAACTTAGTGAGAGAAAGTGAAAGATATTATTATGAGCTCCAACTCTCTACCTTGGGAGGTAGAGAGTATTTATAGTCTTACATAAAACGCCACACATCGGGCGTGGATCGGCATACAGTGGGTAAAGACCCGTCCGTCCTCCACGGTGTTACTTAACTAAATACTACTTAACTTAAAATAACTACGACTACGAGCTTTCTAACGATTACATATACTTGAGGTGACCGACTCTTTAATACCTGGAATTTCTAATTCCTAACACTGCTATTGTTTCTATTGTTATAAAAGCCGTAGGATTCGGAGTTTGGCACAAAAATTAACATGAAATAAAGCCCAAATGTATTAAAGTTGAAAAATCCAAAGCCATAAAATTTTTCTATGTCCGACGGTACCCCCGTTGTCATGGACTTCTAAAAAGGTTGAGGAAAATCCAAAGTCATAATAAGAATTCTGATAAAACGGTAATCTCGTTGAGTTAGTGGTTGAAAAGACCAAGGGCCTAAATTGCAAAAATGCAAATGTGCTAAAATAAGTGTTAAGCCAAACTTTGAATCCGGGAGATTTCTCCCTAAATCATGCGAAATTAGGACCTTGATGTGGACCTCATTCTTGTGTGCAACGGTTTTCGAGGGAAGATGAATAACTAATTATCGACTTAGCTTCATATCTTTATCAGAATAAGAATTATCGAAACGAGAAACTTGAAGAAATTCATTTCTCACAAAAATAAAAAAATTCTAGAGGAAAATAGGAAAATGGGAGCAAAAGGTAATTACACAAGTAACTTCCATGGGTAGTGTTAGCATCTAAAGTCATATTTAACAATGATTTCGATTTTACGCTTAGTTTGGGGACTTGTGAAAAATAAGGAACGATGTATTCTATCTGTTGTCACTTCACACGCTGTGTTGTGTTACCTACTCCGTGATCCTAACGTGTCGTTTGAAAAATGTTGGAGTTATTGATCGACATGAAAGTTCAACAAACCGTCACTCATAATCGGAATGTGCTTAATTGTAATATCTATATGTGAATTAAAAGGTAAGCGGGGCATTTTTAGAATTAAGGATTTCTTAATCTCTTTTGAGGAATCTTTGCTACTTCTTCATAGGTTTAGTAGAAAGAGATTGAAATCCTTAGTTTTAGAAGCGTGAGTTGATTGCATTGCGTGGGGACACGATAATGGTCTCGTCTGGGGTATTTTGATATGTGCTAAAACACATATCATTTCTTTATCAAATCAGACCCAAAATAACCAAGAAAGAGCCGTTTATTGCTAATATTTGCTGTTTTCTTAAGTTTCTGCTTGTGCAGGTACGGATATGTCAAAACACGCAAAAGATAATCAAATCTGACAAAAACCCAAGCACGAGAGATAAAGAGTGCTAAAGCTGAGCCGGAAGGTCAGAATTGTGCATTTGTGAAGATTTCTATGCTGAAAGGATTATTTTTGAAAGATATGTTCAACTTTGAAGAAATGTCAGAAACAGTCCTTCAACTTTCATCATTTGGCAGAAAAT
>OU343223.1:236183592-236348669 GCA_910596185.1 Chrysanthemum makinoi | reverse complement strand
ACCCCTGAGTTTCAGAAATGGAAAAATTGGCCCTTGGTCTATTAAATATTGGCAAATTCAACCCTTGGATTACATTTTCAGATTTATACTTTTGGTCCCTTGAAAATCAGCAAGTACAAGTTTGGTCCTTATGGTTAACCATTTGATCCAATGTTAGTCCAAATCCAAAGTTATTACACCTTGGCCCATATGATATCCAAGCCCAAATCCCAAATCCATTACCCGGTCCAAATAAACATACCCGGTTATCCCACACAATACCCGGTCAACCCAAACTATTAACCCAGTCAAAACATTAAACGAAATAATATAAAAAAAAAACCCAAATGAGCGCCAAAATTTTCCCCAATATCCCCAGACATAAACCCTAATTTACCCTTGGCACCAATTAGTATAATCCACTTCAATTAAGGGTATCCTGGTACTTTCGTCTGACATGCCTGACACACGGAATGCCAGGTTGGCAATCCGTGTGTCACATACCTCAAACACTACCTTCTGATTGGTCGAAGAGACGTGGTATTCATGATCCAATGATTGAGATTGATGGGATGAGGTGGAGAGTTAATCCAAGGGCTGAGAAGCATCAAGAGAAAGCACAAGATGGGACTTCTGGATCCTTCCATGAGCTCAAGGCTGGCTATATATACCTTCTTCTTTCACAGATGTAACCATGTAGAGTAGGAGTAGAGTAGTAGTGTAGTTTTTAAGTAGTTTTTAAATGTTTTCAATGTATTAGTTTAAATTCAGTTATTAAATTCATTTATGTACTCAAATTTTATTATCAATATAATCATTTGGCTTTAATTCTCATTTTAAGTTTTAAATTCTGTTTTCATGATTTCATTAGCTGTTATAAACTGATATAAGCTCAATTTACTTTAAAACCTCTCACTACTCATTCCTCACTCTCAAATATTTCATTGGTCAATAAAAGTCAAACCTGCAGATATTTGGTTGAATTGCTCTGGATTGCTGAATCAGATGGATGTGGGTTGAATTTGATCTGAATTTGGGTTGAGATTAGGTTTAGATTAGTAAGTTCTTTGATCTCAGTAGCATGTCATTGTGACAGGACCCCTGTAAGTCCATGGTTCTTTCTTTCATTTGATTCAGTAGAGTAATGATCTAGTTGACTAAATGTGTTCAAATTTAGTTTAATATTGCTATTATATGTGGAATTTTGTTGTGTTTAATTTCAGCATACTTGTTTATGTGATTTCTGTTTCAATCAGTCTTATATCTGCATATATAGATAATGTTGGAACTTGAGTTTTTTCTGCATTTAGTCTTATAATATCATATTAGATCATGCTTCATTCATCCAATAGGTATTATTAGTAGTTAACTGCTTTTAATTTGCATTTTAGGATATTAAGGTGTGTTTGGTAAAGGATTCAATTCTGAGTTTGAGGATAGTTCAGTAGTCAAGGTTAGTAGAATTAGTCTTAATTAGGATATTTACACTTATTCCAGTCTTTAGTTTACATTTGATAACACTCAAAGTGAAATTTGCTCTTAATATGATCTCTAATGCTTATCAGGTAGGATAGGATTAAGTTTACTTGCATTTTAGGCTTAGATTATTATAGTTTAGCTTATTTGAGTCACTTTGAATCCTTTAGTATCATTTAAAATCAGATTCGATCAATCAAAGTTCATCATAGTCAAATAGCAAGATTTTCATAAAAAGTCAAATATCCAATTTTTGCTCAAACTGCTTCCACTTTTATATTTTTCATTCACTCACTTTAAGTCCAATTCAGTTGAAATTCTGGACTTGAGCACTCTGGTTGGTGATCTTTAACATGGTATTTTTATTTTATTTTTAGGATTTTTATAAGCTAGTTGAATTAGTGCTTAAAGTAGGGCCTGTAGGGCGTTTTGGATTTGGTTTTGGAAACCTGTTTTGTGCTTAACTTCCCTCTAGCTTGTGCTTTTTAAGTTCAAATCTGTTGCTGAAGCTTTATCTTGGATAGTATAGGTTAGTTTTATGCTTAGGCAGCTTATGGTAGCTTCTAGAGAGCTTATAGCTTGTTTCACTTAGCTTATTACATCAGTTGTGTGCCCATTTCATATCTCTTGTGATCATTAGTTGTTTCTGTTATTTTTCCTTGATTCTCAGCAGTATTTTATAATATTCTGGAAGTTTTCATATTTTTCCCTTTTCATTTGCTATTTTTCTACATTTAATTTCAATTTTAAGGCTTTTTAATTAGTAATTAATACAAATAAATCAGAAAAAGTTCAAAAAAATATGTTTTCAATTTTCCTAGATTAAGAAAAATATAAAAAGCCAAAAAAATATTTTTGCATAATTTTCTTAGTTTAAATAATATTTTTTAGCAATTTATTTAGTTTAAAATAGTTTTTAAATCATAGAAAATAGAAAAACGTTCAGAAAAATTTGATTCCAGTTTTGAAAAGTCTTTTTAGTTATTTTAGAATTTTTAAAAATACTTTCATAATTTTCTCACTCATTTTCATAATTTTTAGATGATTAGTTTTATTTTTAAAATTAGAGATTAGTTTTTAATTCAAATAAATTCAAGAAAAATCCTAAAAATTAGTTTTAAATTTCAAATAATTTTCAAATATCATTTTTAGCTGTAGAAATATAGTAGTTCATTTTTATGGGTTAAATTAGAATAGTTTGCATTTTATTCACGCTTTATTAATTACGTTAATCGCGTTTTAGCTATAATTTGCATATCTAGTTTAATTTCCTTGTTTTCATAATAGATCCAGTAGTTTTACTTGCTTTCCTTTATTATTCCTTGTCACACCCCCAAATTACGTGTTTTGCAGCGGAATGGAATACCTTGGGGAGGACTGTCATAGCATCAAAGTTACAGTTATATCGAACGACCTAAAGTGTCGTTTAGAAAATACATCATTTGATTAAGTAAAATAATCAGAGTTTACAAAATGTAGGTCCCAAATGAAAATCAATGTATGCGGAAATAGGTTTGATACAAGCCAAACGATGTTTTTAAAGTGTATGAATCCCATGTGAGACGCGTCGTCACCACGACTCTATGATGTGTCCAAATGCATGCCATGAAGTGAATGCCTTAGATACCTGAGATAAAACATGCTAAAAAATGTCAACACAAAGGTTGGTGAGTTCATAGAGTTTGGTTAACAAGTAAAGCCTTTCAAAAATTGTTTATGCAGCAAAGGCATTGTAAATCCACTCAGTTTCAAGTTCCGCCCATACAAAACTTGCAACCTGTGTGTTTACAACCCATTGCCAAAATATAGAATTGTCAATCTTGTTTGTAAGTAGGACATAGGTGCATACGATATATACATGTACTTAATGCAAAGAATCACAGCCAACTGAACCTCTTGACAAGTCTAAATTGTTTGTACTGTTTCATTGAATAACAGATTATATTCACCCCAGGTCACGTCATCAAGGACCCAAGGGTGGGGGCGTCAGCCCGATAGTACTATCAATACCTCTCTGCCGGCTCCCGCAGGAGTTAACCAGTTGCTAAAGTTTGTATGTTGATGCATAATTGAAAACTAGTTTAGCACATTAAGGCACATATCGCAATAAACCACACATAATGTCCAAAGTGTATAAGAAGTATATTGTAACACAATTGTATAAATGGTTTGAGTATTCGCAAGAGTGAAACAAGTATTTAAGCATGTATCTCCCCCAAATAGTTTGTAAGAATTTAAACGAGTAAAGGTGGGGTATGAACTCACAGTAGTATGTAAAAGTTTAGAGTACTTGTGAAAGTAATGAAAATAGTTTGAGCATGTATCTCCCCCAAAAGTAGTATAAAAACAATTGAAAATGGGGTTATGAAACTCACAGTAATATGTCAAAGTTTAGAATATTTGTGGTAGTGAAAGTAAGTAGTTGAGCATGTATCTCCCCCAAAGAGTTTGTAAGACAAATAAGTAATAGAAAGTGGGGCTACGAACTCACCTGGTGTGATTGATATGCTAACAAAATGAAGTGCAAGAAAATGAGGCTCGGAAACTATCCGCGACCTAAAATGAATGATATGATACTTAATGAGTTATGATGTAATGTTATGCATGCATTTCATATGATATTTATACCATTTGCGAGTTTTGAAAATAATACTTATCATCGAAAAATACTCTTTTGACGTCTTGACCATCCAAAAATCACTTTACAAGTATTTACGTCAAAATGTCATCCTACAACGGTTTTATAATGATTTATAGTGAAATTATCACTTTTCGTAGTAAAACAATGTCGTCGGAAATTTCATGAAATTAACAAAAATGGCTTCGAAAAACTAGTCGTAAAATAGTGTACGTCGAACGTTAGAGAACGAACTCGACGGTTTTGGAAAGTTTGTATCGAAATCTATAAGTTTTAGTTCAGGAGTTTTCGTCATAAAGGTCTCGAACATAAAGATAATAAGGGTTAAAGATGGTGATTTTGGCTAAAATGTTGGTTAAAAATGAGTTTCGGCCAAGTTTAAACATCCATAAATAATTTATTACAACTCCGCTATACAAACGGTTGATCGTTTTGAAAAATATGCTTGGTGATCTTGATTTTATTAGAAGACATTTCGTTCCAAAAGGTTCTACATCATGGTTAAAAACAGCCTCCAACATGGTCGTTTTAGTTACCGTAACACTTTGTCTCGTAAAAATAATATAGTTTTTCAGAAAATAATAGTTACGGCAATTTTATGAAACGTGCATATCTTTGTCGTTTCAAATCCGTTTTCTACGTATAATACGTCCTTAGCTTCGTATCAAAGTATACTAATATATTTTTGATAAGTCGAAATAATTTGTAAAGCTTAGGACTCGTTTTTTATTCGAATAAAGTAATAATAGTATGCTGAAATTTCAGAAAAATATATATTTCGTCGTCAAACTTGTAAAATCCATAACTTCTTCGTTATAACTCCGTTTTAATCCGTTCAAGCGGCCACGGATTCGTTTTAAAGTATATTTTCTAAATATCAAGGCCAAAATTTCGTGTCAACTGTCGGATTTTCCAGAAAAACAAAATAAGGACAGACCACTTTATATACTTGTCGAAAATAGTTTTTCTCGTACTAAACCTATTCCAATCCCTTCAAATCAACTCCAAAGCTAATCTAATCCTACCATACACCTTCTTAGGGTGTCATGGGTTCCTAGACATCATCAAGACCAAAATATATCAAGGGGATAATTATAGGATGACTTTATATATATATAACTCTAAAAATCATGGAAAAATGGTATAAACAACACAAGTCATGCATGTTTGTTCCAAAAATGAAGAGATACATATGAAATGAAAAGGAAACATGAAAAATGAAAGAAACATGCTTACTAGTTATTATGATGAGGTGCAAAGAACAAGGGTTAACCTAAACACCCTAGGTTTTTATTTCAAAACCTTAATAAGAGTATTATCTAGATTGTGTTAACACTTGAGCTTGAAAGATTTTTGATCCCTTGTTATCTTCTTGTAAAACCGGTTATGAGATGAAGAACAAGGAGAGAAAAGCAACTTCACTACTTGATGAATTATTGTGATGAATGAGTTGAAATTATTACATGGAGTGTATGTATATACAATCAAGGAAAAAGTCACCAACAATAAATGCATACTCTCCCCCCCATGGCCGGTTTTGGGGGGGATATGTTTGTCAATTATATATATTTTTTTTTCTTTTATTTGTGAAATGTTAAAAATGTGTAAGTGAAAAGTGTAGTTAAATAGAAATTGTAGTAACTTGTACATAGTTGTGATATTAGAGTAGTATGGATTAAAATAAGTTTTAGGGGATCAAAGTAAAGTATATTGTAGTTATAAAATTGTAAAAATACATTCCTTGTAAAATTTGAGTGATATAATAATTATCGAGTAATTTTTAAGAAAAGCGTCGTAATAATATAAATTCAACGATTTATATACAAAATCAATTTAAAACACTAGGTAAACTCAAAATATTATTTTTATAAACTAAACATAAGTATAAAAATATATTGGGATCATTTTTGAAAGTAACGGATTAAATGTTCAAAATAATAACTCACGCGATAACGTTTATTAAATATAAAATTTACGCGATTAATGTGAAATGCAATGTCATGAATGAACTAGCATGATGCAAATGATGTTAATGAAATGTAGACTAAACTTAGTTCATATGAAATGTTCGTGATGATATGATCATGAATTCGCCGCTAAACCATAAAGATTACGCGAATTTGGAACACGCAAAGCTAGTTTACGATAAATGATGAAATTGTGAAACGTGAATTGTTTTGAGAAATGACCAAAAATTGAGAATTGTGACATTCTTCCCATGTCAGAGGAATCACGTCCTCGTGATTCAATCGATGATACTATGGTTCGAACCTCGACAAGGGTTCTAAAAGTTTATGCTTGTGTATGGTCTATATGATTATGTCAATGCTCATGCATATGAGTTACTCGTCCCACAAGATACGTTCCTGTGCTATCGTGAGCAATTCCCATCCTAAATACATGCTTTCTTATGATTAGGCTTGATGAGACAAGCTTTCCCATTCTCAAGCAAAAATTTTTTAAAAGACTTTTTGGTAACCGATTTTTGCTTAATCCCACAACTCATCAAACAAGAACTGTCATACGATTAGGCTAAATCGGTTTAGGTAACGACTTGTTTCTAGCTCGATCTTTGCAACTCATCAAACAAGAACTGTCACTCGGATCAAACTGGAAACAAGTGGTTTGAAGAAAATCTTTTGAAAATTTGGCTTGATTACAGAATTGCTTACACATATGAGACTACTACTCCCTTCATTGCATGGTTCTTCCTGAATTAGACATAGGTGATCAGGCTATGTATAATTTAGGAGTAACTATGCAATGCTTGAACTAATCGACTCATATGATGTTTGGTGTTGAGTCATAAGTCCGCATGTATAAAGAATGTGCACTTATAATGATATGATGAGATGCTATGATGATGTGGTTATAGTCTAGGGTCAATGATGCAACCTAGTTCTCTATAACCGATGCTCGGATACCAATCTGTCACACCCCCAAATTACGTGTTTTGCAGCGGAATGGAATACCTTGGGAAGGACTGTCATAGCATCAAAGTTAGATTATATCGAGCGACCTAAAGTGTCGTTTAGAAAATACATCATTTGATTAAGTAAAATAATCAGAGTTTACAAAATGTAGGTCCCAAATGAAAATCAATGTATGCGGAAATAGGTTTGATACAAGCCAAACGATGTTTTTAAAGTGTATGAATCCCATGTGAGACGCGTCGTCACCACGACTCTATGATGTGTCCAAATGCATGCCATGAAGTGAATGCCTTAGATACCTGAGATAAAACATGCTAAAAAATGTCAACACAAAGGTTGGTGAGTTCATAGAGTTTGGTTAACAAGTAAAGCCTTTCAAAAATTGTTTATGCAGCAAAGGCATTGTAAATCCACTCAGTTCCAAGTTCCGCCCATACAAAACTTGCAACCTGTGTGTTTACAACCCATTGCCAAAATATAGAATTGTCAATCTTGTTTGTAAGTAGGACATAGGTGCATACGATATATACATGTACTTAATGCAAAGAATCACAGCCAACTGAACCTCTTGACAAGTCTAAATTGTTTGTATTGTTTCATTGAATAACAGATTATATTCACCCCAGGTCACGTCATCAAGGACCCAAGGGTGGGGCGTCGGCCGATAGTACTATCAATACCTCTCTGCCGGCTCCCGCAGAGTTAACCATTGCTAAAGTTTGTATATTGATGCATAATTGAAAACTAGTTTAGCACATTAAGGCACATATCGCAAAAAAACCACACATAATGTCCAAAGTGTATAAGAAGTATATTGTAACACAATTGTATAAATGGTTTGAGTATTCGCAAGAGTGAAACAAGTATTTAAGCATGTATCTCCCCCAAATAGTTTGTAAGAATTTAAACGAGTAAAGGTGGGGTATGAACTCACAGTAGTATGTAAAAGTTTAGAGTACTTGTGAAAGTAATGAAAATAGTTTGAGCATGTATCTCCCCCAAAAGTAGTATAAAAACAATTGAAAATGGGGTTATGAAACTCACAGTAATATGTCAAAGTTTAGAATATTTGTGGTAGTGAAAGTAAGTAGTTGAGCATGTATCTCCCCCAAAGAGTTTGTAAGACAAATAAGTAATAGAAAGTGGGGCTACGAACTCACAGGTGTGATTGATATGTTAACAAAATGAAGTGCAAGAAAATGAGGCTCGGAAACTATCCGCGACCTAAAATGAATGATATGATACTTAATGAGTTATGATGTAATGTTATGCATGCATTTCATATGATATTTATACCATTTGCGAGTTTTGAAAATAATACTTATCATCGAAAAATACTCTTTTGACGTCTTGACCATCCAAAAATCACTTTACAAGTATTTACGTCAAAATGTCATCCTACAACGGTTTTATAATGATTTATAGTGAAATTATCACTTTTCGTCGTAAAACAATGTCGTCGGAAATTTTCATGAAATTAACAAAAATGGCTTCGAAAAACTAGTCGTAAAATAGTGTACGTCGAACGTTAGAGAACGAACTCGACGGTTTTGGAAAGTTTGTATCGAAATCTATAAGTTTTAGTTCAGGAGTTTTCGTCATAAAGGTCTCGAACATAAAGATAATAAGGGTTAAAGATGGTGATTTTGGCTAAAATGTTGGTTAAAAATGAGTTTCGGCCAAGTTTAAACATCCATAAATAATTTATTACAACTCCGCTATACAAACGGTTGATCGTTTTGAAAAATATGCTTGGTGATCTTGATTTTATTAGAAGACATTTCGTTCCAAAAGGTTCTACATCATGGTTAAAAACAGCCTCCAACATGGTCGTTTTAGTTACCGTAACACTTTGTCTCGTAAAAATAATATAGTTTTTCAGAAAATAATAGTTACGGCAATTTTATGAAAACGAGCATATCTTTGTCGTTTCAAATCCGTTTTCTACGTATAATACGTCCTTAGCTTCGTATCAAAGTATACTAATATATTTTTGATAAGTCGAAATAATTTGTAAAGCTTAGGACTCGTTTTTATTCGAATAAAGTAATAATAGTATGCTGAAATTTCAGAAAAATATATATTTAGTCGTCAAACTTGTAAAATCCATAACTTCTTCGTTATAACTCCGTTTTAATCCGTTCAAGCGGCCACGGATTCGTTTTAAAGTATATTTTCTAAATATCAAGGCCAAAATTTCGTGTCAACTGTCGGATTTTCCAGAAAAACAAAATAAGGACAGACCACTTTATATACTTGTCGAAAATAGTTTTTCTCGTACTAAACCTATTCCAATCCCTTCAAATCAACTCCAAAGCTAATCTAATCCTACCATACACCTTCTTAGGGTGTCATGGGTTCCTAGACATCATCAAGACCAAAATATATCAAGGGGATAATTATAGGATGACTTTATATATATATAACTCTAAAAATCATGGAAAAATGGTATAAACAACACAAGTCATGCATGTTTGTTCCAAAAATGAAGAGATACATATGAAATGAAAAGGAAACATGAAAAATGAAAGAAACATGCTTACTAGTTATTATGATGAGGTGCAAAGAACAAGGGTTAACCTAAACACCCTAGGTTTTTATTTCAAAACCTTAATAAGAGTATTATCTAGATTGTGTTAACACTTGAGCTTGAAAGATTTTTGATCCCTTGTTATCTTCTTGTAAAACCGGTTATGAGATGAAGAACAAGGAGAGAAAAGCAACTTCACTACTTGATGAATTATTGTGATGAATGAGTTGAAATTATTACATGGAGTGTATGTATATACAATCAAGGAAAAAGTCACCAACAATAAATGCATACTCTCCCCCCCATGGCCGGTTTTGGGGGGGATATGTTTGTCAATTATATATATATTTTTTTTCTTTTATTTGTGAAATGTTAAAAATGTGTAAGTGAAAAGTGTAGTTAAATAGAAATTGTAGTAACTTGTACATAGTTGTGATATTAGAGTAGTATGGATTAAAATAAGTTTTAGGGGATCAAAGTAAAGTATATTGTAGTTATAAAAATTGTAAAAATACATTCCTTGTAAAATTTGAGTGATAAAATAATTATCGAGTAATTTTTAAGAAAAGCGTCGTAATAATATAAATTCAACGATTTATATACAAAATCAATTTAAAACACTAGGTAAACTCAAAATATTATTTTTATAAACTAAACATAAGTATAAAAATATATTGGGATCATTTTTGAAAGTAACGGATTAAATGTTCAAAATAATAACTCACGCGATAACGTTTATTAAATATAAAATTTACGCGATTAATGTGAAATGAAATGTCATGAATGAACTAGCATGATGCAAATGATGTTAATGAAATGTAGACTAAACTTAGTTCATATGAAATGTTCGTGATGATATGATCATGAATTCGCCGCTAAACCATAAAGATTACGCGAATTTGGAACACGCAAAGCTAGTTTACGATAAATGATGAAATTGTGAAACGTGAATTGTTTTGAGAAATGACCAAAAATTGAGAATTGTGACATTCCTTGCCTCGTAGCGTAGAAAACCCCAAAACTCCTTATTTTCATATTCAAATCCCGATATTCGCGACGTGAGTTGAAAATTCCATTCAACCCTCGATCGGAACGATCTCGGTGCTCAAACCTAACACGTTTGAGTTACCCAACATACTACAAACTTCTTATTATTGGTTTCCCGAGCGAATCAGTGATTATGCAGGTGATAATTATGATAGAAGATCAACCACTGGAGGATGCCAATATCTTGGAAGAAGATTAGTTTCTTGGCAATGTAAGAAACAAACCATTGCAGCAACATCATCCTTTGACGAGAATATGTTGCTGCTGCAAGCTATTGTGGACAAGTACTGTGGATGCAGAATCAACTCTTGGATTATGGGCTCAATTTTAAGAATACTCCTATCTACATTGACAATGAGAGTACAATTTGCATTGTGAAGAATCTTGTTTATCATTCCAAGACCAAGCATATTCAGATTAGGCATCACTTTATTCGAGATTGTTATGAGCATAGGCTCATTAATGTTGTCAAGGTCCACACAGATGATAATGTAGCTGATCTACTCACAAAGGGATTTGATGTTTCAAGATTCAATCATTTAGTGGTGAGTATTGGTATGATTAACTATTAAGCTACAATTAAGGGGAGGACTTATTAGTTAGTTAGTTAGTCCTATGCATTGTTTAAGGGGAGGCTATACAATGTTTTTTTGAGGTTTTTGCTATTGTGAAGAAGAGGATGGAAAGTACTCCTTTGAGTTTATCTGAAAGTACTGCTCTGAAAGTACTGCTTTGTAAGTACTGCTTACGTGGAAAGCACTGCAGTCTTGTCAACGTCTTTGTTCCAACGGTCAAAATAAGGGGTAAACTTCAAACAACGGTAACTTTATTAATTGGGCTTTAATTTTTTAAATCTTGCCTATAAATAACTACCCTCCGATTTTCCCTCTCACCTTTATTTTTATCCATCCATCTCTCACTTTTCTCATCATATTCACCTTTGCCGTTTCATCAATTTTTATATCAATTAAGCAATGGCTAATCGTAACACTGTTAGTAAGCACAACATGGTTGCTAATTTAGACAAGACACCATCCAATGTCGCTTTTCATGACATAATTGATTTCCTATCTTGATCTTCCATCAATTATGCTTTATTGGTCGAACCTGACATCATTGATCCCTGGATTCAACAATTTTGGGCTACTGCTAGATCTCATATGCAAGATGATGAATCCTATATTCAGGCTAAGGTTGTTGGAAAGATAGTTAGAGTTAGTGAAGCCACAATTAGGGAAGATTTATTGTTTGATGATGCAAAAGGGGCTATTCGTTTTGACAAACAAGTACTTTGGGATACACTTAGAGATATAGGGTATGAAGGTTTACTCACTGAAACAACTTTTAAGAAACCCTTATTTAGTCCTCAATGGAAGTATCTAGTTCATGTTTTGCTTCATTGCTTAAGTCCCAAGAGTACTTCATGGGAACAATTTGGATCAAATATCGCCTCTGCTTTAGTGGGATTAGCTACCAATCACCTCTTTAACTTTTCAAGAATGATTCTGGATGGTATGCTATCTCACATCTCCAATGGTTCACCATTCCTAATGTACCCTCGATTTGTTCAAGTCTTCTTGAACAAACAGCATAAGGATGTCCCTAAACCTTCTAGCTTGCTACCTGTTGTAGTACTTCCACCAAAGGTATTTACTTTCATGGCTAGAAAGAGTGACAAGCTGTTAGATACACCATTAACTGCTCACATGATGAAGGTCGTACAAGCTGTTAGAGATGAAGCTGCTTCCAGTGAAGTTCATGAGCTTTAAGTTTCAAGGGAAAGTACTGCATCTCTGCAAGGTACTGCCCATGATGATTCAGCACAAGCTGTCAACCCACCATCATCTCCCAATGATTATACTTCCACAGATGGGTCTCACACATCTGGAGAAGATGAGGGAGATATGGCTTCTGAGGGATCAGTTCTGGATAACTATGCTTTGACAAGGGAGCTATTGAGGTTGAAGAAAGATTATGAAGCTCAAGCCGCACAACTTTTGCAGTTGAACAACAAGTTTAGAAGATTGAAGAAATTTGTCTGGCCATTAGTTCAACCTCACAGATTGTGGGTCAAATCTCAGAAGAAGAAAGGAAAGAAATTTAAGAAGGTTTCTAAAGGCAAGAAGCTTCCCAAGCATCCTTCAGTCCAATTGGGGAGGAATTTAGAGCAAGAGAATTTGAATGAAGATGCTCAACCTTATGAAGATGCTGACACTTTTGATGATTCACATAAAGAAGCTGAGAAAATTCAGCAAACTGAGCCTCAAGGTACTGGTGTACAAAGTACTGGTGATCAAGGTGTTGATGCTCAAGGTGTCGGTGATCAAGGTACTGCTTTTCAAGGAACGTTTAGGCAAGAGCTTATAACACCAAGGACCTTAAATTTTGAAGAAGAAGCTAGTCCTTCAACAGTCTTACATGAAGAAGAAGCTGGTACATCTAAAGTAGAACATACTGCAAGTGATGATGAGACCATTGCTCAGATTATGCTCAACATGTCAAGACCAAGAGGTATTAGTATCCCTGGAGTTGAAGAACAACCTCAAGTCTTGCAATCGTCTCAACCTACTCAAGAGTTAGATGCAAAAGATAAAGGAAAAGGTAAAATGATAGAGACAAAGAAGAAGAAGAAGCTTACTTTGGCAGAATTAAGAGTTATTGAGGTAGCTAAAAATAAAGAAGCTGCTAGAAAGTTACAAGCTGAATTAGATCTTTGAAATAGAAAAACCAGTGAAGCAACCTGTTATACCAAAAAGACCACAAAGTATTGCTAAAGAAAGGAATGCTATGATGGCTTATCAGAAGGGTCAAGGATATAGGTTTACGAAGTTAAAATATCTAGAGATGAAAGACTTATATGATCTTTGTTAGAGAGGCTTATCAAAAGCAAGTTGATAGTATTATTCCTTTGGATGATGAAAAGCAAAATGAGGATGCAAGAAAAAGAAGTTTAAAGAGAAAGAGAACAACTGATGATGAACAGCTATCAAAGAAGCTTAAATTGAGAACAGATATAGTTGATGAGCTGAGGAATTATCTAAGAGTTGTATATTTTGAGCATCCTAAGTCTAAAGAAGTTGCAGTGAAGAAGTCTAAGATGTCTACATTTGAAGTTGTAGAATCAAAGGAAGGAGACTATCTTATGTTTCATAGAGAAGATGAAAGCTTTAGAGTATTTAATCTATTATGGGATATACTGCATATTATAGATAGAGAAGATCTGTTTCACCTGTATCAACTAGTGCAAGAATATTTTGAGCATATTCCATCAACTGGAGTTGGCTTAGTCTTGCTGGGAGATCTTATAACTATCTGGGAGACAGAAGAAACAAGCACTGATGCAATCTGGAACAACCAAGAAGTTTGGGAGATTACTAGCTGGAGATTCTTTGGAGAATCAAGAGTGCATGTTTTGAAGTTAGAAGATGGGACCATGATTCACATGCTAGCAGAAAGAAGATATCCACTGACAAGAGATCTTATTATCAGAATGCTAGATCATGGTATGGAGGTTGAGTAGGAGAATGAAACAGCTCTTATGGTGATTGAGTTGTTCATCAAATGGACAGAGTTAGCAGATGATGATGCATAATTACTGGTATGGTTTTTATAATATAAATCTTTTGAAAAACCAGTACTTTATTCAAAGTATTGCTGGACAAACAGTAATTTATCAAAAGTACTGCTTGCAGCTTAAAACCAGTAAAAGTCTTTTAATAAAAATAAATAAGCAACTTTTGTGAAGTGCAAAATACTTTTTGAAGCACAAGATAACAGCAACAAACTGTTTTGAGAGTAACACGTGATGGTAATCAACTCACCATGTTTTATAAACAAGAAAGAGTTTGACTCATCATGAGGGTACGGCTCTGATGTGATTATCAAATCCGTTTTTAGTTGACAATTTACTAAAAATTGTATGGTTTTCAACTCACCATATCTGTAATAGTGAAGAGTTGGCTAGCCCACAAGAAAAATGACTTGTGGTAAAGGCTGTGGAAAAACCATTTGTATAGTAATTAGTTCACCATAGTTGTAAGAACTAACTAGTCCAAAAGCAAACGGCTATTGGTAAAGACATAACAAATCCGTTGATAGGTGATGATTTGCTAAAAATTAAATGGTTATCAATGTACCATGGTTTTACACACCTAAACATTGGCTACTCCAGAGTTAATGGCTTTGGTAAAGAGACATCAAAATCCATTAAATTTTCAATGATTCACCTCTCACAGGAGTTAACACACCTGGAAGTGATGAGAATAGTATGAAACTTTATGATCTGATGTACATTTTGCCATATGTTACTGAGAAGCTGAAAAGATGAAGGTTGCTGATAATGATTGCTAAAAAGGATTGCTTATAAAGACTACCTTGATGATAATACAAGCACCGAGAGTACAAGACAAATCTGAAGATAAAGACACAATCTTTCCTTGAAGACAAAGCTGTTAAAGTTAAAGATACAAAGGAACTTGAAATCAAGCAAGTAGAATTCAAGTTAGGGGGGGATTGTTGGGATATAAAAGACAAAGTACTGAAGAAAGTCAAAGTGCTGAAGAAAGTCAAAGTACTGCTTAATGAAAGTCAAAGTACTGCTCGCGTCAAAGTACTGCAAAGGCTAAAGGACTGCTATGCAAAATCGTTTAAGGATTATTATGTAATTCTAGAATATTCTTAGATTAGAATTAGTATTACTTGTCGTACAAGGATTGTAATTGTAAACCGACTAGGGTACTCCTTATGCTTATAAAAGGACCCCTAGATTGGCATTAGAGGTACGCAACCTTAGAGAATATTAGAGATACGACTTACATGCAAGTACGATATTAGAGTTATTAGGGTTGTTGGTGAATCTGTATAACAAGCAGGTTCAAAGTTTTAATATAATCGTTGAAGTTTAAAGTTATTCTTCTTAGCTTTATTGAAGTAGTTTCCGCATACTTAATAGAGTAATATCAGTGTTTCATTGTTAGTAATTTAGGATTTATCCAAGGTTGCTAAACCCTTACAAGCTACATAGTTAGTTTGGTCAGAGTATATCGATCCAACAAAAGGTGATAACCCACCCAACAACAATCCACCACCATATTATCCGTTTCATCCAGCACCAAACCACTCACCATAAAATCCACCACTTGATCGAACTTATGCCAACCAACTCCGCGCTCGCATCTATAGTGAAATTGGGGAACTTATGAAATTGAATAGGATAATTGAAAACGCAGTCGAGAAAGTACTTTAGGAGACAACTAGTACATTAGATAGCAATTCCATCAATAGTGATGATTCGGATGAAGAGCTTGAGGAAGGTGATTATAGGGTGCTAGAAGTTTTGGAGGGTAATGAGGAAGAGGAACACAATGAATATTTTGAGTCATACCCTAATGGAAAAGAAATCGCCTATCATTATAACGTGGTTAACCACCAGCGACCACCTTTCAACCCGTTCATAAAAAGGGCGACCCTAGGAACATTAAGATACCATGCATGATTGGCTACTTATATAGGGATCACACTTATATTGACCATAAAGCACCTATGAACATCATGTCTAGGCTTTATTACAATTGGATCATGAGTAAAAATCTAGGGCCTAGGAAGGATCCTTTTTACCCTAAGAAATTGAGTAACTTTGTTGGGAGAGCTAGAGGATTGCATGTCTTTGTAGGTAATTTCATATATAGGTGTGATTTCATGATATTAAAAGATGTTAGAGGTATCATTGATGGATTCTTAGCAGAGGTAATACTTGGAAAATCATTTATTGAGGAATCCATGATGATTTATGACCTAGAGGAAGGGATAGTCAAGTTTTCAAATGGAACCGAATGTGTCAAATATATAATGCCTTGAAATAATAAAAAGTTTAAGGGCATTGAAGATTTAGATGTGGATAATATACTGGCTTTTGAAGTTGACTGTAAGGATAAGGTTTACTACACCGATTGTGTAAAGCTAGGCCCCGAATATATTCGTGATGAAGGACAACTTAAAACATTCGAATGGGCATTTAAGATATGCGAAAAATAGGGGCACGACTTCGAGTCTAGCTACAAGACTTATAAATAAAGAAAAGTGCTTATTGGGAGGCAACCCATGCTTAATTGTTTGCTTGTTTTATTTTTCAATTTTATTTGTGTGTTTATATATCTTTTTCATGGTTGTTTATTCTCATGTTAGATTTTATGAAAATGCTTTATTTTGTTTTTAACCTCGTCTTAATTGCATATAAAGGTATTTTACAAAAAGATAAGTGTAGGGAAGATCACATATGTTTTAAGAACATGAACATGAGATTAACAATAATTGGAATTGTATATATTTGTGTGTTTGTTAGAGTCAAATGCTTGTATCGAGTCATAATGGATGTTTTGTAGGAATTTTTTCCAGGCTTTAATGAGGTAAATTTTCTAGAATTTTTCCAGAAAAACGTACCAGACCCTTTCTGTCAGGACAACCTGACGGCGTCGGGATTAACACCCGACGTCGTCAGGAAATGTAGAAATAGATTATCAGTTTCGTTTTCTGTGTAACTTGTGATTTTTGGGAAATCCCCAATTCTTAATTTTCCAGAAAAGCTGCAAACATCCATTCCACAAGCATTATATCTTACTCGCTTTCTAGTTTAGTTTTGTTTCATATATAGTTTTACCGCCGATTTTACGCGAGGTTTCGTTTTATTTTCTTATAAGTGTGCAGGTTATATTAGACAAGAAGAAGAAATACATATTGGAAGCAATTATTACTTGTTCATTCTTCTTGGAGGAGGATTTAACCGCAACTTCACACATATCCTACCGAGCTAATCAGGGGAGTACTAGTTTCTTTCTCTTTTACTTACCTTCCTTTATCATAACTTTGATACTTTCGGGGAACATTGAAGACAATGTTCAGTTTAAGTGTAGGGAGAGAGAATAAAATGGGAACTTAGAAACTATTCACTCATTTGATTTTTATCTTGTCCTTGGTAAATTGTGTAATAAACTATGAGAAATATTTGTTAGGGTAATTTTGGCACCAAAATTAAAATTTTTTATGGCATTTACGAGTAAAACTTTAGTCTTAATAAAGTGTCTCATGGATATGAATTATATGACTTGCACAAAAACCGTTTACCACTCAAATTTCACCCTAAAAATGTGAGGTTCGCCCCTAGATCTTTAGGAATAAAAGCATTCATATTTAATGCTTAGTGAGTGTACCGGTAGTATAATAGATTCTAGAACTTATTTTGTGATGCATTCCGAGATCGCTAGTGAGACTACATTCGTGTAGTTAGGATTAACTAAATGATAAAAGGCATTAGGATAACCCTTGTTTCAAACCTGTAATTTAATTACGTCATCCACATCAGTTGAGTAATTTTCCCCACACCCTTGCGATGTACTCATCTTTAGTACACGATACCACTAGTTAACCCTTCAGAGCCTATCATTTTCGTGGTTCTCGTGATGTTTCGGTTTCCGGAATATCAATGAAGAGCATTGTTTACAATCTGCCCCTAAATGTTACACCCAAATCGCCTTAGCCTACCTTGTATGCACTCATCTTTAGTGCATTATTGTTATTATTATTAAACCCTTAGTTCAATTATCTAGTTATTTGCATGTAGGGCTGAGCATCGGGCAGAAACCGACTCATCCCAACCCGATCCCGACATCCAGAAACCGACAAGGTTGAAAATCCTAACTGAATCCCGACCCAAGTCCTGAAACGAAACCGGTTTGTATGGTTTTCTTTGTGTTATCCCGGATAATCCTGACTACCGACCCGAACCGAGTCCCGACAAGGCTGAAAACCCAAACCGAGTCCCGATCTGAGTTATGGTCGGTCGGTGTCAGTCGGGCGTCGGTCGGTCGTCGGTCGTCAGACGGGATTGCTCAGCCCTACTTGGATGGTTGCTAAGTCGAGTCATATCATTTGTATATAGTTTTGGGACGATTGGAACTCATGGGTTAAAGTAATATTTTATAGAGTAACGGGAAAGAACTATAAATTCAAATTCTCTTTGTCTACGTAATTAAGTACTCCAAGTGTTTTGATCTTTCAAATCGGGTCAATTAGTGTTAGTTAAATAAAAACTCAAGTGTAGGGATGCTCCTATAAATCCCTTTATTTTGATGTTATCGTAGAGGATGGTAAAGTAAAAATGTATGAAAAAAAATCAAAAAAAAAGAGAAAAAGAGTTGTTGAAAAATAAATAAATAAAAAAATGATAAAAACATATGGGCTACCATCCTACATCTATCTTTATGTTTATGTTTTTAAGTTTATGTTATTGTTTTGTTTCAAATTATTTAGTGTTAGTGAGTCGAGTCTTGGCTTAGCAACGCCACATTTTGCATGCTTGTAACATAAGATTTTTGACTTGCCACCACTAAATATCCCCTTATCCAACAAAACCCTTGACTTCCCTACCCTAAGCCTAATGTTACAACCCTTTATAAAGACCTTTTAGATAGTTATTCCTAGGTGCTTACGCCAAAGCGGTGAAGGTTTGATCTATTCTCAAGTCTATGGTAATCTATGTACTATGCCTGGTAATGAGTGCTTATCTTCTATTTCCTTACATGTTATATTTCATATAAACCCGAGAGATGAGAGAATCCAAACACCAATTGTGAGGTGCTAGTGTATAATTTATGTGCTTGTTATGACTATTGAGGCGCTTGTATTTGTTGTAAACTATTTTAAACCAATGCTTCATGCCCCCTAACTTATAAATAAATTGGCCAAAAGCACATTTGGTTGAGGACAAGCAAATTTCAAATGTAGGATATTTGATAAGGATTTAAAACATACATTTTTAGGGGGTCATTTAAGCCCTAAATCGACACATTTTATATCCGTTACTACTTAAAATCGTTCCTTTTCACATTTTAGGTCTTTTGGAAGTAAAATGATGGAATGAAGCATATTTGAACGAAAAGGAGCGAAAACACAAAGAAAAAGGCAAAGTCAAGATCCAAGGCAGATTCTCAAGCCTGACGGTGTCCCAACCAAAGGGCGACGCCGTCCCTAAGGAAGACTTCTAATAAAAATTACACGCGACGGTTCTGGAGAAATTTTGGTTCTAAAGCATGGCGGCGTCACGCCTAAACTCTGGAAGGCGTCTCCCTTATTTTCTACACCAGACGCCCAAGAACCATTTCAAGACGACGTCCTTCATGAAGCATGATGGAGTCACACTCACCAACTAATGCCGTCCCAATGATGACTTGGCCCAAATGAAACCCTAATGACGGTGACCTGGCGGCGTCACCATCAAAAGGTGATGTCGTCGCATTTGTAAATCTATATATAGAATTCGATTTTTCTGCATTTAGAGAGGTAGAATTTTGGAGAGCAAACCCTAACTCGTGTGTTGATGCAGGTTTTACTGACCAGGTCTTAATATTTATAGTGTCTCGCTATACCTATGGTCTACCCTAATGCACTAACGGGCAGTGTACCCGGTCGTGTGTAGTGTAGTAAATGGTAAAGCCGAGGTCGTCCCAAGAGCTATGTGTTTCGGATAATTACTAAGTCTAATTGTCACAGAATTTAAATGGTTTGAGAGGGTTTTAATTAATTAAACTACGAATGCAGAATATAAAAGCAAATAAATGGTAGAAAGGTAATCAAAAGAGGAATAGTGGTGCTAACCTAGTTAATCCTCCTAACTAGTAATGCTTACGTCTACTTACTTCCAATTACTTCAGGTGGGGTCAAATTTGAGAGGACAGCATTTGGTCAATTCGCCCTGACCTATCAGCAAAGATGCCACCACAGGAGAAATCAGGCGCACCGTCATAAGTCATGTTGTTCCTGGTCCCCTAAGCCGAGTCATTAAGTACCGCTACATGCTAGATTCTAAATAGTGAGTGCGCGGCCGTTAGGAACTTAGACACTACACCCCCAATTCTTAAGTTCATCCAAACGATAGGTGATCAGTTGGTCAAATCACACAAGTAGAAAGGGTCGTCAGTTGGTCATATCTTACCCTTCCGTCTCAGTCCGCTCACCTAGGGTCAGTTGGTCATATCTCCTAGGCAATTGGCCTCTACCGCCATTCAAAACTACCGAACCAGGGGTGACTACCAAAGAACTATGCATGCATACACTTAGAAATAATTATACGGAAGTAAAGGTAAACGCAAACAAAACAATTAAGGAATCATAACTAGGCTAGCACCAAAAGGGTTCTTAGCCGCTCATATTAATCATGCACATCAATTCAATATTCAAAGGTACGAAATACATGAATTGAAAGTAAAAGAAATAATAAACGCTAAAGCTTATTGTAATGGTGTGACTTCTCCCTTGGAAACAGCTCCGTATGCTTCCCTAGACCTTCCTTGAGCTTTTTCCCACGTTCTCAAAGTATTGTGTGTGGAATGGGATGATTAGAAATGCTGGAATTCGTGGGGTATTTATAGGCCAGGTCTGGGTTATGGCGTAACCAATATATGAGTTACGCCGTAACCTTCTATATCTCCGTAAATGCACTAGATCTGCTAGTTACGGCGTAACCTAATAAGTGGTTACGCCATAGTCTTCAATAAACCTGGTTACGTCGTAAGTGATGCAGTAGTTACGGCGTAAGTATCAGCGGCGTGGAACCTCTTTTGACCTAATGGAGTTACGTCGTAATCTTTGGAAGGAGTTACACCGTAACCTCTTGATGAGTTGGACTTCAGGGTCACGCAATAGTTACGGCGTAATGTGAGAGACGAGTTACGCCGTAACCTCTTCAAAATAAGCATCTTGTGATAAATCCTTAGTAATGTTTCCATTTCCGCGTCTCTTTAGCTCCAATACTCGCAATTTATCTGAAAGTGTAAAACAATGGAAAACAAGCGTAAATCCATATAAATGATATAAATAACGAGAATTAACTGTGGAAATTGACACTTAATATTCAGGATTATTTGATGTTATCAAATATCCCCCCACTTGAACTCTACTTGCCCTCAAGTAGACCTTATTAGATAGATTCCTAAAAAGATATCTTCCAAAACCTGGAAAATATGAGTTTACAAATCCCTTATGCTAGAATAAAAAAAAAGCCGAACACCTCGCGAAAGGGGAACAAACACTCAAATCTCTCAACTATTCTAAGTGTCAACTTCGGGGTGATCACTCAATCGCACAGTCATAGCATGTATTCTATCATAAGCTTGGCGGTTACACAAATCTCCACCACTGGAGTTAAGGGCTAAACAATTCTCGAAGGCAATATGGGTAGACACGACAAAGGTTAAGGGGTGACTCGTCATTACTAACATGTCACGGCGAAGTGGATAAAATCAATGATACATGACCAAATCCATGGCCAAGACACCAAAGATTGCTCGCTGCATCACCTAGACACGCTTCACGACTAAAGGGTAGGATAAAACATGGGATATATAATTGGTGTAAAATAAAAAACAAGCAGGTAGTCTATATCTATAACTAAGTCATCACCACTTACCTTCCGCCCAAAGTTCAAGCTTAGAAGTCTAAAGACCGGATCATAAAATGCAAGGTAGATGTGTCATTAGAGGACGTCGTGATGGGCACACTACCTTTTCTTCGTCAGTTGGTATTAATCCAACTCCAATCTTTAAATGTGACCGAGGTGGCCTCCTCGATACTAAACAATAAAGCTCATACTATAGTGCTTATAACATCGCACTTTACAAAATCATAACTGAATCAACTATATATTTTTTTTTTCGATTTTTTTTTCGAACATGATAACATAACATCCCCCCACTTGAGATTAACAATGGGAATTCGGGGGGTCTTCAATGATCTTCATAATTGTTGTCGATGAAAGCGTGATTTCCAAATCTTTCCACTTGAACCTTGAACTTAGGCAAATGATGACTTCCCAATTACAAATAAATACTACAGGGTAGGCTAAGGTGTAAGGGTGTAGCGAAACAATATATTGGGGTGACAAAATAAAAGGAATGGCTGAGAAGAGTGTATCTAGGGGTATCTTGCACTAAAGGGGAGTGCAACAAAAGGGTTTCACATGGGGGTCAAAAAGTCGATGTGACTAATCGATAGACTCACAATGGTAGGCTGTTTGGGTGATAATCCTATAATACTGCCTTCTAAAACTGAAAAGTTCAAATACATCGAGCTAACTCAACATATCTCGTCTATGGTCTCGAAATGATGCAAAGGCCAAGTTCTAAAGTTTACAAGCTACCGGCACACTCATAATTTGGTGGATTTGGGGTAAAATATAGTAAACGGATAAGGCTAATCTCACCATGTAATATCAAGGGTTGTATGTGCTCGGCTAAGGTCTAATCTAGTTAGGTTCGGAAAAACATGTCAAAATATAAAAAATGGCATAATTTTTCAAAATAAACTAGAAAAATGAGGGCGAAATAATGTTCAAGAGATAATTCTACTCCGTCCCCCCACTTGAATTTTACAAAGTCCCTTTTGTACTAGGCATTAAAATAAAGGTGAAGAGAAAGGTAGAATTAAAGCGAGAACTTCCCTGAAATTTGCTCCAAAAAGAAGAAGGCCCACGAGAAAGGATCGTGCCTTCGTTAAAGCGTCATGAGCAAACTTCAATCCCTGAAATCACAATACCGACAAGCATAATTCTAAAAATAAAAAAATAAAATGAAAAATAAACCTAACTCACTTTCGTAGGAATCACGGTTGCATTTAGCGAATGCAACAAGCCTTTTAAACCACTTGGTGTCCCAAGTGGACGATTGAAGTCTCGTGAGGGTTTACAGGGAACACACCCACAAAGTTCATTTAAAAACTAATACAAGGTTACTGTGTTTTAAAATGAAAGAATTAAAGCAGAGGAGAGTTACGTCGTAACTCCAATAAGAGAGTTACGCCGTAACTTGAAAACCTGTATGGTGAGAAGCGAATAGTTACGGCGTAACCACTGAGATGGTATTACGTCGTAATTAGTAATGTATCAAGAATTCTGCTGCTAAAATGTTGGTTACGGCGTAATCACCAAAATGAGTTACTGTAGTAACTCTGTTCGAGATCGACAACTGCAGTAGTAATTACTTCATTGTCTCCTGCAAAAATGGTTAGAAAACATAAAACCCAACAGAAAGGAAATAAAAATAAAATAAAGGGATAATTCGGGTTGTCTCCCGAAAGAGCACTTTTCTTTATTTACGATTCTTTAAGTTAGACTCAGAGCCACGGGGCTCCTATGGGGGCCTTTGAGCATCCCCCACTTCCATTACTCATTGGTGTTCATTCATCCAATTATCAAGCCTTTTTTTCTTGTAGAATTATTGAGCCCAAATGTTCCCAACTTTTGTGAAAGCCATTTATCACATGATTCGCCATGGTCATCATCTTTAATAATATTATCAGTAATGCTGATGTTTGATCTTGTTCCGCCTATGATGTCAGTGATATGGTTGCACCCATACTGCTTGACCAGTTCCTTAATCAATTTCGAGCTTCCAAGCTTTAATTTGTACCAATCTTCCAATGCTAATTCAACATCATGTTTCTCTCCCTTATCAGGGTAAATCCATTCATTTACTTTTCTTTCACATTTTTAGGGCGAGAAAATGGTGGCCATGCCGATTCGCATTCTTTGGTTAACATCGAGTTGCAAAAGTGTTTACTAGGACTCAGAGTTTCTTCAATGCTATGAACAATTTCATCCTGTTTCTGCTTACAATGATCAACACTTTCTTTACGATTATCATTAATAGGCTTAGAGTGTAGAGTGGGGTTTAGTGATTGAACATTATTAGAAATTTCAGTTTTTGGTTTTAAATGTTCGTTCATACTAAAAGTTATTCGTTCCTTTTCGGTCCCCAAGGAAATTTGTTTTCAAAACCATGATTTGAGCTCTACGTAGCCGAGAAAAGGTCTTCCAACTATCAAGTTGTAAGCCTCCCGCTTTCCCATGTCAATAACTACAAAATCGGTGGGGAAGAAAAATTTTCCAATTTTCAAAAGCACATTGTTCACAATCCCCTCGGTACTGACCTTAGAGAGTCGCCATTTCAATCATAATAGTTGTTTCTTTTAAATTGGTAAGTTTGATTTTATCGAATAAAGTAGTTGAGATAAGGTTAACCCCAGCCCCTAAATCAGCTAATACGGGAATCTTAATATTACCAATAGTACAAGGGAGAAGAAAACTTTCTGGTACTACTGACTTCTCGAGGAAGTTGGCTAGGTAGGAACTCGTCGTCTTCAGCTTTATCATCCTCTCTTACGTAGTTAATCCCAGAGAGATCATTAGTGATAGAGGATGTGCATTGCTCCTTTTTTGCTTTATCCTGCGCAAATATGGCTTTGCAGGAAGTGGCTTTAGCATTACTTGTTGCGAGGTTCTTAGCTAATTGTCCAATTTGTGTCTCGAGGTTCTTAATTGCAGCATCTTGGTTACGTAGGTTCATATTGGTGTCCTCTTTGACTTTGGTCATCCATTCCTTGAGCCTATCTTCCTTTTTTATCGATTCTTCAATGTGTCGGTGCATTATTTCATCAAGACTCGGTTTAGGAGTATTATTGTTGATTTTTGTGTAGAACCCAGGGGATTTTTCACGGTACCTAGGTCCGTAATTATTGTAGCCTTTGAAAGGGAATTCTTTTCCATAGTTCACTTCACCGATCCTTTTAACTTCTTCATTGGATGAACATTTTTTTGAAGGATGACCCCCATCTCGTTCCACTTGAATGGAATGCACATTTTCCTTGAGCTTCTTCATTTCTCTTCCAAGGTTCTCTAATTTGTTGTTTATAGCTGCAAGGCCCTCAATATCATTATTTTTACTACGGTTGCTTCCTCCATTGTGCCATTTGTGAGAGTGGTCTGCCATTTTTTGAATGGTTTCCAAAGCCATGGTGGGTGTCATACTAGGAATCGGCCCTTGAGAATCAATCATTTGTCTTGAAGAGATGTTTAGTCCCTTGTAAAAGACGTTCACTTTTTGTTGGCTGTTAAGATCGTGAGTAGGGCACTTGTATAACAATTCGTTGTATCTTTCCCAAGCTCGATATAATGTTTCATCTCCATCTTGCTTGAAGTTATGAATTTCCTCCATTTGCTTGGCCGTCTTTGATGGAGGACAATATCTCTGAATGAAATATTTTTTTAAGATAGGCCAAGTGTTGACAGTCCCTGCAGGTAATCGATCGACCCATCTTTTTGCAGCTCCCGTAAGATAAATAGGGAATACTCGTAGCATTATAGCATCGTGTGAGACTCTAGGGATTTTGAATAGGCTGACAATGTATTCGACGTTGTCTACATGTTCATGGGCATCATCGGCGATGCTTCTAGAGAAGGGGTTTGCACGTAATTCCCTCATGAATTGAGGTTTAATTTCGAATTGAGCATCTTCTACAATGGCTGGCCTTACAATCCCTGGCCCTTGTTCTTCTCTTGTCAATGCCAAATATTCCTCAAGAGTGAGGTTATCGATGTTAATGGCTTCCATGGTACCTGAAAACTTGAAATATGATCGTGAGAAAATTTTAAATATGAAATGAAAGACTTAATATTAATCATAATATAGCTCCCCGGCAGCGGCGCCAAAAAATTGATGCAGGTTTTACTGACCAGGTCTTAATATTTATAGTGTCTCGCTATACCTATGGTCTACCCTAATGCACTAACGGTGTACCCGTCGTGTGTAGTGTAGTAAATGGTAAATCCGAGGTCGTCCCAAGAGCTATGTGTGTCGGATAATTACTAAGTCTAATTGTCACAGAATATAAATGGTTTGATAGGGTTTTAATTAATTAAACTACGAATTCAGAATATAAAAGCAAATAAATGGTAGAAAGGTAATCAAAAGAGGAATAGTGGTGCTAACCTAGTTAATCCTCCTAACTAGTAATGCTTACGTCTACTTACTTCCAATTACTTCAGGTGGGGTCAAATTCGAGAGGACAGCATTTGGTCAATTCGCCCTAACCTATCAGCAAAGATGCCACCACGGGAGAAATCAGGCGCACCGTCATAAGTCCTGTTGTTCCTGGTCCCCTAAGCCGAGTCATTAAGTACCGCTACATGCTAGATTCTAAATAGTGAGTGCCCGGCCGTTAGGAACTTAGACATTACACCCCCCAATTCTTAAGTTCATCCAAACGATAGGTGATCAGTTGGTCAAATCACACAAGTAGAAAGGGTCGTCAGTTGGTCATATCTTACCCTTCCCGTCTCAGTCCGCTCACCTAGGGTCAGTTGGTCATATCTCCTAGGCAATTGGCCTCTACCGCCATTCAAAACTACCGAACCAGGGTGACTACCAAAGAACTATGCATGCATACACTTAGAAATAATTATACGGAAGTAAAGGTAAACGCAAACAAAACAATTAAGGAATCATAACTAGGCTAGCACCAAAGGGTGCTTAGCCTCTCATATTAATCATGCACATCAATTCAATATTCAAAGGTACGAAATACATGAATTGAAAGTAAAAGAAATAATAAACGCTAAAGCTTATCGTAATGGTGTGACTTCTCCCTTGGAAACAGCTCCGTATGCTTCCCTAGACCTTCCTTGAGCTTTTTCCCACGTTCTCAGAGTATTGTGTGTGGAATTGGATGATTAGAAATGATGGAATTCGTGGGGTATTTATAGGCCAGGTCTGGGTTACGGCGTAACCAATATATGAGTTACGCCGTAACCTTCTATATCTCAGTAAATGCACTAGATCTGCTAGTTATGGCGTAACCTAATAAGTGGTTACACTGTAGTCTTCAATAAACCTGGTTACGTCGTAAGTAATGCAGTAGTTACGGCGTAAGTATCAGCGGCGTGGAACCTCTTTTGACCTAATGGAGTTACGTCGTAATCTTTGGAAGGAGTTACGCCATAACCTCTTGATGAGTTGGACTTCAGGGTCACGCAATAGTTACGGCGTAATGTGAGAGACGAGTTATGCCGTAACCTCTTCAAAATAAGCATACTATGATAAATCCTTAGTAATGTTTCCATTTCCGCATCTCTTTAGCTCCAATGCTCGCAATTTATCTGAAAGTTTAAAACAATGATATAAATAACGAGCATTAACGGGGGAAATTGACACTTAATATTCAGGATTATTTGATGTTATCATGTGTAGTCCGACTTGGACAGTATTTTAGGGTTCCAAACCCTTCTTTACATCATAAGATAAGTTTGTTAATCCATCATATCATTATGTCTACCCTATGTTTAATCATTTGTGTGTATGCATGCTTATTTACCATGAGTAGCTAAATTACTATTGTGTTTGCTTAGATCTATGAAACCTAGTTGTTAATTATTGTTAGGTTGTCTCTTGTCTTGATTGGTAGACGCTAGAGTAAGGAAAATTGGCTTCTTCTTTAATTGTTGCGAGCTTGAACGTCCTAAATAGCAAAAATCTTGAGAGTGCACTTAAGCCATCATTGTGTTTATTGCGTGAGTTGTAGCTTTAGGATAATAGAGTATTCGGGGGAGATACTACGGTACTTGACGATCCCGGGTAGTCTAGAGGAGAGTTACAATTCATAGAACTAGGGAATTAGGCACCCCACCCTATGACCAAACGGAATACAACGCACCAATTAAGATGAGGATGTGACAATTCAACCGACCAATAAGAAATAACTAAGGAGTAAGAACATCTAAGTAAACACACTTTTAATCATCATAAGAGCACACCTACAAAACATAGCCTATCTTTCCTTTTCATTAGTTTAATTAATTAGTAGCTTAATTAAAAAGTAGTTAAAATTGGTAGAAGTACCACCCCCCACTCCTATACCCTGAGATATTTACCTTGCTTTCTAAAAAAACATAAAAGACTAAAAAGAATCTCCCTCAATCTTACCTTCTCATCATACATCTCTTCCTAGCATCTCTATTCCCCTAGAGAACGATCAACCCCCTGGGCTTACCCATACTACACTGCAACAATTAGGTTCACTTCCTAGACAGTTGTAAAGCTTGCTCGTAGAAAAGAAATTCTTTCGACCCTGAACCCTGCTATCACATCCAGAAGCTTTCACACACAAGAAAATAAAAAGTTGCTAACAAACGCATCATGAAGGATCATGCCGAGCAAATCTCAGGGGAGTTTCCCATTCTAATTCTTTCTATTTCCTGTTTTTAATTTTATTTTACACAACGAAGACGTTGTTTATCTTAAGTAGGGGGATGGAGAATTAGAACACGTTACTTGTCCTTATTTTTATTTTTCAAAAATATGCTTAATATGATCTTAATATATCAAATTTTCAAATTTTTCTAGAATGTTTTGTGAAATCAAAGTTGCATAACCGTACACATAACCATTATTTCCAAATTGTGAGAATTAAGCCTTCTCCGTTTCTAATATTTTACCCAAATTCCACAAAAATATGAGTGTGCCGGTGACTTGTAAACTTTAGAACTTGGCTTGGATACTATTCGAGACCACCATAATGAGTATTATTGATATAATTGGAGTAACTTGTCTAACTTGGTAAATTCTAAGATTACACCCAAAAAGCCTTTATATGTCATGTTTTATTCACTAAATGCACTGGTTAGTTAACCCTCGTATAAACCCTTTGTTACTCTCGTTTTTAGAGTAAGATACCCCTTGAAAAAAACCCTTAGAGCCATTTCCTTTAGGTGTTTAAACTGTTTTGTTACACCTATACACCTTAACTTACCATGTAGATTGAGTCTGTGGTTAGTTACCTTGGTTTATTTCCTATGTCTTTGTGTATGTTTCTTGTATATGGTTAGGTCGGGAATTGCACAATGCAATGGAAAATAAAAGTAGATATTGTATTTGTTTTTCATGTGTTTACTACTTTCACTATTATTTTTTATATCTGAAGTATGGAGAAAAATTGTCCAGATTCTTGTTACGGTGAAGTGGTAAAATTTTACACCATTAGTTATGCTTTTTATTGATGTTCAAAAAAAAGGTAAGGAAAGTGAGATAATTGATTTTTAAAAGCTTAACCGAAGTTATATTATGTGATAATCGATTATTCGTTGGTACGTATTATAACCAACGATGTAAGTTATGTATTAGTGGAGATATCACCGCTATTTGTTGCACTATATTTATGGATTGCAAGGGAGTTGGTTGTTATGGGAACGCCAACTAAGGTTTATTATTTGATTGAGTCATCATTGAGTCTAATTTGTGTATACTAAAATCTTGAGTCTTCATATTAAAACGTGAGTTAGTCGAAGATTTGTGTCTTTTTCAAAGGAAGGTCGAGAAGTGATTAACCACATCTTCTAGTTTGTTTAGACTTAATTTATTTGTTGTGTGATTTTATTTAGCAACATTTTACCTTATCCCTACCCTTTTCGACAAACAGAAATAACCGAGTTTAATGATGAAACATTTTACCTTATCCCTACCTTTTTGTACACTCGATTTTAATGATGAAACAGCTTCAAAAACACCAAAATAACAAGAAAGTTTTGAACTTGATGAACCAAAGTGATGTTTAAGCTTAAGCGTAAAGATGAACACCAAGATAAAACCGAGTTTAAAAACGTAATAAAACACATAAAGTTTGTAACTTTTTGCTAAAACAAGGATTCTAAACACTATATAAACCAAAAAACATAAGAATCTTTAGGTTTAAAGTGCAAAAATCAAGGTTTTAAACGTGAGAAAAATGTAGAACGAGCCAAAACTTACGCCTAGCAACAAAACTTCAAACACAAAATCATTTCACCCAACTAGATGGCGTATGATACCACTGTTAGGTCACCATATTATGAACACAAGTGTATAGATGTATGATAGAACGAAGAGGTAAGGAGGGACGGTTGGATCAAACACACACAATGATAAAGAAAGGTTTATGCTTAATATGAAAGAACCAACACCTCTCAAATGAGAGGTTACATAGTATTTATAGGCTAGGGAACTAGGGCATAACTTGCTTTGGCCTTTTGGGCCTTTGCATAGGCTCATGGGCTTTCTACATAAGCCTAGCTCTAATTAAATACATAAAAGCCATAATTAAGCACCCTATTACAATTAAATGACTAACACTTGATAATATTAGTTACAAGTGATTCCAACAGTTTAGACTTAATTTATTTGTTTTGTGATTTTATTTAACAACATTTTACCTTATCCCTACCCTTTTATAGCTTAGTGAGAATGTCAAATGCATTAATAAGGTAGTGACCATCCGAGTTTTTTGAGGAATTGAATGACGCGCCAGCGATCTGGTGTGTATTTTGGTGACCATCCGTTATGCAAATAACGCGCCAGCGATCCAAGGTACACACTAGTGACCATCCTTGTTTGAGGAATCAAGGATTCGCCCCAGCGATCTATTGAGTTTATGCAGGAGATGTTTGAACAAAATCTATGTACAAACTTATCACATTTAACTCAATTTACCGCTTTAGGCTTGTTACTCCTTAGCTTTAGTGGGGAGATGTGTATCCTTGCCAAGCTTATGATAGAATATTTGTGACGACTGAGCAATTGAGAGAATTACTTAAAAATGTTACCACAATAGATTAGTTGAGTGATTTGAGTGATTTTATTTTCCTATTTCGTGACGTGTTTGGTTTTACAATTGAGACTAATGAATGAATGCTTAATTATTAAAAGATCCTAAATAATACTTGGGAAATATTTTCATAAGTTTAATCTAAGGGGATGTTTGGTACGCATGAATGGAAAGCTGAGAAAGAGAAAGAGGTTGATTCTCATGTTTGTTTGACATACGAATGGAAACAGGGAATTAAATTACCATTCTCATTCCCCCATTTTGTTTCTTTAAAAAAAGAGGAGAAAGGTGGAGAATGAGAATTTTTGAATGGCTCTTTCTCTTTATCCATTCTCTAGTGAATGAAAAAATCACGGACAAAAATTCACGTTTTTTATTTTATTCACGTTTTTTTTTTTTTTTAATTCGCGTTTTTTTAATTCACGTTTTTTTTATTCGCGTTTTTTTCTTCGCTTCAGTCGTTTTCGTCTATTTTTATACGTTTTCATCTGTCTTCATTCGTTTTCGTCCGTTTTCATACGTCTTCGCCCGTTTTCATACGTTCTCGTCTGTTTTCATACGTTTTCGTTCGTTTTCATACGTTTTCGTCCGTTTTCATCAGTTTTCTTTCATTTCCGTCCATTTTCATACGTTTTCGTCCATTTTCAGACGTGT
This sequence comes from Chrysanthemum makinoi, assembly GCA_910596185.1. Classification (NCBI taxonomy): domain Eukaryota; kingdom Viridiplantae; phylum Streptophyta; class Magnoliopsida; order Asterales; family Asteraceae; genus Chrysanthemum; species Chrysanthemum makinoi. Next base: position 236,316,958 of record OU343223.1, on the reverse strand, counting down.
TTTTACGCTTTCATAAAAAAAATGTGAATAAAAAAGAAAGACAAAAAAAAAACATGGACTTAGGTTTATCTATTAAATTTTAGATTAATCCCCACCATTAGATCAAACTAGATGGATGGTGAGGATTTGTCCCTTGGTAAGCATCAAAATAAGAGTAAGCATTTAAAATTTTTCTCTACTTCGTAACATGTAAAAAACCCTATAGCAGAAAATTATACAAATATTGATGTGTATATACTAGTTTTTGTAAATCAGGTTTTAATTGCTTATCCTCTACGTGTATATACTAGTTCGATCATGAATATTATACAGTATTCATCTTTTTTATTAGTTGTGTTTAGTGCAATGTGTAAGTTGTAGAAATATGTTTTTTTTTTGTCATTTTTGTTTCATCGTAGAGATGATATAATATATTTTTATATGACAAAAAACTTGAATTATGTTTGCATAATTATAATTATGTGACCTGATAGCGTCAAATAGTCAACGTAACTAAAAAACCTAAAAATATATATATTCATTCTTTTATGTACCAAACAAAGGAATTGATTCTTTAATCGATTCTGACACTCTATTCTCTATTTTTGTCAAACACTAGAATCCATTCTCTTATATCAGACTCATTCTCTTTCTATGCCATTCCATTCTCCAATGCATTTCCATTCTTTGTGATTCAGTCGTACCAAACGTCCCCTGTTTACTTGAGGACAAGTAAAGTTCAAGTGAGGGGATATTTAATGATATCAAATAACAACAGTTTATAAGCATCATTTATCCTATATATATTGCTTGTTTTGTATTATTTTATATGAGAATTAATATTTAATCGCTTACTTTTATAAATCTCAATTATAAACAAGCATTTGGTGAAAGTTAGCTATTTTGGACGTAAATTGGAGCAAAATGGATCAAGTTGGTAAAGTCTGCTGAACTGAAGGAAGATACGCCATATCATTTTAGACAGATACGCCGTACATCAAGACTTAGACGAATGTGAAGACCATTTTCTGACTTTGAAGAATACGCCGCATGGAATTCTTCCATGCGCCGTATATGAAACCTTGGTCAACACAAAGATCTGACTTATCTGCTCAAGATACGCCGCATAAATACTTTGACATGCGTCGTATCAACCTGAAGACTTCACCAAGAAATTCCAATATTACAAGACACATACGCCATATCAAGACTGAAGATCCGCCGTATCATATGGCACTGTACGAATATTCCTGAATATAATAATCTTGGACCCCACGCGAAGTTACCTAGATACGGTGTATCAGATACTCTAGATACACCGTATCGCGTCTGTTTCCAGAATGTATAAATACAGGATCGACTGTCACATTACACAGACGCATAATTCCACTAGAAGGGCGAAGACCAGACCATACAAGACACAACGAGAAGAAGAATTCAGAGGCATAAATAAGTCTTGTAGTGCTTTAATTTATAAGTAGATTTCGCTTTATTTGTATTAGTACTCTTTAATCCATCAGGATTGCGTGCCTTGTCTCCAACGTTTGACTTGCATTTAATCTGCTTTCCCATCGATTATAAGTTTATATGATGTTTATTTGGATGTTCATGCGTTTGTTTTGATTACTTACATAGTTTATCGTGCCCTATCGACCTTAGGCTCGCACAATTACTTCATTAATATCATTGCATAATTAATGTAAGCTCTAACGGGATAAATAATACATAAACTTAGTAATCATTAAGGTGGTCTTAATGCAGGTTTAATTAATTGTGACAGAATTAGTTTGTTAAAAGACTTAAAGAAAGAATCTAGAGATCTAAATGCGTCTAGGCTTTGGAATGATATACGCAGACACGTGTACAACCAACGAGAAAGACCATAATTAGTACTCATCATATATAACTAAGCAATTAAGCAAATGAAATCTACTTTACTATCGGCCAGGCCTCTTATCTGCTATCTGTATTCTTATCTATGTACGTGTGTGTCAATCACCTTATTTACAGTTTTACTTAATCTAAACATCGTGCCAGTCTCATAGGCTGAAAACCCCCCTTACGTTAGATTAGGTTTAATTAGACTAACTTTAGGATTAAAATACTGATATAAGTATTAACGTTCCACTCTTAGTGATTGACACTCTACTTACCAACTAGGCTACACTGATCGGGTATACTGCTCGTTAGTGTTTGTTATAGGTTAAGTAGACTAAATATAAATATTAAAACATAAATTCACATATAGACCTATACTAAACGACACATCAATTTTTTGGCGTCTTTGTCGGGGAGTGAATTGGTTAATACTTGCGTATTTGTTAGTATTTTGATTTAGGTTTTTAACTTTAGTTTAATACTTGCGTACTTGTCCTGCAAACCCTATTAGAGGTGATGTTAGTGATCGGACCGACGTTTTGCCTCGTTGGTCAGCTGTTGAAAACAATGCTCGTACATTATTTCTATTGAACTTGCTACATCTATGTAGATGCGGTGTATGACATATCCTCTGATGTCAACCTTGATAACAAGTGGATGCTCGAGAATGCGATACCAATGCTTGACGGTAATTCCTCTGGTTGGTGATGTCGTGGGAACCATTATCTTTAAGCTCGGCTATCTTTTGTTTCCGATCAATCTGATTCTTTCGTCTTTTGAGGCTCCTGAATAACTTGGATTTTGATTGTTATTATGGGTCTTTTGCACCCTTCGCAAGGTGGCTTAAACGACCGTTTTTCACACATGCCTCGATTTCTTTTCGCAGGTCGATACAATCGTTGGTTTCATGCCCATGGTCGTTGTGGAACTCACAGTACCTTATTCGGTCTCTCCGATGGGCTGGTGCGAACATCCACGATGGGGGGTCGGAGAACCGCCTTCTCTTCGGTTGTGGCTATATCTTTGATGGAGACTTAATTAAAGATGTGAAAGATGGTTTATGAACGTTGGGACATTCATTAGGTCTAGTGTTGGGAAGTGGGACATATTTGTCTTTATGTCTCCTTGAGGTGTTTCTGTAGCTTTGGTTGGACTTATTGTCATTAGTTGCCCATCTTGAGTCTCGCAGTCGGTTCTCCGTGTTTGCTTCATCGGCTCTTATGAAGTTGTGTGCTCGTAAACAAATCCTCCATGGACGCACGCGGTTGTGTTATGAGATCTTTGAAGAACATCCTTGGTCATAACCCACTTATGAATGTCTCAGTCATCATTCCGTCTAAGTAGTCGGTCATATGAAGCGTTTTTTATTTTATTTTATTTTATTTTTTATTATTTTTATTTTTTATTTTGAACCTTTCCAAGTAGTCCCTAAATGATTCGTCGGAACATTGTTGAATACTTAAGATTTCTGCCTGGGTTTTATGAAATCTTGTTGTAAATATTTCGCTCTAAATTTATCTCTTAGCTCGTGAAAGCTATTTATGAACCCATGTGTTAAGTTATCGTACCAAAACCTTGTTGCCCCGCTTAAGGTACTGAGAAGATGTTGTTCTCCGTTCACTATCGTTTAAAACAGTTTAAGAATATTAAAACAAGTTAATAGTGAACAATGACTGAAATTAACATAAGTAAAACACACAAAGTAATTTTCAACATCATATTCTTTATTAGAAATCAATCAAAAAGAATACGTTACCCAAGTACTTGCGGAACAGTACTCGGGATTGAAATGACAAAGTTTGGTGACTCCTCTCTAAGCTCAGGCTAAGTCTGAGCACAACTCTTAGAACCCACTGAGCTATCTCAGGGATTAAGTTGTATTTGGAGGAGTGAAAAGATGGCTTGCGTGTATGTGTGTTGTTACAATTCACAAGCTTAACTATAGGATCGATATATTATTGTGTTGATGATTCGGGTGGTCTTGGATGATCAAAATACATGTTTGCCATTAGAGAGAGAAAGTAGATGAGAGGGAGTTTCTTGGTATAGACTTGCTTTACAAAATATGGAATGTTAGATTAAAGAAAAGCTCCACCCCTTCCATGGATGGAAGGGGTATTTATAGTTACAAAGAAAATGACCTCCTGATGGCCTGTGGATCAGGTATACAGTGGGTAAAGACCCGTCCTTCCTCCACGGTGTTGCACTAAACTAAACTACGCTACAAACTAACTAATTAACTACTAAATAACGTAAATAACGACATGTCTACGAGCTAACATATGCTAGATCATAATTGGGGTGACCGACACTTTAACATGGAATTTCCAATTCCTAACAATCTCCCCCTAAGGGAGGTCACCCCATGATTTACATTTTGAATCCTAGCATTCTTTTCTTGACTTCGTTCTTGAGCTCGTAGACATCAATTCTTCAAATCCGCAATCCTGTGCATTAGCAGTGATACTTCAAAGTCCGCATAGTTTTGTACTTTTAGTGGAGGCCTTTAACTGATCCACATCTTTGATGATCTTCGAGCTTTCATTGAGATCATCAGCCACATCAAATCTCTCTGTATCATCCATAGTTGTGTTGCCTTCATGTGATGTTGTGACTTTTGGACCGACATGCTCACACTTTTGGATCATGACATCTTTCATCAGAGTAGCGGAAGCTTTACTGGTTCATGATATTTGCAGCAGCGTAGCAGAAGCATAGTATAGAAATATCAGACCAGGTTATGTAGATATGCACCAGTCATGACTTCTACAATTAAGTGTGGATGTTGTGAGCATGCGGCTTTGGATTGACTCCTCAATTCTGATCAGCTGCAACCGTCCAAATGTACCTGCAGACAACAGTTAGCAATAAAACACACGAAAGTGTCTTTGATCACTTTCGTTGAATTGAGGTACACGGCCCACGGTTCCCCGTTGATCAGTACAAGTACTGCCTGTGATCAGGTAGGATTCCTAAGAATCTCCTTGACAGGGTTTCGCAGCTGTTCTAGCTGTTCTCAAACCGGAACATCTCAAAGAAGACAACATGGAGTGAGTGAACCAGCGAATTGAGATTCACTGATTGATGAAAATGATTTGAAAAACAATCACGTATTGCTTGAAGAAAGAGTTTTGCAATACGACGAAGGTTTTATGAGAAAGATCAATTTTCAAATTAAAATACTTTTTGTATTTGAAAAGAGTACACATTCGATGTGCTAGAGAAAAGAAGATTTGCACACCGAACGGTTTTTCCAAAAGTATTTTTTCAATCAGAGATACTTTTTGTGTTTGAAAATGAATACACATTCAATGTGCTATAGAAAAGAAGATTTGCACATCGAACGGTTTTTCCAAAAGTATTCGTCAATTCCATTCTTGGACCAAGGTTGATTCAAGATTGAATCTCCCCGTCGTTTCTATCCAGTTGTCACAAGCTTGATCTTACGAGAAGATCTCACATGTCACCCACCAAGAGCTTGTTTGATGTTGGCTCTAGAAGGATTTCCATCTTCATTGTGAATATTTTTACATATCACTTGGATGTTCTGGCAATACCACAAGGATAATGCGTAGGACTCTTAATATATTCTTACTTTCCACATTGTGTGAAACAGTAAGTCTTCAAGAATAGTGTCCTAATGAGATATTGTGGATGATCTCTTGGCTCGAGAATCAATAGTGCACATTTGGTTCCTATGTCGGAGACTAGGGAGAGGGTCTCATTCTTCAATATCAACAATCTCTAAGAGAAAGTTGATAGATTATGTCGGTTCCCCGTGAGAATGAAACAAGCCCTTTTAAGAGGAACTTGAGTAGCTTGGGAAGTTTTAGTGCAGTGCGTCACTGGGTCCATGACGTCTTGTCTTCAATACCAGTGTTACCTAAGTAACCACTAGTAGCATATGTATTGAACCCGGTTTCTGCCCTAAGGTTGAATTATTGGAGGGCTATTTCTTTTCACCCTTTTCACATTCATTTCTTTTTCATTCTTCAACCCCTTCAGTGCTTACCGAGACTTCATAACTAGAACCTTGTTGGGTTTATTCCAGTACTAGATCTGTCTCAGTCTGCACTCTTCCCATTTCTCACTTTTCTCCTTTTTCATCATACCTAAGGACTCTACACTATCTAGTGGATTGTCCCTGGGTAGATCCCTCCGGTTCTGGCGGATCGTGGGAACTAATACCTAACCTCACCATCCTTATAACTCCATACATAAAGTAAAATGGTCGGTCTTTTGGTACAGTTCATTCTTCCTTGAAACCAATTGAAAAATCATTTGGAAAAACAATCAAGGTACTTGTGATACGAGATCAAAGCATTTTGTACCTTAATAGTTTTGATCATTTAGAAAACCTCCCCCTCAACATGTGCATATGATTTAGAAATTGTTTAGCATATGGAGGCAAGAGGACTTTGAAATATTTTTTTTGATCACAATTTTCATAGAAAAAGCCGTTTGATTTTCTTGGTAAATTCTCCCCCTCAATATGTGCATAGGATATTTGAAATCATTTTATCACATAGAGGCAAGAGTTCTTTTGAAGCACATCCACGATCACAAAATCCATTAAGAAAACCATTTGCAAACTCAATCAAGGTACTTTATTTTGAAACATATAAATCTTTGTACCTTGAAAGTTTGTTTTCTTTTGAAATGCTCCCCCTCAATATGTGCTTCGAGATTCGAAAGCGTTTAGCACATATGGGAGAGCAGTATGCACATATGAACCAAAAAATGATCATCTTTAATCAAGTTTCATTATTAAATCACAAATTCTCCCCCGATCAAAAATATCAAACCCTTTGAGATTTTGGATCCCAAGTGATTTAATAAGGTTTAGAAAAACATAGGAGAAAATGTGGCCAGGTTTAAATACTCATCTTGTTTTTGGATAAATGCTCCCCCTCAACATGTGCATTATGTATTAGAAATCGTTTGGCACATGGAGGCAGGAGTGCCTTTAAAGGACTAAAACCAATTCCATTTAAACAAATTTGAGATTTAAATCACGATCTCTACCCCGATCAAAAATTTCAAACCTTTTGAGATTTGTGATCCCAATTGATTTAAATCATTTAAAAGATTTTGAGGAAAGACGTGGCTTGATTTAATTTTGAAAAATGATTGATATGGATCAATTTTAAATATTAAAGATTGTTAGTGTCAGGTATGATAGTTTTTTAAGAGATCTTTAAGTAAAATAAAACGATTTCACAATCAAACAAGAACGGAAAAAATTTCATTTTGTAAGATCTTTGGGTTTTAAAGAAAATCATACCATGACATAACATTAAATCTTTAGATCACCACTTTATGTTGTACAGACGAACTTGATAGATGAAATATCATTTGAAAATATTTAATTTAAAGTCACTTATGATTTGACAAAATAAAGTTCGGTTGATTTCAAAACTTTGAATCCGATTTATTTTCAAAACAATATTTTTCCATTTTCAAAACAATATTATTCAAAAATTGTTTAAAAAATGGTATCATCATAACTTTTCCTGCACAAGATACTTTAGGTGGTTGAGCTGCTTCTGTTGATGTTGCAGCTGTAGGGCTTGGAAGAAAAACCGTCTGCTGATGCAGTGAGACTTCTTACGTTGCATTTTAATGCCAACTTAGGTCAAATTTAAGCTCCGTTTCTTCAATCACTTAGAAGAAAAACCATCTGCTGAAGCAGTGAGACCTCTTATGTTGCATTTATGCCAACTCTTCATAGAAGTCCAATTAAGCTTCGTTTCTTCATTTGTCAACCCAAGATATAGTTACCCTTTCCTTTTGGCATCCAATCATCTTCAATTGTGGGATCCGGATTGGGAACATTCTTATATACCAAAATACCTGCATACGTTAGTGAACACATATACAGATATATGGTGGTCGACATCACCCAAATAGTAATTGACTAATACAAGTTAATTCAACATATCAATCAGTTCATATAAAGCATGGGAATAATGTGTTTATCAAACTCTAATCATCTAATCCTAACAATCATATCCTAGGCACCTAGTCCTTCAACATAGGTTAACATCATTTTTAATTAAGCATATAGGATAATTAAGAAAGCCTGTTAGATGATGTAAATTTGAAAACATTCTCCCCCTCAATCAATGACTTTTTCTTTGAAAAGTTTAAAAGCGCTGAAGTCATTGATTGAGTTTTCAATTTTTACGAAAACACTGAATCTGATAGATTTTACAAGCAACTCATTTACCACCATTTTTGAAAAATAACAAATATTTTTCTGAAGAATTTTAGACGGAAAAACATTTGTGTAGGAACAGCAGTCCTTCGACATACTTTCCTCATTTTTGTTTTTAGGATAAGTGCACGAAATATTTGAAAATTGGTTTAGTGCAGCACTTTCCTTTCTTGAAGAGCGGGTTGCTATCTGAAATAATAGCAAGCCATGGTTTTAGCACGGGTCACAGTCTGAAATAACTGCAAGCCATTTTTGAAGCCCGGGTTACAGTCTGAAGTAACTGTAAGCCATGGTTTGAGACATGTTTTGGAAAAGAATATTTACACCTTCTGCTCGAACTTCATCTATGGTCTCGTGCCATTATTGAATGACATTTCTAAGACCGTAGATGTTATCGATACCAGAAGACATGTCTTGGGAAAAACATATTTTTGGTATTTTTAAATTTTCTAATTTTTATGGGTTTTTGAAGATTTTATATTTTTCAATTTTGATTTTGTTGGTTTTATATTTTTGTATTTGGTTTTTCTGATAAATATATACAAAGATAGAGTAGATGATATAGTTTAAGAAGATGATGATACGAGTACCGAGATAAGGATATCGAGCAGCCCCGTTGTAGAAGATAGAAGTCATCATCCCTAAAACTTTCACCACCAAAGCTTCTGAGGCTCTTGCATTGAAGAAAGAAATTGAACCATCTGAAAGTGAGACTTTGGCAGCTTCCCCCAAACCGAAAATCCTTTAGCTGAGCAGATTCGAAGCTCTATTTCAAGCTTGCTTTAGCCAGGTGCACGAAGAAGCACACCATTATCATAAATCCCGCTACTCCATTTAAGAACGATAATCGAGGTTCTTCGTTCGGGGTTATATCATCCAATAGAAGAACAGCAACGTTTCATCCCACACTTAAATAATCTTCTCAAATTCCTTTCCATCAAGTCTGAAGCAATCCATTCCAAAAAGGTGTCAAGAGACCAATTCCCCAAGTAGTTGAATTGATGCAGTCAATCTCTTTGTATAATGCTCAAGAACTCTCCCGAATACACATCATGAGGGGAATGAAAACACCTCCCAATGTTCACATTTTTCTTCCCTGATGATCGTGTATGAAGCTCAAGAACCCGAAGTACACCAATACCCAAGAGCTCTCCCGAATACACATCATGAGGGGAATGAAAACACCTACCCAATGTTCACATTTTTCTTCCCTGATGATCGTGTAGGAAGCTCAAGAACCTGAAGTACACACATTCCCAAAGAAAGAATAACCGATAACATTGAAGAAGCAGGCCGAATCACTAATTATCTCTGCGGATGACAATCTCTGCGGATGTCAACTCCGGAATAAGTGATTATATCTCTGAATCACTGCCCTCAATTGAAACAGCTGAGCGCCCCCAATGTACACAATTCTCTCTCCCATGATGATTGTGATAACATCGAGATCATCACGCACTTGTGTACCTCTTTTATCTTCAGAAACTTTCTTTTACATCTCTTCCCCCACATAGTTGGAATAAACACTAAACGCCATGAGTCAAAACTTGAGTTTCTCAGCAGTAATGACCTTAGTCTTCCCGGGATATCTTCAATCACTTAGAAGTATTAAGTTCATCAAGTTTACTCGCGTTTAGATGCATGTCTCCTTCCCCCTTGCTGGTTTTGACACTTCAGAATCAGCAGCATCTTATCAGCCCAACTACATGAAATCTTTTTGAGAAGACCACTTTTAATCTTTGTGAGAATCAACTTGCTGAAGAACAGAATGAGCAAGTCTAATTGGGGATTAAATTTGGCATTACACTCTTCCCCAATTAGTGCTCTCCCCTAAACCGACAATCTTTATGATGAATGCTTGAATTGAGAAGAAGTCTTTAGATCATCAAATGCAATTCGTCTTTAGCCTTCTAACATGTAGCAGAAAATGTAGAACAGACTGTAGACTCGACCTTCTTCAAGATTGTCCAAATGGGGAAATAGACAGTTAACATCTTCTTCACACCAAGAAAGCATCCCAATTAACTTACATCTTGCAATTCCCCTTAACTAACATCCCTCCCAATCAAACAAGAACAGAAAGATGTTCATCAAGAAAATTAGCAATCAGCCCACAACGAACACACGAAATGGTAATACCAAGCAAACAATCACATCAAACAAGAACAGAAGGTTGTTCGGAATCATTATGTTGATGTGCACGTGAAGCATTAACCGGAAGCACTTGTCTTTAAACTCATCAGCCCGTGTGAAGATGTCAACCAACGGCTCTTAGAAGAAACATCATGTGAAGATGACCCGATAATAAAAATCTCGGTTCTTACATGAGTTTGGAGCCGTTTGACCATATATTCTCAAATATCAATCAACCATGCAAAAAATTCACACTTCTTCTTCCCCTCAAGAATTGCATACGGAGATGCCATTCTTGATTAAACAAGTGATTATCATCCAAATGTATTCTATTCACACTTCTCCCCCGCAAAATTAGCACCGGATGTCGCCATCCTCATTATAGTTGAGCAAGTGGAATAAGAAAACAATCAACAGTAGCCCGGTTCACTTGATGTTTGAAAGCGCATGGAAAAAGCATGAAGCATGTTGATGAGAATGGTCATTAGTGAGAAGATTTCTCTTCTTCAGAAGATAAAGCGCACTGAAACGTACACTTTTCTTTTCTTTAGAGTACGAGGCATGAACTGATGTGTTCATACGTCATAATCTCTCTCTTTTCAATCTCTTTTGGCAAAACATGTAATCACCCCATTATCATTCAGTAGGCTCTTTGTAGTGACAGCGGATGGAGATAACCCAATATGATGAATTTGACCCTGAAGTAAACTAACCCGAACTCGTGACTTAAACTTGCACATATGTAACAAAGAGCGGTGCCGAGACTTCATCCTCCATTGAATCTCTAAGTACTCTATACTCCTCATCCAACCAACCATCAAGTATAAGACATACATCACCTCTTGAAAATCCACAATTGAATGTGACACTGAGCACTACAACGTAACTCCTTAAAGTGATAGTTATTTTGAGGTGATAAGAGCCCAAATCCCCCAAGTGGTAAAAGAAAAGGTAAAAGTCACTCAACAATAACTAGATTTCCAAGTCTTCGTTTTTGATAATAAGCTCGAACAAGGATCATGAAGAATCTTCATCCAACCATCCCCGATACTTTCAGATACTAAGTACACTCGCCCGTGATATTTCACTTCAACCTCAAATAAATAATACTGAATTAACGCCGTTGTCACATCTTCTTAACTGCTCAAATCTAGCCTTCTTTGACATTTAAATAAACTTTGATAATGGTTTCATCCCGACCATGGTTAAAAGCACATAACCCCGTAAAACTATGAAATAACCAAACTGCCATGACGAAAATCCAAACACACATCCAATTCATGAAGTACACCCTTTTATCCCTTCTTTGAAGAAGAAAACGTAGCACCAGCATCAGATAAGATCCCGAGATACACTTTATTTTATCCAGGATGAATCCATCAATACGGGATTTTACAATTCTATAGTTTAAACCGAGAAATAGTTTCTTTCGCGGGATTTTACAAAACCAAGAATAAACCGTAAGAAAGATCCGGAAATGTACTTTACTTTTACCAGGATGTTTCCATTGTCACGGGATTTTACAAGTCTATGATTTAAACCGAGAAATAGTTTCTTTCGCGGGATTTTACAAAATCAAGACTAAACCGTAAACAACGTCAGCTTGAATGTGTTGTGACAATTTTAGTTTCGGTGAATATCTGTTTTAGGGGAACATGCAGTGGTTCATCAACGGCTCATTATCCAACATCATCAACCATCCAAACAACACTTTGGTAAACACATCATTCACGCATTCTGTCGGCTATTGTAGCGACCACATGGAGAAGTAAACCCGATATACCAAACTTGATCATGAAGTAGAATTCCCCAGATTTGTTACTTAAACTTGTACTCATCCTCGTGAAAAAGAAACGGTGTACCCAATGTACAAAACCTCTTGACATATCCTCAACTGCGTGAGACACCGAAGTGATAGCTACGCTGTGGGTTAAGTGAGAAAGAATCACAACCGTAACTAAATAGCCAAGTCTTTATCACACTCTATAAACGCCCAAACAAGTCATCTTCGCGAAAGGGTAGAAAGAAAGAAGACGAAATAAATAACCGTGCCCGGAAAATCTCACTTCAAATCCAAATAAGAAATACCAAATGCAAACAGCCCCGTAGTCAACTCTTGTTTAACATTCAGTTCAAGCCGTGACAAAATAGTATCTTTCCGTGAAATTGTATTAACCAAATTACCAAACCTCCAAACACTACGAATCTCATCATCACAATTCATAACCCAAAACACACACGTCTCAAATCTCATCATAAATTAACTCGCATAAAATCCAAATCATGAGAAACCCATCTGACCCAATCATTTGAACGGTCCAAACTAGGTTACTTGTACAAATCAATGCCCAGTCAATGAAGGTCAATCCAATCATCTACGTCTAATGACCAAATAGAACAGTTTGAACCGTCACTTTATTACCAAATTAATAATATCGGTCAAGCACCTCGAACTCATTCAAAAACACAAGCCGTGAATGTGTGAATATCCCGTGAAATTTAATGACCGAAATACCACTCACTAATCAATAATAAAACATTGTATCAAAAATCTTGTAACACAAAAATTCGGTTAACAAAATATTTATGTCCAAATCAATTGGTTAGATGAGGCCTCATGACCAACTGATTCAGTAAACACGGCCCAATGATAAAACGACCCAAGTCCATGTCATGTAATATGCAGCAATCCGGTTATGGGCCCAATTAAGCAACAGCCCATATTATCTACGGTAATGTCCATCCAACCCTAATCCTTTGAGTATTTAACACAAACTCACACACACCTCATAACCCTAATTACTAAATCATCCACCCCCTTACTTATCTATGTCTCTTACATCTCCAAACCCTAACAATACTTCACCTTATATTACGCCTCTCACCAAAATGTTATCACAGCATCCCAACCCAACTAAATCACACATAAAAATTCAGTCGCCTATCATTATCATAATCAATATACCAAACGCATCTCAAACCGTCTTTAATTGTTTCTCAAATCGATCTCGCCACAGGGATGGCTTGAGATTGTAGTAACAGGGATGGCAAGAGTATATGGACGTGGTTACACGATTAAGCCAAGGTAGGTGCTTCTTTTAATGAGTTAAAGATATAAAAACGAACCACATAAGGTTTATAACACAATTGTTATACAACCTGTATATGTTCGGACATAATCATGAAGTTTTATCTTCAACTTAGATCGATGATGAATTGTTTCTCTTGATTGATAGACCATTAAAAGTCTAAGTGCTTCTTTTAATAGTACAAGAGAATGAGGCTGAGATCATAAGACATCGTGTTTGTTCAACTTTTAAATTCGAACAAAAGAAAAAGAAATTAACATACATGTTATCATTCTTTTCTTGCATTGTTCGGATAAATAAAGAAGCTAATGTTTCAAAAAGGTCGATGAAGATACTTTCTCGTATGATGGACCTTAAAATTGGTTCTTTGAATTCATTACATAGAGAAAGAGACTGAGATCTTATATCCTTTGATATTTACTTTTAAGCATAGATCTGTGATGTATTATGTCTTGGGTTTGGACCATTGAAAATTAGATGAGAGTTGAGAGTGATTGTGAGGATCTTGGGGTGAGTCTAGGTCTTAGGATTAGATGATTTTGTTTGGAGTCGGTTTAGAAATGGATAAATCGGACTGATGATGATTTAGAACTGAGGTCTAATGAAGTATTTGGTATTTGTATTGTGGTCAAGGTCTAGTAATGTTGTGTTCGTGGCTGAGTCTTTCATTCATCTTCATCTTTTTTTTCTGTCGAGACAAGTAGCTAGTAGACAAGACAAGTCGCTAACCATTATTGTAAACAAGTTGCTAGCCAAAGTCTTTAGCCCAAGTCGCTAGCATAAGTTGCTACGAATTGTAAATACAAGTCGCTATACTTTTTCAAAACAAATCGCTACTTCAATTTCTGTCACAAGTCGCTAATAATAACACAAGTTGCTAGACCAAGTTGCTACGACTTGTAAAGACAAGTCGCTAGACAGATTAGACTTAACTCGCTACACTAGTTTTATTGTTAACAACTCGCTATATAGAGGATTTTGACAACTCGCTAACTAGAAATCTTGTACAAGTCGCTAGGTTCATCAGTTAACAGCAATATAGACAACTCGCTTTTAGTACACTCAATCTGGACAGAAAAAAAACAAGTCACCTATAAGAAAAACAGCAAGATTTGACATTTAAATTTTCCCGGTGATGTTTCCGACCAAGTATTCTGACCAGCTTCTTATAAACCCAGGACTCATGTTAGACCAGTTGATTGACCACAAATGTTCACAGATATATTGGCAACAAAACTACTAAGACATATCATTGACACAATCAGTATCTTCCCATATCTTGACCAAAAGACATCTTGACCAAACCAAATACATAAAACATTAGTAGAAAAACTGTTTATCCAAAGTAACACGGAAAGAAATATTTCCGACCAATCCGAAAGTAAAAAAACAGTTTTTTACAAGAATCAAAACCACAATAAATCAACACAACACAATAACCTTGGCTCTTGATACCAATTGTAGGATCGATATATTATTGTGTTGATGATTCGGGTGGTCTTGGATGATTAAAATGCATGTTTTCCATTAGAGAGAGAAAGTAGTGAGAGGGAGTTTCTTGGTAGAGACTTGCTTCACAAAATATGGAATGTTAGATTAAAGAAAAGCTCTACCCCTTCCATGGATGGAAGGGGTATTTATAGTTACAAAGAAAATGACCTCCTGACGGCCTGTGGATCAGGTATACAGTGGGTAAAGACCCGTCCTTCCTCCACGGTGTTGCACTAAACTAAACTACGCTACAAACTAACTAATTAACTACTAAATAACGTAAATAATGACACGTCTACGAGCTAACATATGCTAGATCATAATTGGGGTGACCGACACTTTAACATGGAATTTCCAATTCCTAACATTAACCTTTTCACTCCATCTCTTATGCTATTTATACATGTATGATATTTAACTCTTTTCTAAGTGACAAACTGACATCTTACAGAAGACAAAATACTGATGCATTTTGTCTCTGTTTACAAAGGCTATTCTAGGTAAGAGACAAGACTACTTTCCTAAGGTCAGTGATGACACTGAGCCTGATCTTTTGCCATTCAGGGAAAGTTGACTTTGGTTGATAAGTACTTCGTCTTATCTGATTCAAACTTATCCTGCCTTGTCCCGCTCATTCTTCAGTCTTTACATCCTTCAGTCTTCTACTTCAGTTTGTCTTCAGTGTAAGAGTTGGAGAGGAGTCTTAGGGATTCAGTGAGTTATTGTCATCGCTCACTGAATCCACCATCTTCTTCTTGACTCAGTCTTCACCCTTTAAGTTCCGCCTTGCTGAGTGGAGAGACTATCTTGTTGCCTCGTAGAGTATCTCGAAGATGGCTCACCGAGAGACTATGCACTCAGTGACACGTAAGTGTTTAACGGACTAGACACTTGGGCTATTTTCTATTCAAATCCTAGATTAAGGGGTTTGGGTATTTACTGAACCCAACAGTCTCCCCCTATTTGGATATACAAATAGCCTAAGTGTTTGATCAGTGTAAGTGAGCAAATGGTTTCTTCTTACACTGAATGTACTAATGAATACAATCAAGAACACTGAGTAATTTAACAAAAACATACATCTTTTATTGATCTGATTACATGGCTCCTATCATTAGTACAAAAACATAAATCATAATGATCAGTCTAGATGGATTCCCAGTGCTTCAAGCTTGACTTTCTTTGTGATAAGTATTTCCCTGTCAGGATGCTCTCTTATCTTAGCATTTAAGTCAGGACAAAACTTGATATTTGCAGAAGACTGGATTTGAGAAGCCACTGGTATGTAGCTCAGCATTGTTGCCACTCTAGCTTTATCAATATCGCTCCACCTTTGGAACGCTGGGTTTCCATATACATCAATGAAAAATAGCCCTCTTTCAGGCTTTTCAATCACCAAACAGTTTACAAACTTAACACCTTCAGGCGGCTCCCTGTTGCATTCAAAACTAGGCACTTTTATCTCAGGCTGGAACTCAACTCTCTTCCTTTTTCCAGTGGATGATTGTGGTTGAGATCCTTGAGGTGCAGTTAAGGCAGGCTGAATCCTCAGTTGTGCTGGTGCATCTCTCAGTCTTTCATATCTTTTACTGAGCATCTTCATCAGCTCCTTAACCACCGCATTCTTCTTCTTTTCAATAATTTGACCAAGCTCATCGAGTTCAGTGATCCCAAATTCAATGAATTTTAGGGGATCATGAACCTCGAAGTGTCTTTTATCATCCCCTCTGTAAACGCTCATGGCTAGTGGTTTGGTATTGGGGATGATTTTGACATCTGTGATCTTTTCAGGTAGCCTTCGGCTTGTCATTGTCCAGTTGTAGTGCTCAATTCTGCTTTGCCTGAAGGCTTCAGTTTTCTTCTTCTTTTCTTCCAACTGTTTTCTCATTTCACCTTCGAGCGCCTAAGCTTCCTTGAACTTTTGTCCTGCTGACCCTTTTAAGCTTCTTAGCATCTATTCCAATGTTTTCAGCTTCTTCAATGACCACCTTTACCGTGCCTCTCTGCTTTTTTCTTTCTTCCTCAGCAAGTTTCTGTTTCCTTTCTTCTTTTGCAAGATAGGCACTTAGCTGTTGTGGTGTGAGCAGGTATTCAGTGTCGCCGATCTTAAAGGGAATCTTCTCAGGCTCAGGAGGTGTTGTCATTATGCCTTTTCCTTTGTCCTGGCCTGAAGAAGAAGATGCTACCAGGGGCGGTGTTGTTGTTATTATTGGTGTAATCACTGTCAGTGTTGTTGTTGTTGATGTTGGTGGTGGGATTGATGAGATAGGTATTGCTGAGACTGGTGGTGATGATGAGATTGGAGCTGCAGATATTGGTGGTGTTGTCTCCCCCTCAGTGTGAAGAGGAGTTTCTTCACTTTCTCCCCTCAACTGTTGCCGGGCGTCGGTGAGGGCAAGAGTTGGTGTTGGTGCTTGAGGGGACTGAGCTGCTTGTCCCTTGAAGGCTTGATAAATTTCAGAGATCATAGCCTTGATATCTGAAGTGTCGGTTTGAATACCAGTGACTTTTGCTTCCAAATTTGCCTGAGAAACTTCCAGAGCGGTCATTCTGGGCCCGAGATTCCAGGCCAGGGAAGAAGATGCCTGAGCCAAAGTAGCCACTTGAGTATTCACATAGCCCAATGTAGCTTGAAGAGACTGGACTGAAGATTGAAGACCCTGAACATTTGCAGATTGGAGCATTTCGACCAGTTCAGCGAGGCTGGAAGATTGTTTCAAGTAAGCCTCAGTAGCCTTCAGCACTTGAGAGTTGAGCGCTAGATCTTCTTTGACAAATTCTCTGATTTCATCTATCTTTGTGCCTACACCTTGAAGGTGCCTGAGAAATTTAGCCAAGTTTTTGTCCAGTCTGTGAAGATTGTCATACATCAGATCACTGTGCTCATGAACATTTTCATCAAAGGCTTTTACCTCAGCCTTTAGATCAGCATAACTGGCAGCAGCCTCAGTGTGTTGTTCCCACAATGTTTCAGTGACCCCAGAGTATAATCTCCTTGAAGCTATGGTGATCCACTGAACAAGCTGCCTCTCGGTGAGTGGAAGAACATTATCAAATCTCTTGAACTCATCAGTGGAGGAAGAGGAGTCATCATTGTCAGGCTTGAATGGTGATTCAGTATGCTCCTGTGGATCAGGCTGAGGTCCTTGTTCAGCTTGAACCTCAGCGTCCACTTCTTCCCCTGCTGATAAAATTTCATCATCACTGTCGCAAGTTCATCTTCGAAAATAGTATCCCAAGTAACATCAGCAACAATCAACAAGGGGTTGGTGATGGGTTCCATATCAGCGGGTGGTATATTTCCCTCTGAGTCTTTGTCCCCGTTGACCCCTCGACACGGTGGGCATTTCCCAGTGCCTTCTCGGAGTCGGATTGGTTTTGGGTTCCATATCGGTGGGTTGTTTCTGTCCCTCCGAGTCTTTGTCCTCCTGAGACCACCGAGACACGGCGGGTGTTTTCCAGTGCCTTTAGCGGAGTCGATGGCGTGATATCCCTATCGTGGGTTGCTTGTTTCCCCGAGTCTTTGGGATCATTCGTGTGCCCTCGCACAAAGGCGTGATTTGCTAATGTCGTCCTTGGGCGTTGTGGAAGGCGCTCCCCTACCAGCGGGTTGTATGTTTCCCTCTGGATCTTAGGGAGTAGTAGTTGGGACCAAGGGCACTGATTGTGATTTATCAGTGTCCTTCGTTGTCACCGGGTGGATGTTGCTTGGTCACCGTGGGTTTCGTTTAGTCGGGGCTTCTTTTGCCTTTTAGGCTGTGCTCCTGAAGCCTCGGGGCCCGAGACTTGGGTTTGGTTTTAGTCCCAGTCTCTTCCCTTTTCTCTTTATAGGAGCAGGTTTAGGAGGCACTGATTCCCTCTGGTTGTTTACAGCAACCATATGGGCCGTCAATTCAATATTTGTGACAAGGGATGTGTCCTTTTGAAAATTTGATTGGCTCAGGATGCCAGGTAAAGCACCAAATTGTTCTTCCTGAGGATAGTTTGTACCCAGTAACACTTGCAAAGCACAAGAGACAAACCTAGGATACGAAACGTATTTCGTCCTAGTTTTGCTCTATAGCTTGGTTACGAGATCACTGTAAATGATCTCCCCTATGTCGACAGTGACCCCATTCATCAAGCAGTATGCCATCATCAACTGAATAGAGTTAACTTGTTCAGTGGATGAGTGGTTCCCGCCGAGGACCTGAATCACAAAAGTGAATAGGATCCTCCAAGCCACGGGAAATGAGCTTTTGGTGACTGAGGTCTTGTCCAAAAAATTTGGATCTAAAATGATTTGTTTTAACCCATCCTTCACTGTGGAGGGTTCAGGATGGGCTACATAAACACCTTTGTTGTAATCTAACCCTGTGGAGGTGCAAAAAGTTTTATAATCCAGGGTGAATTGTTGCCCCCCATTAAGACTGAACCTGATGAGATATTCCCTGAGAGGTCTAAGGTTGTTCTCATCAGTAGAGGGTGTTGGGTCAAAGGCCTTGGCTGTAGCCCAAAAGTCCCTGAGGAGGTTTTGGTACAGTATTGAGGGACACTGAACAAAGGCCGTTTTCAGTGGGCAGTTATATAAAAATTTCATAATGTCCTCATTGGCTGGGACAGTTTGAGGATATTCAAAATTGCCTATGACATTATTTGTTTTAAATTCAACATTGCTAAGATCACCTACCCACTGTGAAGCAAAATGGAGATTGTGTACTTGCCATTTCAAAAAAAATTAGGGTTTTGATAAGAACAATTTGACAAGAACAATCAAAGAGTTTTTTTTTTATCTCTCAAGTTTGTGATGAAAAACTTTTGTAAATGTTTACAAAGAATGTTTTTCAGAAAAAAGGTTTGAAGATTTTGAAGCACACACAAAGTTTTGAGTTTGAGAAAAGATTTTAGCAGAGTTTTGTTACAAAAACAATTTGTGTGTGTGTTTATGGTTGAGAAGGGGGGTATTTATAGAGTGGTGAGAAGGGTTAAATGTGCATAAATGGGAATATTTAGAGTCGGTTTTAGAAAACGTTTGAATTTCCACATTTAATGCCACCACTCCACTACCCGTAGTAAAAATCCCGGTTTTCAAGGGAACAGTTGCAGTGCACAGTAAAAGTGCACTTTTGCAGTAATAAAATATCAATAAGATATTTTATGTGAGAGGAGGCATTTAATGCCAAGTGGGGATGAGGTAAGTTTGTGAGGGACCCTTGATATGGTTGACAGTAAGACAAAGAGACATATATTCCTATATTAAATTGGCATGGTTACCAACCTAGGACATTTAAGTAACTGATACTTGGATCATTTAGTTACTCATTCAATGCTCAATTTTAACTGTCAGGGTCCCTGAATGAGTCTTACTCATTCAATGAGAGGTTATATTGTGGGTTTCGTTCAGGGAGGAGGAACCATTTCAGAGAACTTACTGAGATTGGTTTTCAGATGCCTGACTTTCAATGTCAAGCATTCCCAATTCAGCTTTCAGTCTCCTGAAGGTAGGTTCATCCAAGGGTTTGGTGAAGATATCAGCAGTTGATATTCAGTAGGGATGAAATGGAGTTCTATGTCTCCTTTCATTATGTGGTCCCTGATGAAGTGATATCTGATATCAATGTGTTTGGTTCTTTGATGAAGGACGGGGTTGTTGGAGATTGCAATTGTACTTGTGTTGTCACAGAAGATGGGTACCATTTTGTAATGGATGTCATAGTCACTGAGTTGACTTTTCATCCATAAAACATTGGCACAGCATCCTGCAGCAGCCACATACTCAGCTTAAACTGAAGACATAGCCATTGATTGTTGCTTTTTAGCACTCCAACAAACCAGTTTTCCTCCAAGAAATTGACAGGACCTTGAGGTACTTTTTCTGCCCATGTTGCAGCCAGCATAATCAGAGTCAGAGTAACCCTTGAGATCAAACCCTGAGCACTTTGGATAATATAGTCCAAGGTTTAGGGTTCCCTTCAGGTACCTGAGTATTCTTTTGGCTGTAGTGAGGTGGGATTCTTTGGGATTGGACTCATATCTTGCTATTAGACAGACTGAGAATTGTATGTCTGGTCTAGTAGCAGTTAGATACATCAGTGAGCCAACAATCCCTTTGAAATGTGTTTGGTTAACTGATTTGCCAGTGAGATCAGGTCCAAGGTTGTTAGGAGGGACCATTGGTGTCTTCACTCAGGCACAGTCAGATATCTCATATTTCTTCAAGAGATTTTTTGTGTACTTCTCTTGACTGATGGAGATTCCTTTATCAGTTTGCCTGATTTGTAGTCCAAGGAAGTATGTGAGTTCACCCATCATGCTCATTTCAAACTTCTTTGTCATCAGTTTTTCAAACTGTTTGCAAAGTTTGTAGTTTGTTGAGCTAAAGATGATGTCATCAACATATACTTGAACCAATATCACATCTTGTTTGGTCCTATAGACAAACAGGGTGTTGTCTATCTTTCCTCGGACAAACTTGTTTTGTATCAGGAAGGCTGAGAGAGTTTCATACCATGCCCTGGGAGCTTGTTTAAGTCCATAAAGGGCTTTGTCAAGCTTGCAGACATAGTCAGGGAATTCACTACTCTCAAAACCAGAAGGTTGCTGAACATACACATCTTCCTTGAGATCACCACTTAAGAATGCACTTTTAACATCCATTTGGTAGACCCTGAAGTTCATGTATGTTGCATATGCAAGGAAGATCCTGATGGCTTCCATTCTTGCAACAGGAGCAAATGTCTCATCATAGTCAATGCCTTCTTGTTGACTATAACCTTTGGCTACAAGTCTGGTTTTGTTTTTAATGACAGTGCCGTTTTCATCAGTTTTGTTTCTGAAAACCCACTTCATTCCTATGACTACAACATCCTGAGGAAATTTGATCAAGTTCATGACCTTGTTTTATCAAACTGTTGTAGTTCTTCTTGCATAGCCTGAACCCAGCTTGGGTGCTTTAGAGCCTCAGTGACACTTTTGGGTTCTATTTCTGATAGGTAATCAGGATATAGACATTCATTGGCTGAAGCTGCAGTTAACTTAGCAGCCATGCTTCTAGTGAGCATGCCCTCAGTGGGTTCACCAATAATGTTTACAAGCTCTATGTCCTGAGATTTTGTCCACTTACTTTGTGGTCTAAGATCTGAGCTTGAAGAGGTCACTGGAGACTCAGGAGTGAGTTCTGGTGCATGATCCATAGAATCATTAAGAACATCTGTTGAGATGTCTTGTTCAGGTTGGGTTTCTTGATTCACGGTTCTGAACATTTGGTCCGATATTACCTATCCCAGTAGGGACTGATTGATCATCAGTGAATTCACTGATAGTTGGTTGGGGAAGGTTGTGAGGTAAGACATAATATGAGATGTCAGCATCAGCTTGATATGAGGAACTGAATTTAGTGTTGTACTCATCAGGAGGATATCTAGATGAGTTATCAATTCCTATTTCCTCCACTGAGGTGTTGGTGAACCTGATGCTTTCAGCACTTTCATCAAAGGTGACATGAAAGGTTTCCTCAACTTGTTGTCTCATTGTGTTAAAAACCCTGAAGGCTTTGAAGATCAGTGAGTAGCCTAAGAAATATCCATCATCGGCTTTTGCATCAAACTTGCCTAGATGATCCTTGTGGTTATGAATGAACACAAGACATCCAAACACATGAAAATAGTGATGTCGGAAGTCTACCTTTGAAGATCTCATATGGGTTTTATTATGTCTTTTGACAATGATTGACTTGTTTTGAGTGTAACAGCTTTTGACCGCTTCACCCGAAATGCTTTGAGAGGGCTGGGCCATTTAGCATGGTTCTAGCAGCCTCAATGAGAGTTATGTTTTTCCTTTCAGTGACCCCATTTTGTTCAGGGGTATAAGGAGATGAGAAATTTTGAGAAATTCATTTTTCATCACAGAAACTCTCAAGCTCTTGATTTCTAAACTCAGTACCATTGTCAGTTCTGATTTGTTTAACAGTAATGTCATTCTGGTTTTCAATCTTCCTGATGAATGACATTATTGTATCAGCTTCCTGACTCTTTTTTGAAAGAAAGTATACCCAAGTGTATATTGAGAATTCATCAACAATGACAAGTGTATACTTCTCATGCTAGATAGATCTGGGACTGATAGATCCAAAGAGATCCATGTGCAGGAGGTGAAGTCAGCTTTTGATGGAGAAATTTTGTTTGGTTTTGAATGATGCTCTGTGGTGTTTACCTTTCTCACAAGCAGAGCATAGTTTGTCTTTTGCAAAAACCAGTGATGGTAAGCCAAGGACCTTGTTTTGTTTTGCCAAGTTTTTGAGGTTTTTGAAGTTTAAGTGTGAGAGTCTCTTATGCCACAGCCAATTGATAGTTTCAGTGGCTTTAGCAAAGAGACAAGTTCCATCTTGGGAGAAGTGTTGACATGTCTAACACGTAAACATCATCTCTCCTAGGAGCTATCAACACAACTTCCTTGTTGGCATTGAAGATGGTACCTTGTTTGTCATTGAATTGCACAATGTACTTAGCATCACATAGTTGACTGACACTGATGAGATTGTATTTTAGACCATTGACATAAGTTATTCTAGAGAAAACTATTCCATTGCAATTTACTGAACCATAACCTTCAGTGGGACATGATGAGTTATCACCAAATACTACCTTGGGTCCTGGTTCCTTTACATACTTGTGCAGATACTCCTTCACACCAGTCATGCTTCTTGAGCATCCACTGTCTAGATGCTAAATAGGCTCCCTGGCGTGTCTCTGCACAAGTAGTAAGCTGAATTAGTTTCTCTTAGTGACCCACACTCCAGTGGGCTTGGGTCTCAAGGTCTGTTTGAATTTGGCAATTAACTCATGATCAGTGGTTGAGTGCATTGTGCTACCATAGGTTTTGCATTTAGAGACTGAGGATGACTCAGTGACTCTGGGTTGTTTTGTACCTCTCCTTGCATGAATGATATTGTCATGTTGGGATGTCTCATGAGCTGGATTACCATATATATCACAGCATTTGTTCATGATACAATCATCCTGATGATGATCATTGAAGCCACAGTGTGGGCAAAGAGGAAAGGGTTTAGCTCTATGTTTGTGAGCTGACTTGGAGGTTGAAGCGTACTGATGACCAAATTTGGTATAGTTTGCTTCACTGAGTGAACTTACATATTGTAAGTGATCAAAATTTCTGTGATCATCCTTTTTGCAAATCATACAAAAAAGTATTCTATAGCAGTTGTCAGTGGTATGACTGGTATAGTGGCATAGATCACACTTCTGCTTGGATTTGGGGTTTGACTTAGACTTTGAGGAACTAGAGAAAGCTGACTTTGTTTCCTTAATTGATTCAGGAACCTTTTCAATGGATTCCATCTTTTCAGTTAGCTTCCTCACAAGTTCAGTCAGTTGCTGAATTTGGTCTGCTTCAGTGGGAGCTGAAGATATGGAAGTCTCAGTGGGAGTAGACTCTTGTTGAGTTGGTTTTGATTGAATTGCATTGGAGTAAGGTCAGAGCTTGGTGCAGCACCCTGAAGAGGTTTCAGGGGTGGAAGCGTTGCATTAGACTCTACTTCAGACTCAATGTGTTCAGTATTCTGGGCACATCGGGGAGTCCAAGCATGCTTTTAAGAGCTTGACTCTCAGGCTCTAGAATTCTTCCAGAATCGAAATTAGGAAGCTTACTATCAGGATTAACCCGTTCAATCCAATCACTGGGCTTGGAAGTAGTCAACACATTGGTAATCATGCCACCAGACACAAATGATTTAGGAGAATGGTCTTTGTTATGAGAGTCAGGGAGATGATTTTCACCTATGACTCTCTTTTTGCTGTTGGGGGCTCCCACAACATCAAAGACTCTTGGATTCTTAGCAGTCCAACTAGCAATGATATCTTTTTCTTTCTTAAGTTCATCTTGAAGAGCTTGATTTCTTTTAACTAATTCAGTGTTTTGAATTTGCAAAGTGATAGCCTTAAGCTTATTTTGTTTTAAAAGAAGTAGTTCATCCCTACACTTGTTCAATTCAAAACTTAGCTTGTTGTATTTTGAAAAAAGATTCATTCTTTGCTCTTCTACGAACTTAAGGTCAACATTAAGATAATTCATATAGGACTGCCAATCAGAGTCATCATCCATAGAAAGTAAGATATTTACCTTCTTCATTGTGATATTGACCCATTCTCCATTCTTGGCATGATTCTTTCCAACAACTAGCTTGTCCTCTTCTGAGAGGGCCATCAATGCACTGACATGCACCATTTCATCATCGATGACACGGCTCTTCATCCCGGTCGAAGGTCTCAAAGAACAAGGCCTTTGTTTTACCCCTGCAGATTGAACACTTTTGTTGTTTCGAGGGATGGCCTCGAGCAATGTAAGCTTAGCTTTGACTTTCTTATACTTAGCTTCAAAATCAACAGTTTTGTTTTGATCAGATTTGTTTTGAAAGTTTTGATGAGACTGATAGATTTTTGGTTGAAATTTGCTAAAGCCCGAGGACTGATTTGACCATGATGGTTTATAAGAGGGTTCAGAAATTGTTTTTGAAAAACAGTCTTTTGCAAAATGACCTCTTTTGTGACACTTAAAGCATTCAGTGTCCTCATTTGCCTTAGCATTTAAAAAACCTTTGCTTCTTTTTATAAACCTTCGGGAGTTAGCAAGGAGTGCCCTTTCCCGAAATTCAGATTCGGTCATTTAGGTACTCACTTGATCTCTCATTAGGCTCATCATCAGAATTTTCCTGAAAATCTTGAACAACATTGTTAGAATAAAAGCGTTGATATTGGTGATGAGGTGGTGGTCAGGGACTTCTTGACTTCCTAAGACTTCTTTAAGTCAGGGTATCGTCTGTTGATGAGGTTTTCCTCATAGATAAATTTCCCATAAATTTCAGGAAGCTCAAGATTCTGGATATGATTAGCATTCCTAAGTCCCTGAAAGAAATTCAACCACTTCTCAGGGAGACTGTTGACAAAACCAACATTGATTTCATGTTTTGACAACTTAACACCATCATTTGATAGTTCATTTAAAAGAGTTTTGTACCGGGTGTAAGTTTGAGAGAGAGTTTCTGAGTCCTTAGCCCTAAAGGTGTTATACTCAAGTTTCAGGTCCATTATCCTGTTTTCCTTGGTATCGATGGGCCTTCATGACTATGAACTAGGTCATACCCGGTTTGTGTAGCTGTACTATAGCTTATAATCGACTCCATAATATCGTCATGAAGACAAGATATTATGATACTTTTGAGTCTTTGGTCCTGGTTGACCACTCTCCTTTCATCCTGGGTCCACTGAGCTTCGTGTTTAGGCAAACCTTCAACAGTCTTTGGGACAAATAGATCTTCATTTATACACTTGATATAATAAGGTTCCATCCCAATCAAATAGCAAAGCATTCGCTTTTTCCATTTGTTGAATTTGCCAACTTCAAGTCTAGGGGCAACATGAATAAGCTCCACCCTTTTTATCGACTAGTTGGGGTACATCAATTTCACCATTTTAGGATCCTAATTTAAAAACTTTTAGAGCGGCCTAAAAATGTTTTATAATTAGCCTTGCTCTGATACCACTTGTTGTTCCCCGTTCACTATCGTTTAAAACAATTAAAAATATTAAAACAAGTTAATAGTGAACAATGACTGAAATTAACATAAGTAAAACACACAAAGTAATTTTCAACATCATATTCTTTATTAGAAATCAATCAAAAGAATACGTTACCCAAGTACTTGCGAACAGACTTGGGATTGAAATAAAAAAGTTTGGTGACTCCTCTCTAAGCTCAGGCTAAGTCTGAGCACAACTCTTAGAACCCACTGAGCTATCTCAGGGATTAAGTTGTATTTGGAGGAGTGAAAAGATGGCTTG
Organism: Chrysanthemum makinoi; assembly: GCA_910596185.1. Taxonomy (NCBI): domain Eukaryota; kingdom Viridiplantae; phylum Streptophyta; class Magnoliopsida; order Asterales; family Asteraceae; genus Chrysanthemum; species Chrysanthemum makinoi. The sequence goes on along the minus strand of OU343223.1, from coordinate 236,290,337 downwards.
CGTGTATGTATGTTTTTACAATTCACAAGCTTAACCTTTTCACTCCATCTCTTATGCTATGTATACATGTATGATATTTAACTCTTTCCTAAGTGACAAATGACATCTTACGAAGACAAAATACTTGATGCATTTTGTCTCTGTTTACAAAGACTATTCTAGGTAAGAGACAAGACTACTTTCCTAAGGTCGGTGATGACACTGAGCCTGATCTTTTGCCATTCAGGGAAAGTTGACTTTGGTTGATAAGTACTTCGTCTTATCTGATTCAAACTTATCCCGCCTTGTCCCGCTCATTCTTCGGTCTTTACATCCTTCAGTCTTCTACTTCAGTTTGTCTTCAGTGTAAGAGTTGGAGAGGAGTCTTAGGGATTCAGTGAGTTATTTTCATCGCTCACTGAATCCACCATCTTCTTCTTGACTCAGTTTTCACCCTTTATGTTCCGCCTTGCTGAGTGGAGAGACTATCTTGTTGCCTCGTACTGAGTATCCTGAAGATGGCTCACTGAGAGACTATGCACTCAGTGACCTGTAAGTGTTTAACGGACTAGACACTTGGGCTATTTTCTATTCAAATCCTAGATTAAGGGGTTTGAGTATTTACTGAACCCAACAGAAGAAAATGACACCACGCATGTTCTGGAAGTTAATGCACATCCATAGTTCCCATGAATATCCTCGGATGATCATCTAGGTCTCTCATACCGTCTTATGTCTTTAGGTTCGCTCGCACCTTCAGCCTGTCTGGCATGTCATACTCTCTTATCCGTTCCGTGAAAGGTGAAGCCACCAAATTGCACATGTTCCTTTGTGTTTCTTTAGATGTGAATGACTCATTGTAAAAACCGGTGTTGGTCACATGTTTCTGTTTTTGGAATCCCTTATGGGTTTTCGGTCGTGACCCTACTCTTCTTGTTATGCTTGCCAGATAAGGTGGTTTCTTTTAGTGTTTGATGAATGGCTCATTCGGCCAAACCTTCATGCTTTTATGACGTGATGGTTATCGTTGTTGAGGGTCGGTGGGGGATTGACCTCCTTTTTTTTATGAAAAATGCTGAATATATGACATTGATTTACTCAAAATTTTGGACCACAAACTCCTTGACAGGGTCTTTAAAGAATCATTTTCTGAAATTTTTTTGAGGGTGTGATCATGAACAAATATGTTTAATAATACGCCGTCTTAGAGTTCAATTTCACTATTAACTAAAAAAGTTTATATTAAGGGAGGTGATTTGTACACCAATATTTTTTTGCCATGCACCACCAAATCTTGTGTGAAGACTATTTTACCCTTAACATATTTAGTTTTATTATTCTTTTACCAAATCATATAATCAAGATAATATATTAACCCTACTTAAATTTACAATGGATTGATCTAGTTTTGCATACCATCATCACGCCGTCAACATTGACTATAATTTCCACCTAGTTTCTGAATTTTGTTAACTATGAACACACAGGTATGATTTAATTAGGTTAAATAATACTTTTTTTTGCGTAATGCATATGGTATATGATTGTTGTGAACCTTGAATACTTTATTTGAAGCACTATGAATAGGTTGAGTTTAGACTTATGCAATAGATTCGTTAATGTTGTGGGTTGAATTTTAAAGCTTCTTTATGTTGAACCATAATCTCAAACACACATCCTTCATAATTTCATTGGTCAAATAATGTATGTTATCTTATTGAACAGACAAACTCAAGCGATACAGAAAGTCCATTGATTCAAAATGAAGAAAGTTACCTGGCTAACTCCAAGTTTAACTCGTGTGATGATCTACTAAAGAGCGTACGAGAATTTTATTACGCTAAAGGATATGGTGTATCTATTCTCAACTCAAAACAAAATGAATTTGTCACTTTGAAATGTGACCGAGGAGGTAAGTATCGAGATGTGCGCGGTATTGAAGGTAAACGGAAAAAGAATACATCATCTCGGCTGATTAATTGTCCCTTCAGACTCATTGGTAAAAAAGGTAATGACGATTTGTGGTTTTTAAGCCAAAAACTTGACACATAGCCATGATCCATCCACTGATATTTCGGGCATCCATCATTTCGAAACTAGAGCCCGATAACATACAAATTGTAAAAGAAATGACCCTGCGGAATACCCCAAGACAAATTCTCTCCTCTTTACGTCAACAAAACCCAAATATTCCTACAACCTCTAGAACTATATATAATGTGAAGAAAAAAATTCGAAAGGATACTTTAGGAGGTAGGTCAGAGATTAATGTCTTGTTTGAAGAGTTTGAAAAAGGTGGTTTTTTGCATGATGTTAAACATGATTCTCAAGGGCATATAACCCATTTATTCATGGCACACCCTTTATCAGTTAAATTGGCCAAATCTTTTTCAAACACCTTTGTGATGGACTGTACATACAAAACTAATAGATTAAACATGCCTCTCCTTGATATTATTGGAGTTTCATGCTTCAATACATCGTTTTATTCGGGGTTTGCTTTTTTGAAAACGGAGACCGTAGAGAGTTATGAATGGGCATTAGAAGCATTTAAGGTGATTTTTGGACACACTGATAAACCGTTTGTGATTATGTCAGATAGGGAATTAGCACTAATGAATGCGATTGATAATATATTTCCATCTGCAACAAATCTACTATGTGTTTGGCATATTCAAAAGAATGTAGTTTCAAATTGCAAAGGGTTTTTTGAACACGCTGAAGAGTTTAATATATTCATGTCAAGTTGGAATAATATCGTTTATTCAACAACAGAAGATATGTTTGTGAATAATTGGAATGAATTCGAGTTGCTTTACAAACAGAAAAAAGATGCAATTGCGTACGTAAAGAAAAATTGGTTTCCGTGGAGAAAAAAAATTGTAAGTGCTTGGACAGAAAAGCATTTACATTTTGGTAATCGTTCATCCTCAAGGGCCGAAGGTGCTCATGCGAAACTTAAATTGTATTTACAAGTTTCTACAGGTGGGTTTAAAGAAGTGAGTGATAAAATATGTCTTGTGGTTAAGCATGAATTTAATGAGATTAAAGTGAAACTTGCAAGTGAGAAAATAAAAGTTCCTCACAATTGCAATACACATGTTTATAGAAAGCTTTTGTATCATGTATCTCAGTTTGCGTTGAAGGAGATATGTAAGCAATATGAAAAGATTACTAAAGGTACTAATTTCTGTCATTATATCTTTAATTAACTTGTAATACAAAATTGATTTTCTTAACCCTTTACTATTTATGTGTTATCTTAGGTACAATGGCTCCTTGCACCGGTCATTTCACGGCAACTATGGGTCTTCCTTGTGCTCACAAGCTAAAAAACTCTCGAGAAAAAGAACTTTTTTTAGATCTTATTCATCCACATTGGAGGATTGATTTATTAACCTTGAATCCGGAAGATGTATCGCATAATGATGGCGCTGACCCCTTTGTTAAGTTACTTGATGAGTTGAATGAAAAGTACCAAGTGTGGCCTTTACACAAGAAAGAAACTGCTACTTTGATGATTACTAACCTTATCAACCAATCGGATACGCTTTTTGAGGCCGTGATTCAACGACCAAAAGGAAGGCCTCCAAAGTCGAAGAAGAAAAAAGGAACAACATCCACAACACGAAATCCCTCAAGATTTGAGTATGTGGAATCATTACAAAAGCACAATCCTTCAAGTTCTGCTAGTGTAGTCCAAAGGAGCTATGAGGTGACCAATGAGGTTAGCTATATCTATCAAGAGAACAACATGATTGATTTGAATTTATATCTGAATCCCAAGCGAGTTTATGTTGTTTGAGTAGAAGAATTTACACTCACCTTTGACAAGAAACCAAATAGCTTTCTGATGGTGCAATGTTGGATTAGAAGCATGGAGTGGAAAGAATATTTCACATACATCAACTGTTGATGATGTTAAAAGTGTCCTTTTTTGTGTTGAGTTGGATTAATGTAGTCTCTTTTTCTTCAATCATACTTGGTTTATGAGTTTGATTTTACGCAAATGTTAAACTTGTCTTTATAAATTGCTACTGGTTTTGATTTGTTCAGTTGGAAGTGGTTACCATCAAAAGTTAATTGCATACTTTATTAGCCTAGTGTATTGTGCTTACCATCAAAAATTGCCATGCATGCATGTTCATGTAGACTACAAAAAAGAGCCTAAATGATGAAAATTCAGAATAGGACTATAAGTATTATAATAAAAAATTGTATATAGCACGAACATGAAAGGAATATAAAAAACAAAAAGGTAAATATGTGAAGAAAAAGTATGTCCAGATTCAGTAAATGGCTTGAGGAAAAAAGAATAAAGAAAAGAAAGAGCTACGTAAAGGTAAAGGTAAAATAGTCTTTACAAAAGATTTGATGGTGCATGGCAAAAAAGTATTGGTGTATTCTATTTGTTTTTTGTTTTAATTTAATCGTTATTTTTAATTGTGTATTTGTTTCCATTTAATTAAACAATAACATGACATTAAAATATTAAACAAGTCAACTATTTAATATTAGGTTAACATTAGTCAACGGATGAGTCGGTATGTTAGGGTTAGACATTAGTCAACGGATGGGTCATGTTAGACATTTGACGGTATGTTAGGGTTAGACTTAAGTAAAGGGTTAGACATTACAAAACATTAACAAAAGCCATTAGCGTTCCATGTAGTTTCGGAATAAACGTATCGAACCTTGTCATCCTCACATAATCACTCACATCGAACATTCTCTCTGTAATTTTATGGAAGAAGAAGGAGACGAAGAAGACCAAAACGACGTCGCTTCTTCCTCCTCCTTCTTCTTCATCATCATCAAATCTCATCCTTACAAAATAATTAAATAAATCATCCAAACACAGAATTGTGATATTACGAGAATGGGTAAATCATCTAACCCATTCTCGTTCCGTCGGAGCACCAGCAACACCACCACGCGCCGCCGTAAGAAGTCGGTCGGCGAATCGCCGCTGCTTCAGTCGCCTTCGCCGGCGCGTGAAGAGCACGCGCCGAAGACGGCGGCGGTGGTGGTGGGGAAGGTGAAGAAGAAGGCGAGTGGAGCTAGGTTATGGATGAGGTTTGATAGGAGTGGTGAATCGGAAGTGTTTGAGTGTGATAAGAGTACAATTATTAAACGCGCCGGTATTCCGCCTAGGGATTTGAGGATTCTCGGCCCGGTTTTCTCCAATTCTTCGAATATACTTGGTATATATTGTTATATAATTTAGTTATACTGTTTGTATCCACTTTGGGTTATGTTTTTTGTCTGATAATTGTAACTCGTCCCACATAGATAGATTAAGAGAAATTTGGTTGAGTCATAGCTAAACTTAAGGTGCGCTGTTAAGTAGGTTACCACTTGCAGAACTTGCGTTTAAATTGTCACACTACAATTAGTGACCCCATTGTATAGAGAAGTAAGGGTGTGCACGGTCGGAAAACCGGACCGGACCGGCCAAGACCGGACCGGACCGAAAACCGAGTTCGGCGAAAAGCCAAGACCGACCGGACCGAATGTGGTCGGTCCGGTCTCGGTCCGTGTCGGTCCGGTCGGTCCTTCGGTCGGTCCGGTCCAACAAGGCCAAATTCGTCGGTTTTGGTCCGGACCAGACCGGACCGAGGACCAATTTGCCAAAAAGCCGAGACCGCGGACCGGACCGAATGTGGTCGGTCCGGTCTCGGTCCGTGTCGGTCCGGTCGGTCCTTCGGTCGGTCCGGTCGGCCGGTCCGTTTGCTCACCCTTATAGAGAAGTATACGAGGTAATTAGTCCTATAATTAATGCATAGTTTGAGTTTGTGACACTTTATTGTTATGCTAGTAATTCTATAGAGCTTTTTAGCATTCTTAGCGGTTAATAGATAGTGGAAATAACACAAGAATCCTGGTATTTAGGGATGCACATAGGTTACCTTCCTTATCTAGGTGGGGCCAACTGGGCATCACTAAGAATGAAAGTTTTACATGATAAATTTGAATGATTTGGAAAATAAATTCTACAAGATTAACAACTATACTCAATCCCGATGGAGTAGGGTATGGGGGAGGTAGGATGACGGTCACACCCCCACCTTCCAGCAAGAGAGTGGCGAGCAAAAATATGTAGCAACTATTGTGTTTGTTTTTGTGTGTGTGAGAGAGGGGGAGGGAGGGTATACGGATAAAATCATAATGGAATAAAAGCGTAGAAAGCATATATGTATAGAAACATAAAAGTATAGGAACTGAGACTCATAAAAGCGTAAAAACATATAAGCTAAAAAGCATGCTAGCCTATAGGCAAAATGTTGGTTTATGGTCATACTTAAAAAATTCTTAGATAACTCTAGGCATCTAGCTAAGGTTCTCTATACTTAACGCATAGGCAAATATGTACACATGAGGCTGCCTTGATTCTCGATGAGTTGTCACGGGGGATATAGGAGAGCATCCCCTAGTGCTTGATATTCGTCGTTGATATTGTGCTAGTTTCGGAAACGGCAGAAGGGCTAAATGGTAGATTGGAGCAGTGTGGAGGGAGGCGCCAAAGACAAAGGCCTACGAGTCAGCTGAGAAAAGACGGAATACCTACGATGCGACTTCAACAGGAGGCGTGAACGACCGGAACGAGGAAGCAGAGATCCGCATTGTTCGGCGAACAGATGTTACAACTGAATGAGTCGTTTAGATATCCCGGATTCGTGATTCATAAATTCGGAATGATAAGAGAATAAGGTAACACACCCGTCACACCGTATACGAGCAGGCCGGTTGAAGTGAAGAGTGGCCACACGAATCCTTTGTGACAAGAATGTAAAAGGAAAATTTATAGGGGGCATTCGTCCAGCTATGCTGTACGGGTCAACGTGTTGGCCGGTAACGAAGACTCAAGCAAATAGGATGGAAGTGACGGAATTGAGGATGTTAGGGTGAACTTGTGGTAAAACTATGTTAGACATGATCCCGAATGGAGATTTCGAAGAGAACTCCAAGTTGCGACTATAATAACAAGATGAGAGAAGGATGATTGAGATGGTTTGGGCATGTTAAGAGGAGACCACATGGAGAGTGGAGCTGTGTTTAAAAAAGCGCGCATCAGGCGCGCCTGATGCGTGATGCGTTGCGATGCGAGGCTTTGTTGCATCAGACACCCTGATGCGTTGCGTTTACGGGATGCGAGGTGATGCGCGCGCATCAGGCACGCTGCGCATCAGCTGATGCTCGCATCAGCGCTTTTTTGCGCATCATGTACTTTTGGCCTTTTTTTTATTTTATTTTTTTTCTTTTTTATTTTTCTTTATTAATTGGACTTAATAATGTGTATTGGGCTTCTTCTCATGGGCTTTACTTTTAAAATATGGGTCCAATTTGACCAATTCCTTATAAACGATAAGACTTTTGATCTTAGTTTTCGACTATTTATGGATTTTAGTGATATAGAATCGTGAACTATGAACATGCATGGTATCTTTTGACATTAAATGTGTTATTAACATGTTTTGTGCACTATATATAATTTAAATATTTTTTTATAAATTGTCGCCTCGGGTACGTGATGCGCGCGCATTCGCCTCGGCGCCTCGCGCCTCGGCTTTTTGACCCTTATCGCATCGACGCGCATCGCGCTTTTTAAAACCCAGGAGTGGAGTCTATTAGTAGGAGGACAGACTGAAGCTTTACAGCTCCTATTGTGCAAGGACATGACCTATGATCGGAACACGTGGAGAACTTAGGATTGGGGTAGATGAGTAGGGCGCATAGGTGTACAGATGCATGATTGCTTCGTGGGAAATGGAATAGTTTATTACCCCTAGGTATGGAGTCACATTGCTTTATATGCCCCATACATAGACTTACATTGAACGTAGACCCATTTAGCCTTGTATGAGTTCATGCTTTTATGCTTTTACGGCTTATGTATGTTTGTTTAGCTATATTCCCTATATGTTTGAATGATTTTATCCCATAGATGGCTTTATGGCTTTTATGCGTGTTTTATTCTTACACTTGTATGCAAGGTTTTTAAGATCGGGATCTTACCTAAGATCGTTTTTGTCTTTGCAAGATCGTGATCGTAAGATCGGATCGGTATTCTAAGATCCTACTAATAATGTCATTTTCTAATAATCTTTGTAACATTATTCAAATCTACAAAGTATTATATATCATAAACACAAAATTATATAAATGTTTCATGGAAATGTTGTCTTAATTATGAATATGGAATTTTTATGAAAAATCAAATGCTGTTTTTTAAATAATATAAAAACATAATCCATAAATTTGTAGTTTATTAGTTTGCGGTTCGAGAAAACTAACATCGAATCGGATTAGATCTTATGGTCAAGATCAGGATCTTATAAGATCTTAAACTTGTTAAGATCCTACGTAGGATCCGGATCGTTTTTCTTTTGTAGAATCGTGAAATTGTAAGATCCTAAGATCACGATCGGGATTTTAACAACTATGCTTGTATGCTCTTGTGCTTTTAATGCGTCTATTTGATTGTATTGTTTTATCTTGTTATATGTTGCCTTTTGAAATATGATCTCTATGTGCCCTTATATATGCGTGCATGCTCTCATGTTTCTATGTCGGTATGCGTTTATGTCTGTTCACGCTTGTATGTTTTTGCTTTATATGATTTCTTTTATGTCATTGTCTTTTCCTTCCTCACACACCCACATAAAGTCTATTTGCTTGCACACACACCACACATCTGACCTCCCCATACTTCGCTCCAGCGGGATTGGATATTGTTGTATGTTTTTGCTTTATATGCTTTCTTTTATGTCATTGTCTTTTCCTTCCTCACACACACCACACATAAAGTCTATTTGCTTGCACACACACCACACATCTGACCTCCCCATACTTCTCTCCAGCGGGATTGGATATTGTTGCTGTTGAGGCTGCTGAGATTGTCTAGAAACCCAAGAGGCAACTGGCTATGAAACACTATACCTAAATGTTGGGGCAAAATATGTACACGTGCATCTAATAGATAATTGCCTAGAAAACCCTAGTAGGGTAAATTACTCTGCAACATAATAAACCACCTACACCCTCTACGGCTCTACGGCTCTCATCATCTATCCTAATTCTAGTTCTCCACATATTCGTATCTATTTCAGAATGGAATGTTCCTTTTTATGTACGAAGTGTACTCTTCTGGGCTTGAACAATAGTTTTGTAAAATGTATAATCAAAATGAAACTGAATGGATTATACATGGGAAATGACATGTAGGGGTCAGTTTAGTGCATGCATGTAGGGGTCAGTTTAGTGCATGCAAAGCTTGGTTGACACGATATGTGGAAAATGTTTGAAAATATTGATTTGTCATAGGTTATTTGAGTCGTTAGACTGTCTCATTAGTTATGTCATGCTAACACCAACGGAAGAGTTGATTTTATGAGTGAAGGGAACTGTTTCATGGTAAGTAGGATATTGGAGTTTATCAGGAGTTCTTTACCAAGGATTATAATATCTGCAAGCATAAGAGTATCATTTTCTGAACTTTGTGAGCGTACAGAACACTGTATTAGTGTATTTGCTCAATAATCTTCCAACTACAATTATCAAAGAATGGACTAAGAATGTTTTAATGGACTAAGAATGTTTCAATAAATAGAGTGGTGGGGTATCTGAGTGTCATGCCTCTTAAGTTACAGGAGAAGCTCTCTTCTTTAAAAGTAGACCATAATCTTGGTGGTATCTTCACTAAACTTTTACAAAGAAATTTAAATTGTAATCTTGACCGACGTGTTGTGGGACTCTGCATGGAAGAGCCAAACCTATTTTTAGACATGCGATAATCCAAATGACACCTATATTCCACTATAGTTTTAGAACAATCGCTGAAACTAGATAAGAAAAAACGAATGCTCGTAGATGGAGACAAAACAATAAGCAAGAAGCATATCCTAATTACCGTGCCACCATGCCACCGGGATTATTAGGAAAGGAAGCAAAAAGGAACAGGAAACACCTGAAAAGTCAAAGAAATGAAAATACATAGTTTTAAATAAAGGGTAGTTATTCTACCCAAGTCTACGACATCACTAGTACCTGATGTTCCGCTGCTAACATAGTAACTATAGGTTCTTATATTCCGGGCTTCAAGTCTGATGAAACCTATTACCATGTCATGTCAAGCACACATTTTTCCAAAATGTTCTGATATCAATATTTGGATACTAGATTTCTTGAGTGAAAATAAGCATGTCTGTCAAGTAGTTTTTCAAGGCATGAGCTGTCAAAATAAATTGATTTGATGTGTGAATACGGTTACCTGCTATCCTTATCTTTACTTTTTGCCTAATGGCTCTTTGCATATGTTTCATTCGCTAAAGTTATTACTTATAACATTTTTATTATCAATGCAGCTAGGGAGAGGGCAATGGTTGTTAATCTGGAATATATAAAGGCCATAGTCACAGCAGAAGAAGTTCTTTTGCTTGATCCTCTACGTCAAGAGGTTCTTCCATTTGTGGATCAGTTAAGGCATCAACTTACTCATAAAAGATATTCCAATACTTCTGGTAATCAAGGTGGCAGCCAGCTGGCATTGCGTGACACGGAAACAAACTTATCAGCTTCTGGACGTTGGCTGAATGCTCCCGAAGCTAATGAAGGTTTGCCAGCTGAGCTTCCATTTGAATTCCAAGTTTTGGAAATTGCACTGGAGGTAGTGTGTACATATCTGGACTCAAGTGTGGCAGACCTTGAAAGGGATGCTTATCCTGTTTTAGATGAACTGGCTAAGAATGTCAGCACCAAGAATCTTGAGCGTGTAAGAAGTTTGAAAAGCAACCTTACTCGTTTGCTTGCAAGGGTACAAAAGGTATTGTCTATTAATTTGTCTCTTTTGCCTCTTCCTTAATATGATGTCTGATTTTTATTTTTTTATATTTTTCATTAACTCCGAGAGTATGATGAAGAAGATGATGATCCTAGATAAATGAAGAGGATAACCTAAAAAGATTAAAATTATCCTTCTCGTTTTAACACATGTATTGGGCTCATCTAATATTTTTAACACATGTGCTGTGCATGTGTGCTTTCTTAACAGAAATGCATACTTTTAGTGTTTTTGGCCTTTATTGTGCAATTGAGACTTTTTTTGGAGTTCAATTGCTTAAGTTAAAGTTTTTTGGATGAATCCTGAAGTCCTTAACTTGGATATAAGACATGAACGGATGCTGAGTTTTAGAGAAGATTGATCAGCCTGGTCTAGTTACTACGGCTGAACATGACTGGGTGACTGGGACACTGGGTCATTGGCTAATTGGGTGTTTTTGTAAACGGGAATATACTTTTTTGTTGATGAGGGACGTAGCATATTTTTTTAATGAGTTTTTAAAACAAAAAAAATAATTAAAAAAAATAACAAAAACTTTGGGTTAGTTTTCCAAAAGAGTATGATCTTGCAAATAAGGAATACCTAAAAGCTAAATTAATCTTGCAATGATGAAAACATGACTTGTAAAATTGAATGCATAACTGCATGGATACAATGAGATGTTGCTTGAAATGAAAACTTATGTTTGTGAGAGAATCTGTATACATCATAACCTGCGCGTTTCTTATGGTAGTATCAATGGTGTTGTTTGCTGGTATTAGCTACTTAGATACGGCGTTGATATTTTTGCTTCTGTTTTTTTACTCCATTTGTTGTGATATGTGATGGTATATGTATATGTTAATCGGATAATGTCTGCAATCAAAATAAGATTGATGAACAAATTACAAATCTGGTTTCAGGTGAGGGATGAACTTGAACATCTTCTTGATGATGATGAAGATATGACACAGTTGTATTTGACAAGAAAATGGTTACAAAATCAACAAAGTGAAGCTTTATTGGGAGGTGCAGGCTCCATTAGCTTTACCAATGGTGCACACCATTTGAGGCGACTTAGTTCTGTCAAGAGTGGAAGTATGCTGACAAGTGCTAATCTGAATGATGATGATGTTGAGGATCTGGAGATGTTGCTTGAGGCTTATTTCATGCAGCTTGATGGAACTCGTAATAAGATCTTATCTGTGAGTAAATTTCATTCTTGCTGTTTATATAATTCAGCAGCTCCCTGCTAGATACATTTATAGCGTGTCTTATGTTCTATTTAAGGTAAATGGATAATCACATGCCAATCATGAATCATGTACAACTCATTTCATACTAATCTCTTTGCCTTATCACTAATCTATAATGTACAGCTAACAGTCCTTTTACTACTATTAAGTAGAATAAGCGCATATGTTTGGTCTAGAGGTGGACTTTTGATCCATTTATTTGTGAGTAGGTCGATTTGGGCTGTTTTATATTATAAACGGGTCAATAAAAAAATGTTAGCTAAAAGGGGAATGGGTCAAACCAGTTAATATCTCACATATACGGTTACCTTTAAATCAACTTATTCAACTGTTTAGATTTGGGGGGAATTTCATCCATATCCTTGTAAAAGTAAGCAATTACATCAATATCCTTACAAAAATCAAAATTACATCAATATCCTTTCAAAACCTCAAAATACTCAAATTTATCCATTTAAACAATTAACCTATATTATTATAATATTGATTAAGAAGATAAATTACATTTTTACCCTTACTTTAAGAAACCCGTTCATTTTCTTATTTTTGTACCTGCATCCACTAAAGTATTCTGCTCACAGAACCATTTCAAAACCAATTTTAAAATTCCGTGTTCGACTATTATTGATCTGGGTAATTGAGTTTCACTATAATTTATATGGAAATTGAAATAAATGAATGCAATTGTGTCTTCATAAATTACTTGCATATTTAAAACCCATATGGTAGCAGAAAACATTTTCATGTTTGCAAATCTTCAATTAAAAAGATGAAATGAATTCAATTGAGAAAGGAAAGAAAAGCATATGATATTGTTAAATTTAGAGTATTGACATGAGGAATATTAGAGTATATTGGTAAATTTTGCAAATGGTCCTCCTCATCATGCATTCCTCTTCTCAACTGTAAGTACTCTGTTCTTTAATCTTGATTTATTTGCTTGCAACAGTTTGGAAAAAGGTTAAAATGGTCATACAATTTAATAAAAATTAAAATAATTAAAATTAGCATTTAATTATTTCAATGGATAAATTTGAGCATTTTGAGTTTTGTAAAGGGTATTGATGTAATTTGGATTTTTGTAAGGACATTGATGAAATTTTTCTCTTTAGATTTTATTGTAATTACTCTATATAGTTTCTGGCAACATTGTTAAAGCATCAATTAATTATGAAAGGCAAAAAATGTTGGGTCAATCCAAACCGATCTGGTTTGACACATGCCTTTAAAAATGACCAGCTTTAAATTAAACCTCTAGTTTGACCACATAGTAGGGCAAGCCAGCAAAATGGGCTTAAATGTTCTTATGAACTTAAGAGGATCTCAATCCTTGAAAGAAATGATATACATTGTCCAATCAAATAAATACAATAGTTGAGTGGCCAAAAAAATAGTCTACTGTGATAATAAAGGTACAAGCGAAACATATGTTTTGCTAAATATTTGTCTTGACTTGTGTATTTACTGCAACTTTTTATGGGCAATGCTACTATAGTACTATGAATAAAACAGAAGTCTTATGTTATTTATCATTTTGTCATGCTTGATACCCGTGTATGCTTACATTTAAAACTATCAGTGTTACTAAATACTTGCATTATCCAACATCTGTATCAACATGTAACTCAAATCCTGTAGTTGATTATTTGTTGAATATAAGCGAATAAAGGAATCTTGTGAGACTAAATTAAAGCCATTGATTTGTTTATAATGATAATAATGGGCAATACTTAATGTTTATCTGCGATATTATTTAAGGAAATGTTGTAATCTTCGTCCACTTGCTTTGAGAGTATGTGAGTTTGTGTAAACAACTTTACAGGTGATTACGGTTGGACCACAATAGCCACTTCTTTGTCGAAAACACTGCTTTCTAACAAAATGCAAGGCAGAGCTAATTATGCATTTTTTACGAAAAATATGGTTTATATGCACACAAGGACAAAGTACACTTGTTCTATCCAAAAAAAAATAACTTAATTACTCAATCTTGATGGTGTTTATTATTCAGTTTAGAGATTTCTTTGTCAAGTTAGAGCATATGATAGATTTGGAAAAATGAGCAAGTTGTGTAACAGTCAAAAAATGGCAATTTTAAAGTTCAGGTTAGATCGTGTTGACTTCTATTTTTTCAATATATATAACCAACTTTTCTAATAAATGTGATTACAATTATGTTACAAATAAATACTTTTTTAGTATATAGTTTGAAAGATGATACGCATTGAAATACTTTAGGCGACTTTCAACCCGCTTGACCCATTTGACTCTTTCTCTCCATAGTTAGGTTTTTTCTTACTTCTATTACCATTATTGTGAAGCATTTAACCTTTTTATTTTATATAGAATCAGTTAAAATTGCCACTTTTAGGACGAAGATGATTTAATATAGAAATTTTGTTGTAACGTCCAGGTTCGTGAGTACATCGATGACACAGAGGACTATGTGAACATTCAACTGGACAACCAACGTAACGAGCTTATTCAACTTCAGTTGATATTAACTATTGCATCATTTGCTATAGCCTTTGAGACCCTTGTGGCAGGATTGTTTGGCATGAACATCCCATGTCATTTATATTATATAGATGGGATATTCGAGCCATTTGTTGCAGGCATTACAGCCTTTTCTGTTCTGCTTTTTATGCTTGTTCTTGGATACGCTAGATGGAAGAAGCTGCTTGGTTCATAATAAGTGAAAACCAACTCCCTGTGCAAAAAGATTAAACTCAAAATCATACTTGTATTGTTGGGGAAATCTTTGGGTTTGATTTTTTGTATTTTGCTTTATTACATATAAGCATGATATTCCATTCCATTCCATGATAATGCTTATTCCAGCTACATAGAACATATTGATGTCTGAGTTTGCCTTGTTTATACTTAATAGAATCATGTTTCAGTTATAATAGAATCATGTTATACAAAAGAGGTGAGTCGAGCAATTGATCAGTTGAGCATGGCCTAAATGGGAAAAAGATGATAAAAATGTCTAGAAAATTGACAAACCTTGAAAATTTGGCCTCTTTTGGTAATTTTCTCTTATTTATTTATCCATATTAACCTGTTTAGATATATGTATGATTCGTACTTTAAAAATGGGTGTAACAATAATTAGATATATCACTGTCACTTTATATTCACATCAACATTCACTTTTTCATCAATCTCTAAATTCAATTTATTTTACTTTTTACATTTTACGTTAAACAAGTATAAAAATAAAAAGTCCATAAAACTTTTATAATAATATCTGTTTTTTGTAGGAGTTGGCTTTTCAAAACTAGATGTTTTTGTACGCTTTACATAAACTAGTAGGGTACTCGCGCGTTGTAGCGGCGGGTATCTTAAATAAAAATTAACGGCATCAAAAGTCTAAAGTGATGAATATGAGTTGTATCTAATTTAAATCTTCGAAAACCGACTACCTGCAGTAGTGGTGACACGGTCGGCGTACGGGTGACGCGGTCGGTCGACCGACCATTGTGGGTAGATAAAGTTTTGGAATTTGACTAATTGTTTTATTTTTAAGTGATTGGCGTAGTAGCTCCATTAGATTGTACATTGTGATAAAATGGTTGTATATTTTAATGAATATGTGATTTAAATAGTATATTAAATGTATGTGTTAAATAGTGTTTTTTTATTTGTGCTTTAAATAGTTGTACCATGTGTTAATAAAATTGTATTTTTGAATGAGGGGTGTTTTAAAAACAGTATTAATTATGTGTCTTGAATTGATGTGTTTTTGCATTAAATTGTTGTAAAGTATGCATTCTAACTTATAATGATTTATATGTTGTATAGATTGTGTTTGAGATGGTTGTACTTTATACATATTTTTTTGTATTATTGAATTTTAAGTATTTTAATGTCCAAAAGTGTCTTCATGCTTTATTAGATAGTAAGATAATTTACATAAAATAACCGACCACCCCACCCCTTCTTTTTATACCTTTATTTTCTCAACATGCAACACATATACGCATACATTTTTTTTTAAACCACATCTCATGGATCAATTTTTTGCCCTTTTTTTTCTTTTTGCGCATTTGATCTGGTCACCAACATCACCAAACTATAACCAAAATAACACTACTACACATGGATGTGGTAATGGTGTAACCATTGTACAACCGGAATAACTTTTGATATTATCTTAACTAATAAATTTTCAATATGAGGAAATGATCATTGTTGAAGCAGCAACCTGCTGCTACAGCTTTTTTGGCCGTTTTTTGCTATACACCTTTGCCACAAATGATCTTGTATACCCCCAATTCAAATATGGAGAATAGATATGGAAGCAAACATAGATTGATAAATATACTGTCAAAATTGGAAGAAGAAAAAGGCTAAAGAAGTTGCATGAAGCACTGATTATTTTCCCATGCTTTATTACTTTTGCGTCTTGTTCTAAATGAATTGCTAATCTCTCTTTTGGAAAACTAACTTTTCATTAAAGAAAACGTATTCGAATTTTGATCGACTAAATCTAAATATCTGTGACCTTGCTTAAGAATTTTATTACAAAGTTTATAAAAAATATTAATTAACTAGTTAATAGTAAAACTATCATTTATTAAATAAATATGCATAAAATTAAGTCATATATATTATTTTTCTAAACTACGTGTTTTTGTTTATAGTACTTTACAATTCGTTTAAAACGGATAAAATATATAAAACTGTTGATGCAAATAATGTCTAAAAACGTTATTGCTATCTTTCGATATCTTTACGTTTTGATGACAACAAAATGTAAAAACACGTTACGTTAAAATTAACCTAAACAAATTGTTAATTGAAATATCTCGTTTCTACATACATCACTTTAGGTAAGAACAAACAAATTTACAACTTGACAAGTGATCAAATAAATGAATTTGTGTTTCAAATTTCACATTTTTAATGTGACAATTTTTTTTTCAAAAATACATTTTACAAATTATTTTTGAATATTAAATAAATGTTTTAATTGGAAAAATAAGTTTAAAAACTCCCAACAGCTATTCCAATAAATGTTTTAATTGAAAATTATACGCGGATATTACGGATGAAAAATATTTCATTTGAATTGGATGATAGTTAATTTTGATTTGAAATGGGTCCATGTGTTTTTGAATTATTCGTTGGTTGAATGGATGAATTCAATTTGTGAATAGTGATTATGAATGATTCGTTGAATGATAATTGATGATAGGGATCTGCTATTCAGAAGCGGTAGCTTCAACAGATAGGTGAGATATCAATCTCAGAGATTATTGTAATCTCAAATTGAACGATGTCAATTTAAGTTAAAATTTACATCGTTCAATTTGAGATTACAATAATCTCTGAGATTGATATCTCACCTATCTGTTGAAGCTACCGCTTCTGAATAGCAGATCCCTATCATTCAATTATCATTCAACGAATCATTCATAATCACTATTCACAAATTGAATTCATCCATTCAACCAACGAATAATTCAAAAACACATGGACCCATTTCGTCATAAAATGCTGGTGCTGAATGAGGACTTGAAGTTTCCCTTAATATTCCTTTATCCAATAATTGTTGACATTCTTCTTTAAATTCTTTAACATCTTTGATGCTATAAGGTATTCTATTTGGTATATTTATCTCTGCTAATGGATCCTTCAATTTTATTGATACTAATTGACTATTAGTATTTATTTTATCTAATGGATTTTCACTACATACTTCTTGTAAAGCTCTTTCTATATGTTCTTTTTTCATTGTTAATAATATTTCTACTTGAAATTTTATATCTCGTGCTAATATTCGTATGTATTCTGTTTGAGTAACAATTGGTGTTGATACTAATTCCCCTGTATCCTTATGTTTTATAATGACAGATTTATCTGTTTGTGTAAATGGTTGGTATAATTTTAAGAAATTATTTCCAATTATCAAATCTATACCTGAATCATGCATGTAAATAGTTGGTGTAATGAATTCTTTTTTGTTAATATATATAGGAATCATTCTTCCAACATACCATATTTTATGTACTGATTTATCTGCTACTACTATTTTTAAAGGTTTTATTAATTTTTCCCTAAATTTTAATACTTTTCGTTTTTCAAAACATATCGTGGCTCCAGTAACTACATATGCAAATGTTTTTTTTATTTTCAACCGTTACTTCAATGAATGTTGCATTTGGATTATCCTTTGCCTTTTTATTCATTCTTGTTTCTTAAAAATATTTTTAATAATATGTTAGTCTGTTTCATAATATGGTTCTCCAAAATCAAAACTATTATCATCATCGTAATCATCTAATTCTTCTGATTCGTCTTCGTAGTATTTTCTCATTTTTTCATTATAGTCCAAAAATTGTTTTTTCAATTCTTCTTCATTGGTTGAATTTAAATTATACTCATCTAAATATTCAGCAATTCTCATTCTTGATATCATTAGGGCTAATGGATTTTTAACTTCTTTTGAAAATGGTGGTATAAAAATAACTTGTAATGAATTAAATTCTTCGTATTCCCATATATTTTCCCATGTGAGTTTGTTTGTAGCTAATTTTGTTTTTTTCCTCATAATATTCTGATAATATTTTAAAAACTAAATATGAATTAATGGTTTCAAATTCTATTTTCGGTTCAAAACTATTTTTCATATATATTTGATGCTTTATTTTATTCTGAAAATCTATTCTAGCCTTAGTTTTAGATTCTCTTTTATTGCTATTTTCTATTTTGTTTGTTATGGCTATATGTAATTCTTCCGGTTTTTCTTTATTATAATGATCTAGATTAAGATATTTTAATTGAAACACAAATGTGTCAGTATTAATAATACGTAATTCTTCTCGTAATTCTTCACTCATTTTTATATTATTTTTAGTAAATGACTAATTTAGATCTGACTTCTTGTATTACCTTCATATTTTCTCTGAGACTATTTTTTAATGTTTTAAAATACCAATTTATATTAATATTTTGAAGTCCAAATACTTTTTTGTCTCTTTTTATTTCTTTTTTAACATCTTCTATTTCTCGTAACATAGTCATTCTTTGTATGTATAAGTAATTTAAAAAATTCTTATGATATTGATTATAATTATTTTTTAATTGTATCCTTGTGTCACTCATATTCTCATGCTTAATGATTTCAACATTTGTTTCATCTCTTTTATATCTGCTTGATTACTAGTAGATTCTTCATCTGATTTCTCAATTTGCGGTATCCATATTGGCAATGTATTAGATGTTGATTTTCTACCTCTTTCAATATATTTATTTTTTGAAAACATGTTTGGTGTTTCAAGACTAAGTAATGGTTCAAAAAGTTTATCTATATGAATTCTATCATTTGTTTTAAAAGTGATACTATGATGCGAGTTAGTGAGTGCATAGTTTATTTGATATGTTACTGTGAAAGGGTGATTTCCTTTATACATAAATGCTCTTCTTAATAATTCATATCTAATAGTAATACTTTTATTTATATCTTTGTCTTTCAAACTTAATCCCATTTGAATATTTACATCAAATTTTATTTTTCCTTCGGATAAATTTCCTTTTCCTTTAGCAATAATACTTTCTTCTTTATTAATTATTCTATCATCTCTTAATTCTAATTCAATAGGTGTATTACAATCCATAAATGTACTTTTTAGTATTATTTGTATAGTTGATATATGAATATACGCTATTTTACTTTTATCTTTTTCTTTCATTTGTTTTATTCGATCATTTATCTGTTGTTTATTTATTATAGGCATAATAATATTACCTTGTGTTTGTTCAATAGGAACTGGTTCTTCTCCAATTATTTTTCCAAAATATATTATATTTTTCCTTGAAAATATTTCTCTTAATGACCTTTGAATATCAAAATTATGTTTTTCAGATAATGTAAAATTAGATCTTCTAATAGTTGTTTTATCAATAATAGCATCTAGCATAAATCCTGATTCATTTTCACTTTCATGAATAATAGAAATTTCTTCTTTACCTATTGTTGGTGACCTTGACATATTTAATGAAAAAGTTTTAAAAATAGTATTTAAATGATACTTTTTAGTGAAATGTTTCTAATTAGTTTGATGGTTGAATAATGTATAAACTTTATTCATTGAGCGTCTGATATAATAAAATATTAAATCTAAGTATTGCAATATAAGAACTATAGTATTAAGAAAGAATATTTCACTTTTAATTAATTGTTTTTCTAAAGAGTATTTCACTTTAATTAATAGTTTTTCTACTGTAATTGATAAAATTATGATATTAAGAAAGAATATTTCTCTTTTAATTAATAATTTTTCAATAATTGTTAATTTAGGCATTATAAAAGGATACCTTGCTTTTTAGCAGTTTAATTCTTCTTGATGATTGTTGATGGTTCTGTCTATCTTCTTGATCGTTGGCATCGATCTTTCTTCTATTTGTTGACCTTTAATTTTTCTCCAAACTCTTGTCTAGCTTCTTTATCTTGCTCCTTAAATCGTTGCATCGCTCTGATACCAGAAATTATACGCGGATATTACGGATGAAAAATATTTCATTTGAATTGGATGATAGTTAATTTTGATTTGAAATGGGTCCATGTGTTTTTGAATTATTCGTTGGTTGAATGGATGAATTCAATTTGTGAATAGTGATTATGAATGATTCGTTGAATGATAATTGATGATAGGGATCTGCTATTCAGAAGCGGTAGCTTCAACAGATAGGTGAGATATCAATCTCAGAGATTATTGTAATCTCAAATTGAACGATGTCAATTTTAACTTAAAAATCGCACACTTTTATTTCTGAGGCAAGGCCTTCATTTATACAAGATAGTGGTAGGTGTAATAGTTTCAACCTACGTCACTGCTTACCTAATTTACATAATAATACGACTAGGTGGCCGACAGGCCTTACATTATTATCTTACATTATTACATAAAAACAAACAACATCACACCACGCAAAGAAAAAGTTGAAAAAGTAAAAAGTGGTTGTTGAATAATTGATGCCTTATCTCTTCACGCGTTTTCTTCGTTTTGGATTTTTGCGTCGACAATAATTCTTGAATTTTTGTCTTCATTCTTCTTGCATCTGTGTATCTGTACAGTATTCACAGAGGTGTCTTCCTGAGCTTGCTAATTCTTGACATAGTGCAATCTTGAAATCTTCCGGTAATTCTGCAAGTGGTCCGGAAAAGTCTTCAAATGGCTTCTCGAATTCTGCTAATATTTTCTGATCTTCTTCACTAATACTTGCTCCTGAGAAATGTGAGAAAATCAAAATATTATTTTGAAAATAATTGATTTTGACTTCCGATCTTTGCCTTCGTCCTATTCCTAATTTTGTTGATGCGATAAAAACTCCGACTAGAGCTTCTACAAAATTTCTGATAGATGGAGTTGCTGGTGATATTTCGTCTTTCGATGGATATTTGCCATTACTGACTCCTAGTTCTGCTATTGTGATAGCTGGTACTAGCAATTGATGATCATTGCTGAAAATTGGATAACTGGAATGAATACTGAGAAACAATGATCGTTTCTTTGCGAAATAATCATCGTATGTTCTTATGACTCTTTGGATTCGTGTCGGGAAATCTTGGAATTCTTTAAGACCTCCTTCTTTCGTGTATACAATATCTAATAACCCATGAACAAAATATTCATGAATAATCATTGGTTCTGCTTCTGGGATGAATACTGCTTTCGGTCCTTCTTTTCGGTGCTTTGGGTAAAATAGCTTAGTAGCTTGAACTTCATCGTAGTGAATGATGCTATCCCATAATTGCTGGAATTTTTCGACTGTTGGTTTCTTCGCGGCTTCCTTTTCTCTTGTAGTAGGAATGCTTCTGAGTAGATCTATCGATCTGGTACTGGATGTCTGTTCTTGGTTCAAAAATGTGAATCTTTTGGATCTTTTGATTTCTTCTGTTGCTACAGTCTTGTATGTTTTTTCTAGTGCTTGTTCTGCTGCTTCCCTTGATGTGTAGCTTTTGTGACCTACACTTTTTCCGATTATGTGTGGACTGGCAAGTGCCCAATCCGAATATATGCCTCTGTTTAGTCCGTCAAAGATGACGTACCATTTTTGCTTTCCAATGCTTGAATTCTGAACAATTTCTTGAACTTTTTATTCCAATCTTGTAAACTCGTCTTTTGAAGATGAGGATGAACATGATATATGGGTTTTTTGAGTAGTATCTGGGATTTTCTGGGTAGTATTTAGTGGACTGTCTTTTTTGACTGGAGTGGATGTCGAGGGTTTTGTTGGCGCTTTTGTTGGTGTTGGTGTTTCAGTCGATTCAGAAATTGACTCTGAAATTGTGTTTCTGGTTAAATATCTTATTGTACTTGCTAATTCTTCCTCCTCCTTCTTGACAATAGCTAATTGTTTTTCAATGGAAATGCGTTCTTCAATTTTTTTCTGAAGTTGTTGTTGAACTTGTTTAATTATTCCTTCCATTCTCTTGTGAGGGTATCTGCAAAGGTGTTGTTATCGGTTTTGATATATTTGATGTATGGATGAAATTGGTGTAATTGCAGTTGCCAACGGATTAGTCGACCTCTACAATAATCTTCTTGTAATTTGTATCTCCAAAAACCTGTTACATATTTCGAATCCGTTCGTAATTCAAATCTGGTTTGTAATAAATCAATCTTCTATTTTTTGAGTGTCTTTAAACACGCCAATGTTTCCTTTTCATGAGTGCTATATTTTTGCTCAGTCTCTGAGAATGTTCCAGAGATATATTTACATAATTTGGATTCATACTTTTCTGTTTTTAAAACAGATGTTTGCTCATTGCTTAAAAAAGCTATTTCTGATGAATTTATTAATGCCGAATCAGATTGAGGAATTTGACTTCCATCAATACATAGTGCTGATAGATTAGATTGAGGGATTGGAATTCCGTCAATATCTAATCCTAGTAATTTTTTACCATTTTGAATGGCCTTCATACATCCTACCCAAGTGTTGTCTGATGCATCTGTTTCAATAATCAAAAAATCTTTTGTTTCCGGGTTATATAATTCCGGTAAACATTGTACAGTTGTTTTAATATGTTGTACAAGTTGGGTGTCAGATTGTGTCCATTCCCAACGAATTTTTTCAGAAATTTTCTTTTGTAAAACTTTTCTTTCTTTTGCTAAATTTTTCAAAAATCCTTGTTCAGCTATATAATTCAAACATCCTAAAAATCTTTGAATTTGTTTTCGATCTTCTAGTTTATCTGGAAAAAGTTTCAATTTTTCTTGTGTATTGTTCATCAAAGAAATAACTCCATTTTTTGCTATTTTTAATCCCAAGTATTCCACTTCATTTTGAAGAAGTTTAGAATTTTTTTGTGATAAAATTAAACTTTTTTCTTTAATCCTTTTTAAAACTGTTGATATTGCTTTTATGTGTTCTTGTTCATCTCCTTTTGTAAAAACAATAATATCATCAATATATGCTAAACAAATATTTTCTAAACCTTGCAAATTATTATCCATAAAACGTTGATAAATTGATGGTGCTTGTTCTAATCCAAAAGGTAGAACATTTCACTCATAATGTTTTTGTGGAGGACATGAAAATGCCGTTAATGGTTTTGTTGATTCATCAAGTCTTAATTGCCAATATCCTGATTTAGCGTCAAATGTACTAAAATGTGTATTTCCTTTTAATTTTTCTAAAATATAATCTTTTCTTGGTAATTTATATGAATCTCCTATGGTTGCTTCATTCATCTTTTTATAGTTAATGACCATGCGTCTTTTTCCTCTTTTAATTTCATTTTTATTTTCGACATAAAATGCTGGTAGCTTCAACAGATAGGTGAGATATCAATCTCAGAGATTATTGTAATCTCAAATTGAACGATGTCAATTTAAGGTTACAGAGTACATGTTGGAATGAAGTGAAGTCCCAGCAATCATGAATAGGAGAAGGGCAGTGGTGTTGTAGAAGACCCATAAGAGTTGCGCGCCCAAGGCCAAGTCAATAGAACCGTTGAGCAGACTACATCGCTCATTGATGAGACAGTGTTTGTTTCTAGCAAAACTAGTCTCCAAGCAAGTATCACAAAACCAAATGTCACCCCAGAATGTAAAGATACCACCAATTACCAACTTTTTTCTTGAAAATCAAATGCAAAATCTATATTGTATTTGAGAAGGTTGTGTAACTGGTACTGTAACACAATAAATACTAAACCAAAACCATATGCAAAACAAGAGCATTAAGCAAAATTAACACCATATGCTTTTACACATTCAAACTAATTTAACACTGTTTTTTTCCCAAATTGAATTTCATAAACACAACAAGCAATTGACAGAAATTAAAGACAGATATTCATTGTTGACGAGAGCAAATATCGGATGAGACAAACTAACTATGGATATTATTGAGAAGATCAGATAACCATAGAAAGTATTGCTGTATTTCTTAGTCAGAATCATTCCTTGTATAGCTCCTTATTTCGTGGGTTTCTGTTGTATGTAGTCCTATATATGTATCTCATTGTATTGGTTAATATAATATAAAATATAGAATCACACATTCTGATTGGGAATTCTGTTCTACATGGTATCAGAGCATACCGCATAGAAACTCTCGAATCCCTCGTACTCGAAACCCTGAAAACACCATGCCCGACAAAGAAATCCCTACCCCAGAAACTCGACTGATCGTCCAAGATGCTCCGTTCCCAACAGGGATTATCTTGGATGACTCGAACTATCAGCTATGGTCACAGTTGATGGAAATGCGAATAGCGGCACGTAACAAACTAGGGTTTCTCACCGGATCCTCCAAGAAACCAGAGACTGGCGATAAACAAATCGAGAACTGGCTCATGGACAATAACAAAGTCAAGAGCTGGCTCATCGACTCAATGAACCCCACGATGATTCCAAGGTTCATTCGATTGAAGACTGCAAAGGAGATATGGGATGCAGTTGCGAATACCTTTGTAGAAAACTAGAAGGGGGGTTGAATAGTTTACCGATTAAAAACTTTGTTTTGAAACTTATTGAAAGATCAATTGATATTGATCTTGAGTATGTTAATGAAATATGCAAGCAATATGTAATGAGTAAATAAGGAAAGAAATGATCAAACCACAACAAGTTGTTTATAGTGGTTCGGCCTACAAGGACTCTTTTCCTTGCCCTACTCCACTCCCCGAGTCTCACACTCGAGAGTTTAACTTCACTAGTCAACAAGCTCCTTTCACCGGCGGAGAAAACCTTTACACTTCGCTTACACTATTTCCGACACTAAGCTAGATGTCGAGTTCTTTCCAAGGGTACAACTACTCCCACACACAATGTATTTTGAGGACTAAAATACTAACCACTCACACTCACAAGATTATGATGGTTTGATACAACAATGAAGTATGAATCAACACTAGATCATACAACACTAAACAAACAAGACTTCCAACTTCTCGTTGAAGCTTGAATATGACTTGATCTTCTTTGCTACAAAAGAGATCACTAATATGATATGAAACTGAGTTAGAAGGGTTAGAGAGAAGATATGTATGAGAGTATGTTAGAAAGGGATGAGAAACTACTTGGCTTGGCATTGCTATTTATAGCCAATTTGGACAGGAGCGTCCACGGACCGCGGACCCCTAAAAAGGGTTCCGCCCATGTACCAAATTGGTACCGCCAGTCTGACAGTCAAGATATCAAATCTTGTCTAAAGTCAACTCTATCTAAGTAAGATTGTGCAAGATATGAAGAGTACAAATCTTCACAAAATATCTAATGGAATCTTCCAATGATCTCCATGATGTAATACATGATGTCAAATGTTGTATTACTATTAATAGAAATATGCAAATGCTTAAGTAGTGTTTGGTTTTAAGAACCTAACACATTCTACAAACTATTATCATACATAATGATTAGAGTCATATCAAGATGTTACTAATCATAAATGTAAATGCTTGAATGATGAATATATTGTTTAAGAAAGCTTGTTTTAATATCTAATAAACTTGACAAGCTTTAAGCTTTTATAAATTAAATTTACTTTTGTCGTTAACAAAACTTAGGCAAAGATCAAAAATATAAATAACGTTTAATGACGATATTTGTATTAACAATCTCCCTTTTTGTTGAGGACAAAATATAAATTTTATTTTTATAAAAGAAACAAAGTTTGTACAAGAGTTATAAAAATATTAGTTTTAGAGCTTGAAAAGAAAATGATAATGCAAGTGTATGAAATTTGACTTTTTATGAAAGTCAAAGAATTCACTAGTTGATGCATGATGTTTGACTTTTTCAGAAAGTCAAAGTATAAATAATTTCCAAGTTCTATATTTTCTCCCCCTTTTTGTCTCAACAAAAAGAAGAGGCTATGCGGAATGTAATGAGCCCGAGCTATTATCTCCCCCTTGTTCAAAGCTCCCCCTAAATTGGGTGCTTTTGTGGGAAGATACATGGATTGTGACAATAAAGCAAAAAAAAAAATTGTTAGTAATAATGAGCATTCACAAGCATTTCCAAACACTATGTAATGACACCAACAATATAAGAAACAACATTCATTAGTTAAAATTTTTCATGAGTAAAGATCATGAAAAGAGAACACAATGATGTGTTTCTAGTACAAGAAAATGAAAATTATCCTAAAAAAAACAAATAAAAGAAAGACTATTTTAAAACCATCCTAAAGTGATGGTGGATGGGAAAGAGCGTTGAGACGCTCAAGAATGTGGTTGAGGATGAACCTCATTTCTTCGTGGAAGTCATGGACCATAATCCGGGTCCGTTCCACGGTTTGACCCGTTTGCTCACAAGTAGAGCAACCATGCCTTGGAGGGTAGAAAGTTTGCGGAGGTTGTGGTGGTGGAATGGTGGATGTGTTGGTGGTGTTGGGGATGTTTGGAGTGGTCATGATGGATGCAAGCAAAGCACTTTGCATTTGCATTGTCTCACTTAAGTGAGAATCCACCATGCCTTTGAATTGGTGGAGGTTGTGGAGTTCGGCTTGAATCTCCTCTCTAGTGGGATTGTCATCCCACATGCTCTCCGAAATGTCCTCAATATGAGGGGACATTGATGATGGAAGTGGATGATCCCCGTATAAAGGACCATGAATGTCCTTGTGAATGGGGTGGAAAAGGAGAGGTCTTGGCCCTAATGGGGCGTTTGGGTCAATGGATGACCGAGGTGATTCATGAGCGATTTGCTCAATGGTGCCAAAGGATGGCAATGGTGGTGGATGACTTGGCCTAGGAGGCAAGTCTTCCAAGTCCTCTAGGAAAGGATTTGGTGATGTTGGTGGAGTTGAAAATAACTCCATGGGAGTGAGAGTGGGAGACCTTGGTGAAGGTGGTGAGGGTGTTTTGGATGTTTGGATGGGTGCCGTTGGAGGTGAAGTTGGTGTTTTTATTGGTGGTGGAGTGGTGATCACAATGTGTGATGAAGTAGGTGTAGCTAAGGTAAGGTGTGTATCATCTCTAATGGGAGATGAGATTGTGAGTGGTGAAGATTCGGATGATGAGCTAAGATTGACAAAACAACAAGGCCTTACGCTCATTCTAGCGGTTTTCTTGCAAGGTTTTGGTGATGATTTAGTCATTTTAACTTGGGTTTTGATTTGCTAGATAGTAATGAGAATGAAGAAGGTGTGAGGATGATCATGGTAAAGCCTTTCAATTTATAGAGGTAAGAAATTGTTGAGAAAAGGTTTGATTTGATGTTGAACCATTGAAGAGATGAGGTTCCTAATGATTTGGAAGTGGGTTGAATGCTAGTCATATCACCCAAGTCAATCCATACAAAGAAGATGGAGTGAAGAAGAAAAGATATGCAATTAATGTGTTCTAGTGAGTGGAATTTCCTAATATTCAGATTACCCACGGATTTGAAGGTACCAAAAATTTGGTTCCTTCCTTTATGCCAAAGGGCTCCTTGGGTGGATTTTTCAAATTTTTGAATTTTGGTGGGAAATGGATTTCTTACATCCCTTAGTGAATAATACTAGTTCTAATAACAGTATAAACTAGTTAAGGTTGATTTTTAAGTGATGGAAGATAATTTGGAATCACGAAAGAGTCGAAATTCAGAAAATTACCTGGAGGATCCACGGCACCAAAATCATACACTGACGGAACCCAAAAAAAGGGTGCCGTCTGGTCCGCCTGTACAGATATGGCGGTACCAAATTGCATAAAGGACGGTACCAAGATAATGGTGCCGTCTGATCCGTGGAGTGCTGAAATTTGGACAGAATGTTTCTTAAAACCTGAAATTTTCGAAACCTGAAATTTTTTTCTCAAAACTTGTTATACTAAACATTTCTAGTTAGGAAAAGTAAATAACACATATGTAAACATAGTGGAGCATAGATTAAGAGCAAGGCTTATTGATTTTCACAATATAGTGAAAATGGGTAAAATTTGATAGCGTACTTGTGCTATCCCCCTGCATGAGTTTGTTAGCATACACCATTGTTTTAAGTTATATTATCATCCTACATAATAAAAACAACTAAATTGTATCAAACATTAATGATAAAGCATTGTTCCAAACACTCCTTAAAGTACCCTTATTTGTCCAATTTCTTGTAAATCTTGTTCATCATCCTACCAAGGCACTTGAACATTCCCTTAGTTTGCTTGAATTCTGCTGATTCATTCTCAATCTCGAGAAGAGATGCGTAATACTCATGAGGTGGAAGATGAGAGCTTGGAAGACCATCCTCGGAGCTATTTGATGATGATGATGAAGGAGTTGGAGGTTTAGCTCTCTTGCCTTTAGTCTTAGCAACTCGATCATCACTCAAAGGTACAAAGATGTGAGGGATGAGTTCATAGTGAAGGTGCATTCCTTTTGGGGTTGGTGGAATTGGAGCGAAGTTTCTATAGAGACGGGTGAGAAGCATCCCGTATGGAAGAGCAACGGATCCTTGAGTTGGAATATCAATCATTCTCCTAGCTATGTAGTAGGCTAAGTTGAATGGTTGTCGGGTGGACAAGTTGTAAAGCATGTGACAAAGACAAGCGTTTATGTGATCCCTATTCCCTATGGTGCTAATGACGTTTGCTCTAAGTAACTCCTCCCATTTCTTAAATTCGTGCTTAAGTTCATTGAGCTCCATTCCATATGGATCTCGGTCTACCTCTTTTCCCTTTCGGGTTACTCGGGTTGTATCCGTTTTTGGGTTAAAAAGGTGTTCACGGATGACATCCTTATCGGCTAAACGGGTTATGTAGGGAAGAGAGCGGTCATTGATTGCATCAAGGGCGGTGAGTGACCACTTATCCGTGTAGACACAAGTTCCTCGGTTGGGAATTCCTAGTACTCTAGCAAATTCACTTAAAGTGATGGTGTAGTCATTTTGGTTGATTCTAAAGCTAAGACAAAACTCATCATCTTCATCACTAAAACCGGTCACACTAGCATAGAATTCTAACACGAACCTAGGACAAATTGGTTCATCAATGTCAAGAAGACAATCGAATTGAATGGCGGCTAGTTCTTCACGAAGATTAGTATGCTCAAGGAAGGATGAGTGAATGGTTCTACCCTCGTGGAAATACCTTGATTCTAGACCCCTAAATATTTCTATTTGTTCCTTGGTGAGTCCTTTGGTTTTGTGGTGTTTGGGAATGTAGTTAAGAGTGTCTTTGTGATCATAGAATCTTGCGGCTACCATGGTTATTCCTAAGGACAAGAGTTAACATGTTAAAAAATAAGATAAATTTTAACGTTTTTGATTCTAGTGTGTGCCTATATGAAAACAATTTGGAGTTGCGGTTATCTCGACTCATTTTATGCACAAAATGGTTTTAGTGGAGTGTTTGGCAAATACCATGAGATAACCCAAATGCTCCTAATTCAATGTGGCTATATTTGAATATACCCGGAAGTGCATATTAGTTATGCAATACCTTTAGTATTCAAGAGCATGCAAGTGATGAAAATTTAACGTTTCTATTTGTATTAGCAATGAAAGAATGTTTTCCTATAAGTGAGAAGCTTTTCAAAACTTTTGACATGGGGTGTTTGGTTGTTTGAATAAGGCCTTATATTTATTATCTATCAATTAGTGGGAAACATGATTTTGTTTATGCAATATGATAATGTAGTACCTAATTTGAATGACTAGTTATGCAATTTGCCAATTGAATTCATATTTGGTATAGAAGCATACATAAAACCCCATGTAATGATTTGTGATAGTTTTGTGCATAAATAAGAATCCTAGACTCAGAATTAAGAGATGAAATGTAGTTAGGATACTTACAATGATGTTATCTTCTGTGATTAGTGAGTGGGAAGATGACAATAATGAGCTTGGTTTAAGTTTTGCACGTTTTGGTAAAGTGAGTTGTGAGGAAGAAGATGTTATGTATAAAGCTGTTTTGCTTCTGTAGACACCACGGACCAGACGGCACCAAATTTTTGGTTCCGTCCGTGTTGTCGTTTGGTGCCGTGGCTACAGTGGCAGAAACAAGACAAAATTGTTTTGGTTTGACTATTCTAATGTTTTAGGCTATGTTTATCCTACATGCTTGGTTCCATTAACCCTAAACCAAGTCTAAGAAGATTAAAAGGTTCTCGTTTAAGAGGTTTAGTAAAGATGTCGGCAATGTTGTCTTCGGAGGATACTTTCTCGATTGAAATGTTTCCTTTTGAACATTGTCGCGAAGAAAGTGATGACGGATTTCAATGTGCTTTGTACGAGCATGTTGAACGGGATTCTTGCTGAGATCGATGGCTCCTTTGTTGTCGCAAAGTATCACAATGTCGTTGAGATGAATTCCGTAGTCTACGAGAGCTTGCTTCATCCAAAGAGCTTGTTGACATGCTTTTCCGGCCGAGACGAATTCGGCTTCAGTAGTAGAGATGGCTAAAGCCGTTTGCTTCTTTGCAAACCATGAGGTGAGACAATGTCCAACAAAAGTGCAAATACCACTTGTACTTTTTCTATCGACATAATCACCGGCATGATCCGAATCGGCATACACTATGGTTTCTATACCCGTTCCTTTGGGATACCATAATCCTAAACACGTTGTTCCCTTAATATATCTAAAAATCCTTTTTAATGCTTCTAAGTGTGATGCCTTTGGGTTTTCTTGAAAGCGAGCACATAGACAAACACTAAACATAATGTCGGGTCTACTAGCCGTAAGATAGAGTAGGCTACCAATCATTCCTCTATATTTAGTGTTATCTACGGATTCACCTTCTTCGTCCTTGATGAGTTTAGTGTCCGAGGACATGGGTGTTTTAGTTGGTTTGGAATCTTCAAGACCAAATTTCTTAAGCATGTCTTTTATATATTTAGATTGATTAAAGAAAATACCATCTTCTAGTTGTTTAATTTGAAGTCCTAGAAAGAAGTTTAACTCACCCATCATACTCATTTCAAACTCGTCATGCATGATTTTAGAGAAATCATTACATAATTCTTGACAAGTTGATCCGAATATAATGTCATCAACGTATATTTGAACAATAATAATTTGTGATTCCTTTTTCTTAGTAAAAAGAGTATTATCTACTAATCCCATAGTATATTTGTTATCAATAAGAAAAGTCTTAAGACGGTCGTACCAAGCTTTAGGTGCTTGTTTAAGGCCATATAATGCTTTCTTGAGTTTGAAGACATGATGTGGTTTCTCAAAGTCGGTAAAACCGGAGGTTGAGCAACATACACTTCTTCGTTAATAAACCCATTAAGGAAAGCACTTTTAACATCCATTTGAAATAATTTAAAATCATAAGCACATGCATAAGCAAGTAATATTCTAATAGATTCAAGTCTAGCTACCGGTGCATAAGTTTCATCATAGTCAATTCCTTCTTGTTGATTATAACCTTGTGCAACAAGCCTAGCTTTGTTTCTAGATACTACACCATTTTCGTCCATTTTGTTTCGAAAGACCCATTTTGTTCCAATTATAGTTTGATCTTTGGGTTTTGGAACTAGTTTCCAAACATCATTTCTAACGAATTGGTTTAATTCTTCTTGCATGGCAATTACCCATGATTCATCTTTTATTGCTTCATTTATGGTTTTTGGTTCAATGGTGGATACAAAACAAAAATGATTACTTTGATTTTGAGCTTGTGATCTTAAGGTTCTTTGATTAAGTTTTCCTATGACCTTTTCTAATGGATGACTTTTAGATTCTTTTATATTGATAATTTCCTTATTTAATGGTTCATCCTCCTTGTTATTATTAATTTGACTTTCAATTATTTGACTTTCAACTAAGTCATCATCTACCAAAGGTGATGTTTTAGAGGGAGGTGGACTTTCGTCAAATGTTATGTTCAACGATTCCTCGACTATCATTGTTTCTTTATTTAGGACAATGTAAGCTTTACTAGTTTGAGAGTAACCAAGAAATACACCTTCATAAGACTTTGGGTCAAACTTGGTGAGATAATCCTTAGTATTAAGAATAAAGCATTTACAACCAAAGACTTTAAAATATCCTAATGTTGGCTTTTTACCTTTATAAAGTTCATATGGTGTTTTGTTTAGGAAAGGACGTATTAGGACTCTATTTAAGATATATGTACAAGTATCCACGGCGTTACACCAAAACTTTTGAGGAATGTTTTGTTCATTAAGCATTATTCTACTCATTTCTTGAATTGTTCTATTTTTACGTTCTACTACTCCATTTGATTGAGGTGTTCGTGGAGCCGAAAAGTTATGTGTTATACCATTTGTATCACAAAAGTTTCCAAATTGAGTTTCGTTGTCAAATTCACGACCATGATCCGTTCGGATCGACACAATTTTGACACCTAGAAGATTTTGAATTTTCTTGCTAAGTATTTCAAATTTATCAAAAGCTTCATTTTTGGTTTTCAAAATAATGTCCAAGTCAACCTTGAGTAATCATCTACTATGACCAAAGTGTATAAGTTGCCTCCATAGCTTCTTATAGCGGATGGTCCAAACAAGTCCATATGTAATAATTCTAGACACTTAGATGTGGATACCATATTTTTAGATTTGTGACTACTATGTGTTTGTTTACCAATTTTGCAAGCGTCGCAAAAGTGTTGGTCATATTTTAGTTTTGGTAAATTCCTAACCAACTCTTTTGAAGATAGGTTTTGTATAAGTCTCATATTAGCGTGACCTAAGCGTCTATGCCAAAGAGATGAGCTATCGTCTAATGTTGTTAGGCAAAGTTTGTCATTATATGTTTTATCTATTTTCATGACGTATATGTTATTTTTCCTAACTCCTTTAGCTATGGTGATACCATCTTTTAGTATTTTACTACCATTTTCATCAAATAGTACTTTATACTTTTTATCACATAGTTGGCTAATACTAAGTAGATTAAATCCTAACCTATCCACATGAGCAACATTTTCAATAGTTAGAGAGTTATGAGCAATCGTACCTTTGCCAATGATTTTGCTTTTGAGATTGCTACCGAAAGTGACATTACCTCCGTCATACTCTTGGTATGATGAGAAGAGACTTTTGTTGCCCGTCATGTGTCGTGAGCATCCACTATCTTTTATCCATTCATCAGGTTCCAATCCAACTTTCAAACATACCTAAGAAGCAAATAACTCAAACATTTGGTCCCCAATATCTCATGGGTCCGTTTGGGTTAAACATACCATTTATTTGATTCATGTATGGAAATGATGGGTAAGGGTTCCATGGCATGTAACTTGGAGTTTGATATGGTCTAGGAAAGTTTTGATTCCAACCGTTGTGTTGGTAGTTAGGTTGAACGTTGTGGTTGCTCTTAGGAAAGGGGCGTTTGGCAAAAGAAGTTTTATATCGTTGTTGAGTAGTTTTTGATCTAAATTCATTTTTAACAAGTCCTACTCCCGATATAATGGCTGGTTTTAGTTTAACATTATCATTGGTTTTCTTTGTTATTTTAACAAATTCAAGACGGTCCGTATTGCGAACATTCTGTTTCTGAAGTACCCGCGGTACCATTTTGCACAACGGACGGAACCCTTATTTTGGTTCCGTCTGGTCCGTGCTGCATCGCAGCAGCTTTTGATGAATGTTCTTCTTTTTCGACCGTTTTGTTTTGACTCTTTGGAATTAATACTTCATTAAAACCTAGCCCATTCATGTCTCCCGGTGTTTTATGAATTTTAACTATTTCATCGGCAAGAGCGATGTTTTTGTTAAACCTTTTAAACTTAGAAT
This sequence comes from Chrysanthemum makinoi, assembly GCA_910596185.1. Classification (NCBI taxonomy): domain Eukaryota; kingdom Viridiplantae; phylum Streptophyta; class Magnoliopsida; order Asterales; family Asteraceae; genus Chrysanthemum; species Chrysanthemum makinoi. The sequence continues at coordinate 236,256,140 of OU343223.1, read as the reverse complement.
TATTTTCTATTAAAACTTCTTGTGTGAGCTTTAGTTTTTCTATTTCAAGATTAAGCTCTTGACATGATTTACAATCATCGTCATTTGCTTTTCCTTTTCTAGTCGTTTTGCTTTTTCTTTTAACTCATATACTTCATTTTCCAAAAACTCCTTTTTGGTTTTTAGAAATTTATTTTTAGTTATGATTTTTAGACTTAGCTCACACAATTGATTATATTGTTTTTGCAAGGTGTCATCATCTATAGAGGAATAAGAAGAGTCGGAAAGTACCTCATTTGACTCATGTGCCATTAGAGCGATCTCTTCCTTGCTTGTTTCCTCATCGTCTTCACTATCACTCCAAGCACCACTTACAAAAGCTCGTTGAGTTTTGTTTTTAGGTGGCTTGGGACATTCTCCTATGAGATGACTTGCATCACCACATCTAAAACACTTTCTTTCACCTTTAATCTTCTTATCATCCCGATCTTTTCGAAATGGCTTCTTTTCTTCTCGAGGTTGTCTTACAAACTTTCCTCTTCTTCTAAAGAACTTCTTGAAATCTCTAACGGCCATAGCATACCCTCATCTTCACTATCGGAGCAAGATTCACCATCATCGCTTGATTCCGCCTTTGCCTTAAGAGCAACGGATTTGATCTTCTCCTTTCTTCCTTTGATGATCTCCGAATCTTTCTCCATTACCATTTCGTGAACTTTGAGGTTGCCAATTAGCTCGTCTAGTGACATTATTGAGAGATCTTTTGATTCTTCAATAGCGGTCACTTTAGCTCTCCATTTGGGATGGAGTGCTCTAAGAAATTTCCGGACAAAGTTCTTACTACGAAAAGATTCATCAAGTGCTTTAAGTGATGTAATGATAGTGTTAAAACGAGCAAAGCCACAATCAATGGTTTCATCTTCAGGGATAACAAATTGTTCATATTGTTGAACAAGAAGATCAATTTTGTTATCCTTGACTTGTGAATTACCTTGATGTGTAACAATTAAAGATTCCCAAATATCTTTAGCGGTTTCACACATAAAAATTCTTTCATATTCTTTTCTAGGTAAAGCATTATAAAGCATCATTTTAGCTTCATTATTTTTAGCAACTAATTTCTTTTGTTCATCAACGGAAATATCCTTTGTTGTAGAACTAAAATCTCCTTTAACAATAATAAACCAAAGATCTATATCTTTTGATTTTACATATGTTTCAAAACGGTTTTTCCAATAGATAAATCCATTGGTTTCAAAGAGTGGTGGTCTTTGCATAGATTGCCCTTCTTTAAAGTTTTCAGAATCCATGGATCGTTTCAAGTTTATAAAATACAAGTTATTTTAGAAATTATTGAGCAACGAGGCTCGTACCAATTGTAGAAAACTAGAAGGGGGTTGAATAGTTTACCGATTAAAAACTTTGTTTTGAAACTTATTGAAAGATCAATTGATATTGATCTTGAGTATGTTAATGAAATATGCAAGCAATATGTAATGAGTAAATAAGGAAAGAAATGATCAAACCACAACAAGTTGTTTATAGTGGTTCGCACCTACAAGGACTCTTTTTCCTTGCCCTACTCCACTCCCCGAGTCTCACACTCGAGAGTTTAACTTCACTAGTCAACAAGCTCCTTTCACCGGCGGAGAAAACCTTTACACTTCGCTAACACTATTTCCGACACTAAGCTAGATGTCGAGTTCTTTCCAAGGGTACAACTACTCCCACACACAATGTATTTTGAGGACTAAAATACTAACCACTCACACTCACAAGATTATGATGGTTTGATACAACAATGAAGTATGAATCAACACTAGATCATACAACACTAAACAAACAAGACTTCCAACTTCTCGTTGAAGCTTGAATATGACTTGATCTTCTTTGCTACAAAAGAGATCACTAATATGATATGAAACCGAGTTAGAAGGGTTAGAGAGAAGATATGTATGAGAGTATGTTAGAAAGGGATGAGAAACTACTTGGCTTGGCATTGCTATTTATAGCCAATTTGGACAGGAGCGTCCACGGACCGCGGACCCCTAAAAGGGTTCCGCCTGTACCAAATTGGTACCGCCACCTGACAAATCAAGATATCAAATCTGGTCTAAAGTCAACTCTATCTAAGTAAGATTGTGCAAGATATGAAGAGTACAAATCTTCACAAAATATCTAATGGAATCTTCCAATGATCTCCATGATGTAATACATGATGTCAAATGTTGTATTACTATTAATAGAAATATGCAAATGCTTAAGTAGTGTTTGGTTTTAAGAACCTAACACATTCTACAAACTATTATCATACATAATGATTAGAGTCATATCAAGATGTTACTAATCATAAATGTAAATGCTTGAATGATGAATATATTGTTTAAGAAAGCTTGTTTTAATATCTAATAAACTTGACAAGCTTTAAGCTTTTATAAATTAAATTTACTTTTGTCGTTAACAAAACTTAGGCAAAGATCAAAAATATAAATAACGTTTAATGACGATATTTGTATTAACAACCTTTTATGATGGGACTGACGAGACCCAACTGTTTGAACTGAACCGGAGATCATTCAGCACCCGACAGAATGGCCGGCCCCTTGCCGCATACTACAATGAACTTATCGGTATCTTCCAGGAGATCGATACGCGGTTGTTGGTCCAAGAAGATAACGTAACTAAGGTAGTATCCCTAAACAAATTTCTAGGGCGTCTTCGTGTGCATATTTTTCTAGCAGGCCTTGATGTTGAATTCAATCAAGCGAGGGGTGAGATACTGAGGAAAGACCCACCACTTGATCTTGAAGCATGTTATGCATTCGTACGAAAGGATCAAAACCAGAGATCCGCCATGGATGAAGGCAAATACGAACCGGATAGTATGGTCAACCTTGCAACCCGAAGCCGATCCGTGAAAGGAAAAAACCCGAACAACAAAAACTCAAATCTCGTATGTACTCATTGTGGAGAAGAAGGGCACTCGAAACAAAGATGCTATGAGATCATAGGCTACCCGGAATGGTGGGATTTCTCAAAGAAACCACGAAGGAAGGTAGGTCAGGCCACTGTAGCTACAACAAAAAACGACGGGACCACGTCAATTGCAGCCCACACGGAGTCACACGGCAATCATGGTATGTCAAACAACTCTAAAATTAATAATTCCTGGATCATTGACACAGGGGCGACAGATCACATGACCAATGATCCGCTAAAACTCACAACTCGATCTCTTCCAAAACAGTCCATGATCAAAACTGCAAATGAAGGAGTTGCAGATGTTACATATGAAGGATCTACTCAAATATCAAAAACAATGAACCTTGATACTGTTCTTGTCGTCCCCTCCTTATCGTCAAATCTCCTGTCTATTAGCCAAATTATAGACCAATTAAACTGTTATGTAACTTTCTGGCCAACCAATTGTACGTTTCAGGATATAGCGACGGATCGGATAATTGGCTATGGTATTAGGAAGGGAAATTTGTACTATCTTGAGGAAGAAAAGCATGTCGCAGCTCACAACACGGAAGCAAAAGCAAAGCAAGAAAATAAATCACTGCCTTGGTTATGGCATCGGAGATTAGGGCATTTATCGTTTACTTATTTAAAAAAACTGAAACCGGATATTTTTTTGAATGGAAAACAATTTGAATTTAATTGTGGTGTGTGTGAGATGGCGAAAGGCCATCGGGTTTCATATTTGCCTAGTGAAAAAAAGGCCACTGTTCCATTCATGATAGTGCATAGCGATGTTTGGGGCCCCGCAAAAATACCTACACCTAATGGCTTTCGTTACTTTGTTACCTTTATTGACGATTGTACTCGTATGATTTGGATTTCTCTATTAAAACATAAAGGAGAAGTATGTAACGCATTTCAGGAACTATATGGGTTGGTAAAATCACAATATCAAAGTAACATTATGGTGCTCCAATCCGATAACGGAGGCGAGTACATAAATCAAGGTATGGAGAGATTTTGCAAGGAAAAGTTAATTAGGCATCAAACTTCATGCGCAAATACACCACAACAAAACGGATTAGCGGAACGAAGAAATAAACAAATTTTGGAGATTGTTAGGGCTTCTCTATTCGACATGCAAGTTCCAAGACAATACTGGGGTGAGGCGGTTCGGGCTGCTGCTTACATCATGAATCGAACACCATCAAGGGTTATCGATTTTAAAACTCCCCTACAACAGTTGCATGAAATAATGAATGTTCCAATGGCTCCAAATCTCGAGCCACGCGTCTTTGGGTGTACGACTTATGTACATCAAAATGCCGGGAAACTTGAACCACGAGGAATTCGGTGTGTCTTTCTTGGATATGCGGAATTCAAGAAGGGATATCGGTGTTATGATCCAAAGGAGAAGAAGATGTATGTCACTCGGGACGTTAAGTTCCACGAAAATGTATCCTTTTTTGAACCCGGCTGTTTCCCTCAGGGGGAGAGGACGATGTCGAATGATGGAAGCAACCGTGAATTGGTAGTAGAAAATGAAACTGAAAGCGTAAGAGACATAACGGAAGTTGATAACGATAACGGGAACAGGGATGAAGAAACTGACGAAGATGTGAACTCACCTCAAGATAGTACATCGGACCCGATCCCAACAACCGTGGAGCCAGATCCTAATCCGTCGCAAGGTAGCTCATCTACTCCTATATCTGTTACTCCTGACCTTGTTGTTACACAGGAAGAAGCTATCGAAGCTAGGTACCCCGTAAGAAAAAATCGGGGGGTCCCCAAGAAACAGTACCAGCCAGAACTTAAGTCAAGGTCCAAGTACCCTATTAATAATTACGTCTCCTCCCATAAGCTGGCAAAACCACAAAGAACCATGATAGAAGAGCTATCAACGGTGGTTATCCCAAAGAATATACATGAAGCTATAAAAGACCCGAGATGGAGGAAGGCTGTAAACGATGAGATGGATGCATTACAACGGAGTGGTACGTGGGATGTAGTCTCGAGACCCCAAGGAAAAAAGATGGTAGGGTGCCGGTGGATCTTCACAGTTAAATTGGATGCCGAAGGAAAGATTGAAAGGTATAAAGCAAGACTTGTCGCGAAAGGTTATACGCAGAAATATGGGGTAGACTATGGTGATACGTTCGCTCCGGTGGCGAAAATTAATACTATTCGAATTCTCGTATCAATCGCTGCTAATAAAGACTGGCCGCTGCATCAGTTTGATGTAAAAAACGCATTCCTAAACGGCACACTAGAGGAGGAAGTGTATATGGATCCACCACCTGGAATAAATTGTGGAGATAAAGTATGCAAACTAAAGAAAGCATTGTACGGTCTGAAACAATCGCCTCGGGCCTGGTTTGGACGATTTTCTAACTTCATGAAGACCGTGGGGTACAAACAAAGCGATGCAGACCACACGCTCTTTGTGAAGATACATGGAGAAAAAACGACAGCTCTAATAGTATACGTAGATGATATGGTTGTAACTGGCAACGATCCTGATGAAATAAAAAGGCTACAGACGGTTTTAGCTACTGAGTTCGAGCTGAAGGATCTTGGTCAGTTGAGGTATTTTTTGGGTATTGAAGTTGCAAGATCGCGACGTGGTATTACTATGTGTCAACGAAAGTATGTACTAGATCTACTGGCGGAGACCGGCATGCTTGACTGTCAGCCAGTAGAAACCCCGATTGAAGTGAATCATGGTTTAACCATACAAACCAGTCAAATACCCGCAAATAAAGAAAGATACCAAAAGCTAGTGGGAAAATTAATCTACTTAGCTCACACACGTCCAGACATAGCATATGCGGTGAGTGTCGTAAGCAGATTCATGCATGCACCAAATAAAGATCACATGAAGGCGGTATATAGAATTCTTCGTTATCTTAAAGCGTGTCCTGGAAAGGGATTATTATTTAAAAAAGGTGACAGTCAAGGTGTTCACGGGTATACGGACGGAGATTGGGCCGGAGATAAGTCAGACGGGAAGTCTACCTCAGGTTACTTCACATATGTGTGGGGTAATTTGGTTACATGGAGGAGTAAGAAGCAAAAGGTGGTGGCCAGGTCAAGTGCTGAAGCTGAATTTCGAGGCATGGTACATGGGGTATGCGAACTATTGTGGATCAAAAGGATTCTAAGGGATCTTGGAATTAAAGTAAAAGAGCCAATGAATTTATATTGTGATAATCAAGCTGCCGTTAAGATTGCAAATAATCCCGTACAACATGACAGAACGAAGCACGTAGAGATTGATCGTCATTTTATAAAAGACCATTTGGAGAAGAAAACAATTAAGCTGCCATTTGTGAATTCTGAAGAACAGTTAGCAGATATGCTAACTAAAGCGGTATGTAGGAACACCTTCCACAGCTCTCTAGACAAGCTGGGAATGACAAACATACATTCTCCACCTTGAGGGGGAGTGTTGACGAGAGCAAATATCGGATGAGACAAACTAACTATGGATATTATTGAGAAGATCAGATAACCATAGAAAGTATTGCTGTATTTCTTAGTCAGAATCATTCCTTGTATAGCTCCTTATTTCGTGGGTTTCTGTTGTATGTAGTCCTATATATGTATCTCATTGTATTGGTTAATATAATATAAAATATAGAATCACACATTCTGATTGGGAATTCTGTTCTACATTCATTTCACATTAATTATAACAAAATACAATTCATAATCATAACCACCGATAAGACATCGATATTCCAGATCTACAAAATAAAATCCAACCTAAATCTGCCATCAACCCAACATCCAAACACTCCCCAGATCTAACTAAACAATTCCTTAACCGCTGGTGAACTTGGTGACAGCCTTGGTGCCTTCAGATACAGCGTGCTTAGCCAGCTCACCAGGCAAGACCAATCTGACAGCAGTTTGAATCTCGCGAGAAGAAAGAGTGTTCTTTTTGTTATACCTAACAAGCTTAGAACTCTCAGCAGCCAATTTCTCAAAGATATCATTGATGAAGGAATTCATGATTCCCATAGCTTTGCTTGAAATACCAATATCAGGATGGACTTGTTTCAAAACCTTGAAGATGTAGATCTTGTATGTCTCCACTGACTTCTTGTGTCTCTTCTTCTTCTTCTCTCCTGACGTGTCCTTTGCTGGCAGCTTCTTCTCTGCTTTGGGTTTCGGTGCCTTCTCTGCTGCCGGCTTCTTCTCCGCCGCGGGTTTCTTCTCTGCTGCCTTTGGTGCCATTGCTAAAAATGATGTGTGTGTTTTTGAAGGTGTGTTTAGTGTGGGTGATGAGAATGAAGTAATTGTGGGGTTGGTTATATAGGTAGGTGGAGTGTCTTGTGATTGGTTGGTCTTGAGTCACATGGATCGGGAATACGAGCCGTTGATTTTACCATATTATTTAACGGTGGAGATTTACTAATTTGTGTTTCACACGGATCGTGAATCAGCGGACAAAAAGCTCTTTATTTGTTGATCTTCAATATATCTAATAAGCATTTTATTTTTCTAATAAAATAAACTTTCATCATTTTTTAAAAATTAAATATCTCGCAAACCGTTAATCGTTACACGAAAAAAATCATACCATCGCGACGATAATTAAATTATCTTTCTATAGATATGCACTTTTATATATTTTTCACGATTTTTTTTTTCAAAATTTCGGCCCAGAAAAATCATATATGATTTGTGAAAATCATATATGATTCGGTTTTTACGAATCATATATGATTCGGTTTTTACGAATCATATATGAAGTGCATTTGCGTGAAGTTCTTGAAACGTTGACAAAAAAAAGTTGTATGCTAAATTCTCGAAATGTGAATTTTGGCTACAAGAAGTTCAATTTCGAGGTCATGTTGTGAATTCGGAAGGCATAAAACTTGACCCGTCAAAGATTGAAGCCGTGATGAAATGGAAACGACCAAAAAGTTCTAGTGAAATTCAAAGTTTTTAGGACTCATGGGTATTACCGAAGGTTTATCCATGATTTTCCAAGATAGCGTCTTTTTTAACAAAGTTAAATAAGAGAAATCTCAATATGTTTGGTGTGATGAATAAGGAGAAGCTTTTTGTACTCTAAGAAAGAAATTATGTGAAGCACTGATTCTTGTATTACCGGAAGGAACAAACTGATTCTTGTATTACCGGAAGGAACAAACGATATGTGAAGCACTGATTCTTGTACTCTAAGAAAGAAATTAGGTGTGCACCACTATTTTCTTGGTATTTCTAGGGTGTGCACCAAAGGTAAAACGGCTATGCATCACTTCAATTCTATGTATTGAATGGACATAAGGGTGACGTGACAGCGGTCGTATGTTGGGATCGATATTTGTTTTCTGGTTCCCTGGACAAAACAATCAAAGTTTGGGGTGCAACTGAAGACGGCAACATTGAGCAAGTTTACAAACACGATGTAGAAAATGTAAGTCGTTAATGCAATATTTCTTTTTAAAGGTTCGGGTCCTAAGAGAATCATCATATGATTTAGTGATTTTATTATTTATTTATTTATTGCTGCAGGGTGTACTTGCATTTTGTGGGATGCATGATGCAGAAAAAAAGCCAATGCTGCTATGTTTATGCAAAGACAGCGGTGTTCACATATATGATTTGCCCTCGTAAGTGTTTTTGTATACCTCTCTTGCTTAACTTTATAAGGTGCTTGAATACTCAGTACTGACATCGTTTGTGTCTTTTTCTATAGGTTTGTTGAAACGGGTAGAATATATTCAAGACAGGACATTCAAGCAATCCAAGTAGGTCCTGAGGGACTATTCTTTACTGGTGATGCAGCAGGGATGGTCACTGTATGGAAACCAAATGGTGAACCTGTTAGCAAATCGTGTTGATGGCAAATCCAGAATACGTGTCTTCTATAAGTTAGTTTTGTATAATAGCACAGCCCATTGGGGTTAATTGTAAATGACAATCATCTGAATGAATAAGATTTTTCTGTGTTGAAACTTATGCAAGGGGTTCTTTCATATGATAACACTAGTGTGAAGTGTGAACTGTAAATCGACAATTATTTGAATGAATTTTCTTCAGATTCTTTTTGATAGCTGAAGCTTTGTTTCGTGTTACTCTTTTAATGCAAAAAAATTCAATGCTTTCTTTGTAGTTTTGTATAAATATCTGAAGCTCAATTAGAGTAATTGTTGTTATGACTTCTTAACTTCTTGTGACAGTAAGTTCTTAAAATTAAAGCTACGAGTCTATGATGAATGAGAACATATATAATATGAATTTGTTGGTAGTTTCTTGTATCGTTGCTAAAAAAAAGTTGGTGTTTCTTGTACAGAAAGACAGAGGAATGGTGTAAACTGTAATAACCAGTCCAACATCTGTATTCAAGACATTTGACACTCTTATAAGTCTAAATTGGTGGGCTACTAGTATCCTTCCACCATGGTTTTTAGTTAAACTGGAGGAATATACGAGTAGTCCATTGTTTTCGTCTTTGAGAGGTGTTAGATAAACAATGTGCCATACTACTATCATCATGGATTGATCAAAATAGGAATCATTTAAAGTTACAAGGTACTTAGAAAAGAATGGTACATACTGTCACAAGGAGTTTCACAGGAGCTGTATGCAGCTACCACAACCCATAGCAGCAAGGATTTATAATCACTGGGCTCCTCCTAAAGTAAGGCACAGTGTTGGCGCTTGGCAGGTAGTTTAGATGCTGCTATTGGGGTGAAGCGTGATTTACATTAGACGATGCCAATTGTGCACGAGGTGGAAGTGGAACTGGTTCAGAAACACTGGATTAAATCTCGTTCATTGTGTTGAAGCATGGAGAATTTGGCTTGAGATGGTAGGATTTGAGTCGTTCATTTGGGTCAGTCTAGGATTGATTAAAAATCTGTGTTTGTACTATGGCTAAAGTTGTTGGGAATAAGGCTCAAAGACAGCGGATGTTAGTGTTTTTTTCCGTTGTTGGTCAATATAGGTGGGTAGGAATGCTAGTGCTTATTGAAAATGATGGTGTTTTAGAATATGCAAAAAGTTAGTTTTTCATGCTGGATGTTGCACATGAGTATTCCTCCCCCCCCCCCCCACTTTCTTTTTTTTCCATTCAGTCTTCTATTGCCTTTCAAACGACAGTAACAGGGGAGATGTTGTGAGTAGAAGAGATCATCTAGTTTTCAGGTTTCACCATTCTAGCAAATGTTTAGATTATTTCAGTAATCAATTCTAAAAGAAAAGTTAAATCGCCATAAAATGGGTCGTGATAATGCAGCGTATGACATTATGTGAAGGGTTTCATGTTTGAAACTTAATTTGTGTATTAGAATTCGTTACTCTCTAATCTACAGACTGAATGGTAAGCTAGAAGTCAGAATAACAAACTATGTATCATACAACATGGAAAACGGATGTCAGCGTAACCTGCATTCTCATCTACAAAAGTTAAACATACAGAAATTGAAAGGCGTTTATGGGTTACAAAGTGCGCAGTCACCTGTGGCACACAAAGTGCACAAATTGATTTAAGTTATGGTAATGGGCTATGGCAATTGCTGCAAAACTGAATGGAGCAAAACTTATATTCCACAAGGACAGATGCAATAACACAGTTTCAAGGGACCCAAGACTCAACAATTACAAGGCATGCTCAAATTATGAATTTACAATACTATGTTCTTATCCTTATATAGCCATGTAAATTCAAGATCTAAATTCAGCAACTACATGGTTGCAGAAATTCTTATGGTAAAAACATACTACAGGGTCGCTGCAGAAACGACAAATCTATGCGTAAACTAAATTGCACGGTCAAAGAAAAGCTTAGCATAAAAATATGATTTGAGCAACATAAAAAGAGCATTTCATTCATTCATTAATAACAACCATCAATTATCGATTTACATCAATTTCAAAATCAATTTGATTCAACCCCTAACCAAACACTACAACAATCTATTCAACCGCTGGTGAACTTGGTGACAGCCTTGGTGCCTTCAGATACAGCGTGCTTAGCCAGCTCACCAGGCAAGACCAATCTGACAGCAGTTTGAATCTCGCGAGAAGAAAGAGTGTTCTTTTTGTTATACCTAACAAGCTTAGAACTCTCAGCAGCCAATTTCTCAAAGATATCATTGATGAAGGAATTCATGATTCCCATAGCTTTGCTTGAAATACCAATATCAGGATGGACTTGTTTCAAAACCTTGAAGATGTAGATCTTGTATGTCTCCACTGACTTCTTGTGTCTCTTCTTCTTCTTCTCTCCTGACGTGTCCTTTGCTGGCAGCTTCTTCTCTGCTTTGGGTTTCGGTGCCTTCTCTGCTGCCGGCTTCTTCTCCGCCGCGGGTTTCTTCTCTGCTGCCTTTGGTGCCATTGCTAAAAATGATGTGTGTGTTTTTGAAGGTGTGTTTAGTGTGGGTGATGAGAATGAAGTAATTGTGGGGTTGGTTATATAGGTAGGTGGAGTGTCTTGTGATTGGTTGGTCTTGAGTCACATGGATCGGGAATACGAGCCGTTGATTTTACCATATTATTTAACGGTGGAGATTGTCTATTAAGAAATCCGCGGTTATTTGTTTTAATTTTATACTTTTTGACTTGGTATAAAAAAGCATTCATGGTACTTTAGTCATTTGTGTTTTGTTTACTTTTTAACCGAGATATTGTATTATCAAAACTAGTTATAAAACCAGTGCACGTACGAGGTTTTGACATAAATTATTGACTGTGTATTAATATTTAATATTGTGATTTTAAAGATAACCATATGATTATCTTGAATATATTTCAACTTATGCACACACTCAATTTTGGTATAAATTTCCTTTCATCGAAAAAGAGTTATTTATAATGAAAGCAAATAGCAGTCAAAATAAATCACACTCAACTTTCAAATGAATAACAATTTTTTTTTATTTTTTATTTTTTTTTCCAAATCAACCTACCTAACGGACTCTGAAATATCGAAGCACAACACTTAAGTTACAGTGATTGATATACAAACATCATTATCTATGAATTTCAAGTATTATGGCGTATAATTTACAGGATTTACCTTCAAACCTCTTCATAAAAGATGGTCTATTAACATTACTAAAATGTTGACATTATCATTCAACACATATAAAACCCATATCCATCCACAACCACTTCATAATTTTATATTATTTTTACTAATTTTACATGTTTATAGTGGATAGCAGAAGCAATGATATCTAAATTTAACAAAATCTTGGAAAAATCATGAATAAGCATACAATGATATGAAAATATAAATATGTAAAATGCAAACAACAGATGAACATAATGGAAATTCCATTATTAGTGATTCCTTTGTCAAATATCACATATGAATAAGAAGAATTACATATTGCACATGCTCAACAATTTATCCTAAACTGACTTGCAGCATATGATTCATCAAATTTAATTGTAGATAGATTTTCTTAATTACTAAAGTGTTCATACAAAGAGACTAAGTTCACTTTCAAAATAAATAAAACTTTATAGGAAAAGTTTTGTCAAATAAGGGATGTATATGAATTGTTATTGCAATAACTTTACAATGATTTATATACAAAAACGTCAAAAATGCTCTAAAAAAAGTCACATTTGCAACAGCAGTCCGCAGGCTTTCTTTTTCACGATTATCAATAGAAAAATTAAAATTTTGAACTTTTCTCTTCCTTCTTGCAAGACCCTCAACCTTTACCTCGTCCAATCCACTTTAGTGTGGAGGTTTGTTCGTTCATTTCCAATGATGATGTAGAGTTCCTTCATAACTACTCTTGATTCAAAAGGTGGCAGCCCAGTATTCCAAACCACTCCGGTTTTGATCACTTTACTTTTTATTCTCATCTAAGTATTCACTTGAGTTGGGCCATTGGTCAATATGAACATCATATCAGCCTCTAATTCCATACTTTTTTCTTGGCGGACAATGGCTAGAGTTATCTCGGGCTCTTCGTCTTTTACAAAGTCAACAACATCTTCACATCTTAAAGTTTTCACCAAATCAAGATGTTCATTGAAATCTTGATTATCTCCACCATTATATTGATCATTTTCATGATGGGTCATCTGCCTTCCCATAAATGTTTTTCCACTTCTTCCTTTAACACAATGTCTTTCGGAATATCCATTTCTTCTTCGTCACAAGTTGAGTTTCATTAATCATTAGTTAATATTGACGCAAATGAATCTCTGTTAATGCTTTTTCCACTTGTAAAGGGAGAATCACAGACATTTTTTCGTCAACAGCAGTTGCAGCAACATTTCTTTCATTTTCAAGTTCAACACAAAATGCTGCTCGAGTAGCTTGGTCCACTTCTAGTTGTCGTCTTAATTGAAAAATCATGTTGTCTTTATCGGCTTCATTTACTGGAATCAGCTTACTGATGTCATTCGTTTCCAGCATGATCTCTCTGCCTCATCTAAAACCAATCACAAATCAACATTAAAGATCAATCTTAGTGTTTGGAATTGCAATTTGAAAGTGATTTGTCTTATAATTGCCACTTTAGAAGATTATCATTTATTCTTTGGTTCCAAGTATAATGAAAACAATTCAGATTATGTCATATCTTAGCTTCATTTACATGATCAGTCTTTTTTCAAAACTTCTACTTATATCATAACCATAGCTTTCCTGGACAAGTATTTGTTTTGAGATGCTTTTAGTCCAAAATATCTCCATTTCCCTATTTCTTATATCAACAATGAAATATTGTTTCACTATACTTTATTTATTTTCAGACTTTATAGTCTCATTCCAAGTCTCAAAGATAAGGCAAGGCTTATTGATACAATATTTTAGCTAAAAAATTGTATTCATTACCTATGTACTTTTTATTATAGTGGTAGCCTTTAGATGTTTATGTGGTGACACAACTCATAACTCAAAGAGTCCATAAATAGGGATAATTAACACCTCTAATCAATAAACTATTTAGTCACCCATGTTGCCTTCAAACATTTCCTCTATGGCAAAAGAGGACATACCTGTTACACTTTTAAGTGTACTAAGCATCAAGTTTAATATAAGAAAATGGGTCGCTACTGCCTCCAAAAGCAAACACCATGTTAGCTTGTTAACTATTTCATTTTTAAGTATAGGTGATATTTCTGTAAAAAAATACGATCATGCAGCATCAACAGAGAAATCCTGTGACAATGCTTGCACGTTGTTTTTAAAAACGTACAAAACAAAACTGGATTTGAAAAAACAACACATTTCAGAAGTATCATACTTGTATCTAAAGAAAGCAGACATTCCTCTCTACCCTTATGATGTATGCATTGAAGATTTAGTTCCTATTTCCATATAGTGTTTGCATATCAAAGTCCATGATGTCCATAACCATTGTTCTTTCCTTATGAAATAAACATCTGTAATACCAATTTGAAGCTTATTATCAACATTTCCACAACAAATAAACCACACCAGCTTACCAAAATTTGACATTTCACGCGTCAATATGCTCTACTTTCTACATTCCATATGTTCACACAATTATACAACTTACTAACTAACTACAAATAAAAATTCACCGAATGCCTAATTCAATGCTAAAACTTACATTTTTTTTAACTCGGCTAAAACGCATTCATATGATTTAACACATTGTATGCATTGATCAGTACTACCTTCTATACTCATCATGCAAAAGTGTCAACCAATTATTGTACTTTCAGTTTAAGTACGCTTTTGTTAAAGCTAACCTGATGAACTTCTACATATTATGCTGATAGTTAAAGAGCTTACGCCATACAACCTTACAAAGAACCAAAAAACAAATAATTAAAAAAAAAAAGCCAAATTTTAAAGAAAGTAGGCATTCCTCTCTACCCTTATGATGTATGCACTGAAGATTTAGTTCCTATTTCCATATAGAGTTTTCAAATCAAAGTCCATGACGTCCATAACCATTGTTCTTTCCTTATGAAATAAACATCTGTAATACCAATTTGAAGCTTATTATCACCATTTCCACAACAAATAAACCACACCAGCTTACCAAAATCTGGCATTTCACGCGTCAATATGTTCTACTTTCTACATTGCATATTTTCACACAAATATACAACTTTACTAACTAACTACAAATAAAAATTCACTGAATGCCTAATTCAGCGCTAAAACTTACATTTTTTTTAACTCAGCTAAAACTTAAACTTTTTTTTAACTCACCTAAAACGCATTCATATGATTTAACACATGTATGAATTGATCCATACTACCTTCTGTACTAATCATGCAAAAGTGTCAACAAATTCTTGTACTTTCAGTTTAAGTACGCCTCTGTTAAAGCTAACCTGATGAACTTCTACATTATATGCTGATAGTTAAAAAGCTTACGCCATAAAACCTTACAAATAACCAAAAAAAAAGAAGCCAAATTTTAACCTTGAAAAAAGTGTCACCGTATAGGTACAGTAACAGTATCAAAATAAACATAGTTGAATTCAAAATAAAAATAAAATTTAGTTGATTACTTAAGAATGGTCAAGTAGTGGCACTGGTTGCCAAAATGGGTCTAAGTTATATATTTGGAAATAAACAAATAACAACTACCACCAATTTTTGATAAAATCATAATCGAGAAATAAAGACAACCATGTTGGAGGGTGTTGTGGGAATATGTATAACTTATCTTTGAATTGCAGGAATGGATGGAAATGGGAGCTCGATGATTGTGGCATATTTTACGTCAAGGCTTTGTCTAACTTCGTGAAGGATAAATGTATTAACAGTGGAAACTAGAGTATCGAGACAATGTGGAACAATCTTATACCAAAGAAGATAAATATTTTCGTAATTCCAGTTTGAGTGGAGTTAGATAAGAAATGTATTGACTTGCACACAATCTTATGTCCATGGTGTGGTGAGGTGTGCGAATCGGTTGATCATAGCTTGATTTTATGTAAAGAGGCGATGAAGATTTTGTCAAAACTGTTCTAGTGGTGGAAAATGGGTAATGTGAACATATTTTCTATGAATGAAATGTTCAAATATGATGGTGGTGGAATTGTAGCTACAAAATATAATAAGATATGGCAATCAGTATAAGTTAGGATAACGGGGTTATTATATTTGGAGGAACTGTAATTGTAGGGTGTTTGGAAAAGGTGGAATCGAGTGAAAAATTATTTTCAAAAATTCAGTTACGGAGCTTGAGACCAGTCAAGTATAAACTGATACGGGATAATTGAATTGAGGATCCAGGTAAGTGTATTTTCTGATATTGTTGATACACTGTAATTCGGTCTATTGGGGTGTTTTCTTGGATATATACAGCTGTAGCGTTTGGTTTAAGGAAGAAAGTGTGATGTTGTTTGGTTATATTATGTCCTAAAGCTCGTTTTTTATTGTTGGTGTGGGGACCAACAGATATGCATTTTTGGTCTACCCAATTTGGGTATGCATGGTGTATATATCTTTTGTTTCTTGTGTTTGGCATGCCCATTGTTATAAGTGGCCAAGAGTCTTGTTTGTGTATATGTGTATTATAGATTGAGTATATTTTTATATAAGCTTGCCGTTTTTGAAGAAAGATAGCCATGGGATAAACAAATGCAACAAAATTCTTACATTATGAAACCTATGGCCATTAAAATTCTTTTGTAATATCTCTACAGTTACTTATTCCCCTAATGTTGCCATTAAATACAACTTATAAGATTAATTAAGGCCTTTGGGCTGAGCCTACAATTATCGAATTCGAACATTTGAATATATCAAAGCTGCTATTATATGGGAAGTATGTGTCAACTAAGACTGCTCATGAGGTCAAAAGAGGTTATACTAATTCCATCATTTACAGGGAGAATCTGTATGCTAATATTGTTGGTTATAGTGTCTTGAGGAATGAAATAATAAAAGTTGTAATGTTAGAGGTTGTTTGGGAGAGGATAATAAGCACCTAGCTACAAATCACCAAGTTAGTGAGATGAAGTATAGTCGTTAGGACTATCATCTTTGACTTATATTAAATTATAGCTAAATTCAAAAAAGTTTAGCTAAAAACAAAATGGGTACAATGGTTTAAAAGGGTGAAAGTCATCCAAAATCTAAAGAAATGTATTCAACCTCTAACATCATTCTTAGACCATAGGGTATGGTGGCACAAATGCATGCCAAAGTCTAGGTGGCAACTCATTTGGCATGCCAAACCTCAAGTTACCATACCACCATCTTATTGTGCCAACTTGAATGCCACTTAATTGGCATGAGTGAATGTGAGAAAAGGACAAAAAGATTAATAGGGTTTTTTTTAGAGTGTGTTTTAATTGGGTATGGTGGGTTCTAAATGGCATGTGAAAAAGATGTTATGAGTGAAAGGTATTTTTGTGTGTGAGTGTTAAAAATATGAATGCTTATGTGACGCTAAGGTGGCACCAAAAAATATGTTTTGGCATGCTATGACACCCCATGCTCTTATCAAAATCGCCAAGTAAATGAGATGAATTATATTTATAGTCGTTAGGAATGTCATCTTTGACTTGTTAAATTATATCTACTATTATATGTGTTGCACATTTCAATCTTTGAGAAAACAAATAAGATAACTTCTTTGAGAATAAATCAATAACTTTTTCCTTTCACAAACAGTACTGGCCAACTTAATCCAACTGAGGTTATTTTTCAAGTCCAGTCGTTCTTGGGCACAATAGATCTTCATTCTAGAATTTCCCACTGTATATCTTTTATATACAAATTGCAATCACTTTATATTCCAAATTGCAATCACTTTGAGAACATCGGCAAACATCCTAACTTTTAAGCTCATTATCTTGAGACACCAATAGTCCAAGTTTGGTGACTACTTAATTGAGAGTGAATATGCATATCAAGTTGTGTTTAAAGCATTAAAAAAAATTAAAAAGCATATTTCAAGGAGCCAGTATCTTATATCAAACTAAATACATGGATTAACGCATGTAAAAATACAAACCTCCAATTTGGATGAACTTTTAGCCACAACCACCAATAAATTTTCAATTAACTGCAAAACAAAAAACCAATATACAAACCAAATTCAAAAATATTAATTAACTTGGAATTCTAATAATAAGAAAATCGAATTAGCATATAATTCAATCAATTAACTAAAAAAAATTATCAAATCGAATTAGGGTTTCTATTGATTTTATCCAAATCCTTACGTTGTGAACTGAATAAGTAAATTTAATACATGGACAGAAAAATAATAACATGATTGTTGAATTGAGTTATCACATAACACACAATTGAATGAGGAGATGAAGACTACGAAGATTCGAGTGTAAGGTTTTGTGTTGAAAGGTAGATTGGGTTTTCTTTTACTCCGTATTTACTTTCCCTGAGCCTCCGTCTTCTTTTTTTCTTTTGTTACAGTTCAGTCCATAATTAGAAACTAATAGCCCGAAAGTACCTGTGTATTTTTTGTTTTTTCTTTTATGTTATACTTGAAATCCGAATTTTTTAATTTTTGACCAAATCCGGAAATAATTAGGTTTAGTTATTTTTTAAAATCCAAAAAGAAAAATAAATTTAAAAAATTATTACTAAATAAGGTATGAATTAATTTTTTTGAAATGAAAAATTCTCACTGGGGGTTTTGTTTTATTATATAAAAGATAGTTATTTTTTATAACTTTAGTTTGGATTGTATTTTTTTTTTGAACATAGTTTGGATTGTATTTAGTTATTTACTTATTTTACTTTGTTCTTTTGATACTGTGTAAAAACTTAAGAAAGTTGAATACGCTGAGTTAGAGATTGTTTATATAGTATCTTGTTAATTGGGTAGCATGTTAATGTTTTGTTGATTTAAGGTCATATATGGTAACTAAAAAACTAATTTTCATTTCATTCATGTATAAGATCGGTCGGGGTGATTGAATCATCATAGTAATCGATCTAAAAGCTGTATGTTACTCCCTTCATCCCAAAATTATTGTTCACCGACAAAAAACGCACAGTTTAAAAAAAACATCAATATTAAAGTTTGATTTATATTCCCTATCTAATTATGGAAGTCGACAATTAATTTGAGACATCCCAAAAAGAAAACATGGACAATAAATATGGGAGGGAGGGAGAACTATATATTAACCAAATTTTGTACGGCCGCCGGTCCCCTTTAACACAAATTCCTGGCTCCGCCCCTGAAAGTGTTAAAATATGTGTCATGTAATTCAAGAAATTATTTCAAGCTCATTTTTAGAATTTTTCTTGTAAACAAACCTCACCTTTTTTAAAGTTGTTCACGTATGTGATGTAAAACGTGATTGGTGTCGGGTTGAGATGTTTGTGTTGTTCGGTTTCCCGTATTGAACGGTAAGAACACAAGAATATGACTAAGAATCAAAAGTTTCAGTAACACTCAAACAAACCATATAGGTGTGTTTTACTATGTGAGAATATTATGAAAATGTAGAGAAACTTTGAGTGAGTCGAAATGGTGTATGATGTCTTCTACTTATAGAGAGGCATGTAAGATTTAGAGATAAACCCTTAGTTGATGATCAACGGTTGTGGAGAGGCCACACGTTGATCATCTGATGAGCAGACAAGGAAGACATGTGGTCTCCCCTCCTCGTACGGGATAATGAATGTCGCACGTCCCCACTATCATATTGTACATCTTCACCGTTAGTGACAATTGTCCCATGTGTGTCTAACTAAATCTGCCATCAACCCAACATCCAAACACTCCCCAGATCTAACTAAACAATTCCTTAACCGCTGGTGAACTTGGTGACAGCCTTGGTGCCTTCAGATACAGCGTGCTTAGCCAGCTCACCAGGCAAGACCAATCTGACAGCAGTTTGAATCTCGCGAGAAGAAAGAGTGTTCTTTTTGTTATACCTAACAAGCTTAGAACTCTCAGCAGCCAATTTCTCAAAGATATCATTGATGAAGGAATTCATGATTCCCATAGCTTTGCTTGAAATACCAATATCAGGATGGACTTGTTTCAAAACCTTGAAGATGTAGATCTTGTATGTCTCCACTGACTTCTTGTGTTCTCTTCTTCTTCTCTCCTGACGTGTCCTTTGCTGGCAGCTTCTTCTTTTGGTTTCGGTGCCTTCTCTGCTGGCCGCTTCTTCTCCGCCGCGGGTTTCTTCTCTGCTGCCTTTGGTGCCATTGCTAAAAATGATGTGTGTGTTTTTGAAGGTGTGTTTAGTGTGGGTGATGAGAATGAAGTAATTGTGGGGTTGGTTATATAGGTAGGTGGAGTGTCTTGTGATTGGTTGGTCTTGAGTCACATGGATCGGGAATACGAGCCGTTGATTTTACCATATTATTTAACGGTGGAGATTTACTAATTTGTGTTTCACACGGATCGTGAATCAGCGGACAAAAAGCTCTTTATTTGTTGGGGCAAAAGTTTAATATAAATCTCAAATTTACCATATATCTAATAAGCATTTCATTTTTCTAATAAAATAAACTTTCATCATTTTTTAAAAATTAAATATCTCGCAAACCGTTAATCGTTACACGAAAAAAATCATACCATCGCGACGATAATTAAATTATCTTTCTATAGATATGCACTTTTATATATTTTTCACGATTTTTTTTTTCAAAATTTCGGCCCAGAAAAATCATATATGATTTGTGAAAATCATATATGATTCGGTTTTTACGAATCATATATGAAGTGCATTTGCGTGAAGTTCTTGAAACGTTGACAAAAAAAAATTGTATGCTAAATTCTCGAAATGTGAATTTTGGCAACAAGAAGTTCAATTTCGAGGTCATGTTGTGAATTCGGAAGGCATAAAACTTGACCCGTCAAAGATTGAAGCCGTGATGAAATGGAAACGACCAAAAAGTTCTAGTGAAATTCAAAGTTTTTTAGGACTCGCGGGGTATTACCGAAGGTTTATCCATGATTTTCCAAGATAGCGTCTTTTTTAACAAAGTTAAATAAGAGAAATCTCAATATGTTTGGTGTGATGAATAAGGAGAAGCTTTTTGTACTCTAAGAAAGAAATTATGTGAAGCACTGATTCTTGTATTACCGGAAGGAACAAACTGATTCTTGTATTACCGAAAGGAACAAACGATATGTGAAGCACTGATTCTTGTACTCTAAGAAAGAAATTAGGTGTGCACCACTATTTTCTTGGTATTTCTAGGGTGTGCACCAAAGGTAAAACGGCTATGCATCACTTCAATTCTATTTTTTTTTTTTTACACTTTTGCGAGATCGAAAAGGGCATGCACGTGCATACCCTCCCTTGGTTGTAGATCCGCCCCTGTGTACCTGCCACGTCCTGTTTCAACACATGGACAGCTATATGTGGCTCTTTCACGTGTTAAAAAAATAAATAAATAAATAAATAAATAAAAATTGAAGGTTGTTGTTTCAGATGTAGATGGCAATCTATCAAAAACTACTACAAATGTAGTTTATAAAGAAGTTGTTCAAGGTCAATGATCAACGATCAATAGGTATGTACAATATACATATGACATGTTCTATGTCATTTTAATATTTACACTTATTATTAATCACAAACTTCTTTTATTTACACATTTTTTGAACTTACTAGGTGTTCACACAATGCACCTTGTGTTGAACTGTTACAATGGTCACTACATACATTTGCTTCTCAAAACCATGAAATTGGAGATCACGAGGCAATGGATGTTTATTACATAGATATTTACAAGCATATTAGTTTATACTGTCATTAAATTATAACTTATTATTTCGTTAAAAGATTTCATACCGTTTACACTCGTTGTTTTTTGTTACTTTATTCACGCACTTAGTTTTTTGATGCATAAACCCTTTAAAAACTTCGTAATTCCACTGATCTATAAGCTAGTTTGTTATATAGTTTAATCCCCACATATGAGATGGTTAAAACCTTTCTGTAAAAGTTTATTGATAAGTTCTAATGCCACTCCATATCAACCAAACAAATGATGTTACATATCTTTCAACCCAAATCCTTATAAACCCTCCTGCCAAGCACACCTTTAAATTAGTCATTATCAAATCATTAAAAAAAGACTAAAATACATCGTTGGTCCCTAAACTTGTACCTGCGCATCATGATGGGACAAATCTTGCCTTTTTCATCGTTGAGAGTCCAAAAATTGGGTTTTATACTCTTGACAAGTCCTTTGACAAATTTTATGTTAGTCAAAGTCTGTTAATTTCCCTATGTGCCTTGCACATGAGGGCAAAATGGTCATTTCATTGTTTTGGTTAATTATTTTGGTGGTAAGACTAGTACAACCTTACGGACTAAAGGTGTATTTAATCAATAAAATTATACTATCACCACCACCACCCTCCCTTTATCTCTTTTTCCTGCTTATCTCTATAAATTTTTGCTTCTCTCTCTAAAATTAACGCTATCACTATTCTCAAATTTCATAAACTCCACAAAAAAACATAATCTCAATCAAACACCATCAGCATTCTCTCTCTTTAATCGAAATTAATTTTTTAAGTCTTTAATCAAACACCAACACTGAAATACGCTGGCCCAACCATTATATAAAAGATATGGATGGATTTGTAACCCCACTTTCCTTGTTGGCTTTCAAATATGCTTAATTTTGTGAATTTGATACCTATTTTCGAAGACCAAAAAGTTATTTCTTTCATTTTCATACGCTTAAATCAAACACTCTCTAAATAGTTTATGAATTTTCGTTCTTGATAGTAGTGTTTGTATGATCTTGATGTTCTTTATATAGTGAATTTGTTTTTTGTGTTTTATTTATTTATTTATTTTTTTAAATTTGAATGAGGCAGAAACAAACTTATTTTGATTCACTGTGATAGGCGGAGTATTCGATCCGATATTTGTATAATGAAAGGAGACATAAGAACAAGCTCGTCTTCATTATCAGTCTTCCTTTACACTTATGATCACATCTCCAGTGATCTCTTTACTAGAGAATAAGAAAAAATCAAACCCTACACTCGGAAATGGGAGCCATCCACAATGGCCACCATTGACGAGCTAACTCTCATATCCAAGAATACTAATGCATCAACAATCGAAAACCGACATAAATGTCATGTGAATCACAATGTACCCGCGGTTTTCTTCTCTACTGGAGGCTTCACGGGTAACGTTTATCATGAGTTTAATGATGGACTAATACCAATTTACATCACATCTCAGAAATACAAGCAGAAAGTTGTGTTTGTGATACCTGAATACCATGAATGGTGGGTTAAAAAGTATGATAATGTTGTTTCTCAGTTATCCGATTATGAACCGATTGATTTTAATAGAGAAAACCGAACTCACTACTTCTCGGAAGCAATAGTTGGTTTAAGAATTCATGATGAGCTTGCCATTAATTATACGCTGATGGAAAACAACAAAACAATCCAAGATTTTCATGATGTTCTAGACGAATCATTTTGGCCTCGGATTCAAGGTTTAAATCAAGAGGAACCGATGGAAACCATTGATCCTAAAAAGCCAAAACTCGTGATCATATCAAGACTTTGGTCTCGGACTGTTACAAACCAAAAATTATTAGTCAAAATGGCAAAGAGAATAGGGTTTTCAGTTCAAGTTCCATGGCCGAATAGAAAGACTAAGCTACCACTGATTTATCGATCATTGAACTCAAGCGATGTTATGATTGGAGTCCATGGCGCTGCAATGACTCATTTCTTATTTATGAAGCCCATATCGGTGTTCATCCAAATAAAATGGTTGGGCCAACGTATTTCAGTGTTGGTGTTTGATTAAAGACCCAAAAAATTAACTTCGATTAAAGAGAGAGAATGATGATGATGTTTGATTGAGATTATGTTTTTTTTAGGAGTTTCTGAGATTTGAGAATAGTGATGGTGTTAATTTTAGAGAGAGAAACAGGAAAAAGATATAAAGGGAGGGTGGTGGTGGTGATGGTATAATTTTATTGATTAAATACACTGTTAGTCCCTAAGGTTGTACCAGTCTTACCACCAAAATAATTAACCAAAACAATGAAATGACTATTTTGCCCTCATGTGCAAAGCACATGAGGAAAATAACAGACGTTGACTAACAGAAAATTGGTCAAAGGACTTGTATAGAGTATAAAACCCAAATTTTGGACTCCCAACGATAAAAAAAGCAAAGTTTGTCCAATCATAATGCGCAGATACAAGTTTACGAACCAACGTTGTATTTTAGCCTTAAAAGAAAATAGTTAGTGTAAAGAAAAAAACATAAAAAGTAAAATTGTTCAACAATCCAAACTCGAAACCAAAAAGGGTTAAAACAAAGAAAATGACGATAAGATAACGTAACCCAGAAGCCACGCCAACATTCTAAGAATCTTATATACGCGTCAAAGTAAACGCAACACGTTACGTCACCGTTAACAAACAATCCATCATCCATTTCTGTATCCTTAACCAACTCATCTTCCTCATATCCCTATAAATAATCCCTCACGGCCTCATTCAACTTACAAAACCAACAATTAAATCATTCATTCAATTCTCTCGAGGTATCATTCTATTATTCCTTTTATTTTGATTATTACTATTATACGATGCTATATCTGAAACTAGGAGATTTTAAACTGTATGATCAGATTGATTATATATGAATTTGGGTATGTGTTTATTTGGAAACCTTTTAAATCATTTTTTTTTTCTATAAAAATTTGTGGATTCTAGTCCTTAAGCATCTGATTTGATCGAATTATTGTATCCAAGTTGTGCTTCTAAACCAAATTGTTGTTGTTTCTTTCGATATTGTTTATCTTTTGTTTTAGAGATTGTTATCGAATAATTGTTAAGAGAATGAGCTACTCTTTCTGAAGCCGATTATAATCGATTCATTGGATTTGTCTAAGTATTTTGTACATAACTTACTGGTCTTTCCATTATAGTATACATCACATAACACTAGTATATTGCAGTCGATTATTATCTTTTGGCTGTATGATTTGTTCTTATTGTGTTTGGATTCTTTTTGTACAGATGCAAATCTTCGTTAAGACCCTCACTGGTAAGACCATCACTCTCGAGGTCGAGACCTCAGACACCATCGATAATGTTAAGGCCAAGATCCAGGACAAGGAGGGTATTCCTCCAGATCAGCAGAGGTTGATTTTTGCTGGAAAGCAGCTCGAGGATGGCCGTACCTTGGCCGACTACAACATTCAAAAGGAGTCCACCCTCCATCTCGTACTCAGGTTGAGGGGAGGAATGCAAATCTTCGTCAAGACCCTTACCGGAAAGACAATTACTTTGGAAGTCGAGAGCTCTGACACCATCGACAACGTTAAAGCCAAGATTCAAGACAAGGAAGGAATTCCCCCAGATCAGCAGAGGTTGATCTTCGCTGGAAAGCAGCTTGAGGACGGTCGAACTCTGGCCGATTACAACATCCAGAAGGAGTCCACACTCCACCTTGTCTTGCGTCTACGTGGTGGTATGCAAATCTTTGTTAAGACCCTCACTGGCAAGACCATCACTCTCGAGGTCGAGACCTCAGACACCATCGATAATGTCAAGGCTAAGATCCAGGATAAGGAGGGAATTCCTCCAGACCAGCAAAGGTTGATCTTTGCCGGCAAGCAGCTTGAGGATGGCCGTACTTTGGCCGACTACAACATCCAGAAGGAATCAACCCTCCATCTTGTGCTCAGGCTTAGAGGAGGTATGCAGATCTTCGTCAAGACTTTTGACCGGGAAGACGATTACTTTGGAAGTTGAGAGCTCTGACACGATTGATAATGTCAAGGCCAAGATCCAAGACAAGGAGGGCATCCCACCAGACCAGCAGAGATTGATTTTTGCCGGCAAGCAGTTGGAAGATGGGCGTACCCTTGCGGATTACAACATCCAGAAGGAATCCACCCTCCATTTGGTTCTTCGTCTAAGAGGTGGTATGCAGATTTTTGTGAAGACTTTGACTGGCAAGACAATCACCCTCGAAGTGGAAAGCTCTGATACTATTGACAACGTCAAGGCGAAGATCCAGGACAAGGAAGGCATCCCCCCAGACCAGCAGAGGCTCATCTTTGCAGGGAAACAGCTCGAGGATGGACGTACCCTTGCTGACTACAACATTCAGAAGGAGTCCACTCTCCACCTTGTCCTCCGTCTTCGTGGTGGCAACTGAATTATGTCTTTGTGAATGTTTTATGTGAACATTGTGGTACTTGTTTGACATGAAGTAATAATAATTCTGATTGATAACTTGGAGTGTTTTTGTGAACGTGCACATATGATTTGTTTACATGGCTTTTATTTGGTTGTGTTTGAGCATATGATTTGTCTAATGGCCTTGTAGCATCAACCTAGTTTAAGTGCGTTAAGCAGGCTTTAAAATTTGGCTGTGTGAGAGCATCTGATTTGTCTTATTGCCTTTAGCGAGAACCTAGTTCAGTTGTGCGCTAAGTGGTGGCCTGTACATGATAATCAGAAATAGTTGGGTCTGATTCTTGATGATAAAAGCTATCCTGTGAAGTTGGTTGCTCCATATGCGTATACACAGTTTAGGTATTGAGGTATATCTGTGAAGTCATGTACTATGATTTCACTTTCGTAGGTATGTTTGTCATAGCATTGATTTAGGTTCATAAGCTAAGTCAAGGACAGTGTTAGTTGCAGGTTCAAATGTAGGCAACTCCGATGGACTAACACCTTTAGGTATGACTTCCATACATTATACTTGTGATTGTTCTTGCTGATTGGCCTATTATCTCAGGTTAATCTGGAGTATAATCTTTTGTTTCTGCCCATATGCTCCAATTGTTGAATGTTCATCTTTTACAGTCAATTGTTGTAGTACAGTTTGAGTTTTAAGAGAGAGCAAATCTTTAGTTTCACATTATGGTTGAACATATGGTGTTTACAATCTCCTTTTCAAGTTGCCATGCGTGAGTAAGAACATTGGTTATATTCATGTGAACAAACATTAGGCTTGAATCAGTCTTCCCTAAAAAGAATAGCCTCAGTAAAACAATAGACCAGACTAGTTTGCTTCGCATTGTCCCAAGCCATTCTAATTTGCTTCTCAAGTAAATTACACGTCTGGTCCTCAGTGTTGTACGCAAATTGCACTTTCGAGTCACAAACATATAACTTAGGCTTGACTGGTGGTATGAAATTGATGCCATGGAAATAGTTCCCCATGTTTACATAAAAGGCAAAAATTGCAGAGGTAAATGTTCTTGGCAGTTATTTGAGATGAATTAATCAATGTTAGATGATGGGCAAGTCCCCGAGGGTACCTAGCACAGATGCAGGAACGATCATCTGCTCAATGTTCATCTACTTCTTTTAATGGCGAATTTACACACACAACTACACTATATATATGTGTTACACGAATTTTGTATCATAATGAACTCAAAACTGGCTGATTATACCCCTATTATAGTTGTCGGTAATCATAAACATTAGCCCGGCCATCATTTACAAGTCAATGTTTCACTAGTTTGTCAGATGACAAATCATCAACATTTGTGCTAAGATATAGTTCCCAATTCTACGCTCCTTGCTTTTAAAAAAATACAAATAGATTTGAGTTCGTATACAAAGTTATCCTCAGCTAGGTGACATAAGAATGTGAATTGGTTGTATGTTGTCGTCTCTTTCATTCTTTCAAGTTCTTATCATATGTCTATCTTCTTCCCTAAGTGGTTTTCTTTAATTTATTGTCTTTATGTTATTTCTACATACCCTATAATTTGTATTGGCTCTAGTACGCGATTTTTTATTGGAACCTTCAACGATTGAATTGCACGAAGAGTCAAAAAACAAATTCTGTTAATGACGGTGAGAATGTTGTTACTAGTTTTCAAGAGCAAATTACCGATGCATCTGTTACAAGTTTACAACGCTTGTCGATCACTCTTTGCTTGGAAAAGTACATACTGATAAACCATTTAGTGTCGCTGGTTTTAAGCGGGCTATGCTGCCGCATGGCAACCCCTTTGTGATGTCTCGTTTCAAGATTTGGATAAAAATTTGTTTTTGATCCGTTTTGCTCATGTTGTGGATTATCGGCGAGTTTTAGATGAAGGGCCATGGTCTTTCAACAGGAATGTTGTTGTCTTGCGAGTTGTGTCTGGTGATGAACGTCCTTCCAAGGTGCAGATGGATGAAGTTCCTGTCTGGGTGCAAATACTAGATATGCCATTAAATCTTCAACATGAATCTGCTATTTTTCGTATTGCTGGGAATTTAAGCAAAGTTATCACTTTTGACACGGGTAAAGGCTGTGTATGCAATTGAGCTTTAATTAAAATTACAAATCCTTTGTGTCTATTTTTGCCTGTTACTACTAGCAATAAAACTCGTATCTATATCCCACTCAAGTATGAACGGTTGCCAAATTTTTGCTATTGATGTAGACATTTGGGTCATACCGTACTAGAGTGCTTATCGAAACCGCAAAATATTCAAAATGAAGTTTCTTTCACTTGGCCTTTTTCTGAGACACTACGTGCATCCTCCTTTCTACAATCGAAAGTCTCAAGTAGCCAGCTATCAAGTGACAAACCTTTAGTGTGATGACAAATTGAGACAAAATTCCAACAAACAATGATACAATAATGCACTTGGAAGACAATAGCATGTTACAAAATGGAAACAACATTTTATCTAATCTTGTACAAGGGTCCTCTCAGACAGCCCAATATCAATTACATTCCACATCGAATAACTCGTATGGCCTTGCTGTTGACCCAAAAAACATGGAAACGACATCCTTATGAGGTTCCTCGTACTCAAAGTTTGAATTCTTTATCTCTTGCCGTGTCTACTGGAAAAAGAAGTATCGACACCAGTATGGATATGGAGGACCAGCTGCATGACTTTGATGGAAACAAACGTGTACGCGACACCGAGCCTCGGCTGACAACAATGAATATCTTAAGCTGGAATGTCCAGGGCTTGTGCAACCCTTGGACTAAAAGACAACTTTGCATGATTACTTGTAAATGATTTAAGCCTTTCTCATGGAAATTCGTTTACACAATAGTGAAATTACGTGGATTCGTTTTGGATTCCAAGACTATAATGTTCTTGTAGTTAATTCAGATCGTTGTGCGGGTGGTCTGATGTTGTTATGGTAAAAGGAGTTGGATCTTAATGTGTTGTGTTATACTCAAAACTTTATACATTTTGAAGTGCAAGATGGATTGCATCAGTGGAGAGGTACTGGTTTATGTGGATGGCCTTCGCATCAAGATAAACATTAAACTTGGAAGCTTATGCGTATCCTAAATGGGGTACTCTAATCAGCCATGGTTGTGTTTTGGTGATTTTAACGAGGTTCTTTATTCCTTCGAGAAGAAAGGTGGCCATATTGGGCATGTAGCGGAAATGGATGCCTTTCGACAAGTTTCTGAGTCGTGCTTTTTATATGACATTACTGCATCGGGGCCAAAATTCATGTAGGACAATTGCAGACGTGGTACATCAAATGTCAAGAAACGCTTAGGTTTATGGCCACTCCCTCATGGTCTGCAATGTATCCTTTGCATTACTATCGAAATTTGTGCAGTGGCGGAGCCAAGATATTTGAGCATTCGGGAAAAAAAATAATACCTTCACATATAGGCATTTGCTACCGATTAAAATATTGTAGAAAAAAAAAGTTATATTGTTAAAAAATATGTGGTTTAAAAGCATGATTGGAGATGTTTTTGTATCCTCCATTCCCCAAATATGAAGAAATATGTGGTTTGAAGACCATGGTTAAAGATGATTTAAGACACAAGATACTAACAGAATGTTTGTTTAAACTTATAAGCCTATTAAGTCGACCTATATTTCATAAGCATATTCTTCAACTTATGTTTTCATTATACTTTTCTAATGATTCAAGGGTGAAAAATAAGCGGCTAGTCAAAAAAATAATCTTGAAAAATGAATATGATATATAAAACAAATCAAATAATGTAACAAATGAGGGCATGAGGCTAAAGATTATGTAAATATTGATGTGCGCTACTGGTTAATGGAGATGGTATAGCATGATATATGTGTTGCTTAATGTATGAACCTGTATTCCAAATGTGGTTTTTAGTCCAGCACTTTTGATCTGTATATACAATGGTGAGGTCGAGAGGTCGAAACCAGGAGGCAGGCGATCAACGTATATATATATATATATATATATATATATATATAGTGGCAATTAGAAAACTGTTTAAAGTGTAAGGATGGTAATGTGATGAAGGTCAACTTTAGGGAGCACATTGTAATGGAACCAATAAGTGATGTCTTCCTTTGCTTGCAACTTGCCGAATTTTACAGCTTGCAAAATTGCTAGTGGACAAACGGTGGTGTGGTGGATTTCATGATATACTCACATTTTTTATGATTATACTTAATTAAAGGGACTATGTATTTAAAGGCGCCCAACTATTAAACATTTTACTTTTAGATTATTTATCTTTTAAAACTAACTTATAGGCCGTTCAATTATGTGTTTGTTTTTCTTTATACCAATTTCGTTCAAATTGTTGCCGGATATTCATACAATTACAAGAATAAAGCTAATTTTAAAATATCAACACAATAAAATTAACAATTTAAACGTAAAACATTAGTTAAATTATCTTAATTCACTTTCAACTAACTAAAGTTGCACTTAAATAATGGGTAAAACTGATATTTAACATTTTAATACTCGTTTGTGTTATTTAAATATGTTATATTTAGCTTTATTTTTGTTGTTTTAAAGATTTTCGACATAAATTATCCGAAATTGGTATAAACAAAAGCAAACCCATAAATTGGCTGCTTATAAGTTAGTTTTGATAAATGAATGGCTTAAAAGTAAAAAATTTAATAATTGAGCGGCCTCCCTATACATAATCCCTTAATTAAATAATTCATTGTTTAATTTCTCATTTTAGAAAGTATAGAGAAAACACTAACAAAATAAAAGTATTCGAAAACATGGTGTCACCGATAAGTGGGTTGCTACATCTTCAAGATAAATATTTATTTATATATAATCAAACAACAAATATTTTTTAAGTATTAGTAAGGGATTTATAGTTTACATGATTAACAACACATTTTATAACTATTATCAAAGATCTTACATTTACGCGCAAAGTCTTATTACACTACCTTGCTTCAACATGATCACTATAAAAAGGTGAGTGTTCTGGTGGTCAACTTCACTAAACGAAATTTTATTGATTTTGTGCGTGTGGATGTGTTAAGCAGTATGTCTGTATGATAAGTTTGATGTTAAATAATACGAGCATATGATGTTAAGTTTTGTGATAAAAGTGTATATATATAACATATACTCCCTCCGTCCCAAAATTATAGTCCCCTTTCTATTTTTTCGGTCTTTCTTTTACCACTTTGACCTTAAGTATTTTTTTTTGTGTTATATAATATTTGATGCAAAATATATGAATGGATTGAGTTTTTAATGTATTTTCATTTGGTATAATTTTCATCAACTATTGTATAACATAAACGAAAATATTTATGGTCAAAGTTGAAAGAGAAAAACCAAAAAAGTCAAACGGGGACTATAATTTTGGGACGGAGGTAGTATGACATACGATCGCACCGCAACCAACATGTAATTAAGAAAAGAGATTATGCCTTAG
This sequence comes from Chrysanthemum makinoi, assembly GCA_910596185.1. Taxonomy (NCBI): domain Eukaryota; kingdom Viridiplantae; phylum Streptophyta; class Magnoliopsida; order Asterales; family Asteraceae; genus Chrysanthemum; species Chrysanthemum makinoi. Next base: position 236,224,645 of record OU343223.1, on the reverse strand, counting down.
CACAAATTAACTCCTAAAGAGGAATTTCATTCATATACCTAAAGTATAATTATTATATTCATAATGTACAATATTTTTAAAACATGTATGAGTGAATATGAAAATTTCAAAAAATAAGAAAAAATAAATAAAATAAAAAAGTTGATATGGAATTGCCTCAATTTTACAAATTATCAATCCAACTAGAACGGGGACATTTTAAATAAATAGGCTATTAAATATTGGTATTTATTTAATGACAGCGATAGTAAAATACAGGTCCAAAGGTAATTAAATAACAAATAACTAAAAAAAGCAAAAAAAAAAAAAACAAGAACATCAAAATTGAGTTGTCAAAACAGGACCTTTATATTCTAACATTCATCAAAAAACCAAAGTCAACCACAAATCCATTAAAACCCTTATAATTATACCAAATTAGATTCATTACATTGCTTAATTTTCACCATTTACAGAGGTAAATTATCAATTGATTGAAACATGATCGTGTTTGCTTAATTTGAGCTTATACTTGTCTGTGATTGTGAGAATGTAGCTGATTGTCACTTAATTACTGTTTGATTATTAATGAATCAGGAAATTGATATTTTGTTACTACTGTGTACAATTAATATAGTTTTTAAATTATGAATTAATCAGATGTGATTGAGATTGTTATAAATGTTTTATTTTGTTTTATAATTTATGTTATTTTTTATGTCGTCGGATTGAGATTGTTTTAAAATGATAAATTAGTGGAGTTTGGATCCAGATTAGTGAATATACTAGAAGGTTACTAGTAAGTGGTTTATTTGTTATTTAACGGGGGAATGTGATTACTGAACGGATATTAACTACGTTCAGGAGGCAACATTTTAAGGTAGAATAGGGTCGTGGATTATTATTTTTTGCGGATATATAAATGCTTGCCGATAAAAGCTTCCAGTCAATAGTTGATAATGGAGATATATTATTATAGATTGAATTCAATGTTTAGAATGTCTAGAAATTAGAACATTGTCATTTATATAACAGTTGGTATCATGATTTTGCTGACTTAGCTTTCTTCATTTTGGTTTAGATTCAGTGATCGACTCAACGTGGGGTTGTCATAGTACACTAATTGAATTTCTGAATCAGGTTTAATCACTCTGAACCCATCACTAGCTTCTAGGGTGTGAGGGCATGGTCCTTGAATATTCTTTTACTCTTAGAAAACTTTGTGTTTGATGTAGCGTAACACCTTAAAATGGGCTTTTAAAGCTGAAGCTCTGTTGTCAAGATCTTTTTGTTAGACTGTACGATATATTCAAGGAACATATGATCTGTGACAGCAGGCATTGCATAGAGAGGATTCTTCAAGGAAAGTCCAAACAATCCAAGAAGGTCCCTAGAAAGTTATAGGATAATCTGTTGTTCTCAGTATTTCTTTAGGACAATCTAGATGCGTGTTGAAGCTTACAGATCTAGTGGTCTAAGATTCATGTAGGAGAATGGTGTAGGTTCTTTTATTTAGATCTTTCTGTAGACGATTTGAGCCTCCAATATTAAGGGGTAGGCCTTCTCATTTATAGCATCAATTGAGGTGGAGCAACAAGATTAAGAAACGCGTTTCTGAGAAAGCTATAAAGTATTATGCTTTCCTCATTCCGTTTGGAATTATAACTCGACACCTGCCTAGTTGTAGCTCGTAAGAAAGATCATTTAATGCATAATAATGTTGTACTTGAAATTGTATATGAAAATACTGAAAATCATGAGCACGGAAACGCTGAATCTAAACTGTAAAAGTAACAAACACTAATAAGTACCACTTGAACACAAATATCAAGTGAAGTATAGAACCAGCATCTTTTAGGGTCAATATATTGGAAGATAACTAACGGAAAGAAGTTAAGTTATCAGCATGATGGCTGCAATGGATTAACAATGACTGACATATAGTTTGAATTTGAGCTCGAGGACAATTTATGTGTTCTAGGACGTAATCATTATGAATCTACTTTTAAAATTCTACTTTGTAAATAGGCTGTTACCTGGCATTATATGTATAATTAGTCATACCAATGCAACTCCTGTTTCAGTTACATAGTTTTCTTGTTAATAATAAACTTCGGATTTCAGTCTTTGGCAGGGATTTGTGCTCTGGCTATGGCAAACTCCAAGGGCCCTTCAACAATGAGAAGTATGATGTACAATGGAAAACACTCTTTACTCCCCCCTAAAAGTCCATTTCCAAGCATTGCTCCATCATACGCTGATTATGTTTCGAATTCTGCTATTGGGCCAAAAGGCCAACCAAAGTATAGAGACGGGAATACGCATCAACGCACTTCCTCTGAAAGCTTTTTGATAGAAGAGCAGCCTTCTTGGCTGGATGATCTTCTTAATGAACCAGAAACACCTGTAAAAAGAGGGCACCGACGCTCATCAAGTGACTCTTTTACATACATGGAAGCGGCTAATGCTGCTCACAATGAATATCGAGCACAAAATGAACTAAGATTGAGAAACTTGACTTCTTCCCCTTCATGGGGATCTCAAGACTTTGACTTTTATAAAGATTTTAGAAATCCATCTTTTTATGCGGACCCGAATCCGATGATTAAGAATAAGAACCGGGCATGGGATTCCTCACAAAATGGAGCTGGTTTAACTTCTCCTAGGGATACATTTGCTCTTCATGGTTCTATGACGTCGGGTACTTCACGAGAGGTTGATGGGAATGTCCCCATTGCCGCAAAGAAGAAAGATGCTGTTGAATCTGCCCGGCAAGATGCAGATGCTTCTGAAAGAAAGGAGTCGTATAACAATAGGGGTTCTGCTTCAGACACTGAGACAAAACATGCTAAGCAGTAAGAAAAATCATTTAACTCATTGTGTTCTTTTTCCACACGACATTAATCATGATTATTATGTATATAGATGTTGCAACATTAGTGGCTTGGATGGATTGACTAATTGGTTGAAACTGGTTATTTTAGTATGGGCGAAATGGGTCTTAATCAGACTGGGTTGCCTGCAAACACTTTTGGTTCATTTAACTAAGCTTCAATGGATAAGTAGTGCGTTGATATGAAAACGGTAACACTATTATTTCGATAATAATCTAGTCATATAAAAATAAAGGAAGTCGTATATGCTACAACCGACTTTTGGCGACTTTCAAGTAGTTTGACCCATATGACGCTGTGCCTTTTTTGCTACTTTGCTATATTTTACCCGTTTGACATGTTTGAGATAATACTCAGCCATTCATAAGTAAGTGGGTTGAAATGACCACCTCTAATGATCATAGTTAATTATGCTTATGTAATCTCACTACAGTGATATTCCAAAAACAAAATGAACACATATATTAAGCTTATTAAGAGGAGTAAAAGATGTAAGCTTATTAAGCTGCATGCAAAAAGTATGGTTTTCAAAACAGCTATTAAATGCTTTGGAATGAGACGTTGGGCTTCTAATGTATAATGCTAATAGTAAAGTGAACACATATATTCTGCACGATCTGGATATATCCTATCATAAATGTTATCTAATAATGATTCAATACAGGCAATTTGCTCAACGCTCGCGGGTCCGAAAGCTTCAGTACATTGCAGAGCTGGAAAAGAATGTACAGGCTTTACAGGTAGATTAGAAAACACTAAAAAACTTTTTAAATTTATGGATGTCATAAATCTATTTCAACCAGCTCATGTTATATCTGCTGTGATTGCAGGCAGAAGGATCTGAGGTTTGTGCTGAGGTGGAATTTCTAAACCAGCAAAGTCTTATTTTGGGCATGGAGAATAAAGCACTGAAACAACGTTTGGATAATTTGGCTCAAGAGCAACTTATCAAATACAGTAAGTTCGTACATATGCTGTTCACCTACATATACTAGATACAGATGCACCACCATATGATGAACCCTCATAGTTTACTATACCTACCCTACCGCCATAAATACATTTGGTTAGTCACGTGTAATGAATTTGTACATTGTAGTTAACCGAAGCTCGCTACAAAGTAGGTTTACATTGTGGTTATTTTCCATATACAGGGTAGATAATAGAATTGAATAACGTGTTTATTAACCTAGATAGGTAGTTAAACAGAGGTTCCTGCATGACATTATGACAGTATGTTGATACAATTAAAATCACAAGCATAATTTTGGGACTCATACACATAACTGGAACTTAAAATGACAATCTTGGTCTCTCTTTTCAAACTCTGGGACAGCGAGAAAATTGAATGTTAAGTTAAAAGCAGAGTCGGATTAAGGGGATTATAGGTATGGGTGGAAAGGAGCCGAGCCGAGCCCGAGCCTATTTAAGCTAGAGCTTGTGTTGAGCTTTATACTTTTAGCTTGAGCTCGGTTCGTGACATATTTTACAAGCTTGGGCTAGTCTTGTATTTATGATAGTCCTAAACGAAATAAAGCTTGACTTGAGCTCGGCTAGTTAAATACACTATATAAAAGACAGTTTTTATAAACTATAATGTACCCCTTAAGTAACGAGCTTGTAATATTACTGAATGTGGTTTGATAATTTGCTTATATTTGGTTTTTAGAATGTATTATATATTTATTTATATATATATTTTTAATATCAAGACTCTACGAGTCAAGTCACGAGTCGAGTCGCGAGTCAAAAAGTAGGATTTCGAGTCACGAGTCGCCAATTATGACTATATGTATATGAAGTATATTGACATGTATACACACATATATTTCTTAGACATGTTTAGGCTCCTTTAGGCTCTCAATCCTACTTGAGCTCATTTATTAAACGAGTCGATCCCAAGCAGCTTGGCACGCTTTAAAGTATACTCAATTATACTTGGGGGTTTTTAAATTTTAATTTAGGGAAAATCACAAGAAATACAGTGTACCATTTATCTTTTACCGATAAATGCAACATACCTTTACACACCATTTAATGAACACACTTGCTATATCTTACCAAAGTTTGCAATTTGTTTTTCAAAATGGTAATATGTTACATTAAATAGTTAAAAAAATGGTAAGGGTGTTGCATTAAATGGTTACAGAATGCATATCGCATGTCTTCGCTAAAAAGTGAATCAAACATTGCATTCTCTCATAGTCTCGTGCCCTTGTATTTATGTGGTTTTAACAAATTAAACTTCGTCAAGTGCTATAGTTATAATCCTTCATATTTTCTTGTCTCTGCAAAAATATAAAAGACAAAGTTAACAGTTCTCCCTAGCATTGGGAGACTCCAAACCTTGTATCACAACAACTAGAAGTGGTAGTTTTGACCACGGTTGATGTGGGCTGGGATGTATCCCTAACAGGTTAAGCTAAAGGATTTAATACAAATGGGAATGGGTCAAATGGTCAAACGGGTGAAAGTCATCTGAAGTGGAATTAAATACATAAAATCTCCCTAAATTGCATAATAAAAAGATCAGATCTCACTTTAATTATACGGTTTTTCTAATCATATATTTATCACCAATTTTTTTCGAAACAGAAAAACGTGTGCTTATAGGTAGGCCCAATCCTACCCAACCCATTTCAAACCACACTTACAATTTTACGCGCTGGGACTGTTAACCACCCTGCCTATTTTGCCACCTCTGGCAAAAACTGGGGGGATCAAAGTATTAAACACAATACTTGGCTGATAAGAAAAACTAACCACTTGTTTTTCCAGTGGAGCATGAAGTTTTAGAGAGAGAGATTGGAAGACTACGAGCCTTATATCAACAACAACAACAACCACCACAGCAGCCAACTTCTAACCACCGGCGATCCGCCAGCAAGGATAAACTGGATGTTCAATTTGCAAATCTTTCTTTAAAAAAGGAATCTAGTTCTACACGCGATGTTTCTGGTCCAGTTCACATCTGAAATAAACATCACAAGCCGCCCTGAATCCTGATTCTATTCCTAAAGGCTGTTTATCCCAACAGCATAACAACCATTTGCAGGTTTCACTAGTTACTTGTCCGTTAGGGCCGTGTTTATTTTATTGACTGTTTTTGTTTTACTAATTTAGTATCTGCTCTGCACCTGGTAGTCTGGGAATATTTGATTCCCAGTTGAAGACTCACCGGAGGTGTGCTAAGTTGAACGTGATACAATATTTCATGTTCTTATGCTCATTGATCATCAACTTTTATCATCATTCACCGTAGCTTTGTGCAATATGTTTGACAGTTTGTTTTAAGTATCATTGGTGAAAGCTCTCTTTGTAATATTTTTCAAGGACTTCTCTCGGTTGAACATTATTTTAGGTAGCTATTGTTGAGCCTTCATTTTTATATGTATTACTAATATTTCTTGGTTGGTACCTACAAACATATGGTGGAGGTGCCCTAGCCACCATTTACATATTCATCTAGTTAATAAACTAGTACCTTTATATAGCTATGAATTTGATTGTAGATACTTAGGCCAGATGGCAAGGCACAACCACACTCACCTTACACATCAGTGTCACGTCAACTTTCTCGTTTCTCCCATTTCCACTCACCTTTTTATGGACAAAGTACTCACTTCCACTTTTTTTTTTTTTTTTTTTTTAATACTTATAAATTCAATAAATAGTTGAAAATACAGTACGCATTCAAAATTCAAATTCAAATTTAGACACAACACAACAGTGTAACGAATTCAAAATTCAAATTCAAATTCAATTTCAATTTCAAAATTAAAAAATTTTCTTATATTTACCCACACTTACAAGTCACACACACAAGATGAAGAAAGGGAGCAAGCAGAAACGGAAGAATATCAACGACTTGTGCTCCAAGATGAAGAAGTATTACGAGAAATGGAGGAAGCTGCTCGTAAGGAGCAAGCACAAAGGGAAGAAAAAGAACGTCGGGACAGAGAATACAATGTTTTGTATGCAGAGTGGGAGGAGAGTATATTAGCGGGGTGGTCTGCTTATGACGATGGATATGACTCCAACAACTCTCAAACTTGGGATCATTCGGATTATCATTAGTTATTTTAATCTATGTCTTTTATGTTATGTATCGCGGTTTAATTTTCTTTGCAATGTAGTACTCTCCTTTGTTTCTGTAATAAATAAAAGTTTGTCTACTACTTTGGTTCTTCGTACTCGAAAATAAGTTTACAAGTTAATATTACACAAAGATAATACACATTGTATACACACTTAAAAAAGAAGGAGAGAAAAAAAAAAACGGTGAGCGAGTCACCTTTATATGCATTGTGTTGTTCCCGTTTCACAATCGTATAAAAATAGTTAAAGCAATAAATTAACAGATTGTGAACAATGACTGAAAGTAATGTAAGTAAAAACACTCTGAATAATTTTCAACTTAATATTCTTTATTAGAAACAAATAAAAAAGAATACATTACCCAAGTACTTGCGGAATAGTACTTGGGATTGAAATGACAAGTATGGTATCTCCTCACTAAGCTCAGGCTAAGTCTGAGCACAACTACAAAGGAACCACTGAGCTATCTCAGGGACAGAGTTGTATTTGAAGGAGTGGAAGATGGCTTGTGTGTGTGTGTTTTACAATTAATCCACAAGCTTAAAATCTTCCACTCCAACTCTTATGCTATTTATACAAGTATGGTTTTTAACTCTTTCCTAGAGGACAAATTGACAGGTTACAGAAGACAAAATACTGATGTATTTTGTCTCTGTTTACATTGGCTATATTGGGTAAGTGACAAGGCTGCTTTCTTCTTGTCAGTGATGACACTGAGCCTGATAGTTAACATTCAGGGAAAGTTGACTTTGGTTGATAAGGACTTCGTCTTATCTGTTCAAACTTATCCCGCCTTGTCCCGCTCATTCTTTAGTCTTCATAGCCTTCAGTCTTCAGTCTTTAGTTTGTCTTTAGTGTTAGTAGTTGGTGAGGAGTTTCGGGATTCAGTGAGTTATTGTCATCACTCACTGAATCCACCATCTTCTTCTTGACTCAGTCTTCACCCCTTAAGTTCCGCCTTACTGAGTGGAAAGACTTCTTCTTTGTCTCTTACTGAGTATCCTGAAGACAGCTCACTGAGAGACTATGCGCTCAGTGACTTGTTAATGTTTAAAGAATTAAACACTTAGGATATTTTCTATTCAAATCCTAGACTTAAGGGGTTTGGGTATTTACTGAACCCAACAGTCTCCCCCTATTTGGATATACAAATAGCCTAAGTGTTTGATCAGTGTAAGTGAGCAAATGGCTTCTTCTTACACTGAATGTACTAATGAACATAATAAGGAACACTGAATATTTTAACAAAACATACATCGTTTATTGATCAAATTACATAGTTCCTATCACTAGTACAAAAGATAAAACATATGATGTCACTCAAGATGGATTTCCAGTGCTTCAAGCTTGACCTTCTTCTTGAGGAGTGTTTCTTTGTCAGGGTGCTCTCTTATCTTAGCATTCAGGTCATTGCAGAACCTGATGTTTTCAGGAGTTTGGATTTGAGAGGCCACTGGTAGATAGCTTGCCATTGTAGACACCCCTGCAAGATCAATGTCACTCCACCTCTGGAATGATGGGTTTCCATAGACATCAATAAAGAAGAGTCCTCTTTCAGGCTCTTCTATGCAAAGACAGTTCACAAACTTCACACCTTCAGGTAGCTCCCTGTTGCAGTCCAGGCCAGGTACTTTGATTTTAGGTTCAGATTCAACCCTTTTCCTTTTACCATGGGTTGGCTGAGACTGAGATCCTTGAGCTGCGGTTAGAGCTGGCTGAATCCCAAGTTGTGTTGGTGCTTCCCTCAGTCTTTCATATCGTTTGCTTAGGGATTTCATCATGTGACAACTCGAAAATTCCTCGATGCGTCAAAATTGGAGAAACATCGATAAGAGCGATCGTTTTTACTAATTTGAGTTATGAGTCGTATTATATATCGTTTTTATCGGAAATAATATTTTAAGAGCAATGGCGTAACTCTCGGGTCACGAATCCTTCGTTTACTAGTCAAAACGAGCCCCAAACCTAATATAACGAAAGTTTTACAAAGTTTCTTCTAGGGTCCCTTTGATAGATTCATCATCAACCATAAGTTTATTATATTTACAACTTTAATCCCTCCTGGGTATATAAATACCCACACCCTTCACCCTTTCTCCCATTTCCTCACTTTCTTTCTCTCACTACAAAACACACACACAAATAATTACCCTTCTCTCTCTACAAAATCCAGCCACCCATTTCTAGGGTTCCGGCGCCTCCAAATTTTTCGGCCAACTTTCCGGCGACCTCCTCTAATTACACCACCACTTCTAATCAATAGATCGGGTCCTTGTGACTCCTTTTCCACAACATATGCGCTACGAATCCATCTCATGCGCCCTAAATCTACGATTTCAGTTTTGAAATTGTTAGGGTTTCAAGATTTACGAGTGATAAAAGTTATTTCGTGTTAGGGGTAGTGTGATGGTCACAACCTAGGCCTCGTGATGTTATTGGGGCACCACATCCACCACGGCTGTGGCTATGCTCCTCCTCAATCTCTTTATCTCTCGTCTCTCTCTCTCTATTTTCTTTTCGTCAGTTAAGGGTAAGCCAAGTCACGCTCGTAACATGTATTTTTACTCTCGTTCTTATCAATATCGTATATATAAATATTATGTTGTTGTTTTCGTGGATACTAAAATAAAAACAAGATTTGAAAACGTGATTTCACTATGCGTGTGGTAAACGAACAAATAAGAAGGGTTTCGTGGGTTTGTTTGGCTCGACGAGCCTGGATTTGGTTAGTACGAATGGGGTACTGAGGATGGTATCCTCAGATTTGTGGTGGTAGTCATAGTTTGGATTTGATAGTTGGGTTTTTCTTGGTCTCAAGATTGTAAACGTGGTATTTTCTAAACCTTTGGTTCGAGTCAGATTTGGGCTTTAGTGAGGCATGGAGTTTGAATTATTACTTGGTCCCTTTGAGTCTTGGTCATGTTAAGGTGTTTGAATGGGGTAAAATATAGTCAAAGTCGGGTTTGACCCGAATAATCAATTGATGATTGTTTGGTCTTAGTAGTACATTGATGAGTGTCATGAGTTAAAATGGATTAATATGTTAATTGGTCAAACAATATAAGTCGATATAAATTACGGGTTTAATTCCACTAGGATGAAATAATAACTTATATATCGTAAAAGGTTGCAATATGACTTTGGAAGTAATATTTGGATTTAGTACTCGAAAATTGGAATGTGATTTGGATGTTGGTCAACTATTGGACTCACACTAGTATTTGATGGACATTGGTCACTTGAAGCGCTTATTGACTTGGTAAATTGTGTCGGGTCTCGACGGGTGAAATTAGTTACATGGCATGAGAAACATTAGTTATGGGTTAAACTCGATAAGACGTGGTAATAATTTGTAAGTTATAAATGGTCGTTAAAATGAATTAACGATTACACAATAAATGGTAATTAGTACATAACAATGGATAAACTTGTAAAATATATACCTAACGACTCGATTGTGTAATGAATCAATTATGTGTATCGAAACCGGAATAAAACCATTGTGATATACAATATATGACTTGATCGGATAGCGAGTGAGTTATTTATAAAACGGGATGATAAACGTTAAGAAATAACTACTTGATTTATAATTAGTAACGGATATTACATATATGTTATAAGATTTAATACAGTTTATAAACTTGGAATAACTATTGATAACAAGTTATACTGATTAGTATGTCGTACTTTATTAAACGTTTTGGTTTAAATGAGTTTAATATATTTGTTTTGCGATAAAACTAAATATTTCGTTTTCACATTTAAGCCGATATTGAATTATATAACTATATATCATTAACAGATATGGTTTAATCTATTATAAACCCTTATTAAATACGATGGTAACACGTGTTTTGTAACACAAGTTAGCTTTTATAGACTTGTTTGGAAATGTTATTTTGATAAGCTAACTTATTAAAGTTGTAATGGTTTGGGAACGTTGGAATAAACGAACGTGTCATGAATAGTACACAACTTAATATACCTTATATGAAGTACTTTCTTGTAAACTTGTATAATTATGAATAACGATTGAGAAACCTTTATTAATTGAGCGATAAATGGAAACTTGTCTTTTATTATTAAACATGTACGTTTGGAGATTATTGGGTAAATTGCCGAAACTTATCAATTAACTTATTTATGTTACATAAATAGTTGTCGTTGTTTCCTAGTCTTTGACTAGCTTGAGTATTGTCAGTATTTCTTGGCTTTGTCGATGTCTTTTCCTTTTTGGCGTGCGTTCTAGTATGTCTCGACTATCCACGTATTTTCTTCTTTCGCGTGAGTTGTGCGTCGCGTCTATGTTTCTTACCACCACACGAAACGTTAAAACTACACTTTTGACATATTAATTATAAACTTTTGGGAACAATAATGGACTTTTGAAAGTAACGACATGAATGATCCACGAAAACTACGACACGATACTTTTATTGACTTCTTTATTGTTTGAGCTGTATTTTAAGATAATTGTATACGCATTAGGTTGTGTCACTTCTGTTCTATCGTACTTGTCGTACACTCTTCTGGATGCCATGGAGATTAGCTTTAGATGCCAGTCGTGTCAATAGTGATTAGTGCATTGATGTGGCTAAGGTGAGTTTCATAGCCCCTCTTTTCTAAAGTTTTCATAACTATTTTGGGGGAAAATACCTGCTGCTTTTAACAAACTATAACTGGATACGTGAATATTATTTAGAATGACTGTTGTTTGGTATATTTGTTTTACGGATTGAACGTTTTACGTGTTTATGTGAATGCAAACTATTTCTTGGACCTGCCACTATTCTTTTGAATTGCTAATATGTTGACTAGGATAGGCTATACGTGCGACAGTTGTTGATTTAGCCTAGGGTAGCATTCCTATGCTATAACGCGATGCCTAGCTAAGTATATACGACCTAGACCAGGGTAGCATTTCTCTAAGCTTTGCTATAACGTGGTGCCTGGCTAGAGTCGCTTGGGGCCCCCGTTGAGATCTCAATTGTGTTGTGGATTATTGATTGGATTGATTATTGATTGGAATGTGTATTATATGTCTGCCTTAGTCGCGTATAGCAATTAAACTCTATCAGGTCCACTACTACATTTTGTAACTAAACTCTATGAACTCACCAGCGTAAGCTGACCTTTTTAGCATGTGTTCTCAGGTTTAAGGCGATAGCTCACTATTGGAAGACGCTTGGCAAGGGGCATGGTCATAGGCAACTCTTATGAATAAACGGGACCGCTTTAATTATCTTTTGGGCCTATTTCCGCACTAATTTCATTAATGTAAACTTATGGTTTTCAATTAATGAATCTTATTTTAAATAAATGGAATAAAAACCATTCTTTGTACCTTATGGTGTGATACCAAGATTGTAGCACCCAATGGCTCGTATGCTTCCGCTAGACCGTGTTTTTGGGGTGTTACAGATTGGTATCAGAGTCAAGGCTATATAGAACTGGGTATTTTCAAAACCTAGACTATAACCACTTTTTCGAAAACTTAGCCCTATGACTGCCACGTGCCTGCCTGCCAAGCTGAAGCCTCGAGTATGACTAGTTTAAGGATGTAGATGATTGAGAACACATTAGACGAATTGATTGATGAGATAATTGATGAGATGTTTATGGCTTGTTTGATGAATGATTTGATTGGACACTTGTTGAATGTGTGCTCTGTTAGTAGACAATTTAAGTATGCCTATCTTAGTAGTCCACTATAAGCATTCCACATGCTTATATACACACAATAAGTATGTCCTCATGCTTACGCACATCCCATAAGCATTTCCATATGCTTATGCATGCCCTATAAGCATGTCCTCATGCTTATATACACACAGAAAGCATGTCCCCATGCTTTCGCACGCGCTATACCTTTCACAGAGTGTGGAGTCCCAAACCTTATATCCATAACACTTAGCTTATATTAAGTAATTGCCTTGGATAGTTCCAAAACAACAAGGAGAAAACTTTGTAAGAATACACACAAATACGTGAAATTCATCGGAATGTACTTAGAAGATGAAAGTAAACAAACGAACACAGAATGTGATTACCAATAACTCAAACATTATTGATCAATAATGCAGATACTCTCAAAGTATCAGGGTTACGCAATTTCCTTGCGTAATCTCACCACTCGATTTAGAACTTGCACATTAGTAGTGGCCATGGGAATGATTTGAGAATGTAAAGGAAATGGTGCTATTATAACTAAGTCAAGGAGTCACGAACGAGACCTTTTATCTCGTGAACGTGAGTTCCATAGTTAAGATTTGATGAACACGAGTCTAAAACGCGTTAAAACTAATAAAACATGTAAACTGGTGTGTTGGTATCGTGTGTTGTGTCATTATTACGTGTTTTGCATTTTATCATGTTTATGTGCTCTTGGTCATACCTAGATGATGGGTTATAATGGTTTTGATGATGTCAAAGGGTGTATAGTCTCGTGTCACAATTTTGGGTCAAGACTTTCGTAAGCCGTTGTTTTGTTCTTAAGTATTGTCAAACAAGTTGTAGTCGGTTTTGATTGATAATGGATTCATGCCCACTAGTGTTATAATAACATGTGGAACCGGTAAGTGTTTTCAGATAATAAATTGGACTAACGTGTAATTATTTGGTTAACGATGAATCATTGGTATGTATCAGTTATTTGAAATCGGACGACATTTTAATTAACAGCCTTGATTGGATAACAAATTTATTGTAGTGATTTGGGTAAATTGTAAGTTATTAACAAACATTAGATTTGATACTCATTAATCGGTTGTGTTTGGGAATTGAAAGAGTCAATTGGAAGTGTTTTGTGGGGTTAGGTATGTTTGGTTGTCTGTTTAGATGGTGAGTTTGGTATGAGATTGTTTGAAGGATTAATTGGAGTTGTGAAATTTTTATTTTGAACTTAATAATATATATGTCAACTTTGCGCTACGTCTGTGTTATCGTGACTTTTTAGTCTCGACTGACCCCGACAACGCCGTAACATGGTCTTTAATATTCATTGAACAATATGATGTGTAGAAGCCGAGAGTCATGACTCGGACTTGTGAACTCGAAACGAATAATGACTCGAAACTTATATTGAAGCTTGACGTAATATATATATAAACTAGTAAATAATAATAGAAAATATAGATGATAAATGGTTTTGTACTAAACATTCAATAACAAGGCTCGCCTTGTTATTTGACATTTTAAAAAGGGAACCAACGTTTAAAAAAAATATATAGAAATGTTTTGTAATAAATGAGTCATTAAATGTTTCGAGGGCACGTTTATCGAAAGGTGTCATTTATGAATATTTAATACTATTTATGTGTTGTGCGTGGGTTACGGATGACCTAACATTAATAGCGTCAATCCACGTGGATAACGGACGTATTAGGTTAACAAACCTAATAAGCGCCCGCTATGTACGTAGGATAACATTATTAATGGATGGATTATCCTTATGACTCATTATGATGTGACTGGTCTTTGGATAATAAGCTACATGGATAAATGGTTGAGTTTATCGAGTTGACGAACTCGATAAGATCTAACTCTTTATTTCGAAGCTTATTAAACTATAAAGCTTATCGCTTAGACGTCTCATTGTGTCATTACGTGTTGCATTGTGGTTATTTGAGTGCATTCATGGTGTTTTGTCGAGTCGATACCACACACACACAATGATACTTAACGCTAATAACTAAATGGAGAAACGAGATATTATTGAGATAAGGAAATGAATACGTTTGGGGGAGATAATATTGAAGTTGGGAATATATTATTAAGAATTGGTTATATTAATTGGTTGTGCCTTGCTTTATCAAAATTCATTAAACCTCGAATGAATATAGACTGATCACCTATATTCAGCCAGAGACAGCAGGACATGGACTGATCACCTATGTCCGTCTCAGAGGTGAATTTTGCAAATACTGGGAGTAGTTATAACAAAATTATGTTCGGGTTAGAGATTGGTTCTAAAGACGATGAGCTTTTGGTGGACTCTCACACTCACCAAACATCATGAAAGCCCGCACTCACACACGACACACTAGCATCGCAACACCTCTCGAATCATAACACTTCTGGCATCGCTACACGTCTCTGCTTATGTGAAATTTCTGTTTGTCACCGTCGAGCGTAATTCGCCGTAAGTCGGGTTAGACACGATTGGCACCGTTTACATCTGAGTTGCTTATCGTCAAAAGTCTCGTCAATCTTATTAGAGCATTTGGAATTGTTTTGAGCTATTTTGGATTTGGTCTTGACTATTTTGTATTCGGTTTTGGATTTTGGTCTTTGGGTTTTTGATTTTATGACTTTGATCTCGTTCTAAGTTTTAACTCATCATTTGACTTTGAATCATCATTTGGCCTCAAATTATTATTCGGCTCCGTTTCGTTGATAACCTTGTTAAAATCATCATTTGAACTTGAATCGGTATTCGATTTCGAAGCGTCATTCGGTCGCATTGCGATAGTAACCGTATTGGAATTATCATTCCACCGCATTTCGTTAGTAATCTTGTAGGAATTATCATTCCGCATCGTTTCGGTAGTAACCCCGTTGGATTTGGCATTTATCCTTGTTTCGTTGGTAACCCTGTTACCGACACTTATATCTCAAGCCTAGTCTTGAACCGATTGTTGTTAAAATTTTCGAAACCGTACCATGCACTCGATGTTGATTCAAACGACGTCATTTAGTCAACGTTGTTCCTTTTCTGAACCAATAATGTTTTATCAACGTTGCTTCGCCAACAGCTTTCAGTTAAGGTAGTACCTTACATGTTGTTGATGTAGTACCTTATCCTCTATTTAAGTACCCCTATCGATAATGTTCTAACGACCTGTTTTAGTGAAGTTGTTCATCGAGGTTAACCTGTAGATATTATTCTATCGATGATAGTCTGCTACGTCATACCACCGATTGTGGTACTACCTACCCTGTCCTATTGATGTCGTACCTTACACTCCACCGATGCAAAATTCTTTAGTAAACCAACTTAGAGCCGTTGATGTTCACTCGTATTTGGGAGTTGAATTGATATCGATCGACAGTTGAACTTCTTTTGGGAATCAGGACTTTGGAGTTGAATATTGAACCTTCTGCGTTAAGTGTTAAGTGCACCAATGAGCCAATCGACTGACTGCAGTTAGTAACCAATACTCTCTTTTAGGAGTCGTACTTTTCGTCTCTAACCTGGATATCATCTTTGAGTCAACCGGCCGATTGCTGTTAGCAATTAACACTTTCTAACATAGACATACTCTGAACTTCCTAGACTTCTCATCCAGTAGAGATTCCGTGCTCAACTGAAATCTTGAAATCCTAAGGAGTAACCTGAACCGCGTTCCTTAGGACAACCACCTAATCCTTCTCTCATCCTTCGAGAACCACCTGCTATCCTTCCGGTCCTCTTAACCGAACGATAAGCTACACCGTAGACGGAACCTTGGAAGTAAAATTACGCACCATTACCCGAGTAGTTGTTGGTAGTCCTACCTAACCTGTTCACCTCCCGCTAATCAGAAAGACAGAAAGTATGGACGACATTGCTCGTCTCTCCTCATATAGTGATAGCAGTACTAGAGAATCCACCAATCTTATTTTAAGGAGGTGAGAGAGTACTCATTCCTCTCCCACTAGTAGAGTGGTTACGCTCCTATAAGCTGGTCCTCACTTCGAACTTTAGCTCCTTACCTTCTTTCCGATTGAAAAGGGAACCCCCCTAGTCCGTTCTCTCTATCTGAATTCATTTGGTTAGTACACATCTGATTCTTCTTTCTCAACCTTCAACTCCCTCAGATACTCTTTAAGGAAGAAGTGCGATCGAAAAACCCGAGTTACACAAATAGACTTCTCCACACGTAAAGGAAACCGTGTACTTTAGGAAATGTTGATTTCTATCCTTTTCGGGTTTTGGCAATCGCCACGCACCCATTTTCATCTATCACTTCCCAGATCCGGGAGAACAGATCTGGATATGCTTACAGTGTATCATCTCTAGACTGATGGCTAAAGTAAAGAAACCATTTGAACCTTAGAAGAACACATCGCATGCCTATCAAGGTTGGCAACGGTTGGGGCAGACACCTTCCATTGTCCAATTTACCCTATAACCACACCTATCGCTTTAGTACCTCAAAGGCACCGTAAGAGATCCTCTATGGTCGTAAGTGCTGATCCCGATTGTTGGGTAGAAATGGAAATACCCAACCTACCAACTCTGAACCTATTTAAGAAGATACCAAGGAAACCGTTCTAAGTTGAGAAGGATATGTAAGTTGCTTACAAACCATTAGGAGACATAGACAACATAAATCTCTTGAACCCTCCGATGATAACCTAGAATTAAGCTTACGGATCCACCATGAAAATGTGTGAAGCGAGTAGTAAACGTGAAAACTTAATCCCCACTATATCAATCCTTCTGAAAATCCTTGCTAGATTGAGACCAGTAGCTCAGAGCCTTGAGCTACCATCAAGACTCAGTAGAGTTCCCAACATTTCGTGTGTAATAGGAAGAAAAGACTCGCCGATAAGGCAATTGTTATCCCTTTGGGAAATCCAAATCGTTGAACTTTTAAACTTTGTTGACCTATCAAAACCATAGATTGTGAAACCGAGCGACCTTAGTGAAGTCGCATCTCTATCTTCGAAGCTCGTAGAAACTCGCAGTAAGATCCTAGATTCATGTAGGGAACGTGAAGATAAACCCTCGTGCTTTTGCACACACCCCTTATAGACTTTAACGGATCACTTGAATTGAATCGCGAGGACGCGATTCCTTTTAAGGAGGCGAGGTTGTGATAACTCGAAAATTCCTCGATGCGTCAAAATTGGAGAAACATCGATAAGAGCGATCGTTTTAACTAATTTGAGTTACGAGTCGTATTATATATCGTTTTTATCGAAAATAATATTTTAAGAGCAATGGCGTAACTCTCGGGTCACGAATCCTTCGTTTACTAGTCAAAACGAACCCCGAACCTAATATAACGAAAGTTTTACAGAGTTTCTTCTAGGGCCCCTTTGATAGTTTCATCATCAAACCTAAGTTTATTATATTTACAACTTTAATCCCTCCTGGGTATATAAATACCCACACCCTTCACCCTTTCTCCCATTTCCTCACTTTCTTTCTCTCACTACAAAATACACACACAAATAATTACCCTTCTCTCTCTACAAAATCCAGCCACCCATTTCTAGGGTTCCGGCGCCTCCAAATTTTCCGGCCAACTTTCCGGCGACCTCCTCTAATTACACCACCACTTCTAATCAATAGATCGGGTCCTTGTGACTCCTTTTCCACAACATACGCGCTACGAATCCATCTCATGCGCCCTAAATCTAAGATTTCAGTTTCGAAATTGTTATGGTTTCAAGATTTACGAGTGATAAAAGTTATTTCGTGTTAGGGGTAGTGTGATGGTCACAACCTAGGCCTCGTGATTTTATTGGGGTTCGTGAACCACCACAGCCACCACGGCTGTGGCTATGCTCCTTCTCCATCTCTTTATCTCTCGTCTCTCTCTCTATTTTCTTTTCGTCAGTTAAGGGTAAGCCAAGTCACGCTCGTAACATGTATTTTTACTCTCGTTCTTATCAATATCGTATATATAAATATTATGTTGTTGTTTTTGTGGATACTAAAATAAAAACAAGATTTGAAAACGTGATTTCACTATGCGTGTGGTAAACGAACAAATAAGAAGGGTTTTTTGGGTTTGTTTGGCTCGACGAGCCTGGATTTGGTTAGTATGAATGGGGTACTGAGGAGGGTAACCTCAGATTTGTGGTGGTAGTCATAGGTTGGATTTGATAGTCAGGTTTTTCTTGGTCTCAAAATTGTAAACGTGGTATTGTCTAAACCTTTGGTTCGAGTCAGATTTGGGCGTTAGTGAGGCATGGAGTTTGAATTATTACTTGGTCCCTTTGAGTCTTGGTCATGTTAAGGTGTTTGAATGGGGTAAAATATAGTCAAAGTCGGGTTTGACCCGAATAATCAATTGGTGATTGTTTGGTCTTAGTAGTACATTGATGAGTGTCATGAGTTAAAATGGATTAATATGTTAATTGGTCAAACAATATAAGTCGATATAGATTACGGGTTTAATTCCACTAGCATGAAATAATAACTTATATATCGTAAAAGGTTGCAATATGACTTTGGAAGTAATATTTGGATTTAGTACTCGAAAATTGGAATGTGATTTGGATGTTGGTCAACTATTGGACTTGTGGAAAACTAGAAGGGGGGTTGAATAGTTTTACCAATTAAAACTTTGTTTTAAAACATTTAGATCAACTTATGTCAATCTATTTAGATGTGTATGTTGGACATTGATAGATGTATATATAAAAGTGTAATGAAAGATAAAGAGTAAGAAGCACATAACCACGACACGAGTATTTATAGTGGTTCGGCCACAAGGACACCTTCCTTGCCCTACTCCACTCCCCGAGTCACCTACTCGAGAGTTCGTAATCACTACACGACACCAACTCCTTATGGCGGAGAAGCCTTCACAACGTCGCCTACTCTTTTTCCTGTACTAGGCTAACCACGGAGTTCTTTTCACCAAGGTGAACCACACCTACCACAACGTCGCCTACCCTTTATCCGGTACTAGGCTAAGTACCGAGTTCCATTACAATGGAGGAACTACTACCCCACACTACACAACACCTAATCCCAAAGGAGACCCACTCCTTATTACAACACCATCAAGGATATCAACATCCTTGGAAACAAACTATCACTATATGTATAATGATGCACTTCATCGATTATACGACCTTGGCATTCTTCACTAATGCCACTTGACTTGGACGTTAAGCATCTTTTTCTAATGCTTTCGTCTTGACTCTTTCGGCATCCTTTACTAATGCCTTCGACACAACACTTCTATAGAGGAAGAAAGAACTAACAACAAGAGAACCTCAGTAGTCTTGATGATGACGAAGCATGGCAACTCATGCACTTGAGCTTGCTTGACTTCAAGAAGTGGTGATCTCACCTTTAAGAGAAACCTAGAGAATCACACAAAAACAAAAGACAAACTACATAGAAAGATCCTTTAGGATCAGTGGTAAGAGAGTTACAATACTTGGGGAAAGTATGTGTAAGAGTGGCAAACCAAAAGGAAGAAATGGCTCACTATTTATAGAGGAGAAACTACTACTGTTCCACGGATCCCACGGATCCTTCCCTCAAGGGATCCGTCTAGTGTAAAACTAGGGATCCGTGGGACGATCCTCTTTGCCAATGGGTATTTTGGTTGTGGGTCATGGGTCATGGGTCATGGGTTGATCCATGGGTATTTCTTTAGATACAATGTATCTAATGAGTGCAATGCACCTAGTCAAATGGGTATGGGTCAATACCATGGGTTGTAGTTTTTACCCATTTATAATACATACTAGTTATGTATATATTTGCCCAATATGTAAACACTAGTTGTTGTACATATGTATTACAAAATCATAAAATCACTTATACTTGTTTTAGTGTTTTATGTGAAAACGTATGTGTGTTAGAAAACTATTGGCTCAAACTATTTACGTATTTTAATTGTTTCGTTAAAATGATTTTACGTTTGTTATCGACAAAACATTAGAAGATCGTAAAATATAAATAAACGTTTTTACGGCTTATTTGTATTAACAATCTATCCCTTTTTGTTGATGACAAAACATAAATTGTTTTAAGGAAAAACTAAAATTCGTAAAAGTTCGAATTGGAGTTTTTACTGTCTTCTCCCCCTTTTTGTCGAAACAAAAAGCGTCGAAAAGAAACTAACACATTGTTTTAAGAAAAACATGTAAAAGAAAAATGTAAAGAGAGCAAGTGACGGAAATAGTTCTCGTCTTAACTCCCCCTTGACGAGTCCATCCCTTTGTGAGGGCGTCAAGTAAATATAAACTAATTAGCTAACGAATTGCAATTTTGTTTGCAAATGGTTTCGTCCTTGTGACGAAAATGCTCCCCCTAGAAGATTGCAACATTGCAATGGGGTGTCATGAAGTGTAATCCAAATATGGATTATGTTGCAAATGGTTTTGCAATATGTGGTTTTGACACAAAGCTCCCCCTAGCTTAGGGTGTCAAAAGTCTTCATGTGTATTTTGAAAATCTACAAAATAAAGGTTAGAAAACAAGAGTATAGTGCATAATTTCCTGCAAATAAGACTCAAGTTAGTAGAATTTTGTTCTTCTGTACCACGGATCCCACGGTTCCCTCTTTTGTGGGATCCGTCTGTCTGGTGACAGATTATTCAGCAAAGGTGATATACCAAACAATGCTAAATATGAAAGTGAGATATGTATACAAACATCGAACATATACTCAAAGAAATATGGCAAATAAGTTATCATTCAATAAAACAAAGAGATAATCAACAAATCTCTAAAACTAAGAGAATGATTAAGCCATGTAATACATATTCCACTTAATGCTAATGAGGGACCTAAACTTAAGAAGCAACCACGTGCTTAAGGATGATCAAACATGAAATGTGATTCCTAAACGTTCTAAGTTGAGCTTGAGACTAGGACACCGTTTTTAGGCTCATGGTTGTTTAGGTTTGTTGACCTCATCGAAACGTTCGAGGAGGTGATAAAACATGAAACGTTGCTCTTCACGTAGTTCATGTATCAACCTTTCAACATGTTGACAATGATAGCAATCCTTGTCATGGTTTTGAAGGGATGGTGGTAAAGGTTGAGCGTCTTGAAGTGGAGGTTCAAGTGAAGTTAGTTGAAAATCCTCAAATGGAGGAGGAATTGGTGGAGGCACATTAAGTAGTGGCTCAACAAGGGTTGATGGTGGAGGTAGGGAAGTGTCAACTTCTATATGGTCGGGTGGTTGACTTTGATGTCTCCTCATAATCCAAAATGGACCATTGAAGGGAAATAGAGAAATTGACATTGGTGCAAGTGTTGATTCAACACTTTGGTTTTGTTGTACAACCTTTTCTAGTGAGTGTGTCGGTAATGGCGGAGTATGAGATGGCCTAGAGGATAAGTCTTCTAAGTTGTAGGAATGTGGAGATGATTGTGAGGTGGTAAATGATATTGCTCTAGGCACCAATGATATTGATTGGGTTGGAAAGGTTGTGTTTGGTTTAGTAGGAATTGTAGAGTTTGGTGATATTATTTTTGTGGGAACAATTCTCTTGGGGATTGGTTTGTTTGGTTGTGTTGGTGTAGGGGAAATCCTAGCATTTGTGGACTTAACTGGAGATGATTTGGTTGAGGAAACTTCATGTATAGCCTGAGCAAGTTTCTTGGGTGGTTCTTGGGTGGATGAGTTAGCACTAGGAGCTTTCCTCATGATGAAATGACTAAAGAAGATGTTTCTAATTGCTGAGAATTATGTTGTGTTTGATGACTAAGGGGTTCTAGCAACATGACTTATAAAGAGAAGAATTTGGCAAGTGCATTTAAGACTTAAGCCACTAAGATTCTTAGGAATGTGATGATTAACATGCACAAGAGTCATATTCAGAGTTTTACTGATCTAGGGACTCAATTAAGATGAGGTGGAGTGTTCAAGTTAGCAAGATGGGCTTGAAATGATTGTTTTAGCTAGAGTTGACATAATCTGTCACCTTGATCCCACGGTTCCCTCCTTTGAGGGATCCGTCTAGGCTAATCCTAGGGATCTGGCTCTCAACAGTTATGAAAGGGAAAATGATGTTTCTAAGGTTTAAGGCCTATACCATCTTGAGTGTCTCAGTCCTCCTAAATATCTTAAATGAGGATGTACTTGAATGATCAATGGCAATAAGTGATATAGCTAATGATTGCCTTTTATGGAAGGAAAATGAGACTTTGTGACCACCAATGGATGTTCAAGGATGACACTAAGAATTTTGGTGGTGTCAAGTCATAATAAATGATCCTAGAGATTAGATGTAAGCTTGAGATGATGTTTGAAAAATCCTCAAAAGTTAAAAGAATTGAGAAACTAGTTTTTGACCCGTTTTGAGATAAGGATGGCTAGAAACAATTTCCTAAAATTGATCAATATATCCACCTAAGTATTTTGAGATGTGAAAAGCAATGTGTGAGTATTGAAGCGGAAATATGGTGAGTTTTGATGAGTTGATAATTCAAAAATACTTTGAGTTAGATCCTATGTAAGCTATAGGTGAGTTTGAAGCTTTCTCATGCTTGAAGAAGACTTAGTTGGGTTCTAGAGTCTTATGTTTAGCTAATGTGAAGTGATTTAGTATGTTGTTTTGATGTATGAGATATTGTATTGCTGATCTGTTGTCACGGATCCCACGGTTTCCTCAAGGGAGGGATCCGTCTAGGCTAATCCTATGGATCCGACAACTGCAGATCAGAACCATCACAGAAGCAAATGCAGATTTTGCACCAGGCAATAAACACTAATAACCTTTAAACTAAACAGCACTATAAACATGTTATCACATAAAGCATATCATAGATAATGGTAGAAATAATAATATTCAAGATAACACAAACAAATGTTAGGTCACCTTATTATTACAACAATATGTAATACTAGAGAGAGAAAGTTATAGAGAGAGAAAGTGGAAGGAACTAATAAATGATTAATGAAAATGATAATTGCAATTAGAACCAACAACCCTCTCCCTTCTAGGGAGGGGGTATTTATAGTGTTTACATAAGTAGGGGTGTTTCCCCTTGGTTCTAGAAGAACCTTCTATCACAGCTCATGGGCTTACTACATGAGCTGAGAAACTAATTACAAACATTTATAAACCATAATTATTAACGACCTATTTCAAATGAAATGACCTACACTTGATAATAAAACATGTTTCTAACAATCTCCCCCTAAGGGTTGGTCATCATTTGTTGTCTTGCTTAGGTCGTTTGACGTCTTGAACTTCTTTGGCGTTCATAGCTTGTGACGTCTTTGATTCTTTGAATCTTTGTTCTTTGTTCTTGTTGTTGTGATCAGTTGTGAAATCTGCCTTTTATCAACATCTTTGTTGTTAGTGATGAAAGTCATTTCCGGCATGCTCATACTTCTGATGAAGTTTGTGATTCATATATTTGAAGCTCTCATTCTTTAACTTTGATCTTTATCTCATAACTTTGCAGATTCTTTGACTTTGATGTAGAATCTTTCTGAAATTTTCTTTGCCTTTTGAGAGAACTTCAATTTGTGTTGATGTTGGTATGAGCATGTGAAGAGTCTGCACGATCTTTTCCACCCGTGAGCATCCATAAAAAGAAAACATAAAACATGGGTTAGAAATAATCCAGTGCTTACAAGTTTGAACTTCGAGAGTGTTAACAGCATAGTGTGAAAACACATCTCTGATTCTCACAAAGGCTGTTCCTGAACTGGAGTCCCACAAGTGAGATAACGCGATGTACCGAAATACACCTACAGTTCAGATGAGTCGCTGAGGTACACCGAAGCATCACCCCACGTCTGTAGACCGTTTGAGACACACTAAGCGTAACCCACAAGGAGTTACCGAAGTGACCTGCTTGTCGGGCGTTTGATGTTGACCACTGGCAGGAATTTCCATTCAATCACTGAGGATCACACTTGTGAATCCCCTCATGAATGTTCTGGAAGATTGCTAAGATCTACGTAGGACTCTGGAAAAAATGTCACTTGTGTCCTTATTGTTTTGAACAACAAGTGATGAAATATTTAAGTGTTCCTAAGAGATCTTTATGATGAATCTCATGGCTCTAGACTCGATTAGTGCGCTTTTGATTTTCCTAAGCGGAGACTAGGGAGAGGGTCTCCTTCTTCAATACCAACAATCTCTAAGAGAGAGTCGATAGATTACGTAGGGTTCCCTGTGAGAATGAAACAAGCTCTTTTAAGAGAACTTGAGTGGCTTAGAAGGTTTAGTGCATTGCGTCACTGGGTCCATGACGACTTTGTCTTCAATACCGGTGTCATCTTGTGACAACCAGTAGCATATGAATTGAACCCGGTGTCTGCCCTAAGTTGAATAATTTGGAGGGCTATTTCTTTTCACCCTTTTCTTTAACTTTTCTTATTAATTCTTCAACTCCTTCTTTCTCCGATTCTCATTTTCTCCTTTTTAAATCATACCTAATGACTTCTAGATACTAACTATTTGTGATGTCCTTGGGTAGATCCCTCCGGCTCTGGCGGATCATAGGACGTTTATTCCAAAACTTAGTCACCTTTTAACTCCATGACTATCCTATGTTGCCACAAAAAAAAAACTTTTCTTGAAAAATCTCTCAAGATGTTTATAATGAAAAACATGTTTTGGTAACACCTTGAGAGTTTTTTGGTTTTTTCAGAAATACTCCCCCTCCACATGTGCTTATGAGTTTTGACTGAAATCTGCACAGAGAGGGAAGAGTTCGCACTTTTGAATTGATCGACTCTTGATAGACAATTCCCCACGAGACACGGTTACGTTGTATAGTTAAAGAGTTCCATTATCAGCTTTTAGGTGACAACTAGCTCTAATAACTACCTTGAAGATGTAAACTCTCCTTGAAAAGGAGGTTAGACCCGTCAAAGTTCATGTCAATAAAGAGTGTCTCGGATTGGTACATTCTACTAAGATAAGTCTTGGAAGACAAATCTTTTCGATTTCTGACATTCAAAGATCGTCAATTCATTGGTGATATCTGAGTCGAGCACGTTATGAGATTCCATAACTTCACGATCAACAATTTTAATCACATTTCTCCCCTCAAAAATAGCATATGTATGTTGTTTTTGAAAACATGTTGATTAAAATATGCTTTTTGAGATGTTTGAAATTCCTTTGGGAAGAAACGGATTTCAAGAACATTTGATTTTGAACAAAGATTTTGTGTTGCAAACAGTTAAGAAGCTTTCGCTCCTTAATTAGGATTGAGGCACTGAAGCGTACAACAGGGTCCTTTCTTTTGAAAATCGAGATTTGTTGTGAATCACAGTGCCTTTAGCGTCTATTTTGTTTTTCAAATTCATTTCAGCTTGATAACATAGACCCAATCAAGTTTCTCAACAAATTCCCTGACATCAAGACTTTTAAACTGATTCATCTTGAGAAATCGTAAGTGAATAACTGCAATTCTCAACAATCTTTCCAATCTGCATTACATGTCTTTAGCAGCTTCTCCGTACACTTCCTTTTGGTGAAGTTTCTGAATCAGCTTCCCCCCAAACTGACAACCTTCTTCATCAGATTCAAAACATTGATGTAGTTAACTTGTCTTCTAACTTTTACAGTTTTAAGTGCACAGCGGAATTTGTAGATGAACAGTAAACCACATCAAGCAAATCTGAATTGTCACGTAATCACAGTTGTACATAATGCGGAAAATTCGTTCGGGGGTAACATGCAGGAAATCAACAAGATCTTCTCACGTATGCAGACACATCACACCAAACAAACCTTGAGAGATGAAATAATACTACTTCCCCCTGATTGTTGCGGTATATCGGAATAATAATCGACTGTGTATATGCGAATACTCGATAAAATGATCATGTGCGAGGCATCATAATACAGTTAAAGCATCATATGTAGGTAACTTCACACAAAATAACCCAGTGAAAGCTGAAACGATAGCACTAAAGTAAGACGTTTGAACCACATATCGTCTCATTTCTTCCCCCTGATTGTAGAAACTCGTGAAGGAAAAAAGTTTTCACAAAGAAGGCAAAGAAAGCACATGACATATACTCTCTCTTCCCCCCGATGTTTTCGATGAATCGAAACATACACCACGTATGTTGATGATGAAATCGGAGACAGCGTAACCGTGTATGTTCAATTAATCAAAGAGGTATGAAGTACCATAAATATCTTGTGAGAATCAATTGCTGATAAAATTTCTGAACTTGTTCATTATGTTGATCATCAGTTGTGTCATTGTTGTTGGAAACAATTTGATCTACTGTTATCAGAGATTCGATTGAAGGTGCATCTCCAGCAACGGTTGTTGTTGTAGATTCAGGGTGTATCTAGAGTTAGAATATGATCAGGTTGTGCAGCGGAAACATTAGATACATCTGAAGCACGACTTTCTAAAGAATCTCTAAACAGTGGAGCAAACAAAATTTCAATTCTTGACGATTGAGTACAATGGTGATGCAGCTGATGAATCATTATGTTTTAGACGGTGAGAAACGGGTCCTAAGTTGTTGTACTTAGAAGCCATAGCTGAAGTGCGGGTCCGAAACTGAATTATTCCGAAGCCATTTTTGTTGTACCTGTATAGAAAGTAGGAGGGGGCAAGATAGAGAAAACATGGATCCCCAAGTGTAACTGGGTTCCAGATGTTAGAAGCATAAAGATGTAGTGTCAATTATCTTCTTGACACCTGAACAGACTATTTTGATGATTTCCTTTCTTGCCTCGGGATGGATGTAGGGGTTTCGCACTTGTTATGGTGCAACTACTTAGTATCTTTCCTGTAGGAATCCACCTAAGACCAACAGTTTTGAAAACTCTACCCGTTGGAATCCATCTAAGGTTAGATCTAGGGGATGTTGAAACTTCTTTTGGGAAGAGTCTGCGTCCTATATTGATCCACCTATTAGGTTTCTGAAATTTTACGTTTAGATCAACGGGTTTATTTCTAACTGTTTGTTTATTAAACTTAGGTTTTGGTTTGCAACTACAAGCAGTGTTATGCAACATATTCGAAGGCATCACACTAGGTCGTGAACCTAAGATTCCATCTTTTAGGAGTAGTGCCCTTTTCCTAGCCTTTTCTAGATCATAGTTCTTGTACGCGTCATGTGAATCATATGAATTTTTAATGTTAATGCTCGGTTTAGACACTGTTCTTGAACTAATCCTAGAAGAGCTAGGTGCAGCTATTTGTTGAGGTTTAATAGAGACAGAAGCATTTCCCTTAGGCCAAGAATGTGGAGTGACTGGATTTGACAAATGATTATTCTCAACAACTTGGGAGGAAAACCGTGGTTTTGAAGATTTTGATCGTTCAGATTTAAAAGCAGTTGGTTGTTTAACTACTGATTGGTTTCTGATTGGTTGTAGTGACGATTTCCCCAAGATTGTTGGTTTTGTAAACTTAGTATCCACACTCTTGCCAGTTAATCTTCTCAATTTGTTTTGTAAAGCAACATGGGCAAGCCCCTTTGCTTGAATTTGAGCCTTTAAATGCTCATTTTCTTTTACTAATGTATCCACACGATTACTTTGCATTTTAAGTTCAAGAGATTTGCAATGTGCCTCTAGTTTTGAAAAATCTTTTTGAAATTGAGCAATAGTCTTTTTGAGAAGAATGTTTTCAGATTCAAGAATTTGATTTGACGATTCAGTTGTATTGTTTGCAAGTAAGGGTTCAGACATGAGACAGTTGTCTGGACATTGTGCAACACACTGGTCAACCTCTCCTTCATTTCTGAATTCAGGTTGCTCAGTTTGTTTTGCATTTGCAAGCAGAGTATGAACAACAGTAGATTGTACCTCAACCATCTGTTCTTTGTCAAAGGTAGGCTCTGTGTCATAGGTGGGAACGATATCTTCCTCAACGATTTGTTCTTCATCAAAGTTGGGCTCGGTGTCATAATTGGGTATGATATCTTCCCCAAATCTGCTGCTGTCATCCTGCTTTTCCAAGGTAGGCTCTGTGTCATAGGTGAGAACGATATTTTCCTCAACCATTTGTTCTTCATCAAAGTTGGGCTCGGTGTCATAGTTGAGTATGATATCTTCCCCAAATTTGCTGCTGTCATCCTGCTTTTCCAATGCTACAACCTCATTGTTCGTATTACTGACATTTGCAGTATTCTCATCATTTTTGACAAGCCTTTGAGCATTCCTTCCTTGTACATCAACTCTTTCACCTTGCAGGACTGCTTGATTTCGTGGATCAGATGAAGTCTGACTCTTTGAATTCTTAAATTGTGAGATCATCTTAGTCAGTAACATCATTCATTTATTTAATTCCACAAATGCATTTGCATCTTCAGAATCATCAGTAGCAAGGTTTGGTGAAGAAGGTTTTAAGCAGTAGATGGAAGGTGAGGAGATTTGTGAAAGCATTAGAGACATTGATATAGTGAATTTTAATTTTCCCTCCAAAAATAATTATGAAAACTTTTCTCCCCCAAAATTTGAAATTCACTATAAAATGCAATTCTAAGGTTGTAAAAAAATTTGAGGTTTGACAATTTTGACGCCAAATTTGACCCGAAAAATTCGAATTTGGGCTAAAAAATTTGAATTTTTTACCAAAATTTTCACAGTTAAACCAAAATTTGAATTTCGCGTAAAAATTGAACGTTTAGTCTCCCATAGAAATTAAATTTTACTCAAATTTTCCCGCCATTTTTTTTTTTTGGAATTTGTGTTGATGATGTGTTATGGATCTTTAAGGATAATTAAGGTTGGTGTTGTTTAGATTTAGGAAGATTAGTAGCAGAAATCCAAACTCGCAGAAGAAACTTGCAGAAGAAACTCGCAGAAGAAACTCGCAGAAGTTCAAGAAACTCGCCAGAATTCAACAGAAACTCGTCAGAATTCAACAGAAACTCGCCAGAATTCAAGAAACTCGCCAATTCGGAAGAAACTCGCCGAATTCAACAGACTCGCCAGAATTCAAGAAACTCGCCAGAATTCAACAGAAACTCGCCAGAATTCAAGAAACTCGCCAGAATTCAGCAGAAACTCGCCAGAATTCAAGAAACTCGCCAGAATTTAAGAAACTCGCTAGAATTCAACAGAAACTCGCCAGAATTCAAGAAACTCGCCAGAATTCAACGAAACTCGCCGAATTCAAGAAACTCGCCAGATTTCAGAGAAACTCGCCGAGAATTCAACAGAACTCGCCAGAATTCAACGAACTTCGCCATGATTTCGCGAAACTCGCCAGAATTCAAGAAACTTCGCCAGATTTCAGCTCGCCAATTTAAGCGCGCCAGAATTCAACCGAAACTCGCCAAACGCAAACTCGCGAAATTCAAGCGAAACTTCAAACTGCAAGGAGAAACTTCAGAAACTCTTGAAAAACTCGCCAAACTTCATGGCTAACTCGCCAAACTCGCCAAAACTCATGAGAAACTCTCAGAAACACGTATTCAGTCCAAAAAGTCCATAAATTTCAATCTAAAACACGTTTTAAGTACGGATTTCTATTAAATCTAATCAATATTAACCTAAATTATCCCTTGGCTCTTGATACCACTTGTTAGGTCACCATATTATCACAACAATATGTATTTCTAGAGAGAGAAAGTTTTAGAGAGAAAAAGTGGAAGGAACTAATGAATGATTAATGAAAATGATAATTGCAATTAGAACCAACAACCCTCTCCTTTCAAGGGAGGGGGTATTTATAGTGTTTACATAAGTAGGGGTGTTTCCCCTTGGTTCTAGAAGAACCTTCTATCACAGCTCATGGGCTTACTACATGAGCTGTGAAACTAATTACAAACATTTATAAACCATAATTATTAACGACCTATTACAAATGAAATGACCTACACTTGATAATAAAACATGTTCCTAACAACAAACGTGCTAAAACATAATCATTCATACACAAATCAAGTGTCTCAAAAACAAGCATAATCCTATAATCTCTTTATTCAATTCTTTCTTTTCCTCTTTCCCGACTTCGTGATGTGGTAAGCTAGGTTTTGAATCATACCCCTTAATTGTTTGAATTCTGCGGTTTCGTTTGGAATAGTTGGAAGTTGTTGATAGTAATCAAAGGGTTCCAATTTGATGTTAGCTATGGCATCGACATCTTCTTCTTCTTCTTCTTCTCCGTCCGAGGAGTCCGAGAGAGCTTTAGGTTTTCTTCCATTGACCATGAACTGTTTAGGGGGTTGTTTGGAAAGAGGTACCATGACGTGGTCGGAAAGGAAATGATCATCGTTGATTGGAGATGGTTGCAATGCACTAACATACTTACAAAGTCGTGTTAGGAGCATACCATTTGGAAGTACCATGTTGGAAACTTTGAATACCCCGGCCATTCTCTTCACCATGTAATAGGCGAGATTGAATGGCTTTTGGTGGATAAGACAATAAATCATTTGCACGAGACATGCATTTGGATGATCCTTGTTACCAACTAGGCTAATGACGTTTTACCTAAGAATCTCTTCCCATTTTTTAAACATGGGGCGAAGAGTTCCATTTGAAAAGGATCACGGTGAATGAGCTTTTTGTTTCGGTTGAAACGGGATTGGTCGGTTCTAACCTTGAAGATAGTGTCTCGAACGGTTTCGGGTTCATCAAGAGGAGTATGGTATATTGGTTTGGGATCAAGAGCAAAGGATTGAGTGGAAATTGCCCAATCTTGAGAGTACATACAAATTCCTTCACAAGGAATGCGAAGGATTTGAGCGAATGTGTTGAGGGGTAGAGTGAAGCTTCGTTTATTGATGATGAAAGCGATTGAAATGCTATCATCGGTGTTTCGAATGATTCTAATGATTTTGTAGAATTCAATTATGAACACCGGACAAATTTGTTCATCAATGTCAAGAAGAAAATCAAAGTTGATTGCCGAGAAGACTTGACGAATGTCGGTATCTTCAAGGAAACATTCGTTGACTACACGACCTTCGTGGATAAGTCATTTTTCAAGTCTTTTGAAGACTTTTCGGTCAGTTTTTGACAATCCTTCTTTCTGATAGTAATGGGTGAGGTAATGGACGGTATCATGATGGTGTTGTTGAGTGGCTTTAGGCATGGTTGGTCCTAGAAACACAAATATTCCAATTAGGAAAAATTTGTTGAGATGGGTTTATGGTTTTGATTTGTATTAACAATGTTGTGAACACAATGTAATCTTAGTTGAGTGAAAGCCCTTTTTAATGATTAATTTTGAAAACCCTAATTAAATTAATTGATTAGAAATTGAGAAACCATAAACCCTAGGATGAGGATGATGAGAATTAGAACATGTTAGTGTAATTACTTACAATGGTGTTCTAGAGAAGAGTACTTGAGGATATGGAGTCCTATGAGGATGAAATCAGTTCTTGAGTCGTTTTTGTGTTTTGTGGGGAGAGGGAAAATGATCAGTAATGGTTTTCAAAAGCGTATAGTTGTTTTCTGTCCCACGGTTCCCCCGGATCCCTTGTATTTGGGATCCGGCTAGTACAACTAGAGGGATCCGGCTACTGTGGACAGAAAAAGGGTTGTTTGGCATTATTTTTGTAGTAGGCTATAAACTAGCTTATGGAACAAAGATAGTTTTGAGGTTTCAAATGGAAAGATGTTTTGGTCGACGGGATTTGATAAGTTAATTATCAAGGATCCATTTGTGACGACGGCGTTAGTTTGACGAAATCAAGAGGAATACTATTCCCGATGATGAGTAAGTCGGGAAAGTGACGAAAGAGAGACTTTTAAGAGACTAGTAATTATATAAAAAAATAATAATTATGACATCAACATAATCATGTAAGCTAGCTAATGAAAAGTAAACATACCTCTATGCTCTTGGTTTGGTTTATGAAGACATAATACCAAAAATACTTCATGAGCTCTTAAAGTAATCCTTTGTACTTAGAGTAAGTAGGTTGTGATTACTTTTAGATTCTTTCTTGAAGGTTGACTTCATTATTTTTTGAATAGACATGAAGGTTTTGAAGAGATCCTAGCATGAAGATTTCTTGAAACAAATATGTTAGAATAATCTATCAATATCTAACATGAAAGAAAAAAAAAATGTTTTAAAAATATTTCCTTCTTTGTAGTTTTCAAACATACACGGATCGTATCAAGTTTTTAAAGTACAACATACTCTAAGAAACTTGGTAACGAAGCTCTGATGCCAATTGGGGAAAACTAGAAGTGGGGGTTGAATAGTTTTACCAATTAAAACTTCGTTTTAAAACATTTAGATCAACTTATGTCAATCTATTTAGATGTGTATGTTGGATGTTGATAGATGTATATATAAAAGTGTAATGAAAGATAAAGAGTAAGAAGCACATAACCATGACACGAGTATTTATAGTGGTTCGGCTACAAGGACACCTTCCCTGCCCTACTCCACTCCCCGAGTCACCTACTCGAGAGTTCGTAATCACTACACGACACCAACTCCTTATGGCGAAGAAGCCTTCACAACGTCGCCTACTCTTTTTCCGGTACTAGGCTAACCACCGGGTTCTTTTCACCAAGGTGAACCACACCTACCACAACGTCGCCTACCCTTTATCCGGTACTACGCTAAGTACCGAGTTCCAAAACAATGGAGGAACTACTACCCCACACTTCACAACACCTAATCCCAAAGGAGACCCACTCCTTATTACAACACCATCAAGGATATCAACATCCTTGGAAACAAACTATTACTATATGTATAACGATGCACTTCATTGATTATACGACCTTGGTATTCTTCACTAATGCCACTTGACACGGACATTAAGCATCTTTCACTAATGCTTTCGTCTTGACTCTTTTCGGCATCCTTTACTAATGCCTTCGACACAACACTCCTATAGAGGAAGAAATAACTAACAACAAGAGAACCTCAGTAGTCTTGATGATGACGAAGCATGGCAACTCATGGACTTGAGCTTGCTCGACTTCAAGAAGTGGTGATCTCGCCTTTAAGAGGAACCTAGAGAATCACACAAAAACAAAAGACAAACTACATAGAAAGATCCTTTAGGATCAGTGGTTAGAGAGTTACAATACTTGGGGAAAGTATGTGTAAGAGTGGCAAACCAAAAGGAAGAAATGGCTCACTATTTATAGAGGAGAAACTACTACTATTCCACGGATCCCACGGATCCCTCCCTCAAGGGATCCGTCTAGTGTAAAACTAGGGATCCGTGGGACGTTCCTCTTTGACCATGGGTATATTGGTTGTGGGTCATGGGTTGATCCATGGGTATTTCTTTAGATACAATGTATCTAATGAGTGCAATGCACCTAGTCAAATGGGTATGGGTCAATACCATGGGTTGTAGTTTTTACCCATTTATAATACATACTAGTTATGTATATATTTGCCCAATATGTAAACACTAGTTGTTGTACATATGTATTACTAAATCATAAAATCACTTATACTTGTTTTAGTGTTTTATGTGAAATGTATGTGTGTTAGAAAACTATTGGCTCAAACTATTTACGTATTTAAATTGTTTCGTTAAAATGATTTTACGTTTGCTATCGACAAAAAATTAGAAGATCGTAAAATATGAATAAACATTTTTGCGGCTTATTTGTATTAACAGGACTCACACTAGTATTTGATGGACATTGGTCACTTGAAGCGCTTATTGACT
This sequence comes from Chrysanthemum makinoi, assembly GCA_910596185.1. Lineage (NCBI taxonomy): Eukaryota > Viridiplantae > Streptophyta > Magnoliopsida > Asterales > Asteraceae > Chrysanthemum > Chrysanthemum makinoi. The sequence goes on along the minus strand of OU343223.1, from coordinate 236,190,438 downwards.
TGGTAAATTGTGTCGGGTCTCGACGGGTGAAATTAGTTACATGGCATGAGAAACATTAGTTATGGGTTAAACACGATAAGACGTGGTAATAATTTGTAAGTTATAAATGGTCGTTAAAATGAATTAACGATTACACAATAAATGGTAATTACTAATTAGTACATAACAATGGATAAACTTGTAAAATATATACCTAACGACTCGATTGTGTAACGAATCAATTATGTGTATCGAAACCGGAATAAAACCATTGTGATATACAATATATGACTTGATCGGATAGCGAGTGAGTTATTTATAAAACGGGATGTTAAACGTTAAGAAATAACTACTTGATTTATAATTAGTAACGGATATTACATATATGTTATAAGATTTACTACGGTTTATAAACTTGGAATAACTATTGATAACAAGTTATACTGATTAGTATGTCGTACTTTATTAAACGTTTTGGTTTAAATGAGTTTAATATATTTGTTTTGCGATAAAACTAAATATTCCGTTTTCACATTTAAGCTGATATTGAATTATATAACTATATATCATTAACAGATATGGTTTAATCTATTATATACCCTTATTAAATATGATGGTAACACGTGTTTTGTAACACAAGTTAGCTTTTATAGACTTGTTTGGAAATGTTATTTTGATAAGATAACTTATTAAAGTCGTAATGGTTTGGGAACGTTGGAATAAACGAACGTGTCATGTATAGTACACAACTTAATATACCTTATATGAAGTACTTTCTTGTAAACTCGTATAATTATGAATAACGATTGAGAAACCTTTATTAATTGAGCGATAAATGGAAACTTGTCTTTTATTATTAAACATGTACGTTTAGGGATTATTGGGTAAATTGCCGAAACTTATCAATTAACTTTTTTATGTTACTTAAATAGTTGTCGTCGTTTCCTAGTCTTTGACTAGCTTGAGTATTGTCAGTATTTCTTGGCTTTGTCGATGTCTTTTTCTTTTTGGCGTGCGTTCTAGTAGCATGTCTCGACTATCCACATCTTTTCTTCTTTCGAGTGAGTTGTGCGTCGCGTCTATGTTTATTACCACCACACGAAACGTTAAAACTACACTTTTGACATATTAATTATAAACTTTTGGGAACAATAATGGACTTTTGAAAGTAACGACATGAATGATCCACGAAAACTACGACACAATACTTTTATTGACTTCTTTATCATTTGAGCTGTATTTTAAGATAATTGTATACGCATTAGGTTGTGTCACTTCTGTTCTATCGTACTTGTCGTACACTCTTCTGGATGCCATGGAGATTAGCTTTAGATGCCAGTCGTGTCAATAGTGATTAGTGCATTGCTGTGGCTAAGGTGAGTTTTATAGCCCCTCTTTTCTAAAGTTTTCATATGTATTTCGGGGGAGAATACATGCTGCTTTTAACAAACTTTAACTGGATACGTGAATATTATTTAGAATGACTGTTGTTTGGTATATTTGTTTTACGGATTGAACGTTTTACGTGTTTATGTGAATGCAAACTATTTCTTGGACCAACCACTATTCTTTTGAATTGCTAATATGTTGACTAGGATAGGCTATACGTGCGACAGTTGTTGACTTAACCTAGGGTAGCATTCTTATGCTATAACGCGATGCCTAGCTAAGTATATCCGACCTAGATCAGGGTAGCATTGCTCTAAGCTTTGCTATAATGTGGTGCCTGGCTAGAGTCGCTTGGGCCCCCCGTTGAGATCTCGATTGTGTTGTGGATTATTGATTGGATTGATTATTGATTGGAATGTGTATTATATGTCTGCCTTAGTCGCGTATAGCAATTAAACTCTATCGGGTCCACTACTACATTTTGTAACTAAACTGGATGAACTCACCAGCGTATCGACCTTTTAGCATGTGTTCTCGGGTTTAAGGCGATAGCTCACTATTGGAAGACGCTTGGCAAGGGGCATGGTCATAGGCAACTCTGATGAATAAACGGGACCGCTTTAATTATATTTTGGGCCTATTTCCGCACTACTTTCATTAATGTAAACTTATGGTTTTCAATTGAGAATCTTATTTTAAATAAATGGAATAAAAACTATTCTTTGTACCTTATGTTGTGATACCAATATTGTAGCACCCAATGGCTCGTATGCTTCCGCTAGACCGTGTTTTTGGGGTGTTACACATCAGCTCCTTGACCACTGCATTCTTGCTTCTTTGCTATGATAGGGCCAAGCTCATCAAGTTCAGTGATCCCAAATTTGGTGAACTTCATGGGATCATGAACCTCAAAATGCCTTTTATCATCCCCCCAGAGACATTCATTGCCAGTGGTTTGGACTTGGGGATAATTTTTACATCTGTGATCTTCTCAGGTAGCCTTCTGCTTGTCATTGACCAATTATAGTGGTTAATCCTTTCTTGCCTGATGGCAGCAGCCTTCTGTTCTTTTCATCCGCTTCTTCCTCATGGCGCCATTTGAGCGGCTGAGCATCTTTGAACTTTTGTCCAGCCTGTCCTTTTTCAAGCTTTTTGGGATCAATTCCAATGTTTTCAGCTTCCTCGGATACTACCAGAACCAAGGCTTCTCTGCTTTTCTTTTCTTCCTCAGCCTGTTTCTTTCTTTTACTTCCTTTTCAAGGTAGTTAGCAAGCTGTTCTGGAGTGAGCAGATACTTGGTGTTGCCGATGACATATGGAATCTTCTCAGACTCAGGTGTGGTCATTAAGGCTTTTCCTTTATCTTGAGCTGATGAAGAGGATGCTACCAGTGGAGGTGTTGTTGTGATGATAGGTGGTGTTGTTGCTACTGTCATTGTTCCGTTGTTGATGATGGTGGGGCTGATGAGAGTGGTGTTGCGGATATAGGTTTAGCGGCTCCCCTTCAGGTGTGAGATGGAGTCTCTTCAGTGGCTCTCTTCCCCTCAACTGTTGCTGCAACATCAGTGAGAGCAAGAGTTGCTTGCGATACTGAGGGAGTTGGAGCTGCTTGACCTTTGAAAGCTTGATATATCTCCGTGACCATGGCCTTGATGTCAGTTGTATCTTGTTGAAGACTTGTGACCTTTTCAGCATAATTTGCCTGAGATAATTCCAGGGCAGTTATTCTAGGCCCAAGATTCCAGGCCATAGAAGACGATGCCTTAGCCAGATCAGTAACTTGAGCATCCAAAGAACCCGGTGTTGATTGAAGAGACTGAATGGAGGACTGAAGACCACGAAAATTTGCGAGATTGAAGCATGTTGATCGGTTCAAGCGGTGGAGGAATTCTTCATGTAAGCTTCAGTAGCCTCTAGCACTTTGGAGTTAAGTGTTGGGTCTTCTTTCACAGAATCTTTGATTTCATCCAGCTTGGTGTGATTCTCCTGAAGGTTGTTGAGAAATTTCTTCAGGTTGTCATCCAGCCTTTCTAAATTATCATACATGAAATCCCTATGGTCATCAGCGTTTGTATGGGCAGCAATCACTTCAGCTTTCAGATCGGCATAGCTAGCAGCTGCTTCAACATCTTTGATCCTATAGAGTATCAGTAACACCATAATATAACTTCCTTGAAGCCTTTGTAATCCTCATAACCAAATTTGTCTTTTGTCAGGAAGGATGTTGTCAAACTTTTTAAATTCCTTAAGACAGGATGAAGTAGAGGAATCAGAGCCATTTTCATTAGGTTGAGCAGGTGACTCTTCAGTCTCTTGAGGATCAGGTTGATGCTTTTGTTCTTGAGTTTGAACATCAGCGTCCATTTCTTCTCTTCTTTGAAAGTATTTCTTCCTCACGGCCATCAAGCTCATCATCGAGAATAATATATCAGTAACCTCGAGCAACGTTAACAAGCCAGTGGTGGTGATGGGTTCCATATCGTGGTGGTATTTGTCCCTCAGAGTCTTTGTCCCCCGTGTTCCTTCACGGTGGGTGATTCCCGTTCTATCCCTAGAAGCGGTGGCATGAGATCCCTATTAGTAGGTTGTGCGTTCCCATGAGTCTTTGAGATCATTCGTTTGGCCCTCGGACAAAAGCGTGATTGGTGAATGTCCTCCTTGGGCGGGAAGGCTCCCTACCGGGGGTTGTTTGTTTCCCTCTGGATCTTGGGAGTAGTAGTTGGGACCAAGGGCCTGTATGATGTATCGGTGTCCTTCGTGTCACGGGTGGATGATGTTTGGTCTCCTTTGGGTGTCAGTCGGGCTTTCTTTGCCTTTTAGGTTGTGTTCTGAAGCCTCGTGGCCCGAGACTTGGGTTTGGTTTTAGTCCCGTATGATACTTCCCCTTTATCTTTTTAGGAGCAGGGTTTGAGACACTGAGTCCCTCACGGTTGTTCAGGCAAATATGGGCCGTCAATTCAATTTCATGACTTGGGATGGGTCTTTTGAAAATTTGATTGACTCAGGATACAGGTAAAAGCACAATATTTGTATTCTTGAGGATAATTGCAACCCTATAACACTTGTAAAGTGCATGAGACAAACCTAGGTGCAATGTTTTCATTCTAGTTTTGCTCGGTAGCTTGGTTCTGAAATCACCTGTAAATGATCTCCCTATGTCGACAATAGTCACGTCATCAAGCAGTATGCCATCATCAACTGAATAGAGTTAACTTGTTCAGTGGATGAGTGGTTCCGCGAGAAACGAATCACAAATGTGAACAGGATCTTCAAGCCGTGGGAAAAGAGTTCTTGGTAGTAGGGGTTCCGTCCAAAAACTTTGGAACTAAAACAATTTGCTTTAACCCATCCTTAATGTGGGAAGGTTCGGGGATGAGCAACTAATAACCAATATTATAGTCAAGCCCTGTTGATGTGCAAAATGTTTTATAGTCGGTGGTGACTTTTCCCAGCTTAAAAGCGAACTTGATGAGATACTCCCTGAGTGGTCTTAGGTATGTCTCATAAGTAGAGGGTGTCGGGTCATAGGCCACAGCTGTTGCCCAAAACTCCCTGAGGAGGTTTTGGTACAGTATAGAAAGGGACTGAGTAAAGGTCTATTTAAGTGGGCAGTTGAATAAGAATTTCATGATTCCCTTATAGGCTGGGACATCAGGGGGGTATTCGAAATTTCCTATAACATTATTAGTTTTAAATTTTACATTTTCAAGATCCCCCACCCAATGAGGTTCAAAATGAAGGCTTTGTGTTCTTGCCATTTCCATTGAAAGATTTTTAGGGTTTTAGAAAATATTTGACAAGAACAATCAACAAGTTGAAAACCTTTTGAGTTTGGTGAAAAATCTTTTGTAAATGTTTACAGAGAAGATTTTTGTTAAAACAGGTTGAAGATTTGAAGAACACACAAGTTTTTCTAGGTTTGAGAAAGTATTTTGACAGCGTTTTGTTCTTGAGAAATAATTTGTGTGTATTTTTGATGTTTTGAGGGGGTATTTATAGAGTGGTGAGAGGGGTAAATTTTGCATAAATGAGGATTTGTAAAGTTGGTTTTTGAAAACGTTTCATTTACCTCATTTAATGCCGCTACTCCACTACCCGCATGATAATTCCCGTTTTCAAGGAACGATTTGCGGTCTGCAGTAAAGTGCATTTTGCAGTATTAAAATATCCTTAGGATATTTCTTGTGAGATGAGGCATTTAATGCCAAGTGGGATGAGGTAAGGCTTGAGGGACCCTTGACTTGGATGACAAAAGGATAAAGAGACATATATTCCAATATTAAATTGGTATGTTTACCAACCTAGGACATTTAAGTGCTGATACTTGGTGCATTTAGTTACTCATTCAATTCTCAATATCCAAAGTCAGGGTCACTGAATGAGTCTTACTCATTCAGTGATGAGGTTGTATTGGGGTTTTGTTCAAGGATCATGGACCATTTCGAGAAAACTCACCGAGATTGGGATTGATTTTCGTGTTGATGACTTTCAATGTCAAGCATTCCCAATTCAGCTTTCATTCTCTGAAGGTAGGTTCAGGTAAGGGTTTGGTGAAGATATCGCCAGTTGATATTCATGGGATGAATTGAAGTTTTATGTCTCCTTTCATTATGTGGTCCGATGAAATGATATCGATATCAATGTGTTTGGTTCTTTGGTAGAGGACAAGATTGTTGGAGATTGCAATAGCATTTGGTGTTATCACGTAAGATGGGTACCATCTTGTAATGGATGTCATAGTCACTGAGTTAACTTTTCATCCATAATACATTGGCACAGGCATCTGTAGCATGACCACATACTCGGTTTGGTGAAGACATAACCACTAATTGTGGCTTTTAGCACTCAAAGAACCAGCTTTCCTCCAAGAAATTGACAGGACCACGAGGTACTTTTTGTCCATGTTAGCACTGCATAATCAGTCAGAATACCCTTTGAGGTAAAACCACGAGCACTTTGATAGTAAAGTCCAAGGCTTGGAGTTCCCGCCGGGTATCGAGGATTCTTTTGGCTGCTTGATGATATGGGATTCTTTGAGATTGGACTGATATCTTGCTATTAAACGACCGAGAATTGTATGTCGGCCTAGAAGCGATTAGATACATCGATGAACCTACAATCCCCTAAAATGAGTTTGATTGACTAATTTTCGGTGAGAGGACCATTGGTGTCTTCGAGGCCGCGAAAGATATCTTATATTTCTTCAAGAGATTTCTGGTATACTTCTCTTGACTGATGGAGATTCCTTTATCAGTTTGCCTGATTTGTAGTCCAAGGAAGTATGTGAGTTCACCCATCATGCTCATTTCAAACTTCTTCGTCATCATTTTTTCAAACTATTTGCAAAGGGTATAATTTGTTGAGCCAAAGATGATGTCATCAACATATACTTGGACCCGATATCATCTTGCTTTGTCTATAGATAAACAAAGTGTTGTCTATCTTCCTCATGACAAACTTGTTTTGGAATCAGGAAGGT